>JAJHZJ010000171.1:846462-2046462 GCA_023548195.1 Bettongia penicillata ogilbyi | reverse complement strand
CTTTTCATTATTTTTTCATAAGTTCCAGAATTTAGTCTTGTTTTTCTGCTGCAGCCTTTGATGTTAAAATAACATTTACCCCGAAGCTTTCATCAAATTTTCAGAATCTCTTTATTATTTTTAACCCATTGCCACTGGCATCTCCTCCAGTAGACCATGCAAAGGATTTTTCAACATAGGGTGCAGATTTTACAGATTCATCTGCCCCATCACTCCCTCAAAACAAAAAGAGCATGAGGAATTTTGTGGATTCTGGGGAAGGGAGGACCACTTAATTTTGTTTCTGATACTTTAAGAAGAAACCCTTTTAGTCTGCAGTCCTTTCAGGCCGACCTTTATGGCCCTAATCAGAAGAATAAAAAGTAGGCAAAATTCAGTTCTCATGCTCTTCCATCTCTACTTCCCTTATCCTCTAGGTGCCCAGTGCATTCTTAGTACCTTCAGACTTCTAAAAACCCACGTTCAGAACCTCATCACTTTTCACTTGAACTCTTGTAATAGCCTCCTAACTAGTCTGTCTACTTCTAATCTCTCACCTGTCCAATCCATCCTCCACCCAGCTGCCAAATTAATATTCCAGAGACACAGGCCTGAACATGTCACTCTCCAACTTAATACCTTACTGTGGCTTCTCATTAACAACAGGATCAAAGAAAAAAACAAAAAACAAAAATCCTTAGCCTGGCATTTAAGGCACTCCACAATTTGACTCCCATTCATTTTTCAAATGTTTCTTACATTTTCCAGGCAAAATGGGCTACTACTCATTCCATGCACTTGAAACTCTCATCCTCTGACTCCACTTGTCTACACATGCTATTGTATGAAGGTTAAACAGGAATGTTCTAGATTAATTTGATAAGTTCCTCAATTGACTTTATAATTGGGACTTGGTTTAGAGGAAGCTATATGTAAGAACTTCCTTCCCACAGAGAATGAGTATGTACATTGGGACCAAGTGCTGAGAGGACTCAGGGGTACTGACAGACTAGAACTCATTAGGATAGACTTTTGTTGGAGGTCCATCCTTTTCTGTGGTTCAGAAAACCAAACTGATAAACTAGCTCACACACTCTTTTCACAATCCCCTCATCAGTAGATGCACTAGCACACAGCAGAGTGGGCATTTACTCTGGGCTGGGAGAAAGGAAGGGAACTCTATGGCAGCATATCACCTTTTCCCCTGAAGAAACTAGGGGAGGAACTAGTGACCCTACGTAATAAAAACGAAAACAAGACAAAAAAAAAACAAAAAACAAACAAAAAAAAAAACACAAAGCATGGGAGTTCATGTGATTGCACATGACCTTAGAGAAAAATCCTAAGAGTGGACTTTACCTACATAAATGATAGCAGTAGTCAGGGCATGGAAAGTTTCCTAGAAGAAGCACACAGCAACACAGGACTTTGCATGTGCCTATCATTGCTAACTGATAGCCTAAAATTCTGGAGTTCTCAAGCTTAAGATTTTGGGAATTGCACCTTCTATAAGGAGCGGGATATGTAGCTAAATGCTTAGAGCTTCTTGACATTAAAACAGGATTTCCTGCATAGTTTCTAAGCAAGATTTTCATTTCAGAACTAAGCCAATGAGTTATTGAGACCATATAGAAAGGAAATTACTGTTTGGCTGTCACAAAGTATGTTTGCTTTCTTGAGGGCTAGGGAGGTGAGTCAGAGAAGAGAATCCAAACCACAGCATGGCAGAATGAATGTAGGACAGGGAATATGTGGTTCATAGGGAGACATAGGAATGTCTCAATGGAAACCTCTAAATTCCATTTTCCTTACAAGGAAGATGAGAGTTCTAGACATTTTCTGTGTATGTTTATGGGTTTCTGTGAGTCTTTTGTGTCATTTTCATTTTAATGGGGTGAAATAAAGCCTCTTCTATTCATATGCATAGCTGACTCAACTACCTGTGTGAGAAAAGACATTGTTACCCATATTTTGGGAAACCTAAATATGAGGCAAATGTAAAGTATATTTTGAACTTTTCAACTTTTTCTGGAGCAACTCAGGTTGGGAACAAAGAACCAAAAAGAAAATGACCCTTTAGGGTAAGCCCCAAGGAATTCTTGTCTATGTGACCCATAAGCTGTTTGTAGTCCTCGACCACAGATTTCACGCTTTAGAAAGGAATTCTTCCTAAAATGCTCCTAAACATATAATCTAATAAAATTAATTGTGGAACTCATCAAATTGATTATGGACTTCCTTGATCAACACTTAGGATGTACCCTTCTTTCTCTCTGAGTACCTATCTTCCTATAAGATTAAATTCAGGTCTCATTTCTTCAATGGAGCATTCCCTGATTTCCCTTTCTGCTCTTTCCCTCCTTAATTCATCTTAACAATGGGGTCCATTCATAACCTCTCAGTGAATGTAATGTCCTTGAGGACAAATCTTCCTAATTTTTGTTTTTACATCCTTAGCAACTTATAGTACATTGTAGGAGTAAGTGTTTAATACATGCTTGTTATATTGAATTTTTAAAAATGAAACATTCAGGAACCAAAATGGCAGAATAAACAGTAAATTGCTGTACCTCTTCCATATTCACTTCAAAACAACCATAAAATAACACCCCATGGCAGGTCCTGAACTAGTGGAACCAGCAAAAAGATGGAGTGAAACAATCTTTTAACTCAAGAGACTTGAAAGATTGATGGGAGTTCATCTCGGTTAGGTGGGAGGGGAACACATTCCAGGACAGGAAGAATCCACATAGGTCAGGGGCAGGCTCCACCTCTGCAAACTAGTGGGAAGTCCTGAGCCCCAGTATGGTAGAGCAGACAAATGCCAACATCAGGACCCTCCCCACACACATGCTTTAGCAGAACCAAGGGAACAGACAGACTCCAGCTCTGAGAACTGCCACATGCTTCAGTATAGCCAAGGGCAGACAGATGTTCTCCACTGGCCAGATCTTCACATTTCAGCATTGTCTCAGGCAGGCAGGCATCCTCTGGGCATCAGACCTCTACATGCTTCAGTGTAGCCCTGGGGAAATGTAGAAATACCCACCGGGCCTTAGCACATGCCAGACACCAGCAACAGGACCCCATTTCAGCACCAGGTAACCTTCCAGACTCCTATAGCCTCCAGCAGCTCCACCCACCACCCACCTCACACCCTCAGAATAGCACCAGACATGAGTCCCCCAGGGGCTCAGGACACATTAGTAGGGCATCAGGTAAATAGTCAGAGCCTACAGCCCACTTACACAAGAAGCCTGAGACAGTGCCCCTATCATCCTGGGAGGAGAGATCAAATTCAAAAGAAAAGAAAAAGGTCAAAAAAAGAGAGCAAAAACCAAACAAACAAAAAAAAAGAATCTCACCAAAGGGAGTTATCATGATGACTGGGAAGATTCAAGACACAAACTCAGAAGAGGACAACAATGTCAAAACCCCATGGGCAAAATACCAAAGAAAAATGGGAGGTGGTCTCAAATCCAGAAAGAACTCATGAAAGAATTCAAAAATGATCTTTAAAATCATATAAGAGAACTAGAAGGAAAATTGGGAAAAGAAATGATAGTGATGCAAGAGAATTATGAAAAAAAGTAAATAGCTGGGAAAACTGCTTAAAAAGTAAAATTGGCCAAATGGAAAAACTAATTGAGGAAAACAATACCTTAAAAGTGAGAATTGGGCAAGTGGAAGGAAGTTAATGACTCTGAATCAATCAAACAAATTCAAAAGAATAAAAACATAGAAGAAAATGTAAATTACTTCATGAGAAAAACAACTTTTTTTTATTGACTTCTATACACTTCTCAAACAGATATCCACAGAGAAAAGGTAAGAGGCTGAAGCAGAATCTATTACACTTCAGCTGAAGTAAATAAAGCAGGGGTAGCAATCTTGATCTCAGACAAAATAGGAGCAAAAAATAGACTTAATTAAAAGAGATAAGGAAGAAAATTATGTCTTGCTAAAAGGTACCATAGTCAGTGAAATCATATCAATATTAAACATATATGAACCAAGTGGTATAGCATCCAAATTCTTTTTTTCTGTTTGTTGTTGTTTTTTTTTTGTTTTATTTAAATTTATTTATTTGTTTTCAACATTCATTTCCACAAAATTTTGGGTTCCAAATTCTCTCCCATTTCTCCCCTGCCCCATCCCAAAATGGCTAGCATTCTAATTACCCCTATCATCAATCTGTCCTTCCTTCTAACATCCCTCCCTTCCCTTATCCCCATCTTCTCTTTTCTCCTGTAGGGCAAGATAAATTTCTATACCCCATTACCTGTATTTCTTATTTTCTAGTTGTAAGAACAATACTCAACAGTTGTTCCTAAAACTTTGAGTTCCAACTTCTCTTCATCCATCCCTCGCCACCCATTGGGAAGGCAAGCAATTCAATATAGTCCATATCTGTGTAGTTTTGCAAATGACTTCCATAATAGTTGTGTTGTGTAAGACTAACTATATTTCCCTCCATCCTATTCTGCTCCTCATTTCTTCTGCTCTCTCTTTTGACCCTATCCCTCCCCAAGACTGATGACTTCTATTGCTTCCTCCTCCCATTGCTCTTCTTTCCATCATCCCTCCCACTTTGCTTATCCCCTTCTCTCCCCGTCTCTTGTATTGTAAGATAGGTTTTCATACCAAAATGAGCGTGCATTTTATTCCTTCCTTTAGTCAAATGTGATGAGAGTAAGCTTCATGTTTTTTCTCTCACCTCCCCCTTTTCCCCTCCACTGAAAAGCCTTTTACTTGCCTCTTTTATGAGAGATAATTTGCCCCATTACATTTCTCCTTTTCTCCTTCCAATATATTCCTCTCTCATGCCTTAATTTATTTCTTTAGATATGTTACTCTCCTATTCAAATCACTCTGTGTTCTGTCTCTGTCTCTCTCTCTTTCTCTATGTGTGTGTGTGTGTGTGTATAATTACAACTACCCAGATATTGTGAAAAGTTTCAAGAGTTACAAATATTATCTTTCCATGTAGAAATGAAAATAGTTCAACCTTAGTAAGTCCCTTATTATTTTTCTTTTCTGTTTACCTTTTCATACTTCTCTTGATTCTTGTGTTTGAAAGTCAAATTTTCTTTTCAGCTCTGGTCTTTTCATCAAGAATGCTTGAAAGCCCTCAATTTTACTGAAAGACTATTTTTTCCCCTGAAGTATTATACTCAGTTTTGCTGGGTAAGTTATTCTTGGTTTTAATCCTAGTTCCTTTGACCTCTGGAATATCATATTCCAAGCCCTTTGATCCCTTAATGTAGAAGATGCTAGGTCTTGTGTTATCCTGATTGTACTTCCACAATATTCAAGCAGTTTCTTTCTAAATGCTTGCAATATTTTCTCCTTGACCTGGTAACTCTGGAATTTGACTACAATGTTCCTAGGAGTTTCTCTTTTTGGATCTCCTTCAGGAGGTGATGGATGGATTCTTTCAATGTTTACTTTGCCTTCTGGTTCTAAAATATCAGGGCAGTTTTCCTTGACAATTTCATGAAAGATAATGTCTATGCCCTTTTTTTGATCATGGTTTTCAAGTAGTCTCATAGTTTTTAAATTGTTTCTCCTGGATCTATTTTCCAGGTCAGTTGTTTTTCCAATGAGATATTTCATATTATCTTCCACTTTTTCATTCTTTTGATTTTGTTTTGTGATTTATTGGTTTCTCATAAAGTCATTAGCCTCCATCTGTTCCATTCTAATTTTTAAAGAAGTATTTTCTTCAGTGAACTTTTGAACCTCCTTTTCCATTTGGCTAATTCTGCTTTTTAAAGCATTCTTCTCATTGGCTTTTTTGAACCTCTTTTTCCAATTGAGTTAGCCTATTTTTAATGGTGTTATTTTCTTCAGAATTTTTTTGGGTCTCCTTTAGCAAGGTGTTGACCAGTTTTTTATGCTTTTCTTGCATCTCTCTCATTTCTCTTCCAATTTTTCCTCCACCTGTCTAACTTGATTTTCAAAATCCCTTTTGAGCTCCTCCATGGCCTGAGACCATTGAATATTTATTTTGGATGTTGGGGATACAGAAGTTTTGGCTTTTATGTCTTTCCCTGATGGAAAGCATTGTTCTTCCTCATCAGAAAGAATGGGAGAAGGTATCTGTTCACCAAGAGAGTAACCTTCTATATTCTTATTTTTGCCCCTGTTTTGGGCATTTTCCCAATCAGTTACTTGACTTTTGGGTCCTTTGTCAAGAGTAGGGTATACTCTGAGAATCTATAAGATCTCAGCTCCTCCAAAGTGGCACAATGAAGCATGTACTGGTCTGGGCTTAGAAATGGATTTTTGTGCCCAGAATCTTAGCAGTTTCCTCTCCACAGCCACCTGGTCTCCAGTTCTGCTAAGTCAGCACCAGGGGCTGATTTTCAGATAAGCTGGATGGGCAGGGCCACCATTCAATGTGAGATAAAAATCAGTTCCCTCAGGGCTTCTACATAGGGCTGAGGTAATATTCAGCTCCTCAGTCCCCCCAGGGTTTTTACGCTCCAACAATGGATGCAGGGGACTGAAAGGGCTGTTAGGAACTGCTGTCGCCTGCCTGATTTGGCCTCTGTGGCTGGTTGCTGTCTAAGGCCAGAGCTATGGCAAGGCCCTTCTCCCTTCCTGGCCAGCTAAAAAAACCCTGTCACTGACCTTTGGCGCCTGTGGGTTGAGGGATCCTTGAATGCTGCTGCTGTGATTGGGGATTCTGTGACTGGAGATTCCACCCCCAAGGGCTGCTTGCGAGTCAAGCCAAGCCAAGCCACATAGCCAAGGCTGGGCTGGGCTCCAAGCTCCACTCTGCATCTGGTGCAACAGATGTTTTCCATGGGCCTTTCAGGTCACCCTGGGCTGGAAATCTCCTCCACTCTGTTGTTCTTCACTTCTGCTGCCCCAGAATTTATTGTGAATCCCTCTCTACAGGTATTTTATGGGCTGTGTGGGGAGACCCTGCATTTGTGTGTCTTTGTACTCCACCATCTTGGCTCCCTAACGTCTAAATTCTCAAAGGAGAAATTAAGTGAGTTACATGAAGAAATAGGCAGCAAAACTATTGTATGTCAATTGACCCCTCTCAGAACTCAATAAATCCAACCAAAAAAATAAATAAATAAACAAGAAAGAAACCAAAGAGGTAAATAGAATATTAGAAAAGATAAACATGACAGATCTTTGGCATGATTTAGACATAAAGGGTGAAAATCCAGACAAATGAGAAAAGCAAGGAATAGTTTACCTATCAGATATATGGGGAGGGAAGAATTCATGACCAAACAAGATAGAGAGCATTACAAAATGTGAAACAGATAATATTGATTGTTTTAAATAAAAAAAAAACAAACAAAAACAAAACTTATATACAAACAAAACCAATGCAACCAAGATTAGAAGAAAAGCATAAAGCTAAGAAACAATCTTTGCATCAAGCATCTCTGATAAAGGACTAATTTCTCATATTTAGAAAACTGAGTCAAATTTACATGAATAGAAGCGATTCCCCAATTGACAAATGGTCAAAGGATATAAACAAGCAGTTTTCAGATGAGGAAAATAAAGCTATTTATAGGCATATGAAGAAGTGATCTTGATCACTTTTGATTAGAGAAATACAAATTAAAACAACTCTGAAGTAACACCTCACCCCTATCAGATTGATTCATATGACAAAAAAGAAAAATGACAAATGTTGGAGAGAATGTGGGAAAATGTACTGTTAGTACCAATGTACTGTTGGTGAAGTTGGGAAATGATCCAACCATTTTAGAAAATAATTTGGAACTATGCCCGAAGGGCAACCAAACTGCATACCCTTTAACTAGGCAATATTACTACTAGGTCTCTATCCCAAAGAGATCATTAAAAAAGGGAAAAGGACCTACATGTACAAAAATATTTATGGCAGCTCTTTTTGAGATGTTAAATGCTGGAAACTGAAGCAATGCCCACCAATTGGGGAATGGCTGAAGAAGCTCTGGTATGTGAATGTAATGGGATACTATTGTGCAATAAGAAATGAACTGGCAAATATCAAAAAAATCTGGAAAGACGTACAAACTGAAGAAAAGTGAAATGAACAGAATCAGGAAAACTGTATAAAGTATCAATAATATTTGTGTGATGATCAACTATGAATGACCCAGCTCTTCTCAGAAACACAATCATCCCATGTATAAAAGACTCACTAAGAAAAATGCTATCCATATCCATATCCAGAAAAAGAACTGATGGGCTCTGCATTAACTTTATTCTTTCTTGTGTTTTTTTTCTTTTGATCTATTTCTTTTTTCATAACTGTGACTAATATGGAAATATTTTTACATGATAACACATGTATAAACTATATCAAAGTGCCTACCATTTACAGAAGAGGAGAGGGAGAGAGGAAGGAAGATGAATTTGGAACTCAAACTCTTGTAAAAACCAATGCTGAAAATTTTCTTGTCATGTAACTGGGGGAAATAAAATGATATTTAAAAAAATTTTAAAAAGTATGACACACAGTGCTCCATTTTTTTTTCTCCCTCTGGTTCTTTTTCCCTGTTACACCCTCAGTCCCTCAGAGATAGGCATTAGAAACAAAGTTATCTGATTAAACAAATCCATACTGAAGGGTAAATAAGAGCCTTACCAGTGGTGTTTAATGTTTAACAATTACCTTTCTAAAAGCAGCATACAGTTAAAGTCTGATGGGCATTATTAACATTTTCTCCATTACTTTCTTAAGTCTAGACAATTGACAAAACAATAAATCAAACCCTGTTTTGCACTGTTTTCTGATTTTCAAAGTGTAAATGCTCATACTGACCATTTAATAATTGGCATACCTTTCCTGATGATCTGGCATCAAGTCAGCACAGTCCTGGCTTCACCCTAGAGTTCCGGTTCAGTGGCTTCTAAGTGCCTGCTGAATAAAATATCTTCATTTCCATCTTATCGTCTCCAAAAATGAATTCATTTTTTCTCCCGCGAAGTCCTACCCTTTTCCAAACTTCTATTTCTGTTGATGACATCATATTCCTAGTCACTGAGACTCTTAAGTGTCAAGCCACCCTTCATTCTTGCTTCATTCATTATTTCTGCTTTCAATCATTCAACCACTTTGTTTATCATTACTTAGTTGTTTTTAGTAGGATTCAAGTCTTTGGGACCACATTTGTTTTGTTTTGCTTTTTTGCAATGATACTATAGTGGTTTCCCATTTCCTTCTCCAGCTCATTTTATAGATGAAGAAATGAGGCAAGCAAAGTTAAAGTGACTTGCCCGGGGGACAGAGCCAAGATGATGGAGTAGACAAGATGGACCTGTAGAAGGTCCCACGCCATGGCCCATAAAATACCTGTAAAAAATGATTATAAACAAATTATGGAGCAGCAGAAGTCACAAAACAACAGAGTGAAAGAGATTTCCAGTCCAAGATAACCTGGAAGGCCTTCAGGAAAGGTCTATTGCACCAGGTGCGAAGCAGAGTACAGCCCGGCCACATGACATGGTAGGGACAGGACCAGCACAGGCTTCAGGGGGCAGAATCCCCAGCAGCAGCTGCAGTTCCCAGATTACTTAACCCACAATGCCAAAGATAACTTCAAAGGTCATTGAGAAAGGTTTTTTACCTGAGGGAGAAGGGAAAGGGGCATGGATCAGCCAGCAGCAGCAACTGCAGCAATAGCATCCATTTCTGGAGTCCTCCACCTAAAGCCCCTGGGGAAACTGAGTAGCTGATGTAGATCTCAGCCTTGAATGACTCTCCTGAGTTGAGGAAGAGTGCTGATGTGGTGGAGCTGGAGATGGTTGTGGAGAAGGAATTGTACTCACAGATCCTGGGAAGAACAGAGTGCTTGTGACTGCTCACAGACCAGAGCACAAGCGAGGAGATTGAGTGATATTCTCTCCCTTGATTGTGCCACCTTGGAGGAACTGAGATCTTACAGGTTCCCGGAGTATGCCCTCCTCTTGGCAAAGGACTCAAAAGTCAAGTGACAGACTGGGAAAATGCCCAAAAAAGGGGAAAAAATAAGACTACAGAAAGCTTCTTTCTTGGTGAACAGGTATTTTTTTCCATCCTTTTGAATGAGGAAGAAAAATGCTACGATCAGAGAAAGACCTAAAAGTCAAGGTTTCTGTATTAAAGTGTCCAAAACCTCCAAAATAAATATGCTATGGTCTCAGGCTATGGAAGAACTCATAAAGGATTTTGAAAATCAAATAAGAGAGGTGGAGGAAAAATTGGGAAGAGAAATGAGAGCAATGCAAGAAAATTATGAAAAGCAATTCAACAGCTTGCTAAAGGAGACCCAAAAAAATGCTGAAGAAAATAATACCTTTAAAAATAGACCAACTCAATTGGAAAAAGAGGTCCAAAAAATCAATGAGGAGAGGAATGCTTTAAAAAGTAGAATTAGCCAAATGGAAAAGGAGGTTCAAAAGCTCACTGAAGAAAATAGTTCTTTAAAAGTTGTAATGGAGCAGATGGAAGCCAATGACTTTATGAGAAACCAAGAAATTACACAACAAAACCAAAATAATGAAAAAAATAGAAGATAATATGAAATATATCTTGGAAAAACAACTGACCTGGAAAATAGATCCAGGAGAGACAATTTAAAAATTATGGGACTACCTGAAAGCCATGATCAAAAAAAGAGCCTAGACATCATCTTTCATGAAATTATCAAGGAAAACTGCCCTGATATTCTAGAACCAGAGGGCAAAATAAGTATTCAAGGAATCCACCAATCACTGCCTGAAAGAGATCCAAAAACAGAAACTCCTAGGAATATAGTAATGAAGTTCCAGAGTTCCCTGATCAAGGAGAAAATATTGCAAGCAGCTAGAAAGAAATAATTTGAATACTGTGGAAATACAATCAGGATAACACAAGATCTAGCAGTTTCTACATTAAGAGATCAAAGGGCTTGGAATATGATATTCCAGAAGTCAAAGGAAGTAGGATTAAAACCAAGAATCACCTACTCACTAAAACTCAGTGTGACACTCCAGTGGAAAAAATTGTCATTCAATGAAATAGAGGACTTTCAAGCTTTCTTGATGAAAAGACTAGAGCTGAATAGAAAATTTGACTTTCAAACACAAGAATCAAGAGAAGCATAAAAAGGTAAACAGGAAAGAGAAATCATAAGGGATTTACTAAAATTGAACTGTTTACATTCCTACATGGAAATTATTTGGGTAACTGGAGGAATTATACATACACACACACACACACACATATCTCTCCCTCTCCCCCCCTCTCTCCTTCTCTGTGTGTATATATATATATATATATACATATGTATATATATATATATATATATATATATATATATATATATATATATATACATATGTATATAGACAGTGAGCACAGGGTGAGTTGAATAGGATGAGATGATATCTAAAAAATAACATTAAAGCCTGAAAGAGGAATATATTGGGAGGAGAAAGGAAGACATGGAGTGGGGCAAATTATATCTCATAAAGAGGCAAGAAAAAACTTTTTCAATGGAAGAGAAAAGTGGGGAGGTGAGAGGAAAAAAGTGAAGCTTACTCTCATCACATTTGGTTTAAGGAAGGAATAACATGCACACTCAATTTGGTATGAAGATCTATCTTACATTACAGGAAAGTAGGGGAGAAGGGGATCAGTGAAGTGGGAGGATGACAGAAGGGAGGACAAATGGGAGGAGGGAGTAATTAGGAGTAAACCCTTTTGGGGAGGGACAAGGTCAAAAGGGAGAATAGAATAAATGGGAGACAGGATAGGATGAGTGGAAATATAGTCACTCTTACACAACATGACTGTTATGGAAGTCTTTTGCAAAACTA
This sequence comes from Bettongia penicillata ogilbyi, assembly GCA_023548195.1. Classification (NCBI taxonomy): domain Eukaryota; kingdom Metazoa; phylum Chordata; class Mammalia; order Diprotodontia; family Potoroidae; genus Bettongia; species Bettongia penicillata. The sequence continues at coordinate 2,034,678 of JAJHZJ010000171.1, read as the reverse complement.
CACACACACACACACATATCCTATATTGAATTGCTTGCCCTCTCAGTGGGGATGGGTGGGGAGGGAGAAAGGGAGAGCAGCTGGAACTGAGAGTCTTAGGAACGAATGTTGAGAATTGCTTTTGCATACAACTGGGAAATAAGAAATACAGGTAATGGGGTATAGAAATCTATCTTGCCCTACAAGAAAAGAGAGACGATATGAATAAGGGAAAGGAAGGGTGTGATAGAAGGGAGGGCAGATTGAGGGAAGGGGTAATCAGAATGCAAAGCATTTTGGGGTGGAGGAGGGGAAAGGTGAGGAGAAAATTGGGAACTCAAAATTTTGTGGAAATGAATGTTGAAAACCAAAAATTAATAAAAAAAAAAAACCACAGTAAAAAAAAAAATAAAGTGACTTGCCCAGGGTCACACAGATGGTAGGTGTCTGATAACAAATTTGAACTCAGGAAAGTGAGTCTTCCTGACTCCAGACCCAGCACTCTATCCACTGTGCCACCTTGTTGCCCCTGTTGATTATACCTTTTAACTTTCTCTCATATTTACCAAATACAGGTCCTTCCCATTGAAAGTATCCTGTTTTAGATCCTCATTCCTTCTTCTCTTTTATTACTATAATAGGCTCTTAATTGGTTTTTCTGTAACCCAATCCATCCTTTAGTAACTTTCCTTCTACCCTGTCAGTTTCTCTCCAAATTTGTTAATAGCCAAATAAAGTCTAAACCCTTGGCACTAGCTTTGATGATGATCAATCCACAGCCTGACTTTTCTGGCTGTATCTCAAAAGCCCCTTTGGGTTCTATATGCTGGCCAAACATAATGCACTTTACTATCTCTGTGCACATTCATACCTTTGCACATCTTATTTCAATTTTCCCAATGACACCTGGGAGTAGGTATCAGTGGAAGTATCTCTTTTCTTTCAAGGTTCCTCAAAAATGCTATTTGTACCACGAAGTTTTTTTGACCCTTCCTCCTTGCCCAGCCCACGACCATACAACATTTTGCCCATTTTTCTATACATATTCTTTCTTGGTATGTTTTCTCCTTTATCCCTCCTTGTACACTCTTTGAAAGCAGGGATTCTGTAATAGGCATCATTGTGTCCACAATACAAAGTATGGTCACATTTACATAATTGAGTATCTGTTGAATTGGATTAACTCTTCCAGTTTATATTTACATTCAACTCACAGAAAAAAATGTCTAATTGGTGGAATTGGTGGAATACCAGTTTATTAAAGGAAAGGAACTCATTTTAGGTAACTTGAGGTAAGTAACAAAGACAAATGTTTACCCTAGCATTGCAAAGTATGATCATTTTTCACTTTAGAAATTAACATTTTTGAATTGTTCCTTTTAGTTAAGTTATCTACAATACCATGAAGTATGATGGGGATAGAAAATCTGGAAAAGAAGCTATGAAAGAGCCTAGGATGAGAAGGCATAACCCTGCATCCCATTTCTACTCTTAACTAGCTTTATTACCTTAGTCAAGTCACTTCCTGGTCCCTAGGACCCCATTTTCCCACTTAAAAATAGAGGACTGAACTATATGATCTCAAAGGATGTCTTAAGCTCTGAGATGGTCTTACTCTGTGAGCAAGGGTTGTTCTAACAGTGACTAAGTCTTGTTGACAGACCAGTAGATTAAATACGAGAATAGTTTGAGCTTCAGATGGTGCAATTTAATGCAATTTTTTTTCCCCTCATCTTCTCATTCTCCCTGACTCTCCTCTCTTGCTCTCTCTCCATCTCTCTTACGCTCTTGCTTCAACACCGTCTTTCCATCTTAACCCTCCCCAGGAGACCTATTACAAAAATGGAATAGCTGGGACAAGGAGAAATAGTCAAAGCGAAATGGATGGAGCTGTCCCAAAATAAGAAGGACTCTGGAACAGTCCTTCTTTTTTATGTTGCTTCATGGTGTGATGAGTGTAGGAGCTACTAAGTGATCAGACGGTAAATTTAGGGCCCATAAAAAGGAGACACTTTACAGGGTGTGGAGCTGTCTTGCAGGAGCTGCTGACACTGAAGGTCAAGGAATTAAATACTAGAGTTGGATTTATACCAGGGTTGGAGGTTTTTTATGGCCAATACAACATTTATTGGTATGCTAAGATAAAGTTAATCAAGTCTAGAGCTTCTCAGTGGGGGGAAGGAAAAGATTACCTTTGAAGATTTAGGAAGAAATTTATTTCAGTGTGTGCATGTGTGCACATGTGCTTGGATACACACAAAGTGAATTTATTTTATTTATGTATTGTTTTTGTTTATTTATTTGATATTCATTTATTTATATTATCTCTAGAGGTTATTGGAAATTCAGACTAGATGCATTGAACCATTGGGCTCTCAAGAAAATAGGATATGCTGAACTAGCATGCTTTCTGTGGCACATTTGGAATACATTTCTAGCATTTTTTCTATAATGCTTTCTGACAAGACTAAACTCATTTTCCCCATTCGGTAGAGGAATAAGTAGACCCAGGGAAGAGGGTATGTCTCCTCATCCATGCCTTGCTTTTAGCCACTCTAGAAACAGAGCTAAAGCCACGATATTGACACCTCTTTCTTATCTTGGGGGACAAGATGGGTAGTGTGGGGAGACCCCAAGTTTTGTTTCTCAAGTGTGCCACCAAATCCAAAATAATGATATAATCCACAGAAACCCTTCCTCTAAAGCAGAGCCATAACAACAATAATAATAATAAAAATCTAAAGACTTAGACTTGAAAATAGAACAACAGAGCCACCTTAGAAATCATTGAGTGAAAACCTCTCATTTTACTGATCAAGGAAGCTGAGGTTTAAAAGGTAATGAGACATAACCCATGGCATATAGCCAGCTATGGGGTAAAAATTGAGAACAGAACTTGTCTTCTGTCCTCTCTCCTATTAGATGATGAATTCCTTGAGGGCAGGACTGCCTTTGACTTTTCTTTGTATGCACAGCACTAAGTGCTGTGCTAAAACTTAGTGCTAGTCTATAAATGCTTAACGACTGAGTCCAGTGCTTTTTCTAAGATTCTGCGCTATCTCTTGCCAGAACAATCTCAGTCAATGGATTTTGAGTTTGACATTTGCTTTTATGTTCCCCTTGACCTACAAGCCCTAAATCTTCAGCAACTGATTACTATATATGTGTGTATACATATGTATATACATATATACACATACACATATACGTATACATACATACATACACATACATACATACATACATACATACATACATATATATCCAGAGTGTATCCTGAAGGACCAGTGTGAGATAGGTCAAGCCTTTGTTAACTCTGGACAATGATGATAATTGCAACTTATACGATGTAATTTCTCTGTAATGTATAGGCTTAAGAGAGTTGCCTGAGGACACTGAGAGGGAAAGAACTTCCCCAGGGTGATACTTGTTATAGGGGTCCAGAAATGATACTTCAACCCAGTTTTTTCTCAGTCCACTATAATATGCTGGGTAGTATGTAATTTCCTTCATTTTACAGAAAAGGATATTGAGACAGAGATATTAAGTGACTTTCCAGGATTACACATTTAGTGAATCACGGGATCCAAACACAGATCTTGAGACATTATGAAAAGAGCTTTCCCTGCTAAATCACAGTGACTTCTTCACTAAGGCTGCCATCCTGAAAAGAATCTTTCTGAGGTAAAATTTTTCAACACTTACTAGTATTAGAATAGGCATTTGATCGTGTTTCAGAAAACATGAAGAGATAAAAAAAAACACAGATTAAAGAAGACTAAACCATAAGCTGTAATATGATCTGAAAAAAATTGAAAATGATCTCAGTAAGTTGAGATTCAGGAATTATACCACATGAAGTCCCCAAGAATTCTGGGAAATGTGAAATTGTAATCTTGAATGCATTGTTTTAATTCACAAGAGTGGGAAATGGCTAACCTGAACTGGAAGACAATGTCCATGTGCTCTGGTTCAGGTGAACTGGTCTTTCAACTGTTTTTCACACGATACCACACTTCCCCTTCTAGTGCCATTTTATATGCCTCCGATTCCTACTATCCCTATCTCTTCCTCTTAGAAACTAATTTTCTTCATGCTTATCTCAAATATCACTTTGCTCCTGAGGCCTCTCCTGATCCACCCAAAAGCTAAAGACTTCTTCCCCAAAATTTGAGTTGTATTTATGTATTGATTTTGCACATATTATAAATATGTATATATGTACATACACATATATGTATTTATATATTTGTATATGGTATCTATATTCACAGAATATAAACTCCTTAAAGATACAAGCTTCCTTCCTTCCTTGCTTCCTTCCTTCCTTCCTTCCTTTCTCTCAGCAAGTAGCATAGTGTCTGCTATTGTTTTGCCACTTAATAAACATTTTTTGATGGACTGATGGAGAATTATATCAAATGGATGGAGAGTGGAAAAATTGAACAAAAGAGGGAATGACAAATATTGGAAGGATTGTGGGAAAATAGGCATATTATTGCACTGTTGGTAGAACTGTGAATTGGTCCAAATTCTTGTGAAAATCAGTTTAAAACTGTGCTGCTCCAAAAGATATTAACTATGCATAGCCTTTGACCCAGTAATACCATTGCTATGCTTCTCTGCCTATAACCCAAAGAAATAAAAGAAGGGGAAAAACACTTATGTGAAACATATTTATTACAACTCTTTTTGAGCTGGTAAAAAACTGGTAGAAAATAACAACTGGGAATGGCTAAATACATTATGGTATATAAATATAATGGAATACTATTATGCTATAAGAAATGATGAAAATAATTTAGATTCTAAGGTGTGAATGCAAAGAAATGGTTCTGATTTCCCTGAAAATAGTGTTGCCAAGGTTGGATGGCTGTCACAATGAGAGAAAGCTCAACTATGTTCATTTTCTGGGACTAGTGACTAGTGTGTAGGGTTTCAATTTTTTTTATTGTGGTCAGTGAATCATCTCACACCCCAATTCAATTCAACAAGAATATATTAAGTGCTTACCACGTGCAGATCACTGGAAATACAAAACTGAAACTAAATAGTCTCCAAAAGTCTTCAACCTTAGGAAAACACATTCTACCTGGGAGATACATATACATTTAACCATTAGGTGGTGAAACCAGGCATTATCCTGATCCTAATCAGCATGAAGTATATGAAGCTGGGTATAGCACACTCAGCCCGCTACATCTTAGAGAGTAGACCTCTCATTTTATGTCTTCTTCAGGGCAGAGTCTATTTAATAATTAGGGGCATTCTCTTACACAATACAACCCAGAGACTTCCTTTTGTTCTGGAATCAAATATAAATTCATCTGTTTAGCTTGGATAGCCTTTCATAGTTTTGTCCCAATATATATTTTTCAGGCTCATTGAACATTACCCCCACACCTACACTCAACAACCCAGAAAAAAAAAACCAAAACAACCTGACCTTCTGTCTATTCCTCATGTGTGATACTCCCTCTTTCCTCTCCCTGCCGTTACACTACTTATAATGTACTCCTTTTCCACCAGTACCTCATAGAATCCTTTTCTCTCTTCATACTTCAAATACCACATTATACTTGAAGACTTTCCTAATGCCTGCAGTGGCTAATGCTTCTCTATCAAACTCAGTTAAGTTCAGTTTGGTCCTGAACAATTGTTCATTATCCCATTTGGGGTTTTGTTGGCAAACATACTGGAGTAGTTTGCCATTTCCTCCTCTAGGTCATTTTACAGATAAAGAACTGAGGCAAACAGGGTTAAGTGCTTTGCCCATGGTCACAGCTAGCAAGTGCCGGTGACCAGATTTGAAGTCCTGATAAGCCTTCCAGACTAGGTCTAGTGCTCTATCCACTGTACCACCTAGCTGCCTAATCTACCTTCTATTTAATGACTTATTTGTTTCTATTAATTCTCTTTGTATTTATTCTGTATATAATTGTATATTGTTGTCTCACCCATTAGAATATTAACTCTTTTCAAGTAGAAATTTTTTCATTCATTATACTTGTATCTCCAGTGCCTGAAACATAGTAGATGGTTAATGAATGGTTTTTGATTGATCATTTCTTGAGCCCCTACCTCTAGCAAACCTCACCTCTTCCCTGAAATTTCTATGTTTCACTGAGCCCTGGCATGTGACCTTGGCATAATATAATTAATTCAGTGTAATGTAATTAATTCACCCTAATGATGGATAGGCATGCCCAAATACTGTACACAGAGATTTTATTTTTAGCTTTGGAAGAGTCAAACCAAGGAACAATACATAATAAAAACATCTATCTGCTCTGCACCTACCATTTTTCCACACCACAGCAATTCTCAAAGAAGACATAAGCCATTCCTAACAAGAAATTCTAGAGATAGCACAATTTGAGTTCATTTAGTGCTTCCTTCCTCACCCTTCCCCCAACATAGTTATAGTGCATGGGCAAAGGTAATGTACACAATACCCTTAAGTTTCTGTTTCATTTACAATTTACGAATGCATCAGGGCTTAGTAAACAACTAAAGGAAGAACCTCTCTCAGAAAGGGGCAGATTTTTTTTTTCATTCATAAGGAAAACAGAAGTTTCAGGAATGGTATTAAACTCATATCCAGCTATGCTTTTGCTGACAGGGAACCTCACATAGACAGTTCATTGCAAAAAAGGGTTAATAGATCCCATCATCTGGGCCTGGCAACAAACCTTCCACCACCATGCTTCCCTGGTGTTTTCTGACCTGGAGGATAACACTTCTTTCTTGAAGCAACACTGCTTCCCAGGATTGTGAGGAACAAATGAGATAATATTTGTGTGAAACTTAAAGCTCTATATTCATCTTTATTATTATTTTACTCTTGGTTGTTGGTCACCCAGGTGGCACCTTGAGTCAGGAAGACCCAAGTTCAAATCCGAGCTCAAACACAAATGAGCTGCATGACCCTCAGTAAGTCACTTTTCCTTGGTCTGCTTTGCTTTCTTCATCTGCCAAATGGAAATAAAGAAGAGCCTCTATCTCCAAAAGTTTCTATAAGAATAAAATGAGAAAATATTTTTAAAGTGCTCTGCAAAGCTTAAAGCATGATATAAATACTAACTGTTGTTATTATCTCATCCTCTTTTCATACTTTTTGCAGCCAAAGCAGTGGGTAGAGGGGAAGAGAGAAGAAATATGATAAATACAAAGAGAAGTATCTGCAAAGTATATGCAAAGTTAATTTCAGGAGGGAGAGATCACTAACACTTAGGGGTATCAGAAAATAACCTTATACAGAAAATGGTACCCATGCTTCCAAGGGTTGGAAAGGAGAAGGGAGTATATTCCAGACATTTGATAAATCCTGTTTGAAGGCATACATTTGGCTAAAGAAATCTTTAGGGAATTATTAGTAGGCATGTATGGCTGGGATAGAGAATTTATTAAGGGCAATAATGTGAAATAAGATAGAATAGGCTACAAACTTTGTTCTCTTTCCTATTTTAAATGTTTAAACTAAACCTTAATGTTTCAAAGAGTTTAAACAAGTTGAAGAGGAAAGTTTGTTATCCAGACCTTGATAGTTTGATGGATAATCCACTAATTTCTTTTACTAATACATATATTAAAGACAGATGTTCCATATGAACAATGAGTCATATTGAGAACTGAATAGAAGAAAATGCTCTTGATTACATTTGGACATGGTTTACTAGAGTTAAGGGTTGAATTTCATTTGGTAAATTTTATCCAATTGGAATATTATACTTTTCAAATAGAAAAAAAATTAAAGGTGACCCCAGGGGCAATGGAAGAAATTCTGGTGAATGTAAATAGGCTATATAGTACTGCATCAATTATGTTAGTGTAAGAACTAGTAAAAAAGATAATATCTTAGCAAGCAAGTGTTGACAAAACAAGTTAGGCCTATGAATGTAGTGAGAACAAGGGATAACAGATGGGCAGCATGAGAGTGTCACCAGTATCCACTAATGATAAAGACTATATAAAGCTCTCCAATAGAATTTATGGAAAGCCACAAAGGATGAGAAGGTTGCTATCTGCACCATTAGAGAGAGTTCTAACAGATGAGATCACAAATCCACTGAAGGACTAAAAGGCCATAGTCACAAGTGATGTGATGGAGTTGGGGTGGGGTACAATCTGTCAAAGGCAGACTCCTATTATCTGCACCTGTTTTGTCCCTGTAGCAAAAGTGGATCCCAAGTAAGTTAGGAGCCTTGTGGCGATGAGTCTTCTTTGTGGCTTTTGGAGCACTTGGTCTGCTTTTATCTGACTATTAACATAATTTTAAATGTGATATTAAATGTAGTCAAATGTAGGACTGAAAAGTCACTTAAAAATAATTATTATAGGTAGTCTTCATGGGAAGGACTGTCATTCTGGAGGAAGTTTTCTGGATGCAGCTTTTATATGCATCCTGAGCATACCAGCCCTACCAGTTCATCCAGTAGAGGCATAGTGAGCAAACTGGTTGAGCTCTAGTACCAGTCAGTCAATCAGCAAGGATTTATCAGTCACTTACTATGTGTCAGATACTGCACAAAGCCCTGAGATACAAAGAGAGACTCATTCTATGGGGGAAAAACCATTTTTCAATGAATCCATGTCGATTTGTTGAGATCACTTTCTCTTTGAAGTATTAATGCATTACACTTTTAATAATCTGTTCTATCATTTTGCCAAGATTTGATATCCAGTTCATCAATAATGTCATCTAGTGATATCAAACTCAAATAGAAATATATATATATCTGTGCCTCAAAGTGACTTAGAAAGCCCCAAATTAACATTATCTATGTTGTATTTCAATTAAAAATTATTAAAGATTTCTCAATTACATTTTAATCTGGTTTGGCCACACTTAGGAGTTTGTGGGTCAGTAGGCCCTGTTTTGACATAAACACTATTGTAGTGTTTATGCTTTGGAAAATCGGAACAACATTTACTAATCTTTAGTCTTCAGTCATCTCTTCTGATCTTTTCACTTCCTCAGAGATTCCCATCATTCATTCACAAATTGCATTAATGATATTGTTTTGTGCCCTTAGGGTTCAATTCATTTAGACCAGATACCTTAAATTCTTTGTTATCTCCTTGGCCTTGGGCTTCAGTTGCTTCTTAGCCATCCCATTCTCCATATCATTCTCTTTGACTAAGAGTATAAAAGACAAGGAACAGGTCTCACATCCATCAACATTATGCTATTTGTGCTAAATAATAAACTATAGGTTTAGTGGTCTTGGAACTAGAAAGTAGCTTGCACTTTTTTAATATGCAAACTCAGGACTGAAGAAGGTAAGAGATCTTTCAAAATTTTAATTTTTAAGTAGTGGAGCTAGGAGTGAAACTCACATTTTTCTTATTCCAAATCTAATGTTTTATTTTCTATTGCGTCAATAATTCTTCTTTGGGTTCCAAAAATGTATTCATCTAGCATACAAATAATTTTTGGCTTTACCCTTCATAACTTGATAATACTATTCTTTATACTGTAAAATTAAAAATGTAATAGTTTCAATAAAACAAATATCTAATTAATCATAAATAAAATTATGGATTTCAAGCTATAACATTTATATCTTATTAAAATGAAATGTGTATGGATGTTAGCAGTCATACATAATACATATATACAAACACTTCATACTTAAGCAAAATAATAATAATATATTGTATAATATGCTATCCCCTTTATGTACCCTTATAATGTTTTCAAGATTTTATTTTAAAATTTTATTGCAATAATTCTTTTTTTAATATACAGTCACTGATGATATATCCTTTTGACCTTTGTCCTTTAAAAAGCTGAGCTGATTTGAGAACATTTCTTTGTAGTCATACCAATCCCTTTCAAATATTTCCCTTTTCTTTTTTATTGGGATAATTTACTCTCAAGTATTGTCAGTTCCATTTTATTTAGAGTGTGAGGTCATAGAATTAGATTCTTACCTTTTTGACGCAATGTACCTTGAGATTTGGAAAATCTGACTTTGAGACCTTAAGTGCTAAGGTATCGAACTAGTGATCTATAAAACTTCAGGATGGACCTGAATCAGATTAAAATGTTGAGAAAGGTCTAACGAAATAAATGAAATACATACAACATAGATAATGCTAATTTGTGGTTTTCTAAGTCAATATACTCTTCACTAGGATCTGTTTCTATTTGAGTTTGATGCCACAGCTAGCACACTAAAAAGAACACTGGATATGGTCGCGGTTGTTGTTCAGTTGTTTCAGTGAAGGCTGATTCTTCATGACCCCATTTGGAGTTTTCTTGGCAAAGATAGTGGTTTGCCATTTCCTTCTTCAGCTCATTTTGCAAAAGAAGAAACTAAGACAAACAAGGTAAAGTGACTTGCCCAGGGGCACACAGCTTTTAAATGTCTGAGGTCAGATTTGAACTCAGGAAAATGAGTCTTTCTGACTTCAAGTTTAGCATTCTGTCCACTTTACCAAAGGGTTCAAATCCCAGTTCTGTTATTTACTACCTATAGGAATTTGAGAAATTAATCTCTCAAAAACATTTATGAAGCACCTACTACATGTCAGGTGTTGTGTTAAGCACTGAGAACAGGAAGTCAGAAGTGAAACAACCTTACTTTCAAGTATCCTGCATTCAATGTGGGACCAATTTTTGGAGTAGTGTGGTAAGCAGAATTGTCTAGTTACTCTTATTCAGCCCCACCCTTTTACTAGACTCATTTTCTAGATAAATTTCCTAGTATAAATGTTCTCTTTCTACTCAGGGGAGTTGTAACAAAACAATACAAAATTCTCTACATTTTTATTATGAGTCCCAAGTCAGAGACATTGTTCTGGCAAAACATAGTTTTACATCTTTCCCTGTATCCTTTCCTGAGATGTTTCTCCCCTTAGATACTTCACCTCCTTTCAACTATATACCTAACAAGAACAAATTTTAAAGAAACAGACTTTCCTATGCCCAGAGGAAATCTGCAGATTCCATTAATGGGGTAGAAAGAGGAAAGAAAACACAGAATTATTGCTTTATGCTTTACAATTTGGGGTTAGATCTTGGCAGACACAGCATTTTATCCAACATATCCATGCCTAATCAGGCATAAATTCCTCTTTCAATATCTTTGCCCACTTTTCATGGAGAATTTCTTTGCCTTCACTTCTACTCTTTTAGCCCCATGTGGCTTCTTGAGGTCTCCTCTCTTCCAGCTTCACTGGGATCTAGGTTACTCCTGAAACTTGGCTCCTATCTGCACTCACTCAGTTGAACTCAATCTCTGATTGTTATAGCCATCTTTTTTTTTTAAGAATCAAAGTTTTATTCACAAAAAGTAAAACTAGGGGATCCCTCAGTTTTAGTGAACTGAGCCAAGTGCCGGGGTGCAAAGGGGAGGCTCTGGCTCTTCTACTTGCCAGCAATGATTGGGTTCCTGAGGACCAAGATGATCGAATCCCTGCTTCAGGAACATCTTGGAAATGTAATGATTTTTTTCAGTGGTTTTGACTTTTTCTTGCCTTTGCCACTTTGGGGTACCTCCATCCATATCTCCTTCACCTTCTCCAAGACCTTATTGCAGTGACTGTCAAAGGCCCAGAAATCTCTTGCTGTTGAATCAGCTGATAAGAACCTGGGTGTTGTTCTTCCCCAATTGGGGAAGCACTGACAGAGGCCTGATGTTGCACTAATCCTCTTCCCACTTCTGCTTCTCAGGAATCATCTCACCCTAGGGATTGTTTAAGAGAGCCAGGGTGGTGGTGGCCCTTTGGTCCTTTGCAGTCCTGCCTTCCTTGCACTGCAGCTGCCTTTGTGCTCTGGCACCTTTTCTGCTCATTATAGCCATCTTTTAAGAAATACCCAGGAACAGAGCCAATTATTTATGTATTGGTCAATGTCCAAGGCATTTTTTATTCAGTCAAAGAATAAAAGGATTACTAATAATGGAACTTCATTTTTATAATTAGGTTAAGGCCTTTTTATTACCATTTGGTGTGACTAGATTCTGTGCTTTCTGGAATGTGGAACTGATCAAAGAAGAACTCTACTATAATAATATATGCAGAATATATATAAAAATGAGCATATAATAGCTTGGGGAGCTTACTAGCTCCTGAGGGGATCAGGAAAAAATTCATGTAGAATATGGAACTTCAACCAAGTCTTAAAAAAAATTTGAGATTTCAAGAGGCATAAGTGAGGAGGAAATGCACTGCAGATAGAGGACCTAGCTATTGTAAAGAGATCAGCAGTACAAAAACAGGAAAGGTATGGAGATAGAGATAGAGGGCTGTGTGTGTGGAACAAGACTAAGCTGCTGTGGATAGACTGCAGTGTGCAAGTTGGGGACCAGTGTGTAAGAAGAGTGGAGAGGTAGAAAGGGCCAGACCATCTAGATTTTAAAATCTCAGACAGCTGTAGTAAGAAAACAATAGAGTTTATTGAGCATAGAGGTTATTCTCATTGCTTAAGAAATATTACCATGGAAGGTGTGTATATAGGAGGGCTAGAGAATGGATTCTAGTGAAGAAAACTTTGAGTCAAGGATGCCAATTTGGAGACAATGCATTAGTCCAGAAAAGAATTGATGGGGGCCTGAGCTAAGGTGGTGGCTGGGTGATCAGTGAGAAGTGGATAGATGTAAGAAATTTTGTACAAGGAAAAACAATAAGATATGTCAAATCATTGAATTTATAGGGTGAGTAAGAATTGTGAACCTGAATAACTGGAGGTATGGTGGTTTCCCAAATAATATGGATTTTCAGATTTTCAGAAGGTTGGTTTTTGGAAAAGATAATGAGATATGTCTTGAATATGTTGAGTTTGAGATGTCTACAGGACATCCAATTTGAAATGTCTAATGGGTAGTTTTATGATGTAAGAATGGAGCTCAGAAGAGGAATTAGGGATGATATAGTTCTAGGAGTCATTTACATAAAGATGATAATTGAACCCTTGGTAGCTCTGGTCACTAAGTGATGCAATATAGAAGAAAAAGAAAAGATGGCACTGGATATACCCAAAGTTAGTGGGCATATCTTGTAGGATGAGTAAGCAAAGAACACTGAGAAAGATGAGTTGTATAGATAGGAGAACCAAGAGAAAAGGGGTAATTCACTTACTTCTCTGGGCCTCTGTTTCCTTCTCTGTAAAATCAGTTGTTTAGGCTATATGACCTGTAAGGTGGTTTCTAACTCTAATTCCAAGACCTTAGGAGAGTCTTAGGTCACTCACGTGTGTTGAGCTTTGAACAAGTCACTTAAGGATCACTTGGTTTCATCTGCAAAATGGGGAAGATGATAGTACGCATCCTAGAGGTGTGTTGTTTGTGATGCTTCTCATAACCTAACAGAAATAAGAACTATTATCTGCAGAAAGATCTTTCACTAATGCACTGTTTTTGGCCTCTGAAAGCATTTGTCTAGATCACAATTTTGGCAGCAGTAGCTCCATGAGGATAATGTCACAGGGCATGGAGAGATGATGGCAGATGATACTCATGCTGACTTTTCTTACATCATTAGAGTTGATCTCTCTGTTGTAAAACACAAACACAAAATCATTCGAAGAGTTTGATGAAACCAAGGTTGAAATTCCATGACAAAATGAGGTTTGGGGATTGGTTGTAGATTTTTGTTATACAGGGGTTTTTTTTTTATGTTTTTTTTTTTATGGTTTTTTTTAGATCCTTTTTTATTTTCTTCCATATTATCATGGATCAAAAAAGGTAGTGATTATCATCCTTATCTGTCTTGTTTTTCCTTAAACACAGCTAAACTCAGACCATTGATGTTCCTCCAAAATGTTTTCTGACTGGTCCAGGTATCAAAAAACAAGTTAACTGAAGCCACCCAGTTCTGACCCCTTTTCCATTATATCCATTCTAATAGGGTAGAGTTTGGTCTCTTTTCAGTTCCCTGTGGCAGTTATCTCCCCAATGGAAAAGGCTGGTTTGGCTTGTAAACAAACGAAGATGGAGACTCTTTCAAGTAATTTGCTTAGGCTCTTGCTAGGGCGCAGGAGTCTAGACATCAGAAAGGATTAAAAAACCAGGTCACATGTGTTGGGAACTAGAACAGAGGCAACGATTGCTTTTTAGATCTGTTTATAGATTTTTTTTTTTACCCTGGAAATAGCTTTCAAGAGCAGAAGGCACAGGAAATTTGGCAAAAAAAGAAACTTTCTTATTTCTTTTCAGCAATTTGCTCCTGGATAGGCCCTTGGATATATGTTGGACCACAGCCACCTGACAATGTGGCCTTCGGGCTTGACAAAGAAATTGGGCTGTAAAAAGCATGCCACAACTCTACATCACCTCTAACTCAACTGTTCAATTCAACAAACATGTATTTCTTTATATCTGTGGTAATGTTCACTTTTGAAATATATTTTCTTGCATTAAATATTTCCCAAGTACACGTCAAAATTTTTTGACATTAATTTTTAAACATTTTGAGTTCCATATTCTCTCCTTCCTTTACCCCCTCCCTCATTTATTAAAAAAGCAAACAGTGTGATGTCAATTATACATATGAAGTCATGCAAAACATATTTCTATATTACCCATGTTGCAAAAGAAAACACACAGTACAAAACAAGAAAAATAAAGAAAGTTTTTAAAAAGTATGCTTCATAGCTCGGAATTCATCGGTTCTGTCTCTGGAGGTAGGCAGTGTTTTTCATCACAGATCCTTTGGAATTGTCTTGATCGGAGTAACAAAGTCTTTACTGTTGATCATCCTTACAATATTGTTATTGCTGTGTATAGTATTCTCCTGGTTCTTTTCACTTCATTCTGCATCAGTTCAAATAAGTCTCTCCAGGTTTTTCTGAAGCCATTCTGCTTGTTATTTTATATGGCACAATAGTATTTCATCACAACTTATTTAGCCACCTCCCAATCAATGGTTATTAACTCAATTTCTAATTTTTTGCCATCTGGGTCAAAGGCTATGCCCAGTTTTATATTCCCTTGGGCATAGTTCCAAATTTCAAAAAGTATCTATTTATATATATATATATATACATATATATTAATTAATATATAACACATATATATGCTTAATAGATACTTATCTATAGATCCATATATATCATATATCTATATGACTCTACAATCAATACAAGCTCTAAGGTGGAGATACAACAAAGTATGGATTGATTGTCTGCTGCCAGTGCTAACTTTGGCCTAACGACACCAAGAAAACACAGGTACTCTATCAGCTAGCACCACAGCAATTCAAAACTTCTCTATTTGCTATAACTGATGGTTCCACATATGGATGTATATATAGATGATGAAATTGGTGCACCCATTCCCAGAGCCAGCTCAGTTTTGGGGAAGCTGTCAAGGAAAATGTGGGAGAGAGGAGGTATTAGACTGCCTACCAAACTGAAGGTCTATAGAGACATTGTGCTGACTTCTTTGTTGTATGCCTGTGAAACCTGGATAGTCTACCAGAACCATGCCAAGAAATCAAATAGCTTCCTTTTGCATTCTCCAGAAGATTCTGAAGATCTCCTAAAAGGATAAAGCACCAGACATTGAGGTACTTTCTCAAACTAAACTGCCAAGCATTCAAACTACATTGCAGACAGTGCAATTCTAATGGCCTAGCCATGCTGTTCGAAAGCCAAACATAAACTTGCCTAAAGGACTATTTTACAGAGAACTCACACAAGGTAAATACTCGGATGGAGACATTCTCAAGGTCTCTATGAAGAACTTTGGTATAGATTCCATGACATAGGAGACATTGACAAAGAACAACCCAGCATAGCATACCTGCATCAAAGAAGGTGTTGTACTCTATAAGCAAAGCAGACTGAAAGTAGCTCAAAAGAAAAGCAAGATATGCAAGTTTAGATATATCTCCACTCCAAATGTTCATGTGAACTATTTGTGTCTGACCTGTGGCAGAACCTTCTAAATTCATATTGGTCTGATCAGTTATACTTAGACACACTGTACCTTGATCCCAAAGTTGTGATATCATTTTGGTTCTCTCTGAGAATGGAAAACAATAACCATCAAGAGTATATATGCTCCCACCAAAATGAACCCCGATGAGGTTAAAGAAAAAAAAATTATAAAGCCATGGAGACTCTCATCATCAATGTGCCAAAAGAGGACAAGTTTATAATTCTCGGTGACTTTAATGCTAGAGTAGGCACAAACTACGAGACATGGCAGGGAGTCCTTAGGAGGAATGGAGTTGGAAACAGCAAGAGCAATGGTCAGTTACTACTGAAGACTTGTGTATCTCATAACCTTCTTATCAACAATACTTTTACTTAAATTCCATTTACTTAAATGCAACAAAACTTCATGGATTCACTCTTACTTCAAACTAGCATTTAATAGACTATATCATTTTTAAGGAGAAGATACAGATTGGATATGAGTAACAAAGGCAATGTGTGAAGCAGAGTGCTGGACTGATCATAGAAGCAATGGTATGACTGATTTGATGACAGTTTCCAGAGCAAGAAATGGAAAGCTGTGAGTATGATTTGGATAGGAATGGAGTCCATGAGCTGCAGGGAAGATGGGGAGATACTCAAACTGAATGCCAGATGACTAACCAGAATGTGAAGCATGGAACAATCAGGACAGCTCATCCCCAGGATAGATTCCCAGAGCCAAGTAGTACAAAGGAGAAAACCAAAATACTATGATAAATTTGAAAAGAAATAGATAATCTTCAATTGGGGGATGGGAGATGATGAAGTCAGGGAAAGCTTCATGAAGGAAGAGGAATCTGAAATTGAGCCTTAAAATAAAAGAGGGGCATACAAATAGACTATAGTGGAGTATCCATTTCAGGCATGGGGGATAAAAAAACCCAGCTATTTGGTTGAAATGTAAAGTACATGCAATGAGGAAAAAGGGAAAGATTTGAAAAAAAAAATAATGGAGGACCTTGGATGCTCTTTCTTTTTAGATAATATGGAACTACTGAGGGTTTTTCAATAAAGAATGACATGATTAAAGAGCAGCATCGAGAAGATTACTTTGCCAGTAGTTTAAGGATGTCCTGGAAGCAGAAAAGAAACTAGTGGGAAGCTATGACATTAGAATAGGTGAGAAGAAACCCATAAAAACTACAGGCTAACCATGGAGTGCCAATTTCCTGTTGCAAGTAGGTGGGAAGATTTCACTGAAAGCTAAAATATCCTGCTTCCAGGGTACATAATTATGAACAGATAATTTTTAGAGCTATGGAAGAGAATTGAAAGATCGTTTATTGCAATTTCCTCTTGATGAAAAGGAAAGTTGGAGGGGAAATGTCCTCCCCATGGTCATGTTTATTAGTGGTGGTAGATCTGAGTGGAATAATAATCGCTCTTTGACACATACTGACTGTGTGACCTTCAGCAAGTCATTTCCTAGTGCTCTAGCAAACTGACTAAAGAATATAAGTTCCAACAAAGATGCCAGCCTACAATGGGAGAGGAAATTCCTTATCTGGAGCTCCATACACCAAATAAATGACAAATCTAGTTCTTCTTTCTATCTCAGTTCATTTTTACAGAAGGCTATACAGATGTTAAAGATCTTTCCCTCAGAACCCAAGGAAATGAGTAGAAAAAAATATTACTTTCACCTTGTTACAGATGTGGATAGTGAGACTCAGGTTGGTAAAGTAACAGAATCGGGATTTGAACCTGGTACCTCCAATTTCAACATTTTCCCCCCTGACTAGTGCTATAATTTTAGCAGCATAAGAAATTTTCAGTGAGGAAATAGCCTGTACTAATGTAGAGTAGCACCTGCACTATAATTTACAATCTTAGCTGCCTGGGTTCACTGACAGTTTAAGTGACTTTCTCAAGGTCCCATAGTTACTGCATGTCAGAATTAGGACTTGAACCCAACTCTTTGTGACTCCAAGGCCAGCTCTTCATCCACTATATCATTCTGCCTTTTTAAATTCCTAAAGGCTTAGAAAACGCTTCCATCAAAACCACAATGAGATAGTACAAATATCATTTCTATTTGACAGATGTGGGAACTGAGATTCCAACCGATAAAATTATTTAGGAAGTGTATTTACTGTGAAAATTTAAATACCAATTGTCACTGATTTTTAGTTTATGGTTTGGTTTAGTCCAAATTCCCTCTGGTTGTCAAAAATTCTCTCAATTTTTTGCCTCCTTATTCTTGTTATGGACATAAAATGCAACCTATAATGTGTTTCACTTCAAGAGTCTGACTTTTCTTTATCCTTCCATTTTGAGTTTGGGAAATATTTTAGGAAGCAGTAAATAGACTGCAGAAGAAGGAGAAAAAGGATAGCACAATGGTTAGAACATAGGACTGTTCAAATCCAGCCTCAAACACTTCTATCTACCTCAGTCATTTCATGTGCAAAATGGGAATAATTATAGCAGCTCCCTCTCAAGGTTGTTTTGAGAGTCAAATAAATCAATATTTTTAAAGTGCTTTATAAACCTTAAAGCACTCTATCAATGCTAGCAATTAGAAAGAAATGGTAATCTGCTTATTAGAGGGAGAGCTAGATCTAGAAACCAGGACTCTTGGTTCTCCATCATGTAGTCTTTTCACTAGCAAATGAACATAGTAGGTACTCCATAAATTTATACTGGTGACAGTAGTGATAACAGTGGGAGAATGTGCATGGAGCTGGGAAGAAATCTCTCTTCAAAATTCCCACACAGACCCACAGATGCTCCAAAGCTCAGCATTCACTTTATCCTCTCAAAATAGAAATGATCACACATATGATCATTAAAGCATACAAAAGATTTGATCCATCTAGTACATGCACAGTGGGGATGTTAGGGTTTGGGGGAGGTGCACAGCAGAAATTTTAAAATCTCAGGCAATGACAACAGTTTCCACTTTAACCTCTTCAGCTCTGGTTGCTAAGCTACCATGACATACCACAGTGTGTGCAAGGCAGATTTTTGGTCTCGGGCCTGACAGTTTGATTAATCCTCCTGGATGCAAAATCTGCACATTGAATGTTTAAAAATTATACACACACACACAGAGCACCCCTTTATTGTCTATGATTTATACAATGTGTTTTATAATTAAACTGACACAGATGTAGGTGGAAATTTGAAGTCATTACCCTGCTTCGGGGAGTAGATGCGCTGTGCTAGTTGACATTTCTCAAAGAACTGCCTTTTAAGAGCACACATCCTCCTTCCTGAGAATAGGCATCTTTCCCCCTAATACATCTACTTAACCCTGAACTCTGCCTTACAGATGTGGAAAAGCAGGACAAATGTTGCATAAATATTTGTCACTTCTTTCCTTCCTTCTCAACATCTGATTCTTGGTGTGAAGGAGTGCAAAGGTGCCCATATATATTGTTGTAAGTCTGCCAACAGGCGCCTTCCCTGTCAGCTATGATTGTACAAAGATATGTCAGGGTCTGCAGTTTCAGCCAGGCTTAGTGCCACATTTTAGAACCGTGTACTGGATAGGAGTCAGTGCAGGGTAGTCAAAGAGCCTTGGACTAAGGCTAAGGCTAAGGACTAAGAATCTGGGCTGGAATTTTGATATTGCTACTTATTGACCTGTATGACCTATTCCCTGAGCCTTAGATTACTCATCTTTAAAATAAGAGAGTTGAGCTAAATGATCCTCTAAAATTATTTCCAGTTTCAATCCTATGAAATATCATATTTTTATATGCTTTGTAAATAACATTTTATGATCTAAAAGAAAACCAGCTGAAACTGTCAGTCAGCAATAACAGTCCACCAAAATCCCCTGTGCCAGTCACAAGGAGGTATCAACCATACACTATAGCCATTTTACAAATCTAGTAGGGTCTGGTTGTCATCATTCTCATGATCATAATGTGCAAGCAGTGTTAGAAGAGTTTGATATCAAAATACATAGGCTTGAATCCTGGCTAAGACACTCAATTGGTAAAGAAATATTAAATGGGGGGGGCCCTCCTTCTACTCATCTGGACAATAAGAGAGTTTCACCATTCTTGTCATCACCACCAACATCATTACCAGCACACATTTTCGTATTTTACAAAGTTTTTTTCCTTGAAATAAAAAGAAATCAAGGAGTAGGTAGGAGGCATAGGAGTCGGAAGACTTGGATTCAGGTCTTCCTTCTGACATATTAATTACCTTCTATTCACTTAACCTCTCAGTGTCCCAGGGAACTTTCTAAGATGATAAATTGTAGATAAGTTGCTCCCTTCATTGGTGGAGGAACATTCCTCCCTGAGAGTTTTATACACAAATGAAATCACAAATCCATAATTACTCCCCATCCTTACCCCCCAAATCTCAACCTCAAAACAATCTTAGTGCAGGCTTCATCACCCCCTTTTACAGATGAAGATATTGGATCTCAGGTGAAAGGATTTGTCTGAGGGCAGACATAGGCTAATAGGAATTGTATTATTTAGGATTGTCATGAATAAATTGCTTTGTAGGCTTTAAAACACCAAAGAAATGTGATTATTAATAACAATTATAATAATGATGATGATAGAGTGTTCCAGATGGAAGTGGGCTGCGGAGGGCTAGAATCCAGAAGCTCCAGTTGGCATTTTTGCCAAGATACAATAAGCATTGAGCACCTCCTCCATATTTCACTACAGCAAATGCCAAAGTGAAATACTATAAAGAAGGCCATTTCAGCACTCCCTGGGGATGCCATTTTATAGCCTTTCCCTTTGGAGTTAATATTCAAATTTCGACAGGATAAACTCAGTAATTCATTATTCTAAGGGAAGGGGGAGGAAAACTGATGATTTTGTATGTCATTGATTTAAGGCTATGATGGAAAGAGAAGCTCACTGTACTTTTTTCTGTCTGCCAAGGACAATCAAAATGATAACATACTTTGGGCCCAAATAGATATAAGTGAGATTTCCCTTCTCTTTCTTGCCAGCTAGAGAAAAAATGTAGTGTAGTGGAAAGAACACTGACCTTGGAATTTAGAAAGTTGGGTGAGACTGGAGGCCTGTCTCTGACACAACCAGTGCTTAGCACAGTATTTGGAATGCAATAGGTACTTTGCTATCATTTAGTCATTTTCAGTCATGTCCAAGTGTTTGTGACCCCATCTTAAGATTTTCTTGGCAAAGACACATGCTTGTGGGATTTGCCATTTCCCTTTCTAGCTCACTTTACAGATGAGGAAACTGAGGCAAACAGAATTAAATGATCTGCTCAGAGTTATAAGGCTAGTAAGTGTCTATGGCTAGATTTGAACTAAGGTTTTCCTGATTCCAGACCCAGCACTCTATCCACTATACCAGCTAGCATTCTGACTGAAATAACATTGGCCAATCATTTCATCTCTTGCAACGTCATCTGGAAAATAGGAACTATAATATTTGAGTTATCTTCTTCTTCACAGGATGATTATGAGGAAAAGATTTTATAATTTTTGAAAAGTTTTAAAATAGGGCTTTTTATTATCACTGCTACAGGAACATGTGAAGAATCTGCTATTTTAGCAGTCATTCGATCAATTAAATAATAAATATTTATTAAGCACCTAACTTTAGTAAGTGTCAGAATTTCAGCTATGGTTTATGAACATGATGACAAAAAAAGAGTGGTCCTTGCCTTCAAGGAAATTCTGTTTTATCAAGAGAAATAACACATCCATACAGAGGAGCATAGGGCTTTAGATTTAGAGTTAGAAGGGACATTTAGAGGCTGTTTGGTTCAGTTCCTTCATTTTATAGATGAGGAAACTGAAGCTTAGAGAAATTAAGTAACTTATCCAAGGTCTTATTGGTTGTCAGTGGCAAAGGTGGGAATCAAATCCAGGTTCAAGTTCAAATTCAGCATACTTTCCATTGTACCTACCTTGCCAAATCTATCTTCCTGTCTGTCTGTGTCTTTCTGTCTGTCTATCTATCTATCTATCTATCAATCTAATAATCTATCAATATATTTATCAATCTATCTTTATACATATATTGACACATATGTATAGATATGTCTATATCTCTATATAGATACATATGTGTATAAATGCACAATAAAACATTTAGATAAACACATTTCTGTTCATATGGGTAGTAACATATTTATACATATGTACATATATACAAATTTATAGATCTAGCTATCCTGTGGGGAAGGAGTGTCATCAGCTTGGGGAGAGAAGAAAAATTTTGGGTGGATGGGGCAAATCACTTAACCCTATTTGCCTCAGCTTTTGCATCTGCAAAGTGAGCTAGGGAAGGAAATGCCAAATTACTCCAGTATCTTCACCAAGAAGACCCTAAATTGGGTCATAAAGAATCCTACGTGACTGAATAACAATAGCATGTGGTAATTCATCTGAACTTTGAAAGAAACTAGGGAAGAGGTCAAGAGAAGGAACGAGTGCCTTGGGGTGCATGGATAACTCATTCTCTCTGGAAAATTTCACTCAACCAAACAAGATCCCATCTTGTTTAAGTCTTAGTAGACATGTTTGAAGGAGTTGCTTCGTTGTTGCTCAGTGGTTCAGTTACGTCTGACTCTTTGTGACCCTTCATGAGATTTCTTGGCAAAAATATTGGAGTGGTTTGCCACTTCCTTCTTCATTGGATTAGGCGAACAGAGGTTAAATGACTTGCCCAAGGTCATATAGCTAATGAGTATCTGAGGCAGGATTTAAACTCAGGTCTTCCTGACCCCCAGATCTTAAGGATTATATATGTTAAGTAACTTGCACACTGCTACCAACTCTCTGAGGTAGGAATCTAATCCAACTCTTCTTGATTCAAAAAGCGGCATTTTACTATTCCTCCTCCTGCCTCAATGATTGCTATGAGTACTATATTCTAGTCGCTAATTAGTAAGATAGGGTGCTCTGAGAGAAGCAGAACATTGATTATATAACCATAAGACCTTAAAATTTAGAGCTAGCAAGAGCCTTGATCATTGCAGATAAGTAGCTTTGAAATCATCCTGTCCAACCCTCTATTTTTCCAGAGGAGGTAACTGAAGTCCACAGAGAGGAAGTGAATGAAAATCATAGATGCTCAGGGAAGCATTTCACATATCTTCAGGAGAAAAACCACTCTTCACAATGAAAAATTACATATGCATGAAAGGCTGCTTCTGAGCTTTCTCAGTTGCATTCACTTCTTTTTTAAATGAAGGACCTAAATTATCCCTGAAGGTCTTAAATAAGGAATTTTTACTTACTCAGTTTTCCTCTGAGACATGAGTAAAATCCTTGTAATTACTTTTTTTGTGTTGGCCTCACACATGCTGAATCGTGTGTGTGTGTGTGTGTGTGTGTGTGTGTGTGTGTGTGTGTGTGTGTTCTAAGCAAAGATCTTGGGGGAAAAGCCACACACACTGTCTTCTCAGGTCTTGCCTATATTAAGTCTCATTTCCCCATATTTAAACAATATTCTAAAAAGATACAGATGGTATCCCTTTCCTTTGGATCTGTTCAGTCAGTAATTGCCCCAGTCACTTCATAGGAAGAAAATTCTACCACTAGAAATAGAAAAGTGCTTTAGAAAACCGCATCACTCTGGTGAACTCAATCTGGTTGTACCCTGCCTCTCATTTTCTGCCTAGAGAAGTAGAGAAGTCCCCTGTATCAGTCTTCAAGCAAAGATTTCATTCCTTTTTGGGCTCCACTCTACATTCTCCAAGCTTTTCTCCACTGATATGTAGAAGCCTTCTTACCTTGGAAGATTGCTCTACCCCCAGTGCTTCTTCTATTGATCGGTCAATTGCTCATTGAGTCTCCATTTTAAGGAAATTAAGAAAACAGCCACACCTTTATTCCTCTCTGGCTCCTCTCCCAATTTCTTTCTTCACCATGACATAAAATCAGATTTCCCCCTTTCTCTAACACCTCCTTTTGGTATTTTTTTAATATGTTGTCTTTCATCATTAGAATGTAAGTTCCTTGCAGCATGGAGTTTCTTTTTTTCTTTCTCCTTTTCTTTTCAGTGCTTTTAACACAGTGCTTGGTGCCATGGTAATTATTAAACAATTCCTTGTTGCCTTGACTTGCCTTGACTTAAGGAACCATCTCTTAAGGATTCTGTAGATAGAATTCAAGCTCAGGTATGGATTGGACTGGATTTTTGTTCAGTAGTTTCAGTCCTGTCGTAATCTTCACTGCCCCATTTGTGGTTTTCTTGGCAAAGATCCTGGAATAGTTTGCCACTCCTTCTCCAGCTCATTTTACAGATGAGGAAACAGGCAAACAGTTAAGGACTTGCCTAGGTTAACACAAATAGTAATTGTCTGAGGCTGGATTTGAACTCAGGTATGCAAGACTCTCAGAGTTCTGTTCCCCTGCACCACCCAGCTTCCCTGGACTAGGTTACTCCTGCTTCAGTTATGAAGAAGGTATTTACTACTCTGTCCTTACTCTTACCACTCATGAACCCTATTCAGTTAGGAAGATGAGGAAAACTGATATTTACATAGTGATTGAAGGTTTTCAAAGTTCTTTGTATACATACAGCCCAGTCAGGCTGCTATTGTTATCGGTCTCATTTCTTAAATTAAGGTTTAGAGAGATTTAGTGGCTTGCCTATGATCCCACAAATATGAAAGGTGGGACTCAAACCTTCTTGACTACAGTCCTGCACTCTAAACATCACAACCTGCTCCCCCAATTCCAACCCTGGTGTCGTCCAGACTGTCTTCATGTTCAGGAAGCCTTTCCTAGTTCCCCTCCTCCTTCCCACAGGTTCTGCCCAGGTGCGTGTGTTTTGTATGAACCTTAATTATTTACCTGTTGTCTCACCTCTAAGAATGTCAGCTCTTTGAGAGTAGGGACTGTTTCCTTTCTTTGTCTTCCCAGCACAATGCTTGACATATAGTAAGCACTTAATAAGTGCTGACTGACTATGCCAAAAATCGTCCCTGAGGATTCTGTATGAACCATAAACATGGAGGCCCTCTTGATATTAAAGGGACAGCCCATGTGACAAACAGAGAGGCTCATCATAGGATGCATGGCCACATCCTCCAATCCGTGCAGCCTTACTCCACTCCATATCTTACTTTCCCCCACTTCTCAGTTGCTAAGGTAAGAAAATATTTTCTCTCAAATTATCATCCTGTTGTTTAATTAAATGAATTCATTAACATCCTGTAGTTTTTACAAATATACCCAACCCTTTCCTCTCTAGATAACTGATCTAATGAATAGAGCATTCATTTAATAATGTTCTCCCTGAACTCCTTTTCTAGATTCTGCCCTGTCTTTTTTTTTTTTTTTTGGTTTCCCAGTTTCACCATCGGTGAACACTCTTAAAGGGTAGAAAATTGGTGCAGAGGAGTGGTAAGGCAATGAATGACAGAATGGCTCTAAGTCTTTGACATCTCCAAGTAGAAGCCATAAACTTATATCACACATCCCCCCCACTCCCTGCCTTCTTTCCATGATCCATTACATAGCAGTGCCCAGGAAAAATTGGCTCCCTGCCTGTGATCTTATTTCAGGTGACAAGACAAAGAAAGTATATGCAACATCCCCACTAGGCTTTAGACTTGTTCCCAGATGGAACAGCAGAGGAATGACTCACCCCAAGGCTTTAACTCCTCACCAGGTCATGGAATATCACTGGTTAATCTCTACAAAGAACGCTGAGAAGACATACACAATGCCAGCTACTGTTCTACTTCCTGTCAGCTCACACACCATGGCTGACTCACTCACTTTTAAATAGCTACATAAGCATGTTACTTCATAGGAGACTATGCAAATAATTGGTTGTCCTCTGGAATTATAGTTAGGACAGGAAAAATAATAATTGTGTGTGTGCGCGTATGTGTGTGTGTGTATGTGTATGTATTGATAAGTTCGTCCCTGGAAGATCCACTTGAAGAAATATATGTCTGTGTACATACACATATGTGTATACATATACAGGTGTATATACACACGGCACATGTACATATACACACATACATGTATTCATACATGTATACACACATGCATATACACACTCTCTCTATATATATAATTTCTTGCCATAAGCCAGGCAGATGCTATTATCATCATTTTATTGATGACAAAACTGAAGCAAACAGAGATTGAGTTGCCCAGTGCCATACACCTGGTAAGCATCTGGATTTAAATTTGAACTCAGGTTTATCTTTTGGATTTGGGCATTTTGTCTGGCTGTCTCTCATTTCTGGAATGCCCTCCCTCTTCTATCCATCTACTGACATCCCTTTAAGTTCCAACTAAAACTACTTCTTTCCTGGAAGCCTTCCCTTCTCTTAATTCTAGTACATTTCTTCTGTTAATTACTTCCTATTTATCTTGTATATATCTTGTACTTACTTATTTTCGTGTTTTCTCCCCCATTAGATTGTAAGAGGGCAGAGTCTGCTTTTTACCTCTTTTTGTATCCCCTGCACTTGGCAGTGTCTGGTACAGAGCAAGCCCTTAATAAGCAATAAGCCCTTATTGCTTGATTGACTCCAGCCCTGGCACTCTATCCACTGAGCCACGTAGCTGTAATGTAATACATATCCTGTCTCCAGACTATTTCTCAGGCTGTCCACTCATGAATGGAATGCACCCCAACCCCATCTCTAATTCTTGAAATCCCTCCTTTCCTTCAAAGCTCAGTTGAAATTCCAGTTCCCATACTTACTAATCCTTCTAGCTGTTAGTCCCTGCTCCCTCCCATTTTCCCCTCCCGTACAAGAATATATTACCTCTTCCAATAGAATGTTAGCTCTTGTTAGCAGGGGCTATTCGCTTTTGCTAGTATATCCATAGCTACTAGCACAGTGTCTAGCACTTGGTAAGTATTTATTAAATGCTTATTGAATTTAGTGGATAGATTGATTATTTGCTAAGTCCACTGAGATAACTACGATAGGATATTTTTAGTGTAGTGGGCCCTAACAGATGATTCAGGATGTATTTACTTGTAAATCTCCAAGTTATATCAGGACTTTGAGGCTTTAAAGGAGCTTAGTTATCCTCTATTTCCAACTTCCTCATTTAATAGATGAAAGAACTGAGATTTCCAAGGTGCCTTCCACCATCTTCCACACTCTTATCTCTTAACTGGAACTCCAAGTAGGCAATGGAGCACAATAGATAATATGCTCCCTCACCCTGCAACACACATATCTGTGCTTCAAATGCTACCCTTACTCATTCATCTTTTCTCCATTTTCTACCCAGTTAAAGGTTTCAGAAAAATGGCAAATGGCTCTTCCTGACAAAATTCACCCTCCTTGAAAAGTTTGCCTCTCTAGAACTTTATACATTTACCCTTCTGTCTTTCTCTTAAAGTCTTTCTCCAATGCCTAATCATAATTCTCAAAAGCTTTCCTAATGGTAGTATAAGCTCTAACAGAGCCTGCCAAGCTGGAAGGGTTTGAAGCACACTCCTGTCAATCCCCTCTGTGTTGGTCATCTACAAGAGAGTCTAGAAAAATACAGAGGCTCAACACTGGAAAGTTGGGGCCCCATAATTTACCCTAGTAAGGTGTGGAGGGTCTGTAATTTGTAACTCTAGTGGTAATATCCATAACAATAAAATTAGGAACCCTTGAAGTATCATCCTACCCGTAAAAACTAATTCAATAAACATTTGTTAAGCTTCTCAACATATGCAGAGTTCTATAATAGGAACTTATAGCTAAGTGGTACAATGGATAGAGCACTGGACTTGGAATCAGAAAGATTTACCTTCATGAATTTGATTCTGGCTCAGACAATTCCTTGCTGTATGGCCGTGGGCAAATCATTTAACCCTGTTTGCCTCAGTTTCCCCATCTATAAAATGAGCTTGAAAAGGAAATGGAAAAATACTCCATTATCTTTACCAAGAAAAGTCCAGATTGGGTCACAAAGAGTCAGACATGACTGAAATGACACAGCAGCAATAGTAGGAACTACATTGATTCAGATGTCAGTCAAGACAGAGTCCCTGGATAAAATCATTTGTTAATGTTCATTTATACCATCTCCATTCCCTTAGAAACCCTAGCTTTATTCAAAGCTAAGCTCACAAATATTATAAATGAAGCCTTTTCTGTATCTTGGGTGCTATAACTTCTTACCTCCCCCCTTACTCAGTTCCATAAGTAGCAGCAGCACCTAGTATATGGGGAGGGGGGGTTGCTACATTTATATTTATGCTTTATGTATATGGGAAGGCATCCAAATAATCTACGTGCATTTTTAAAAGCTAATATACACTAAGACTTTTGGGATATCTTTTATTTATGTATGTTCACATTCAGTCTCCCCATCCAACTCGTGTACCCCCTCAGCACACATTTAACCTCCTTGAAAATAGCAACTATTTCACTTTTGTCTCTGAATTTCCATCACCTTGTAGAGTACCTGGCACAGAGTAGGTGCTTAGCTCACACTTGTTGATTTTTTTCTTAGAATTTATGATCTATTACAAGCTAATCAAGTATAGAAAAAAAACCTTAATGTTTATGTAGTGCTTTAGAGTTTTCAACTTATATTTCCCTTTGTTATCACCTCTGGTCCAAAGTGTCCTAGTGAAATCAGTATTGGAAGTATTATTATCTTCATTTTGTATATGAAGGAAGGGAAGAGGAGAACAGTTAAGTACTTTGTTTAAGGTCATACAGCTAGGGAGTGCCAGAGTTGGGACATAATCCCAGGTCTTCTGAACCTCAATATTTTTCCACTACATTTACTCCACTCCTTGCAATATCATGAGACTTTAAAGGTGACTGTTACTAGAATAACAGCAAGTTAGGAGGGTAAGCACCAAGCAGGAATTACAACCATTCCTTTTAGTTTCATAAGTCACCGAGGAGAAAATATAAGGATAACATAGAGTTTAGCCTTGAAAATAAGATTGCTTTTTTGGGCTGGTGGATATGAGTTGAAGTTAAAAGAGTTCCTCAGCCTGGATGAAATCATGTCTTTTGGGTAGAAGTTAGAAATCCTTGTGCCTATTAAGTTTACTGGATGAAATCTAATCACTTACCTATTATTTTATTCATTTCCATTCATCCCTCCAGTCATTCAAATAGAGAAACAGTTTTACATGCCAAAGTCTAGAGAAAGAAACAGAAAATGCCACTGTTAACAGCTAACACTGACTATTTTTCTTAATAATGTTGCCCTTTTGGCCAAGAAACAAAATTAGTTTAGATGAAGCAATGTGATGTCCTTGAATACACAATCTATTTGGAGTCAGAGAATATCTAGGTTTGAATCTTGCTTCCATCACTTGCTACCTGTGTGTATCTTACAAGTTATTTGCCATCACTTAGTCTCTTTCCTTGTCTAGAAAATGAGGGTGTGGGGCAAGACATCCTCTAACTTTCCTCCTAGTTCTAAAAATCTATTACAGAATCATTCCTGTCAGCAGAATAATAATAGCAAGGCTATAGTGCTTCAAGGGTATGTTATTTCATTTTCACTTGCTTGCATATATTATCTCACATAAAAGAATATGAAGGTATGGTATGATGTAATACTGTTATATAACATGGTATTATAACATAATAATATATAATGATGATGATAATGATAGTTGACATATAATGGCACTATAAGTTTTACAAAATGTATTATATACATTTTCTCATTTGATCTTCCCAACAACCCTGGGAGTCTGGTGTTATTATTATCCCGATTTTCCTGATGAGAAAACTGGGGATCAGAGAGTTTTGCTGACTTAACCAGGATCACAAATCTAATAAACAACTAAGGAAGAAATCAAACACAAGTCTTTCTTATTCCAAGTTCAATATGCTATCTAATGACGTTGGATCTAGGAAGTCCTGAGTTCAAGGCCTTCCTTTGATACATACTACCTTTCTAGACAATTCATTCAACCTATCAATATTCCAGATAACTCTTAGTGAAATTCCCCATACTGATGAGATAATAGTCCAAACAAATTTTTTTTTTAAAAAAGAACTCAAATGATTCTGCCAAAAGGAAGGTGATTACTGAGTATACAAACAACCTGTAGAATTGTCAGGGTATTTGCTGGTCACAAGAGGTATAGGTCACAATGGGCCAGAGACAGGTATTGGAGAGATGGAAACACATAGCAGAATAAGTCAAACCATGGCAGGAAGTAAATTGACCTTAGAATAATAAGAACTATGTTCAAGTTCCTTTTCTGCAAGTAATTGACTGTGTGACCTTAAGCAAATCATTTCGATTCCCTAGGCCTCAGTTTCTGTATCTGTAAAATGAAGGAGTTGACTTATTGATCTTGAAATCACTTCCAGCATTTATTATGGATCTAAGAGAGAGTCGATAGAAGAGCCTACATGAGCAATACCATCTCTCCAAAAGGGCAGAGATATAGAAAGTTGTTAAAAATACAAGCCTAAGCAGCCCCCCTAATCCTACCTCTGAACAACTCTTCAATGACACAGCATGAAGCACCTGACAGCTACCATTTTAGGTGAAGAAAAGCAAGTTTATTTCCTTGCATAAATATGTTGTTAGCAGCTTGTTAATTGGTAAGATCCATAAGCCTCGAAATTAATTATGAAAGTTCTCTGTGCTGCCTGATCTACTGCTGTTTTTTTTTTCCTGGGTTTGTTCGCTGTTTGTTTTTAAATTAAATCCCTGGTGCTAATTTTCTGGTAAGGTCTTACAAAGTCTTTGTTTATAACCTTGAGCTTTCTGGCAGGCTGCTCCTCTATTGCCCCTAGTATGGAAAAACAGAGCTCAACTGCTGGGCCCCTGAGAATTTCCCTCGGTTCTAGCCAGGGTTCTCTTGCATTTTTGCCCAGTTCAACTGTTTATGTTGCATTAGTATTTCATGATTCATGAACGAGAGGATGACAGAGGATAGGCAGGAGTCTAAGCAGTTTGTTGGGTAAAGACAAGAAGACCTAGCAGGAGGTACCCAGAATAGTCATGGGGATGCTAATGTTCAGGAGGAGGTTAGGGTAGAGAAAACCCAGCTACTGGAGAAATTAAGACTGAAGGATGAAGGACAAAGACTAGGTCAGTCCCGTTGAAATCATGACATTGTGAGAAGAGCCCTTCACTTAGAGTCAGCAGTTTTGAGTTCAAATGTTGGCTCTGAATCCCATGTGTCATGCTTTCTAATTGTGTGACACTGGATAAAATATTTTACTTCCAGAATCTTCAGTTTCCTCATCTCTAAAATGCAGATAATATTTCTACCGCATACTATATAGGTGGATTAAGAGAACAGGGCTTTAGAAAATAGGAAGGGAATTTGAAAACCTTTAAATGCTATATAAATATCAATTGCCTTTACTGGACTAGAAACTCCATAAGACAGAAAAACATGAAATGAGATAATTTATGAAGAATTAAAAATGAATGTTGCATGGAGGGCAAGAAAGAGGGACTTGGTGAGTGTGAGCAAGTTGTAACATGTAAACAGCAAGGAACTTCAAAAAAAGGGGTAAAGAGATAAGCCATTAAATATAACATACTAAGAAAAATTGGGGAGGTAAAAATGGCAGGGTAAAGGCAGGATAAAGGCAGGGACTCAGTTGAGCTTTCACAAACTACCCTCCAAACAACTTCAAAATAATGCCTCAAATGAATTCTGAAGTGGCAGAACCAATAAAAGGATGAACGAAAAAATTTTCCAGACCAAGATATTTTAGAAGGCTGGCAGGAAAAGTCTGTCTCACTGGAGTGAGAGTGTAGTGTAGGACAGATCCCATTTACCAAGACAATATCAGGCCTTAGGGGTAACTGAATTGGGGGATAAAGGGCTTTTGGAGCTCTCCATCTGCAGAAGGTAATGGTGTCAGACAACTGATCAGAAGAAGATTACATGGGGCTCTTTACCAGAACTAGGAACAGTTCTTTGTTGCATTGTCCATTGTGGTTCTGGGTTACAATCTCAGGGCTAGAGGAGGATTTGCAAGAGTAAGAACCCTGGTCACAGTTCTAGCACATAAAAAACAAAAGAAAACTTGTGGTCATTCACATACCATAGTACAAGCCAGGAAAGCAGTCACTACACCTCTCTTTAGGTCATATCACTTTGGGAGTACTGAAAATTTACATACCCCAGAACTAGCTCTAAAAACAGCAATATGAAAAACCTGAACCTTGGAATAATGCCCTCTCTACCCTCAAATCAGAGCCCAACTTTCACATAAGGTAATAAAAGCAAAACAAAACAAAACAAAAAAAGAAATAGACTAGAAAATGAGAAAACAGCAAAAAAAAAAAAACAGAAAAAAAACAGAATATGACCATAGAAACTTATTATGATGACAGAGAAGAGTAAAATACAAACTCAGAAGACAACAATGTAAAAATACCTCTGTCCCAAGCCTCAAAGTCAGATTTGAATTAGATTCAGGCTCCAAAAAGAATTCCTGGAGAAGTAGAGGGACAATTAGGAAAAGAAATAAAAGTGATGCTAGAAAATTATGAAACAAAAAGTCAATTACTTCGTAAAGGAGGAACAAAAAAAAAAATACTGAGGAAAAATAACACCTCAAAAAACAGAATAGGTCAAATGGTAAAAGAGGCACAAAAATGCACTAAAGACAATGCCTTCAAAATAACTGTCTAATTTTTTAAAAAAATATACCCAAACTCACTGAAGGAAAGAACTCCTTAAAAAAGTAGTACTGGCCAAATGTAAAAGGAGGTACAGAAGTTATCTGAAGAAAATAATTTCTTAAAAGTTAGAATTGTGCAAGTAGTAGTTAATGATACCATGAGATATCAAGAAACATTAAAACAAACTCAAAAAGATGAAAAAAAATATGGAGAATGTGTAATTTCTCATTAGAAAAACAACTGACCTTGAAGATAGATTGAGGAGACATAATTTAAAACTTACTGGACTGCTGGAAAGCTATGATTTTTTTTAAAAGCCTTATACATCATATTTCAAGAAATTATGAAGGAAAACTGCCCTGATGCCCTAGAACCAAAAGACAAACTAGAAATGGAAAGACTTCACCAATCACTTCTTGACAGAAATCCCAAAATGAAAATTCCCAGGAATATTATAGCCAAATTCTAGAGCTCCTCGATCATGAGAGAAAATATTGCAATCAGCTTGAAAGAAACATTTCAAATATTGTGGAGGTACAATCAGTATAGCACAGGATTTAGCAACTTTTCTTGGAATATGATATTCCAGAAGGCAAAGGAGCTATGACTACAATCAAGAATCACCCAGTTAGCAGGACTGGGTATAATCCTTCAGGGCAAAAAAAAATGGGCATTAAATGAAATAGATTATTTTCAAGCATTCCTGATGAAAATAATAGAGGTGAATAGAAAATTTCGTTTTCAAACACCTGTCTCAAGAGAAACATAAAAATGATAAACAAGAAAGAAAAATGATAAGGATTCAATATGGTAAAACTGTTCATTTCCACATGGAAAGATGATACTTGTAACTACAAAGAATTTTATCATTATTAGGGCAGTTAGAAGCAACATGTGTAGATAAAGGGTATGGGTAAGAGTTGATTATGAGTAAGGTGATCTCCAAAAGACAATATTAAATTAAGGAATGAGAAAAGGATTTCGATGGAAGCAAGGGGAAGGGAGAGATAGAGTGAGATAAATTATCTCACATAAAAAAGATATGAAAGAATTTTTATGATGGAGGGGAAGATGTAGAGGGTAGGCAATGACTGAAACAGATTAGTCTCATCAGAATTGACTCAAAGAAGGAATAATATATACACTCAGGTATAGAAGTCTATTGTACCTTATAAGAAAGTAGGAGAGGAGGAGAATAAAGCAAGGAGGAGAGGCTTATAGAAGTGTATCAGTAAGCACCCCAATATACACAGGGGGCCCTCCTACCACAAGTTCTTAGATCAGCTTTCACAAAAGGAAAGCAACTTTCAAGGGGTTAACAATCATTTTAATCAAGTACAGTTATCAGAGAAAATCAAAATCAAAATTTCAGAGAAAATGCAGAGAGAGAAATCAAAAGTCAAATAGACTAGCTTCCAAAATGTCTGACTATTATATATACACAGTTACCAGAGAGAGAAGCATCAACTTCTGGATTTTTTGTGGGGCAGCTCCGTAGAGGTTTCCCAGAGTCTCTCTGGCCAAAAAAAAAAACAAAACAAAACAAACCACTTTCAGTCAGTAAGCCCCAAAGTAAAACCTCACCCTCAGGGTATTTACACACATTTTAGAGCCAGAGGGCATAACCCTCTGACCCAGTGCTTCAATAGAAAAAAAGAAAAAAACCTAAAGGTACTTGGGACCCTTCTACAAAACAACTCATGTAATCAAGCTTCCCACAATGAGCAGGTCCATCAATAGGTGGGAAAGATCCTCCCCAATCATATTATTTAATCAGAGGCACTTTTAATAAAACAAAAACAGCAAAAGAGCCTACTTTACTTGCCATTACAAGAAGGCTGGACAGATTGGGGGAAGTGGTGGTCATAAAAAAAAAAAAAAGAAAAGAAAAAAAAAACTTTTGAAGAGGAGTGCCAGGGTGAAAGGAGAGAGAGAAAGGGAAACAGAGACAGACAGAGACAGAGAGATTTAGGCAGAAGTAGAGGAAGAAATGAAGTGAAGGGAGGATTAAGGTAGACTTTAGTAGGAGGTATTTGGAGTTGTCAGCCTCAATAGCATTTGTTGACTAGTTACCTGGTTCAGTTGAATTCAACAAACCTTCATGTCTATTATGTAAATCTGTGAAGTATTCTCTATATTTTCTGATTCCTAGGGTTATCTTTTGTCTTTTCTTGGCCCTCACCTCTCAAATAAGCCAGTCACCAAGTCCTGCTGCTGCTACATCTGAGGGATCTGTCCGATCTGTCCCTTGATCTCTGTTTCTATTGTGACTATCCTATTCTTGGCCCTTGTTCCGTTCCTACCTTCAGGGATAATTGCAATAGCCTTCCAACAGTTTTTCCCATCTCCAATTTCTTCTTCCTGCTCATTCAACATACTGCCAGACTCTACATTATATGACAATGTCACTGCCCTCCTCAAAATAATGAAATGACGCTATCATTTAGTATCCGGTAAAAAACTCTAAACTCCTTTGGCCTTGAAGACTTTGTCCAACTTGGTGTAAGCATACCTGTCCAATTATGTTTTGTGCTATTCTTTGGAGATTGACCAGATATGTTTAACCAGAAATTAAGATGAGAAGGAGAGAGAAGTCTGTCTTTCTCAGCCCAAATTTCCTTGAAAAAAATAGTTTGTATTTCCCTTGAAAATATTGCTTTGCATCATATTACTTTCCCTATCAATGGAGGAGGGGCTGGAGGTATTAAAAAATTAAAAATGAATGTGAAAAAATAATAAAGTTTAAATTAAAAAAAGAAAATGAAAGAAAAAAAGGGTGGAGGGAGAAAATGTTACCTGGATCTTTGATTATTTTATTGTCACAAGCAAAATATGATGGACACATCTATTCCCACATGCAGTGGTCTAACTGGCTTTTTCAGCTTTTTGCAATTTCCGTAATAAGCCTCTGACTTCCTGGCTATTTATATATACCCAGGCTCTCAACCCATAGGTGTCTGCTCATGAGTCCCCTTTACCAAATTCTCTTTTTTGGGGGGTTAGGGAGAAGCAGTGGGGCTCTGGCATGGATGGAGAATACCTAGTCTACTTTGGCTCTTGGGACAAAGATGTCAGCTCATAGCTGATGAAAGATTTACAACAGAGTGTTTTAGAATCATGGAGCTTTGTTATGGAATTATTACAGTCCTTCCCACTGGAATTCAGTGATTTATACCCTACTGATAATCACAAGGCTTTAACTCTGTTCCCATTAACTGATTGAACAATTTACTTTATGCTTTTGTGCTCACACCTGTTCTTGATCAAAGCTAGTTCCTATTCCGCTCTTGGCTATTGCATGCTAACATATTAATGGTTTATTGGCTCCACTGTGCCTATAATTCAGCAGAGTTTATGGCATTTAATAAAATGACATTTCTAAATACTCTCAACTTTCAAGTTTTCCTCTTAAAAAAAAAGAATAATGATATCTTAATGATAGTTTCCTTTGTACTTCAGGATTGCAAAAGTTTATAACAATTAACTGAGCTGGAAAAGTTTTGAGTCAAGAACAGCTTTCTGGCACTTAATTGGAGAAAAAAGAAGCATTTTAATACTGAGAGAAAGAAGCAGGTCAAGTTCAGCATAATTTAAACATATTACAGAAGAAGTTTAATCTATGATTGGTTAGCCCAATTTGATGCAGTACGATGTTAATGAAGCCAGAGCTGAAGGTCTGATCTTGGTGTAGGCCTGGTATCCTGCTCCACTCTCTTCCATGGCCAGAAATTGTTCTCCTTACATCCGTCAGCTATCCTACAGATGTATGTAACTGGTCACAGGGAGGAGAAAGACAAGCCTGTGGTTGGAATAGGAAGGAAGGAGGAGATGAGGGAAGAGAAGGAGGAAGGGAATAAAAGCAGGGAAGAAGATAGGAGGGAAAGGAGGAAACGAAAAAGGAAAGGATACAAATGTATTTAAGTGCCTACCATGTGCCAGACCTTCTACTAAGTGTTTTAGAAACATTATCTTATTTAATCCTTACAACACTAGGAGGTACATGGTATTATTATATCCATTTTACAAGAAGGAACTCAGGTATACAGAGGTGAACTGACATGCCCAGGGCCACACAACTAGTGTCTCAGGTCAAATTTGAATTCAAGTTCCTCTGATTCCAGGCCCATCACTCTGTACGCTGTACCACCTACCTGCAAATCTATCATCACTATTGGAAAATAAACAATTCAGAGTATGTTTCCTGTTGATATCAGTACCATCACCAAATGCAAAAAGTAAGAATATATCCTATTTTTCTTCTTGGCTTCAATACTATGGTTGCATCATTGCATCCTCACTCCCTTTTAGGGAAGAAGCATTTATTAACAAGTTTATTGACTATTATATGCCAGGCACTGTGCTGTCCTCTGCAAAGAAGTGAACCTCCTACTTTATCAATAAAATCAAGGTCACCCTCTTTTAAACTTTTATTCAGTATCTCAAAGCTACCTGCAGCATTCTATTTTCTCCTCATTTGTTCCACTCTGACTGAAAGAGTGCTTCTCTCTCCTCATCAAAGCCATTTTCTATTCTTGTGCTATCAATTTCATTCCCTCCCATCTTCTCCAGAAGTTTTCCCCTCAACCATTCTCTTCCTCCTACCCATCCAATCTCCAATATTTCTTTGTCAGCTTTTTCCCTACTGTCCACAAATAGGTACAAGATTCTCTTATCCTTAAAATCCTTCATCTGATCCTTTAGCACCTCAAACTATCATTTCCTTTCCTTTTCACAGACCAATTCCTAGAAAGGGTCTTCTACATTTGTTTCCTTTTTTTTTTTTTTGGCTTTTACTCACTTTTTTTTTATACTCACTTCTAAACTCCTTAAACTCTGG
The DNA here is from genome assembly GCA_023548195.1 of Bettongia penicillata ogilbyi. NCBI lineage: Eukaryota > Metazoa > Chordata > Mammalia > Diprotodontia > Potoroidae > Bettongia > Bettongia penicillata. The sequence continues at coordinate 1,997,418 of JAJHZJ010000171.1, read as the reverse complement.
CTTGTGGTGTTAGTGGTTATCCAAAGGAACTATTATTCTCTTAATTGCTAAATCAGATGATATCTACACATACACCTATACACATATGCACACGTATATATGCAAACTTACACAAATGTATCAACGTATCTATATATCTATCATCTCTATCTACCTATCTATCTATCTATCTATCTATCTATCTATCTATCTATCTATCTATCTACAACTAGCCTAAATCTCTCTTATGAATTCTGTTTCCAAATGGACAATTACTGATTGGATCTCTCCATTTCGTATGTCACTGGCATCTCAGCACGATGAAAATGAAGTTAATTTTTTGTATCTCCCCCTTACTAGGGAAGTAAAGTGAAGCTATTATGTGTTAAGAACTGTGCTAAGCACTTTTTTTACACAATTATTCTTATTTGCCTGACAATAACCTTGCGAGATAGGTACTGTATTTCTATTTTATCGTTGAGGAAACCAAAGCAAAAAAAGCTTAAGTGACTTAATTCAGACCCTAATCACCATTTTTCTTGGATGTTAACTATTTCCTACTAGTTCTCTTTGTCTCAAGTTTTTACCCTCTCCAACGCATTTTCCAAACTGACAAAGTGATATTCTTAAAGCATTTGTCTGATCAGGCTACTATCCTGACAAATAACATGTCCTGGCTTCAAATTATTCTTTGGAAGAAAAATGCAGTTTGTTTTTTCATTTTCAAGATTTCAACTTACTTTTCCAGTCTTCTCATTCATTGTTCCCTTTCAAATATGCATTTGGTCTAGTAAAACTGAGTTTTTGCTAGTTCCTCAAATATCACATGCTATCTGCCATCTCTATGCCTTTTCATATTCTATCCCCTGTGCTGGAACACACTCCTTACTCCCCTCTGTCCCTAAGAATCCCTAGCTTCCTTCAATGCTCACATTCTGTTGAGCAAGACAATATAGAAATGATTCTAAATGTTGCTACATATTTCATAAAGTTGTTCTAAAGCTTTATACTATCTTGCATTTGGTAGTTTTGAAACTACCAAACATTTATTTAACATCTATTAAGTAATCAGGCATCTGCAGGTGCAGGGTATTAAGCCTGTAGAAAACAAATCTGACAAAAAGGCGAACAAACAAAAAGCCAAAAAGAAGCAGGAAGACAATAACCAGAAGCAGGGTCAGCCATGCTTCTGGAGTCCATGAACCCACCATCACACCCTCATTCACTATTGTTTACTATTTTCCAATTTGCAGTTTTGGGGTCATTATTTTGGCTAGAGGGGAGTGGGGGAGAGGAGAGGATCCGATCTGGGGGCTGGCCAGTTTCCTATTCTACCTGCAGATGTGATGAACTTGAATACAATGTTTCAGGAGAATCTGCAGAGACAGTTCTCATTTCCCTGCTCCCAAGCTTCTCTCCTCGATAGGTTTTATATAGTTCCCTAGTTGGAATGCCATGTATGCTTCCAAAATCTACTTCTGCTCTCAAAAGAGCTGTAAACAATTCTTTTCTTGTCAATCTAGTCTGACTTTGAATCTGTTGGCTATTTACTCTTCTCTCTTGAGGAAATTTATCTTTTTCACTGATTCTCACCATCCAAGGTACCAACAAAAATTCTCCCATCTTTTGGGTGAACCAACTCAAAATATCTGTGATCTTCTGCTGAGTAAATCCTCCATTACCTCTCCAAACACTGTGGGGGCCCCCTGATTCTCCCACTTCCTTCTGAGTACTGGCCAGACGTCAGCCTCCTCTTTTGTTTCATTCTCCTCTCATGTGTCCTCCTGACCTGCGCTTGGGCCCAAATCAAGCCCAACCTGTGCAAGGGCTGCATTCACTTTCCTACTCTTAACTTTTTGCTTCCTATGAGACAAACCAACATTGGCTTTTTCTTCCACCACCTGAAACTCTCTAACTTCCTCTTCTAAAGGATGGTTTGAGCACTGCAGGATAAAAAGTTTCACCTGTAAACCTGCCAACTCCCTTTCCATCTGAGTCTTCTCCTTCAGCACTTGTCTCTGCTTTTACATAGAATTCAATAACTTGTTAGCAAGGCCCAGCCTCTCCTACACACCACTGCCATTTCCTTCCCTGGCTCTATTGTTATTCCTTGCAAACATCTTTCTAAGCCTCTGGGTTCTCCCTTCATAGCTTCGGTTCCCAGTTTTCACAGATTCCTGTGTCTTTAGCTTATTCTCTTGCCAGGGAGGAACCAAAACATTTATTCAGATACCAGAACGTCAAATCCATCACAGCAACAAAAGCCTATACTCAATATATAAGTCTTTGACTCAGACTCATATGACTCAAGCAGGTCACATGGGCCTATTAATGAATGAGAAAGACCTCCCCATTTTAAATTACCATTACCTACAATTAATGAAGGATTTGGATAAGATGATCTATAAGGTTCTTTCTAGCTCTAAATATACCACAATGGATTAAGTTTTGGGATGGGAGAAAGAAAGATCTAAATTTGAATTTTGACTCATATTCCTATTAGCAATTTGATCTTAAGCAAGTCATTTAACCTCTTTCAGCCTCAGTTTTCATATCTATAAAACAGAGATAATCATAATATCTATCTTATAGAATTCTTGGGAGGAAAAAGTGAGAACATTGTAACATCCTTTGCAAACTTTATGTATATTTATGTATGTCGAACTGGTGCTTGTTGTCCTTTGTTTTCGAAGAGGACCAAAATGGCATCACCATTGTAAAGTGAAATTTCAGTGTGTCCAACTGGCTGGATCAGACCAATACAAACTTGGAATGCTCTACCACAGACTGGGCACAGATAGTCCATGTGAATATTTGGGGCGAATATCCCAAATTTGCGTTTGCTTTGTGCTGTCTCCATTCTACGTTGCTCAAAGAGTACAGCATCTTTTTTTATGTGGGCACATCATGCTGGGCGGTCCTGTGCCAGTATCTCCCATGTTGCACAGTCAAATCCAAAATTCTTGAGAGAAACCTTGAGAGTGTCCTTGTATCATTTCTTCTGGCCACCATGTGATCGCCTGCCCCATGCAAGTTCTCCATAAAATAGTCTTTTTGACAAGAGTACATTTTGCATTAGAACAACATGACCAGTCCACTGGAGTTGTGCTCTCTGAAACACAATTTGAATACTTGGCAATTCAGCTCAAGCAAGGACTTCAGTGATGGTAACTTATCCTGCCAGGTGATCCTCAGAATCTTCCTAAGAAAGTTCAAGTGGAAGCAATTCAGTTTCCTGGCATGGCGCTGGAAGAATTTATGTATGTATATGTATATGTGTTTATACACACACACACACACACACACACACACACACTTCGATAATAATATCTCATTCAATCCTAACAATAACTTCCATGTCACCAGTTTAAACATAAATACACTGAAATTGAGAGTTGTAGAGTGACTTGGCATGATCCCTTCCTCTCACCACCCTCAGCCATCAGAGCAACATGACTAGAAAAATCAGTGGATAAATTTGGAATTAGCTGAGTTTAAAACTCAGCTTCACAGGCCATGTAGCATTGTATGTCCTAGCTAGGCCTCAGATTTCCTATCTGTAAGATAAGTAATTGGACTATATGAACTCTGAAATCTCTTTTCTCTTTCTTTCTCTCTCTTTTTTTCTTTTAGTCTTTTGCCTTGAATATAAATTGTATTTAAATATAATATAAATTGTATTTAAGTGAGGCATAGTTGTGCAAAGCTGTCAGCCTCACCCTCTTCCAGAATCTTCAGAGCCCAGTGACAAGACAAAAGTCAAGACAACTGGTGATGGCTCTGGATGCTGTGGATGACCTTGGTGTCTTCACCTTGGTTTGCCCAAGCTCTAAACACCCCACAGTACCTGTTTCCACCACCCTCATGGTTCATTGAAACATATATCTGCTTATTCTATCTAGGCAGTCTTCCAATGCATGGGGTAGACACCACCCTAACTCACTACCAGGTTTAAGGTCTATTGGTTACTTTCAACCTGGTTTAGTCCATCTGCCCAGCCCTCGATGGTTAACTGGGATGTGGCTGCTGCACATGCTACAGCTTCTTGGAGACACAGGTGAGAGCTGGGTGACAGGTAGACACCAAAGGTGGATGAGGAATCACAAAAAGGGCTCAGCAGACTTCACACCAGAGGCACTAGTCCTTCTTTGAAGTGAAGGAGAGGGGGAAGGTGGAAAAAAGTTCCATGATAACTTTATTGTATATTTGAAAGGAATAGCAAATTGCACACAATAGATTTGCAATTTCAGGTGTAATTCTTTGTTTTTCTATTCCACTTTGTAATGGAAATGATTGTTTTATTACTTAAGTTCAGAATAAAATTAATTAATTAAAAAACAAAAACTCCATACAAACCCCACTCTACCTCTAAGTTCTAGGAAGATATGTGATTTAATTAAACCATATATTCCAGACTGGTAGGACACTACAGGTCATGCCATCCAATGTCTTCGATTTATAGATGAAAAAAAACTGAAGCTCAGAGATATTGTTACTTGTCCAGGGGCATATAATTAACCCATGCTGTTCTGGAAACTTGACCTAGGTATCTGATTCCAAAAGCCACACTTTTTAGACTATGCCTTTCTATCTACTTGTATAATTTGGGAAAAGTGAAAAATGCTTGAAAGTGACCTAGAACTGGTATCTGATTTTCTATTCAGCTTTTTTCTTAAAAAAAAAAAAAAAAAAAAAAAAAAAAAGACTTCTGGAAGAAAAAGAAATCCATTGTTTGGAATTGTACTTTGCTTTGAAAAGAACAAATTGCATGTTTTTATTCATTCCACTCTGATCCCAATTAAATTTGACATTAGATCTCTGTCTATACAGTGAAATATCCAGACTTTGATGCAACTGGTCCAATTTGGTCATTGGGATGCTCTAAATAACTAAGTCATTGCGCCATTAACCTGATCAATTGCTATAAGATCAGTCACTAAGAGGACTGAAAATACCAAATTGACTCTTCTGTGACCAATTTTTCACAACATATAGATCTGCTCTAAATTGAGATGATTGTTAATAATATGGGAGATAAGAATAAAATTCAAAGTGACCTTGATAATACCAGGATGAAGTCCAACACAGAGGAATACTAGGCAAGAGCAAGTCACACAAGAAGAGAAAAATGAGGGTAATTACAAGGATGATTCAGAGCGAAGAGACAACTTTTGCCTGAAACATCAATAAAACTGAAGTTAATTTCTAAAATTTGAATTATCCAGATAATTACATTCATTTTCCCCTTCATTTTGTGTGGTTGTAGAACTAGCATTTGAGACAAAAGTCAAACAGCAGATGTGAGGACATGCAGTTAACTCTTTCCCAGCGTTCCAAACCTTGGTCAACTTTATTTCTTTTTGGAACTTCTCATAGATGCCCAATTCTCCATGGTCCCCTCCACAACTAAGGTGATCTGGTTTCCTAGGTAAATTCAATAGGGTAATCAGTCTAGTTCTGTCCACTGTAGATAGTAGCTCTGTCTTAGATCTGTTTGCCCTGGATCTGCCTTTCAAAATTTACATCTCTTATGTGCCATTTCTTCAAGATTTTGGTTTTACAAGGTTGTTAAGGGGAAATGTTTTGAAAATATTAAATTACTATACAAAAGAGATGTTTAAAATTTCTCTCATCAATTCCATCATCTCATCACCATCACTGCTATTTAATTCTCATTTTATTAATGGAGTCCAGATAGAAATAGTCCAAGAAAAAGTTGCTATCTTGCTACTATTCTTTTGTACTTGATGTGCTATGAAATCTCATGCTAGTAGACAAGTAGACTTTTTTTTTAATTGAATAATACTATTGAAATGTAGGCTCTTCTTTTACAGAATCATTGATACAATCTTTCTGACAACTACAGGAGCATATAGAAAAGCAAGGATGAGCTATAGTTTGCCTGATTTCCACATGATTTTGATTTCTTCGTAAGCCTTTAATTTTTGAAAAAAAATTATTCCATATAGTTTTAATATTGCTACTATCTATCAAAAAGTATTATTTAGACTTTTATGGATCAACATAATATCCTGGCAGTTGTGAGAAGTGCAATAATGATGCCCCAGTTTCAATTCAACTTGCTGTCTGTATCTGCAACGTTGTTTGGAATTTGCATTTGCAATATTTGGATTTTTTTCTCCCCCCCCCACATTTATTAATTTATTTGTTTTCAGTTTTCAACAATCACTTCTATAAGTTCCAAATTTTTTCCTCCTCCCTCTCCCCTCCCCCTCTCCCCAAGATGGCCTACAACCTTATATGGGTTCTACACATTCATTCCTATTAAACACATTTTCACATTAAACATGTTGTGTAGAAGAATTAAAATGAATGGGAGAAACCATGAGAAAAGTAAAACATAACAAAGGAGAAAATAGCCTGCTTCATTCTGTGTTCTGACTCCATAGTTCTTTCTCTGGATGTGACTCTGCATTCTCTGGACTTTGCATTGTGTGTCCTTTGGAAATACGTTACTTCTTTGCAATGCTATGAAGGGCTAAGTCTATCTAAAACACTCTTCACACACTGGCTTTTTCTGTGAACAATGTTCTGTAGTTCTGCTCACTTCACTCAGCATCAGTTTGTATAAGTCTTTCCAGTTTTTTCTGAAATCCTCCTGTTTGTCATTTCTTATAGCACAATAGTTAGTAGTCCATTACATTTGTGTACCACAACTTATTCAATCATTCCCCAATTAGTGGGCATTTCCTCCATTTCCAATTTTTGGCCACCACAAAAAAGAGCTGCTATAAATATTTTTGTACATGTGGGTCTTTTTCCCATTTTTATAATCTCTTTGGGATACAGCCCTAGACGTGGTATTGTTGAGTCAAAGGGTATGCACATTTTATAGCCTTTTGGGCTGTTGTTCTCTAGAATGGTTGGATCAGCTCACAGCTCCACTGACAATGGATTAGTGTTCCAGCTCTCCCATATCTTCTCCAACATTTATCATCTTCCTGTTTTGTCATGTTAGCCAATCTGATAGGTGTGATGTGATATCTCAGAGTTGTTTTGATTTGCATCTCTCTAACCAATAGTGATTTAGAGCATTTTTTCATATGACTATTGATAGCTTTAATTTCTTCCTCTGAACAGTGCCTGTTCATATCCTTTGACCATTTATCAATTGGGGAATGGTTTGTATTCTTGTACATCTGATTTAATTCTCTACATAATTTAGAAATGAGGCATTTATCACAGATATTAGTAATAAAAATTCTTTCCCAGTTTTCTGCTTCCCTCCTAATCTTGCTTGTATTGGCTTTGTTTGTGCAAAATCTTCAATTTTATGTAGTCAGAGTTATCCATTTGGCATTTCATAATGTTCTCTCTCTCTTATTTAGTCAAAAATTCCTGCATTCTCCATAAATCTGGCAAATAAACTATTCCTTGCTAGTTTGTTTATATCATCAGTCTTTATACCTAGATTGTGTACCCATTTGGACTTTATTCTGGTATATGGTGTCAGGCATTAATCTATGCTCAGTTTCTGCCACACTATTTTCCAGTTTGGCCAGCAGTTTTTGTCAAACAGTGAGCTCTTATCACAGAATCTGGGGTCCTTGGGTTTATTGTACAGTAGACTGCTATAGTCATTGACTATTGTGTCTTTTGTACCTAACCTATTCCACTGATTTACCCCTCTATTTCTTAGCCAGTACCAAGTGATTTTGATTATTGACTATTTCAGATCTGATATGACTAGGCCACCTTCCCTAACGTTTCTTTTCTGCTATTGGGATTTGATGTCTGTTAGCTTATAATGGATATCAAGTTTCTGGATTATAATTCTCACTACATAATCATATTTTTTAGTTATCTAGTAGATGTTAAATGTTTTCAACCTCTGTAGACATGTTGCCCAATTTTTAGTACTTCATTGCATAATCTTCATCAATTAGGAAGACGAAACTCCGCAGAGTTAATTTTTCTGTAATTTTTGGTGTGATGACCTGATACCAAATCACTCTCATAATTTTTCTATAAATAAATATGAATAAGTCTACATGGCAGAATTCTTTGTTCAACTTTTATTTGTGTACATGTTAGGTGAATTCATGCAGAAATCACCTGTGGAGGACCTTTTGATTCTCTCCTTGGTTCTTAGAAATTTCATAGATTTATTTAAGCTATAAACAACTTCTGTGGCATATGTCTGCTCATAGTCTTTCCTGTTGTTTGTGAAGTGAGATCTGTTTCTTACAAAACGAAGTCTGTGTATTTTAATCTGTTTATTCACACAGTTACTGTACATGATCTGGACAAAGGTCCAGTAGAGGAAAATAAGAAGGAATAGTCAGATAGGCAGGAGGGAGATCAGGAGAGAATAGTGTTGCAAAAGCCCAGAGAAAAGAAATCAAGAAGAGGGTGATTAATAGTGCCAAAAGCTTTGGAGACGTTAAGGAGGCCCAAGAGAAAGCTGTTAAGTATGGGAACAAAGAGATCATTATTAACTTTGGAGAGAGTTGTTTTAGTTGAATGATGACATCAGAAGCCAAATTGTAATGAGTTAAGAAAAAAGTGACAAGTAAGTGGCTGCACCAATTGTAAACAGCATTTTCAGGGAGTTTAGCTAAGAATGGGAATAACAAGAGAAAAAGGTTTTTAGCTAGCAAGGGTGGATGGATGTAGTGAGGGCTTTTTGAGGATAGAGGAGATATGGGAATGTGTTTATACAGAGTAAGAACAGACAATAGACAAGGAGTTACTGTAAATAAATGAGAGAAAAGGGATGATCTAGGAGAGGGGAATCTCTTGGGGAAGACTAAATGTAACTTCTGGAGAGAGAGAGAGAAAGACAGAGAGATATAAAATACAATTTTTATGTAAGAAGAGATATTAAGGATCAATCCAAATTTTGTATTTGAGAAAAGCTATAACTAAAGCCTAGAGGCAATTTGCCAAAGGTTACACATTTAAGAATGGCAGAATAAAAAGAACTAGAAAAAAACCATAACAAAATTCATTTCAAGGAAAAAACGGTCAAGAAGATCAAAGGAATCAATGAAAACAATGGGCGAGAAAGGGGATCTAACAGTAATATATATCTCAAACTATACTACAAAATTCTTAAAATAATTTGACACTGGGTAAGAAATAGAGAGGTTGATCAGTGGAAAAAATTCAGTACAGCATCTACAGAAGCAAATAAACATAGACAGTCACTTAGTGTTTCATAAACCTAATGATCCAAGTAACTAGGGAAAGAACTCACTATTTGGTCAAAAAAAATGTTGGGAAAACTTGAAAGTAGTCTGGCAGAAAATAGGCAGAGATGAACATCACACACCACATAGCAAGAAAAACTCAAAGTCGATTCATGATTTACATATAAAGAGTGATAAAAGCAAATTAGTGGAGCATGGAAGAAATCATCTCTCAGTTCTATGCATAGGGGAAGAGTTCATGATCAAATAAAAGACAAAGAGGTTCACAAGAGGTAAAATGGATAATTTTGATTATACAAAATTAAAAATTCTTACACAAACAAAACTGGTGCTGCTAAAATTAGAATAAAATCAGGAAACTAGGAAAAATCTTTTCAAGAAGCATCTTTGATAAAGATCTAATTTCTAAGATATATAGCAAATTGAGATAACAAGAATAAAATCCATTTCCCATTGAAAAATAGTGAAAGGATATGAATATGCAGTTTTCAGAATAAGGAAAAATACCTACCACTAGCTGGATGAAATATTTGTTCTAAATCATTAATATTTAGAGAATTGTAGATGAAAACAACTCTGTGGTATTACCTAACATTCATAAGATTGGCTAAGATGACAAAAGACAAAAATGAAAAATGTTGCAGAGGATATGAGAAAACAGGTAGTTTCTGATTGGAGCTTGAACTGGTCCAGTCATTCTGGAAAACGGTTTGAATCTATAGCCAAAAAGTCATTAAACTGAAGGACTAGGATTAGAAATCAGGGATTTTATTCATTCCAATTTTGTCTCTGTGCCATTAAGCTAAATCTACCCATCTCAGTGTATAGAGGCAAACAGGGTTAAGTGATATGCCCAAAGTTACACAGACAGTAAATATCTGAGGCTGGATTTGAACTCATGTCTTCCTAAATCCAGACTCAGCACTTTATCCACTGAGCCACCTAGCTGCCTTCTAGGCAAACAAAGGTTTCCAGCTAGTAGGTGTCTGAGGCTGGATTTGAACTCATATCTTTCAAATTCCAGGTCCAACACTCTATCCACAGTTTTATTCCTCTCCTTAACTTCTTTCTTGCTTGTTTTGAGGTTAGATTTATCAAGTTCAGAAAGGGAAAGTTTGAGGTCCCCCACTAGTATAGTTTTGCTATCTATGTCTTCCTGTAACACCCTTAACTTCTCCTCTAAGAATCTGGATGCTATACCACTTGGAGTATATATGTTTAGTAATGATATTGCTTCATTGTCAATGGTGCCTTTTAGCAGGACATAGTTTCCTTCCTTTCTCTTTTGATTTGATCCATTTCTGCTCTTGCTTTGTCTGAGATTAGGATTGCTACCCCTGCTCTTTTTACCTCAGCTGAAGCACAATATATTTTCCTCCAACCTTTTACCTTTACCCTATGTGCATCCCCATGTTCCAAATGTGTTTCTTGTAAACAACATATTGTTGGATTATGACTTTTAATCCATTTTTCTATCGGCCTCCATTTTATGGGAGAGTTCATCTCATTTCCATTCACAGATATGATTACTATCTCTGTCTTTCCCTTCATCCTCTTTCTCCTGTTTATGCTTTTCATTCTCCCTTCCATTCCACAATAGTTTTAATTTTTGACCACTGCCTCCCTCAGTCTTCCCTTCCTTCTTTCAGACCCCCTTCTTTTTACTCCCCTTTTCTGTTATTACTTCTTCTCTCCCTTTTTGCCACCCATCCATTTTCTTTCCCCTTTCCCCTGCTACTACCTGTGGAGCTATTTATATTCCTGTACTTAACTGAGTCTCTTATTCCCTCTTCTAACTAAATCAGATGAGAGTAAATCTCAAATAATACTCATCTCCCTCTTCTCTTTCCCTCTACTGTAGTTTCTGTGCCTCTTCCTGTTATGTAATTTACCTTTTTCTGCCTCTTCCTTCTCACATCTCCTGTTACAATCCCTTCACATCCCTAAATCACATTTTTATTATCACATCATCTAATTTATACCCACTCCCTCTATCTATGTATATGCCCTTTATATATCATAATAAGTATACAGTTCTCAAGATTGACCAGTATCTTCTTTCGTTTTGGGAATGTAAACAGTTTGCCCATATTGAATAATAATTTTTTCCTTTGTTTCCCTTTTTATGCCTCTTTTGAGACATGTTTGAAGATTGAATTTTCTATTGAGCTCTGTGCTTTTCATCAGGAAGGTCTGACAATCCCTTATTTCATTGAATGCTCATCCCCTTACCTGAAATATGGTGCTCAATTTTGCTGGGTAATTGATCCTTGGTTGTAGTCCCAGTTTCTTTGCCTTGTAGAATATCATATTCTAATCCCTCTGATCTTTTCATGTAGAAGCTGCAAGGTCCTGTGGGATCCTGACTGTAGCTCCTCAATATTTGAATTGCTTCTTTTTGGCTGTCTGCAGTATTTTCTCCCTCTCTTCATAGTTCTGGAATTTGACAATGATATTCCTTGGTATTTTCAGTTTGGGATCCTTTTCAGTAGGTACATGGTGGATTCTATCAATGGCTACTTTGCCCTCTGAATCTAGTACCTCTGGGAAGTCTTCCTTGATGATTTCTTGGAAGTTATTTTCTAGGCTCTATTTTTCATCATGGCTTTCTGGTAGACTAATTAATTCTTAGATTTTCTCTCCAGAATCTATTTTCCAGGTCATTTGTTTTTCCAATGAGATATTTTACATTTTCTTCTATTTTTTCATTCTTTAGATTCTGTTTGATGGATTCTTGATGTTTCATAGAGTTATTACCTTCTACTCCTTCTACTTGCCCAATTCTAATTTTTAACCAATTGTTTTCTTCAGTTAACTTTTGCATCTCCTTTTTCATCTGTCCATTTGTTACTTTTAAGGAGTTGTTTCTCCACTAAGTTTTTGTACTTCCTTTTCCATTTGTCCAATTTTCTTCTTAAATCTTTCCATGATTTCTTTTTTCATATTTTTAAAAGCACTGGCCAATTTTTCTTCTACTTCCCTAATTTGACTTTTAAAATCTTTCTTTAGCTTTTCCATGAATGCTCTTTGGGCTTGAGACCAGTTCCTAGTCCCTTCTGAAGTTTAAGATGGGAGTATAGTCTCAATGCTGACCTCTTAGGTATTCATGTTTTGGACCATTTCCCCATAGAAATATTCTATGGTTTTATCTTTTCTGGTTTGCTTCTCATTCATGACAATTACTCTTTTCCTGATTTTTAAAGTGGATCTCTGCTTCTGGGGCACAGAGGACTCTGTCCCACATTCTTGTGTTTAGAACTTGTGTGTATATTATAGCCTCTGGTTCTTTCACCTAGAAGCTAAAGTCCTGCAATTTATCTGGTGTTGAGATGGTTGGTGTGCCAAAGCAGAGGCCATGTGAAATCTTTCTGAGGTTCCCTAGAGTTACCGTGGAGCTACTTGCATTAAGTGTGGGGAAGGGGAGGTCTGCCTCAGGAGGTCTAGTCTCCTGAGCTAGAGCATAGGCAAGCCCAGCAGTTGGTGAACCCATCTATGCTAGCATCTTCCCAATTCCTGAGGCTATGCTGAGGCACTCCTGGGGTCTTGGTGTCGGTGATTACAGGTGCCAACCCCCCTCACCCCCGGGGCTCAGGATCTCCTCATGGTTTGCTGAGGGGGGGGCTATCTGGGACAGCTCCAGTACTGAACTGGTCCCCTTCATTCACAGCAAGAGGGACCTATGTTTGCCGTTTTCCTAACCTCATAGGCTAAGAGACTGTTTACCCCTTTGGCTGATCCCACTGTTCCAGGATTTTTCCTGGGACAATATTCTCTGGGTTTTTCAAGGTCAACAAGGGAAGTGATAGAGCATTTACTGATCACTCTGCCATCTTGGTTCCCAGAAGTTCAAGTAGGTGACTTAAAAACATATAATCTGTGGGCTGATAGTCTCAGGAGTGGTTGTTGCTGTTGCCTGGGACTCTGCACTTCCACTGGACTCCCGTCCTGGGCTGATATGCCTGTGAATCTGCAGTGCTGCTGCTTCAGACCTCCCTGGGCTTCCCACTTGACTTTGTTATGGCAGAGTCTATGCTAGTACAGCTTGTGTGCTGTGGGCTCTGTCCTCCTCCTGTGCCATGTAACAGATCCTTCCTGTCAACCATCCAGGCTGTCCTGGGCTGGAAATCTACCACGCTTTGTCTCCTATTGTATTCTGCCTCTCAAAAATTTGTCCAGATTCTCTTTTCAGAGATATCTGATGGAGTTTGTCTTAGAGCTTGCATGAGTACTTGCTCTCACTCTGCGATCTTGGCTCCACCTCTATTCAAGGATTTTAAAAATTGTTTTTGTATTACATATTTTAGTGAATCTGTATGTTGTTTCCTGGTTTGCTCATTTTAACTTGTATCCATTCAGGTAAATCTTCTTATACTTTCCCATTTTTATTATATTTGTTACTTAGTAATATTTGAGTTAAGCCTACTTTCAAGGGATTAGTAGATTACCCATTGTATTTGTCTGGGTAACAATATATATTTGTGTTTAGCTGGAAAATGGAATAGTGATGATTGGAGAACAGAATATAAGAAAAGAAATAAGAAATAAAAGGCATGTGGGAACTAGACTGATTAGATGGGACCGTTAGGCAACTTCACAAATATGATTAAAAATAAGTCTAGGCTATGTCCTGAGAAATAGCAGCTTTTTTTTTTTTTGGATGTGTGTGTGTGTGCTGTTTTGTTTTTCTTGTACAGTAGAAAAAAGATTTTACTGAAAAAAAATCTCATATTAACATTGACCTTACCCATTGGAATTTCTCCAAGTTTTCTTCAATTCATTTATTTTTGTCTTATGGATGGAAATGCTATTGATTGGTTTTGCATTTGTTTTTAGTTTTAATGCATTTTTCATAAAGTACTGCATAAGTGAAATAAATAAAGCTGAAATCAGGGTCAGATTTTAATGGGAAATAATTGATCCAATACATGGTTTTCTTCAATATGTCAATGTCTAACTTTATGAGAAAGTGGCAAGTAATGGAACCTGGAAAGCCGGGGAATCTGGGCACAAAATCCATGCTATCTTCACTGATGACCATACCTTTAGACCATAGAACGATCAATCAATCGATCAATCAACATACATTTATTAAGTAATCACCAAAGGCAAGGTTCTATGGTAGGGATAAAAATACAGGAAATGAAACAATTCTTTATCTGAAGATCATATTCCATTAGAGAAAGTAGATATGTAGGGTAAACATATATGGAATATATGCAAAATAAATGACTAAAAAGAACTTTTATTCAAAAGGTGCATTCCCATAGGTAAACATCCTTTGACAATAGCATTCTAAAATACTCCAGAATATTTTTACCATTTTTCCCAAACCTCAAGAACTAGACTCACACAGAGTTTCCATTTCTGCTTATCTATTTCCATTCTAGAGTTCCCTGATGCATAGAATCACAGAACTCTGAATCACATAAATTTTAGAATTGAAAACAGCCTTAGCAGCTCTCCAGTTTATCTTCTATAATCCAGGCAAACTGTCCTTGCCTTTGCTCCTCATACAAGACATTCCAATTTGCATTTCCCTTCCTTTGCCCTGGCCATACTCTGTTCCTAGAATTTATCTCCTTCTTAATGTCACTTTACAGCATAACTATGGCAGATTGGTTCATTCTTTGTATCCTTTGAATTGGTATCCCCAATGCTTGGCAAATAGAAAGCATTTAATAAATGCTTGTGGAGCAATTGATTGATTTGATTTGAGACATTCTTGTCCAGACATTGTCCTATCACCACAACCCTTCAATCACTTTGACTCCTTATTCACCTTGCCAAAAATGTAAACTCAACAAAGAAAAACAGGAATTGGTTGCAACAGTCACATCAGCCACGAATTTGGGATCCTGAGAGGAGTGTGGAGCTTCCCAGCTATGGTTCATTTTGAACCATTCATATTTTGTCTTTATTCTCAATGAGATAATTTAAAGAAATAACTCAGTCATGTTTTCAAAGATGTTCTAGAATTCTTGCCTAAGCAGTAATAGTAAGCAAAAAGTCTGGATCTGTGATTTCATTTGCAAATAGAAGTCCCGGATAAACACAAAATAAAACAAAACTCCCTCTTGCAATTAATATCAAAACATTCTATACAACTTATAATCTGAGAAAGTTTCTTAGTACCTCAAGAGGTTAAATGGCAATAACAATTATTTCATTACTTTTATAAACTGTTTTTCAAGCATTATCCCATTTGATCCTGGTAAAATTCCTGCAACATAATTAAACTATTGAAGAAACTGAGTCCTTGTGTGATTTGTCAAAGGTTACTTAGTCAATGTAAGGCAGACTGATCTGTTCTAATTTCATCCCTAATTTTCTTTCTTTCCACTATAGGAAGATGACAAAAAAAGTCATTTGATATGACATGAGGACAGTCAGAACCGTTATTAAGGCTTTTCTCAATGTGATATTAAGTATTCTGAGTTGGTGACTTCTAGCTCTCCATGCTTTGCCCAGGGCCATAGGACCAAACAACATAACCAAGTTTATTAAATTCCATCATCCTGGCATTTGAATGTGTGTTCTTTGAACTGCGTCTTCCTTCTACTCTGTTTCTTAGCTGCCTGTTTTTTAATTAAACTTTCTAATATATCTATTTAAGTCTTCCCCAGATCAAGTAATCAAATGCATCAGGAAACTGAAATTCCATCATAAAACAGTTACTAATGCGTGAGGGAAGGATTTATTAAATTGTGGTTTTTATTACCCAAATTGACAAAGATCAGGGATGGAGAGTGAGCAGGCTGGAGTCATGTGGTAACATGCTCATCTAATTAATGAAATGACAGCTTTATGCTGTGAAATAGCAAAAGGACTTGACATGATTCATGCTTTTGCTCATTGACTCTAACAGCTGCAATGATGTTTCTTAACATTCCTTCAAGCTTTGGCAGAACATATTATCTTTGTCATGTGAGGGAAAAGGGGAAGATACCCTTAAATTCTCTATCTATCCTGTTTGCAAATCCAAATACCAGACTTTTCTTGGAACTGTTTCTACTTCCCCCTCCTATATTTTTTGTCCCCAAGCATTGGACACCACCTAAAATGGTTTGAGAGCCTTCTAAGTGGGAAATATCAAGCAATGATGGCATATTTTAGGCTGTCTTAAGAAAAAACATGGAATCCATAATAAGTGATAGAACAGTCTTACTGTCTTCTGTTCTGGTCAGATAAAATATGTAATACTTTGTTTAGTTCAGGACACATTTCGAGGACATTGACCTTCTTAAAGGAACAGGATGGTGAATGTGTTGGAGATCATGGTGACTGAGATCTGATTGAAGCAACTGGGATGCTTACCCTGGAGAATAGAAGGCTTAATGGGAATATGATTGAAGCATGTAGAATTATTATCTTCCTCCTTATCCTTCACTGTCTCCTCTTTTCTCCCTCCTCTACCTCTTTATCCCAGAGATGCTCTCAATAAATCTAAGTTTACCTCACAATATTTTTATTAAATTACAGAAGCAGTTATTTTAATCCTCTTATCCATAGAACATTATCTAAAGCAGGAAAGTACCTTGTCCCAGCACTGTTTTTATCTGAACTCAATAAAAAACATTGAAAATAAGATGATTATTATTTTTGTTTTTATTGATAATAATTTGAATTGATATTTATCCATTTTAAGGGTGGCAAAATAATGTCTGTGTGTATATATATATATATGTATATATATACATACACACATATATGTATATATGTGTGTATGTGTAAATATTTTAATTATTTCTTCACAATAACCCAATGAGGTATTTGCTATTGCCTCTATTTTACACTGAAAATAAAGTTTCAAATATATGAAGTGACCTGTTTGTCATCACATGGCCAATAAATATCAGAGATAGAATTTGAATCTAGGTCTTCACTCCATGTCTAGTATTCTATTAATAATAATAATAGCTATTTATTGTAGTATTATATTACATAGAACTTTATGGTTTTCAAAGTATTTTACATACGGTTGCTCACTTGATTCTCACATGTCGCCTGGGAGGTAGGTGCTATTATTATCCTCATTGTATAGATGAAGAAACTCAGGCACAGGGACATTAATTAACTTGGTTGCTACAGCTATTAAGTGTTTGAGTCAGGATTCATACTCGGTTCTTTCTCATTCCAAGAACCACAATCTCTCCCTTGTGCCACTGATTCACTATGAAGGTAAGATTAGATGTGCCATAACCACAGAGGATAAGACAACAAGACAAGTTGGAGACAGATTTCAACTTAATGTAAGGAAAAATGACTTAAGAATCAGAGCTGTCCAACATGAAATGGGTTGCCTTATTAAGAACTAGTTTTCCCATCACTAAAGTTCTTCTAGTGGAGTGTAGATGATCAATCAGGGATGTTACAAATGGAATTTCTGGTCAGGAACAGGCTTCATTAGGTGACTTCTGACATCTGTTACAAGTTAGAGACTGTGATTAATTAGCTTTCAAAGAAAAAGAAACAAAAGCTTAAGACTTTAATATACAGCATGTTAATGATTCTCAGTTTTGTAAACCCAAATCATCCAAAGAGTGATTTATTCTCAATTACTCTTGCATAATTATTATCTATGGACATATCAATAGTGACATTTCTATCTCTATGTAAAGCTAGTACATGTGATTTCCCATATTGACCTGGAATTGAAATCATAAATGACACCTCCTTTTATAGTGCTTACATAGTGTCAATATATTATGTGTACATGTACATATGTGGGTGTATACTTAAGAATAAACAATTTATAATCCTCACTCAAAGGGTCATTGATTTACAGAATGGATTATAGAAAGCATTTATTCCAACACTCTCAGATCAGGAAATTGAGACCCAGAAATGTTCAGTGACTTGCTCAAGGTCACACAGAGGTAAGATTTGAAACATGACCCTTTGATTTCCAGTCTAGAATTCTTATCACTACAATCTACTGCCAGCATTTACATTTCCTAAATGTCAGATTTTACGAAGTACAAACTATATTTAGACAAGTGCATGATATATTTTGTCCTTTTTGAGGCATCTTTTTAAGGTACAAGTTTTCCCACCTTTTTCTGTTAGTTGAGCAAATATTTAAAACACCATGAATTTTTATTCATTTTAAATATAAGTAAGTGGTTAGATGTATTTCAGAGCCATCTGTTCCTTGAGTTGGGAAATGACCACTTGAGATTTGATGAAAACATTCTGCTCATTTCTGGGATTTCAAATACATAGTGACATTTGGATAGAACCCTGGAGTTGGAGTCAGCAGTGCTTGATTTCAAATCCTATTTCAAGTATTTACTAGACAGATGACCCTGAACAAGTCACTTTAACTTTCTGACCCTCTTTTTTTTTTTTAAATTAGAATATTGGTGTCAGTGACCTTGAAGATATTTTTCCACTCAAAATCTAGGATTCAATTACAAAAGTATCCTCCCTTTTGATAATTAAGGTTTTCTCGACTTTCTATATTTCCCCTCCAAAAATCTGGCATTTAATTAAAGAAGAAAGGGAAGAGGGGAAGCTGCCTTTATGTCACATCAATTTTCTTGGGTAGATATGGGCAGAACCAGACTGAAGTTTCAACCAGATCTCACCCCCAAGGTTATGTGTGCGAAGCCTGGCCCAGGGAACAAGCTTCTTTGAAGGCAAATGATTATAAATGTAAATTTCAACCCCCTGCGGGGCTACTCTACAGAGAAGGATTTCTAGGGTTGGCACAGCTCAGTAGTAATTATCTAGACTTGAGCACAGTTTCTGTTTCAAGGGGAAAGACATTTGGCAGCATCTCCTGAGGGCTCAGAAAGGCCACATCATTTTCTCCCAGAGATGCCAGAATCTCTCATTTCTCAGTATGAAATGTTAATGCTCTTTGCTCCCCCCTTTCCCTCACTCTCCACCCTCCCCTCATACCCCATATACAGACTCTGATCTTTATGGCTGAGAAGGAGCAGGTATGGCTTGAGCTCAACCACTTCCACCTTCTGCTACCATGGGGTTAAGACTCTGGGAGTTGTTCCCAGATGCCAACAGTATCCTCAGGCCAACACATGCGGGATGGGTTTCAAATCTTTCCAGCCAAACGTGTTTCACTTGAAGGGATGAGCCAGGGTTAGTCAAGTAAATGAATTTTAAGTTTTCTGTTCCCTCTACCTATAAAAAATAATTTGCTTTTGATTTGAGACAGTAGTTTAATTAAGCATTTATTAAGTTCTTAATGTGTTCCAAGCACAATTCTAGCCAATATAAGGAGAATAATGAAGAAAGGAGGAAGATAGTCTTCTTATTTTAAATATTCATGGACTAAATGAGGAGGTAGGGCATGGGAAGGACTAGGTAACATTTGCTACTGTAGGAAAAAGTGAATAAGAACAATCATAGCTCACATTTTCACAGCAGTTTGAATTTACAAAGTGATTTTCTTATAGCAATCCTACAAAATGTCAACTATTAGCCCCATTTTACAGGATATGAATCTAAGGATCAGTGTGGTCACAGAACCTGCAAGTGCGGAAATAATAAACGCTGAGGCTGATATCTGAACTCAAGTTTCCCAATTAACCCCAACCATATACCCCAAGTTCTTCTGGAATTAGGCTGCCTCTCCAAATCACTGGCACACCCAGAGAGAACATTCAGTGCGAGTTTAAGGGAAAAGATAAATTCATTAAAATGAATGTTAGAATTGGAAGTAACCCTGGAGATCATCTAGATCATCCCAATTTTATAGGAAACAAACAAACAAACTGAAACCTGGGAAGGAAAAGTGATCCAACCAAGGTCATATAGAGAGGTTGGTGCTAGAGCAGGAACTGGAATTGAGTTTTGCAAATTCCCTTACTAGTGTTCATTTCCCTGACCTGAACTTGGAAAGACTTCAAAAACAAAGTGGGTTTTAAGCTGCAGTTTAGACAATGGATCACCTACGTATTGACAGAGTGAGGCCAGGGGCAGAGGATTGCTTAAGCATAAGAACTGGCACCAATGGAGGAATGAACTCTGTCTATGATCTGTTTAGGACTTTATTGGTCCAGAGACTTCTCCCATAAATAATCTCTCCAAATTTACTTACCTGAGAGTCTAACATAAAAATACTTCAACTGCTCATCTCCAGGAGAGTCTGGGCTTGGCTAGGAAGAGCTATGATCAGCTATGCCTACTAAGGACTATCTTAGACCTATTCTTTCCTTAGATTGCCCAATAACATGAGCCATTGGCACCTGACGCTTGTTTATGATGGACTATAGAATTGCTGACTCACTGATGTTGACACATAAACAGGGAATTGACCAGGGAACTGCACAGAAATATTTCTGACTGTGTGACTTGTGTTCATTCCCATTAAGAACTTGACTAGTTACTGGATATGCTTAGAGATAGATGTGGGAATTTTTATAACTCATGGTATAAGGATTTTGATAAGCAAAAATTACAAAGTAACTCAATCCACATGATACAAAGAAGAACTACAACTGGTTTTGTAATTTAGTGGAGAGACCCCTGAATTTGGAGGCAATAGACCTGCCTTCCAATTCACACTCTGCTACTTAGCAGTTGTGTGAACTTGTATAAGTCTATCTTTCTGAGGTACATTTTCTTTATCCACAAATAAATATATTACCTACATCAAATGAGTATTCCTTTTTCCTCTGCAGCTTTCCTTTCCTTCTTATCCCATTTTTTTCCTTCTCCTCTTATCCCTCCCCCTCCTCTCTGATGAATAGTCAGAGATACATGGAATCATGAGATTTGTAAATCAGAGAGAGAGAGACAGACAGACAGAGATACAGAGAGAGGGTCAGAGATAGACAGACAGAGAGAGACAGAGAAAGAGAAAGACAGAGAGAGAGGGTTAGAGAGAGACAGAGAGAAAGAGAGAGAGAGAGAGAGAGAGAGAGAGAGAGAGAGAGAGAGAGAGAGAGAGAGAGAGAGAAGACTTAGAGTGCATCTAATGCACTGATTCTCAAAATGTACCCTAAGGCCCCTTGTCCAAGGGTCCCCAAGACCTTTTCAGGGGATCTACATGGTCAAAACTATTTTTCACAGTAATACCAAAGTTTTGACATCTAAGATTGTAACTCTTGACAGATAAAACCCACATAAACAAAAGTTCTTTTTAACTGTGTAAAAGAGTTCTGAGACCAGAAAGTTTCAGAATCACTAATCCAATCTTACCCCCTTCATGTTTAGGGTAAGGAGGCCAAAGAAAGGGGAAATGACTTACCAAAGGTCACACAAATTACTAGTAGTAAAGCTAAGCTGGCAAAACCACATCCTTTGACTCTAATCTATCGACTCTGCTCTGGTTGTATTTGCCCCAAATTTTAATGCAAATGTGTTTAGATCTTAAAAGAGCTATTGACACCTCTACACCCTATCCTGAATTCCTCTCCCACACTCCAACCACCACCACTATCAAAATACGATCCTAATCATGGAGAAAAAGAATTTGATATCACTGTGCTTCATGGCTCAAGATGAACTATATATACATTGATGGATGACTTAGATGAGAAACCACTAGTCTAACTCTTAGAGAAGTAGAACCCCTATTTTCACCCATCACACAGTATGATAAGCAGCATATTAGAGGTATTTGATGAATCTGCAAGCTCAGGGGGGCGAGTGTTCTCTGCACTGTGTAGAGTGAAACTCCTTCATGATGCCCCTTTCTACAAAATGCATGTCAGATTTTTCTATAAATCTACCATAGTGTGTCTACCCAATCTATAAAATGAGGATAATAATGCATAGTACTTGGACTGTTTACCTCACAGCATCATTGGGATCAAAGGCCTTTGAAAACTATAAAATGTTATAGAAATAAAAGTTGTTATGATTTTCTTTCATTGAAAGGCAGTGAAACTGGAATTCTTGTCAATTAAACAAGAGTAAACTTTCACAAATCAAACAAGGTTGTGAATTATTATTTTAAATCCTAATAATAATAACTAACATTTATGTAGCATTCACTGTGTGCCAAGCGTTTTACAATGAATACATATGATACTTACAATAACTTTGTGACATAGGTGCTATTAATATCCCTGTGTTACAGATGAGGAAACAGACAGTCACATAGCTAATAAATATCTCAGACTGAATCTGAACTCAGGTCTTTCTGACTCCAGGCTCTGTGACATCTGGCTGTCCCTAACCATATCAGGATTAAAAAATAAAGCTAGATGTGAACTATATACCCAACAACTGAAAAATTACTAGACAAAATATGGTATATAGCTATATCATTTTGTCATTTGGAATGATAAACATGAAGAATTCAGAGAAACAGGGAGACTTGTATGAAGTGATTCAGTGAAGAAAGCAGAACAAAAATCAGCTAAAACAGCTTAAATGCAAATGAAGTCAACAAAGAGAATAAAAAAATAACTCTTATTACAAAACTAAAGACTAGGGACCTTAAAAAGCTAAATTTAAAATTTTAGATTCATGTCCAAAAGGCCATTATTGTTACCTGAACATCATTTTATTCAACAAATATCTATTGATCACCTAATTAAGAAGTAAGGCTACAAGGAAGGAAGACTGAACCCTAGTAATCACCTTTTGACAGGGGTGGAAAGTGCCTTAGAAAGGTTAAAATCATTTCTTTGTCTGTATCACTTAATTAGTAAGTAGGGGAGTCAGGTTGTATACTAAGATCCTCTGATTTCAAGCCTGGAATACTTTTCAAAATTCATTATTTGGTCTTGCAAAGAAACCACTGAAAATGCATCACATCCATACTCTTATTAAATTGCTTCTTTCTTTAAAAAAATTCCCCTGTAAATAAGCTCTTTATTTAACTGCTTCAAAAAAGTTCATTTAAAGGGCAGCTAGGTGGCACAGTGGATAGAGCACCCACCCTGGAATCAGGAGGACTTGAGTTCAAATGGGGGCTCAGACACTGGACACTTAACAACTGTCTGAGCCTGGGCAAGTCACTTAACTCCAATTGCCAAAAAAAAAAAAAAAAAAAAAAAAAAAAGGAGATAATTTATTTCTTTGTAGATCTAAGAATAGAATAGATGTCTGCCTGAAATAATTTCAGTTCATTACTATCTCAAAGAAGGAATAGTGAGATGAGCATTTGAGCATTCTATCCCAGAAGGTCTACGGACACTTCCAATCAGTGAGTACTTTACTATAAGGATATATTTTCCTGCTCTACCCCATTGTAAATGTGCGCCATCTTCATTATAACTTACTGTGTTACTTTGGGCAAATCACATTATCTCTAATCTTAAATTTTCTCATCTGATAAATAGAAGCAGATATTGAACTGAATTTCTCTAATGAACTTCACAACTCTAAATCCTATGATTTCTGTGTCTTGGTGGAGTCACACGGACAATAGGGAAAATAACAGTGAGCATTTATACAGCAATTTAAGGTGTGTAAAGTATTTTACATATGCTCGCTCATTTGAAAAGAGAGGGTTCCTTAAGTACTTGTGGCCGTCTCACCCTGAAGCATCCCATGATCCCTGACCAACTCCTTCTTCATCGGTGAATTCCTCTACAAACCTCTATGATGAGGTAGGGCTCAGGTCAGGCTCCTTTTCTGACTCTGACTCTTTTGACTCTCTGGAGTCACCACCCTGTCCTCTCTTTTCCTCCTTCCCCACCTTTGGCAGTTCCTTTTACTTGTTACTTTCTCCCATTAGAATGTGAACACTGGCTGCAAGGACTATATTTTTGCTTATTTATATCCCTAACGCATGCAACAATATGTTGACATAGTAAAGTGTTTATACTACTTGACTTGATTTGTCAGGAGCAAAAGTAAATAAAATAACCTCTGTAAAGTTGGACTGTGGCTCTGGAGGAATTTCGACACCCCAGTGTAGGCCTGAGGATGAGCCTGATGCTAATACACATCCCATCAAAGCTGTTGGATTTCTCCCAGAAGCACAATCCTGGGGACAATTAGCAATGGAGCATTTGCAAATCCTTCAAACTCTCAAAAATACACAGAGTATTCATTTCAACAGTAACGCCTGGCTGATTACCATGATACAGATTTTTCTTCTTCCCTCCCACCCCAATTTCTCACTCCTTTTATTACTAGGTCAGGTTTACACTGACAAAGCTTTTTTTTTTTTTAACTTCCTTTAAAGACCAAACTGGAGAACACAATCCATCTTATGATGCCCCATTAATGACTGCCTCCAATACTTCATCCTTGCAGGAAGGTGACTTCAGGTTTCTAGGAACACAAACCTTAGCACTTGAAATTTAGTCTTTGAATGTGAGACTAGACTTGGACTTGGTGTCTGTTCCTGAGTACCAGAATGGCTAAATGCTGAGAAACAGATCACCAAAGGATGATTGATATTTTGGGCTATAGAAATTCAAGATCATTGGTTAGGGCATGGATAAATTATGATTTGTGTTGGTGGTGTTGGAAGGTGGACTCCCATGGATTATAGGTTTAGTGCTATAGGGGACCTACTCCACTGGATCATGGAGTCTCATAGTTTTATTTTTCAGGTAAAGATATTGAGACTTAGAAGTAAGAGTGATTATCTTAGGGCAAGACACTCTTTCTGAGGCAGGTTTCAAATGTCCATGTGCACTTTCCATCCACTTCCCTACCTGATATGCCAGGGGTATCAAATTCAATTTGAAAAAAGGTCCATGGGAGATGAAGCTAAGATGGTGGGGTGTAGGCAGCAATCAGACTGAACTCTTCCAACATTCTCCTCTACACAACTTTAAAATAACTCTGTAAATAAAGTTGTGGAGCAACAGATCCAACAAAAGCTCAGAGAGATATTTTTTCAAGTCTAAGACAACTTAGGAGATTGGCAAGAAAGGTCTGTGGCAATAGGGTAGGGGCTCAGGGGGAGTGCAGCAACAGCAGTGGCTGTGGGCCTTGGAGGTGGCGGTAACAGCGGTAGCAGCGGCATCATGTTCAAGAGTAAGGAGGTCAGACAACTCATCAGAAAAGAGATTATAGAGGACTCTGGGTGTAGTTTACAGTTCTATTGCCCATAAGCCATTCTGGGTTGCAGTTTCAGGTAGAAAGGAACATTTATGATTTTTCCCAAGGGAGCCGCAGTCCTAGTCATAATCCCAAGGCAGAGAGGAACACTAGCTCTTGTGGATACAGAGAAGAAAAATCTCAGGACAAGGTTTGGTCCCTGTGAAGAGTAAACACCTCCAGTCTAGGGTTTGTGTTAACAACAACAGCAGCAGGAAAACCCTGGAGTGAGTTTGTTTGAGAGGCTGAATAAGCCCTAGTCACAGGAACTTTCACCCCTGGAATAATGAGACGAATGGGGCCTTTGAGCCCAGGAAGACTGAGAGAACCTCTGCTGATAAGAAATGCCAAGAGCCAGCTGTTCTGTGAAGAACTGAGAGGGAGAGAAGGATCCAGCATAGGCCCAGTGAGTGCAGAAGTGGTGGGGCTGGACGCTTCTGTCTGTGGGCATTTACAGGAGGTTAGAGGTTTGGCTTTAGTTCCAGGAAAGAGGGAAGAACTGAAGATCTAGGGCAAGAAGCACCATTTCCCATACCCCAGGACTAGAAGTGATTACAAAAATTAAGCTATTACCAAAAAATACACAGGCAAAGGAGAAAGAATCCAAACATAGAAAGCTGTTATGGAAATAGAGATGACTGGGTTCATCTTCAGAGGAGGGTATTGAAGTAAGGACACTCCCAAAGAATAATGTCTAATGATCACTTACCCAAAAAGAATTCAAAAATAATTAATGAAAATATGAATAATGAAAAAATAGAAGAGAAAGTGAAACATAAGAAAAATAACAGATTTGGAGAATAGATCAAGAAGAGAAAATATAAAAATGATTGGATCAACTGAAAGTTATGATAAAAAAAAGAATCCTGATATAATAATATAAGAAATAATTAAAGAAAATTGTCCTAAAGCATTAGAACAGGGAAGGGAGGGTGTGGTGGGGGAAGGTGAGAAGGCAGATGGAAAAAATCCACCCATCACCACTTAAAAGACATCCTATGAAGAAAACTCATAGGAATATCACAGTCAAATTCTGAAACCCCCAGCTCAAGGATAAAATAGAAAAAGCATCAATATTAAAACAATTTAAATATGGTGGTGCCACACTTAGACTCGCATAAGACCTAGCAGCAGAGACATTAAAGGATCGCAGGTCTTGGAACATAATACATCAAGAAAGCAAAAGAATTGGGGCTGCAAGTTTATGTGTGTGCATTTGTCCTTCATTGCCGAAGAAGACCATGCCATCAGAGAAATGATGACATGACTTGCGCTTGACTTTGTTTTGAGTGAGGGAGGGTTGTGCAGGTCACCAGTCTCACTTCTCCTCCAGAGCCATCTGAATCCAGTGACCAGATATTCATCAGGATGACTGGAGATGACCCAGGATGAGGCAACTGGGGTTAAGTGACATGCCCAAGGTAACACAGCTAGTGAGTGTCAAGCGTCTGAGGTAAGATTTAAACTCAGGTCCTCCTGACTCCTGCACTGGTGCTCTATCCACTGCACCACCTAACTGCTTTTCTGCAAGTTTAAGTATTATCCTGAATGAAAAAAAATGAACTTTTACAAAACTCTCAGACTTTCAAGATTTTGTTTAAAAAAATCCTAATTTAATAGAAGATTTGACATACAAGAACCAAGGGGAATATAAGGTGCATATCAAAGATTATAATGATTATAAGGGATTCATAAGGACAGACTGTTTACTTTTTACTATATATATATATATACATACATATGTAAAATGTATGACTAAGATTCTTATTAATAATTGAGTAACTCATAAGTAAGATTGGGAAAATCTGAGTAGGATATGAATTTAAAAAGCAAAACCATTTAGGAACAGTTAAAAACAGTAATTATTTTATACAAATGAGGTGCATGAGAAAGAATTGACACAGAGGAATTAGGTGGGGGAGGAGGGCTGGTAGTTCTGATAACCTACTTTCAGCAGGAAAGGGTTTAAGAGAGAGCAATCCATTTATATTTAGAAGAGTATAGAAGTCTTCTAAATTCAGAAGAAATAAAATGGTAGGGGCATAAGGAGCAGGGAGAGGACAAGAGGGGGATCTTTAGAGGGGAGGAGAAGGGAATAGGTAAAAGGGGGATATAGAAGGGTGTTTCAATTTATGGGAATGGGAGGATGAAAAGGGATCCTTGGAGGGGGGTAGGAAAGGAATAGGAGAGCAAGGTAGTGGGTAGAAGTAAAGTAGAGGAGGTAGGAGGGATGGGAAACAAGAGATATACACAAACCTAAAAAACAAAGATCAGGAGTTGAATATGTTTGGGAAAGTATATGTCTGTGTGTGTGTATACATATATATATGTGTGTGTATATGCATATATCTATAGATATAGATAAAAATATCTAAACTTTATTGTAGCCTTCTGTGTGGTGGGGGAGGGGAAAAGAACAAAGTAAAAAGGTGCACAAAAAGGGAAGAAAAGGACTCAAAAGGAAAGAAAGAAATGATGGACAATTTTCAACACAACAAGTATTATTTATCATACAGGCTTTCTTGAAATGAAAATTGATTGCTATATAATTTGAATCCTCTCATGTTCTATGCATATGACATGCTTTTGTTTTTTCTTTTCAGCTTTGTCCTTTAGTTGCAATATTTAAATTTATGACATGTTTTTGGTTCTTTTTTTTGCATTCTGTATTTATGTTGTGGCATGAGTCTAAAATAAAACTTTTAAAATTTCAAAGGCAAAAAATAAGCTGCAAAAATGAAAAAACAATACCAAAAGCTCTCCTGGTGGCATGGCAGATCAAGACACAAAGCCAGAAGACAATAACGAGAAAACACACCTACAAGCAAAGCTAATCGCACACTAGCCCAACAATAATTCTTGAAAGAGTTAAAGAAAGAAGTGAGTGGTAAAGGAAAAATTGGGAAAAGAGAATGATGCAAGAAATGTATGGTAAGTGATACCATAGACAATGAAGTAATATCAAAATATTTTACGGCAGGTATCTCTGATAAGAGACTCATTTCTCAAATATATAGAGAACTGAATCAAATTTCTAAAAACAAGAGCCATTCCCCAATCAATAAATGGTCAAATGATATGAGTAGTTACATTCAGAAGAAGAAATCAAAGCTATCTATAGGCATATGAAAAAATATTCGAAATTACTATCAATTAGAGAAATATAAATTACAGCAAATCTGAGGGACCACCTCATAGCTATCAGAAATGACAAATGCTGGGGGAGATGAGGAATAAATAGACACACTCTGAAACTTCTGGTGGAGTTACGAACTAGCTCAACCATTTTTGGAGAACAATTTGGAATTATACCCAAATATATATACATACATATGTATACATACATACATACATATATATATATATATATATATATATATATATATATATATATAATAGCAGCTCTTTTTGTGATGGCAGAGAATTGGAAATTGAAGACTAACTGAACAAGTTGTAGGATAAGATTGTGAAGTACTTTTGTGCTATAGAAAATGATAAGGGGGGTTGCTTTCAGAAAAATATGGCAAGACCTGTATGAACTGATGAAAAGCAAAGTGAGACAAACTGAGATTACTGTAATGTAATGATGATCAATTGTGAAAGACTTGGCAACTCTGATCAGTAAAATTATCTCAGACAATTGCAAAGGACTCATGAAAAAATAATGCTATCCACCTCCAGAAAGAGAACTGATGCACTCTGAGTACAAATTGAAATATAATTTTTGCTATTTTTATGATATAGTTAATACAGAAATATATTTTGCATGATTCCACATGTATAATTAGTTGATATACTTTTGATAGCCTTCTCAGTGTTGAGGGAGGGGTGGGAGAGAAGGAGAGAATTTAGGACTCAAAATTTTAAAAGACTATTAAAAATAAAGAAATAATAAAATGAAACAAAGGACAATTAAACCATGCAAAAGGATTCTTGCATCAACATATTGACTTAGTAAACTACATATTAAAACTATCTGTGTTTCATTTATTTTGTTAAATATTTCTTAATTACATTTTAATCTATGAATCACTATTCAAGTCAATGGGCCATATGTGGCACAACATTTACTAAGTCATGCCGCCCCTCTGCATCATCTTTTTCAGCATTGATCTTAGCATCTTTAAAATATACCCAGTGGGAATTTTACCATGAAGACACAATATGTTCCATGAGAAGAAGGATCTTTGCCTGTGAAGTCCTCAAAAGTTGTCATTGTAATGAGCTTACCTTTGCATCATACTTTCCTCTAGGTCTAGGCTATATGAATCCGACCATTTGACTCTTCTCTATGCAGGTGGAAGACTTATTCTAATGGTTCACGGTAGCATGAGGCAGCAGCAGTGGAACTGAACTTTTAGGAGGCCCTACCCAAAAGGAAAGGTTTAAATTCAGATCTAACAATGGATTCTATATTAGTTTTCCAAAGACCAGCCTAGGTAAGTCCAGACCCATTTACCAAAAGTTTAATCACCTAGGTGAGTATATTTATTTTGTCTACAGAAATTCCTGGGAAATTGTGACCTACAGTGGTGGAAAAAATATCCACATCCATGAAATAGTATGTGATAGGAGCTAGGATCACATTGTTATTTAGTGATGTCTGACTCTTTGTGACCCCATGGGTCATACTGTCCATGATGTTTTCTTGGCAAAGATAAGAGAGTGGTTTGTCATTTCCTTTTCCAGTGGATTAAGGGACACAGAAGTTAAGTGATTTGCCCAGTGTCACAAAGCTATTAAGTGTCTGAGGCTAGATTTGAACTCAGATCATCCTGACTCCAGGGCCAGTGCTCTATTCACTGAGTCAACTGGCCATCTCTTGGTGTAATTATATCATAGAGTCTCCTTTTAAATTAAAATTGTGGTTTTTCTAAACTTTGCAAAGATTAGTGGAATTTAGATCTCAGTGGATGCAAATCTGAATTTACTTTTGGAGGAAAGATATTTGAAAAATAGCATAACTGCAATGGAAAGGAAAAGTTTGAAGCAGATTACTGGAGACAATAGAGATTAAGTGACTTGCCCAGAGTCACATTACTAGTAAGTATCTGAGGCTGAATTTGAACTCAGGTCCTTCTATCTCAAGGATCTGTGGTCTATTCTCCGCACCACCTAACTGCCATTTGATTGATGCAGATTTAAAAGAAAAATAGTGTGAGAAAATTCTATAGATGGGAGAAGAGACAAAGGAGGATGGTTGGTCTGTCTACTGTACCTTCTTTACCTCTTAGAACATTGTCTGACTCTTCCTAATTTCTATTGTTCCCTTCAATGATCTTGTCTTTATTTTGCATATATTTTACTACATTAGTTTGTCTCTACTTATTTTATCCCAGTAGAACATCCATTTTGGTTTTTTTATTCCAAGCTCTTAATTCAGCACTTGTCACATAGTAGGCATCTAATAAATGAATGTGGCTAGATTGTTCAAAACAGTAAAGCATTTTTATTCACAATAGGAGAATGTAAAAGCTTGAGGAAGTTTAAAAACCCCAAATCTGAAAGTGTGGAAGTTTAGAGAAGGCTGGTACAGACCAGTATAATTATATGGGACATTAATTGCTAGGAAACCTTTTGAAATCCAAGTAGACTGGAATAGAAGCCATATATGCAGGGAACTTTTCCTCTGTTTCCTTTTATGTGATTTAAACAGTTCTTAAAGTGCTCTCCCCACCCAGGATGTTTAGGGGAATAACCCTAGAAAATCAACAAATGAAATCAAGTCAATACGCTGGGACAGCTCAGTGAATTACAGCAGAGGTAATGTCTTAGAACACTGAAAGAAGAGGACTCAGGAGAACTGGGGTCTAGCCCCATTCATTATGAGATCTTAAACACATCCATTACCCTCTCTGGGTCTCAGTTTTCCTGATCTGTAAAATGAAAGGCTTGACCTTATAGATCTCTCTAAGGTGGTTTCTGGGATGGGGTGGGAGGGATCATTGATTATTTTGTGAACAACACAGAAAGGAACTGCTAAAAAAGTCAGCAAAGGGAGAGATTGCTTTAGGCTTTTGTGGTCAGGGGAGAGTTTACTGGGGAAATGGGATTTGAGCAATGCTTAGAAAACTAGGATTTGGAATGGTGCAAAGAGGCGAGAGCATTCCAGGATAAAACTGTAAGGGTAAAAAAAAAATAGAAAGTTATGTTCAGTTATGTGAGTTATGAAGTTTGACTGAAATAGAGCTTCCAATTATCATAAATGTGGCAGTGATGCAGTAGTAACCCCAACTCTAATTTCCATATGTGACAATTCATCTGTGACAGTAAATACCTCTATTTCCCTGATATTGTGAAGGTTGTTCTATTGTCTCATTGCTAAAAATCCAATCAATGAGTTTGAATCAACTTCAACTAAAACTATCTGAATTAACCACTGAGACTTACTTGATTCATTATTTGTGGTGGGAGTATTTGTGGGTTACATATTTCTTGTCTGACTTTAGGAATACTTGTGATCGCTAGAGGTTATTCAACCCTGCTAACGCCACAGTTATTCTCCAACTCTGATGGCTTTTACAAGCAACTCTGAAGGGCCTTTTTAATGACAACTTTATTTAATTCTGATTAATGACTTTTGTTTTTACATATCACTGCTTAACCCCTATGCATTCAAGCATCTCTTATAATAAAGATCGAAAAAAAATGTTTAGCAAAATTAGCCAGTATGTCAATCAAGTCTGATAGTACATGCAATGGCTCACATTCATAATGTACAGACTTTTCCAGTGGAAAATGTAGATCTACATTTATTAATGCTTCTCTGTCTTCAAATTTGGTTAATATAGTTGTCCAATTTTCAACTTTCTATTTTTTGTTCCATGTATGTTGTTATATGTAAAACCTTCTTTAGCCTCTCTTAATTTCAGTGTTTTCCTTCTTTTAATTATTTCCTATTTATCCTGTGCAAAGCTTGCTTCACATGTATTTATTTGCATGTTGTCTTTTCCAAGGGATTGTAAGCTCTTTGAAGGCAGAAATTGTCTTTTGCCTCTTTTTTCTGTCCTTAACACAGCACAGTTCCTGGCACATAATATGCACTTCATGAATGTTTATTGATTATATTTATGATATATATATATATATATATATATATATATATATATAGTTTTTCTGGTTCTGTATACTTCACTATTAATCTCATCACATAAATCTTCACATGCTTCTCTGAATTCTTCAATTCATTATTTCTTACAGGGCTGTTATTCTGCATTAATATGCAACAATGTGATCTAGTGCCCTATTTATAGGCATCTACTTTGTTTCTAATACTTTGCTTCCAATACTTTGCTATAATAAAAAGTGCTGCTATGAACATTTGGAATATTTGTTAAAGATGACACCTTCTTTATTATTTTTTTGACCTCCTTGAGGAATACACCTGAGATCTGTGGTTCAAATTATATGGAGAGTTTACTCCTCCCTCTTCTCCCAATATAAACTGAAGTTTCTTTTTAGAATGTTATACTATTCCACAATTCTACCAACTGGGTATTTATGTAACTATGTTTTCACAGCCTCTCCAATGCTATTTTAATCCTTTGTCATTTTTTGCCAAATTGCTTAGTATAATGTGAAACCTTTTGATTTATTTTCTTCTTATTATTAGTGATTTGGAATAATCGTTCATGTTTTTATTTCTTCTTGGGAGACTGTTCAAATCAGAAACAGATTTCAATATCTTCCTATTCACACATTAAAATATGGTAATTTACTATAGTGATGTCTGGCTTTATTATCTTCCTCTATCACTTTAGGGTAATTTGTTTCTTCCCTCAATATCTATAGACTTAGGCATGGGGTATGTGATCAAGGTAGTTTATTGTTCAGAACAACATGGAAAGGAAAAAAAATTGCAAACACTCCTCTACCTAAGTGAAAATGATTATTGTTAACTGGCATTTTTTGTAATGCCTAATCACCATATCATTTGTGTCAAACTCAAATAGAAATGAGGCCACTAAATCATACATAAGCATTCCTTCCACCTACTGCATGTTGATTTCAAAACCATGTGTTAACATTATCTATGTTCCACTGTATTTTTTTGTTTTCTTCGTTAGATATTTCCAAATTGGAGTTAAGCTGGTTCACAGCTGTTTGTCATTCCTTTCCTTCAGGAAAGGTGTGTTTTCACAGCTGTGTGTGTTCACAGCTGTTTGTCATTCCTTTCCTTCAGGAAAGGTGTGTTCCAAAGCAGGTATACCCAGTGCTGGAAACAAATATGCAGAGGGTGTGGTGGCATTCACCTTCTCATCTTCAGAAAAACACTATGAAAAATGGGACAAGGCTTAATGTTCCTCTGGGCTGTGAATAGGGTTGTTAGCAGCAGACAATCTTTAGTTGACTCAGGATAATACTGTTAATGACATAGTATTTGCTCTGCATGACCTGGATCAGCCTTAGCTGCTCATCTCATGGGTCCTAATGCTGTTTACTTCATAACCAGAATTCTGAAGGGGAAGACCTTGTGTCATTGCTCTGGGCACATACATATCACAAAGGAATCATCAGGACCCCATAGGAGAAAGTAGTAGCTTCTTTCTGTTGGTAGAAACTCAGAATTTTCTCCATGAGGCCTCTATTTTAAGTCATTACCCCAGGGCAATTCACAGAAACAACAAAACTAGGGAAATTTCTCTAGGGGCCACATGATAAAAATATTTAAATGCCTCAAACAACCACTGATCTCTTTACTGTGAATATTGTAGTTCCTGAAGGACAACATGAACTTCTGGCATTTCAACAAGTGTTGTGTTGATGTAGGGAAAAAAAAGGCTCATCCGGTAGGCAATTTGGAATAATAAAATAGTAGCGCACATTTATATAGTCATTTAAAGTCTACAGTGATTTCCTTTTAAGAATCTAGTGAGATAGAGAGTGAAAGCTTTATTTTCCCAAGTTTATATATGAATAAAGTCAGTTTCATAGAAGTTAAATACCTTGTCTAGGATCACCAAGCTACTAAGAGATAGAGACTGCACCTGAATCTAGGTTGAATCTCTCCCACCAAGTAGGAGAAGTGTGATGGGACAGAGATGTAGTGAGAAAGATAAATGAGTCTGTTGAGGCCACTGAATATCAGACTAAGCAATTCAGACTTATTCTTTACTATCAGCCTAAAGAAACAACCAAGGTCTTTGTATCCACAGAGGTAGTTCTTTTGACTCTGCTGAGCAGAGCAGAACACAAAACCCCACGAAACATTGCCCTCACATCAATTTACATTCAGAAGAAGAGAAGCCATCAGGTATAATTCCTGGGACTTTTTTCCCCTAGGGCTATTTGGATAGTCCCTGGATCCCTCTCTTTCAGGAGACAGACCATTCAATCATTTTCTCTCTCTCTCTTCTTAACTCTTTTCCCATCTAAAGATACCTTGTAATAATAGCAAGCAATTATATAGAGATTAAGGTTTAGGAAGCCCTTTAAATATATTAACTCATTTGTTCTTCAGGACAACTCTGTGAGCAGGTGCTACTATTACACCTAATTTACTCAATTACCACCCTCCACTACTTGACCTAATGAGGACCAGAAGTTTTGCAGCATCCCTTATCTCCAGACCTTCAGACACTGTAAAGAATTCTCTTCAACAAATATCCTTTGGATGCATGATGTGAATCCATGGTATATTCATACTCTGGAAAGATTCAATCTTACTTCATAGTCAAAAGTCTAGGTTCTAATGGATGGATGAAGGATGACCACCAAAGTATTTTTTATTCAATCTCTCTCAGAGTGCTAAAGGAAACCTTTTGTGGAGGATGTATCCACCACATGATGAGCCAAGGCACAACAATATTCTGCATTTGAAGTCATTACATAGTCTTCAAAGATTTATACTCTTAGTCTGTGCCTCTGAAAATGGTTTCTTTATACTCGAATTTTCAAAATTTCTTAATAAATAAAATTTCTATCTCTACTCTTCAAAACCATCCAACTCTTTATACATGAAAAAGTATCACTTTATAACCTTTGCAAAATGATATAAGATTTATATTTGTCACAGTTCATTTTCTATCTCTTACCAACCAAACTTCCAATAGCCTATCTACAAATTGTATTTCTTTACACACAGAATATTTTTAGCAATTTTTATGAAACTAAAATTCTTTTCCTGCCTATTTCAGTCAGTAAACTATTACCTATGAAAATACAATATCATATCTATTCACAGTTGATTTAATTATTTTTTCTTCACACTGAAGTCATTTTCTTCCCCTTTTGACACCAAACTGCTTCATAAGTAAAAGAGAAGTAACTTAAATAGACATTACCTTATCTCAAAAATACCATGTATGACCATACACATAGTATGGGCCTAATAAATATTTGTTGAATCAAATTATGTGAGCATGAATTTCTTCTACCACGTCCCAAGTTGTCATCTAGTCATTACCTAAAGACTGGTGATGATAGAGAACTCATTACATACTGAGGTAGCTCATCTACTTTTGAAGTTAGCAATTTTAGGAAATTTTCCCTTACGTTGATTCAAAATCTGTTTCTCTATTACTTCCATTGCTCTTTTTTTTATGCCTGAGGTCAAGGGAAAAAAAAAAAAAGTTTAAGGCTTCTTTCCGTAACTGTTCTTCAACACATGACTCTGAATAATTTTGTCAAAGGATTATAAAGTCATAGATTCTGAGCTGAAAAGGACGTTAGTGGCTGTCTTGTCCAACCCTTTCATTTTAGAGATAACAAAACTAAGTCTCAGATAAGATAAGTAATTTGTTTAAAATAATAATTCTAGTAGGTAGTAGAGTTAGTATTTGAATTTAGGTCCTCTGATGCAAAATTAATCACTCTTTCCACTGTATTATGTCTCCTAAAAATGTCTAGTTAGTTTAAGCAATCATCACTTACCATTTTTTAAAATCTCTTTGCCATGTTGATCACCCTCTGTCAGATGTGTTCTAGCTTATCACCGATAGCTCAGCACTTCGGGGATGCCATGTCACTGAAATAGAAAGAACACAGAACTACAGAGCATGAGAGTATAAAAGGGAATGAGTAGAGTCTGATAAGGCAGAACTGTAGAATGGAAAGAGAACTGGATTTGGTATTAGAGGAGCTGAATTCAAATTTACAGCTCTGTGCCTGTATGAACTTTGACATATCATTTCTAACCTCTAGAACTCAGCAAATGAGGCCATTAATATAATGAGGGAGTTGGATTAGCTAGACAGTCTTCAAGGTCTCTTTAACTTCTCTAGATCCTTATGCAATGTGGGGAGCATTTATTATTGTATCAGAGAGCACTCAAGAGAATCATCTGTAGTACTCCCCAGAAGGGAGTGGATACTTCTGTTTCTAGAAGGGAGTGTATCTCCATATTTTACAACCAAGGCAGCATTTAGGTGAGCAAGACATTTAAGGGTAAGGGAGGACTATCATAGTTGCCTGTGGACATAGACTGACTTCAAGCCTATAGATTCACTTAGATTTACTACTGAGAGAAAAATTGCCTCCACTTTTGCGACCAACAATCTGGAGAGAGATCAGCCAAGGCCTAGTGGGTGGTCCAGGGCCTTCACTCTCTACTGCCATGCTTTGGGAGAGGTACGCTATCCCACTAATTGCAGGAGTGTGTGGATGGGGGTGGATGGAAGTGGGTGGGGTTGTTATATATTTATTTGTATCTCTGCAAACAATTCTCTGACTTCACCCCTCAGCTGCCATATGACATTGTAATTCTAATTCAGATTCAGCCAAGGCTGTATTACTTTATGTCTGACAAAGGAGCTTAGACCAGCCCTATCTCTCTTGGGGCATGTTTGAGAAAGCCCCAGATTTAACAGAGCACTGTGAGCATTTCCACAGGGTGGCAAACCCTTCCTGTTGGTCTCAGGGATTTATGATACTTGTAAGCTGGGCAATGCTGAACATGTTAAAGTCCTTGGCCAGTTTAATGGTAAATGAATTAATCACAAAATAATTAAACATCTCAAGCATATTAAATAGAAAATAAGTAGGACATGGTTGGCTCTCCACATGAATTCCTCCTGATGAAGCACTTTCTGCTGTGACACAGAAATAAAGTGAAGTCCCTTGGTGATCTGAAGCAGATACAGCCATTAATTCTACATTCATGTTCCTTTTTTTGAGAACTGTATTTTTACTTAAAAAAATTAAAACCTCTCTGTGCCATAACTGATAATTATTTTGTGAAGGGGGTAAGAGCAAAATTATTTTCACAGCAGCTAAAGCATTTTTAATGCAACAGCTGTAGGGCTTGAATAATCCATAGGCAGGGAATCTTAAAGACGAAAGGGGGAGGGAGGAAGGACAGTTGATGTTGATGTATCTAGTGCCTTCTAACTCAGGGTCACTGGTATGAATCCAATCAGGCTTGATTACGCCTGAAGTTTGCCTACATTTGATGACTCCTTAGCGGCCTTAGTGAAATGAAGTAGTGGGCATAGCCAATTTCCTTCTGGGCAGCCACCCAGGAGCTCAAGCAGATGTTTTCTGCAAAGGAGTAGGGATGCCTTAGATAGGACACCCTTCACTGAGCTGTTCCCTGAAGGTCTGCATTGTAGCTAATTCCAATTATTCTAATGATTGCTCCAATGGTCTTGATTTTGAGGATTCTGATTCTGATTATTTTGAGTCACCTTACAGAATGAGAATTTTTGCTACATGGCTTCCCCCTCTAAATTATGGAGAGAGAAACTAAACATAGGGTATAGAACTGCAGTGAGACACCAGTCTCACTGAATCACAAAATTCCTGAATGGGAGTGGACCCAAAGGTTATCCAGTTCAGCCTGAGAAGGAATTTTCTCTACGTGTCCAAGAAGTAGATATTCAGTCTCTCTCTAATCCAGACTTCTAGTGATGAGTAACTTACTACCTCTAAAAGTCCCCTTCCAATGTATCATTAAAAACCCTCTTTCGTGATGAGTGGGTGGATTTCAGAAAGACCAGAATTTAAACGAACTGATGCTGAGTGAAGAAAGCAGAACCAGGAGAACAATGTGTACAATAACAGCAACATTGTTTAATGACCAACTTTAAAAGACTTAGCTCTTCTCAGCAATGCAGTGATTTAAGACAATTCCAAAGGTTTCATGATGAAAAAT
The DNA here is from genome assembly GCA_023548195.1 of Bettongia penicillata ogilbyi. Taxonomy (NCBI): domain Eukaryota; kingdom Metazoa; phylum Chordata; class Mammalia; order Diprotodontia; family Potoroidae; genus Bettongia; species Bettongia penicillata. Next base: position 1,959,201 of record JAJHZJ010000171.1, on the reverse strand, counting down.
TCTATCCATATCCAGAGAAAAAACTATAGAGTCTGAATGAAGATGGAAGCATACTATTTTCTCTTTCTCTCTTTTTGTTTATTTTTTTCTTTCTCCTGGCTTTCCTCTTTTATTCTGATTCTCCTTTCACAATATGACTAACGTAGAAATATGTTTAACATGATTGTACAAGTGTAGCCTATGTCAGATTGCATGCTGTCTTGCACAGTGGGGAGGAGAAAGAAAGGGAAACTCAAAATCTTATAAAACTGAATGTTGAAAACTGAAAGTAAATAAATACATAAATTTTTCTACAATGTTCAAATCCCACAAATTCTAGGAAACTCCCCCTGAGCAGACCAGACTAACAGCGAGTCCTACCACTTTTGAAATTCTGTATTAATAACTGTCTTACTATTTGTTTTTTAATTCAGCACATACTACCTAAAACCTCTTTTAATGCATATTTCTGTTCCCTAATTGAACTAAAATCACTTTCAGAACATGAACTATGTCTTATATTTCCGTCTATCCCTTTTCAGCACCTTGAATAGCCTTACACATAAATAAACATTTATTTTTTGATTTTGGAAGCTGGAAGGTCAGGAAATGAAAGGATTGGCATGGTCAATTTCTTTCATATAACAGTTCAGAAAATCATGGGATTTCAGGCTGGAATGTGCCTTAGAGGTCATGTAGTCTAACTCATTTTTAGTTTTTCCTCCACCTGTCTAACTTGCTTTTCAAAATCCTTTTTTAGCTCTTCCAAGGCCTGAGCCCATCCGACATGCCCCTGGGGTGTCTGGGGTACTGAGGCCCCGCCCTCCACATCTTTCCCCGATGGCGAGAATATGTCCTCGTCCTCGCCATCAGATCCGAATGTTGGGATAATTTGCATTTGTTGGAAAAAAACTCTCTATAGTCTTATTTTTCTTCCCTTTTCTAGGCATTTTCCCAGCCAATTACTTGACTTCTGAAATTCCTGTCCACCCCCGCCTAGATCCGCCCAGCTAGTGCTTGGGCTCTGAGATCCCAGCTGCTAATCAATGTGACCTTTTGTTCTGGTGCTGGGGTGGGGGCAGGGCCGCCTCCCAGGCTCAGTTCCCTCAGGGGCTTTATGCATAGGCCTTCAGATATGGAGCGTGGTGGGGCAGGGCCGTCTCCCAGGCTCAGCTCCCTTTATGCAGAGACTTTCAGTAATAAAGATCCTGCCTGCTATTGGGGGAGTCCCGGGCTGCCGCGGCCGCGCCACTGCTGCCTGCCTCCGCTGCCGCCCACGCCTCTGCCTCCACCACTTCCTGCCCCCGTCTCTGCTGCCGACGCTTCCTCCCGAGGGGGCCCGAGTCACGGAGACACTCCGCTCCCCTCCTCCGGCCCAGCCTCTCTCACTGACCTGTAGCTTCTGTGGGCGGAGGGACTTTCCTGGCTGCCGGAGCCTCTGTCTCTGAAGCCTGCTCGGGTCAGCTTCTCTGGGGCCGTGGCCAGGGCAGCGCTGGTGGTGGGGTCCGCTTTCTGGGGCACGACGGACCCTGGGGACGGGTCTCCAGGACTCCCTGGAACAGAAATCTCTTCCACCCGTTTCTGTACCCCTTTCAGTGGTCCAGAAGTTATGTGAATCTCTTTTTACATTAATTCCACGTGCTGTGGGTTGGAGCTCGTAAACTTGCGTCCTTCTACTCCGCCATCTTGGCTCCACCCCCTAACTCATTTTTAAGATAAAGAAAGTGAGGCCCAGAGAAGTTAAATGACTTAGTTAAGTTTATACAGTAAGGTTAAATGATTTGCCCAATTAGATGGGCGTTCTCAAGATTGTCTATGTGTATGTTATATCTATTTAGTAGATCCTGAACTCCTCTAGGATTAGAGAGGTCATATCCAAATATTCTATCTCCCTCACTGCATAGTATAATGTTTTGTACACAACAGGTGCTTGATAAATGAATTTCTTTTAATTGAATTAGATTCAAGGGAATGATGAATGAGAATACAGAGAGAAGATTCTTGGGAGTTGCTTAATCTTTTCAAATTCTTATAATTTTTGTTCAGTCATTTACCCAGGAAATATTAGTCAAGCTTCTAGTATACAAGTCACTGTACTCAGCATTATAGGGTCAATGGTGATTGGATGAAAAAACATTTATAAAGCACTTATTTTAGGGCACATGATGTGCTAAGCTAGAGCTACAAATAGAAAAACTGAGAAAGGCCTTGCTCTCAAGGAAATCAAACTCTAACTAGGAGAGACAACACATAAAAGAAAGTTTAGTTGTAGGCTGAATAAAAAAAAGCTTACACATCATAGAGTTGTAGTGGGTGGGGTGGGGGTCTGGGGTATGTGGAAGGGGCTGGATAATAAGGCCCAAGGTATAGTTAAATTACATGTCAGATGGCTATGCCAGTGGAATGCAAAGCTTAGACCCTGGGGAGATGGTAAGACCTGGAGAATTGTAGGAGTCAGTAAAAGGGCAGAGACTAAGTCCTCTCTATCCTCCTCATAAGTGGTATCAAACTCAAGTTGAAACCAGGGTCACTTAACCTTATATCCATGCTGTCAGCATATTGACTTAGAAAACCACATATTAACATTTTCTATGTTCTATTGTATTTGTATTTAGTTTATAAAATATTTACCAGTTACACATTAATCTGGTTCAGCAGCACTCAGGAACACTGAAGGCAATGTGTTCAATAATTCTGCCCTACATGACCAAAAATAACAGTTGTTAACTCTCTCCTCATCCTGGTCTTGTAAGGAATGCAGCAGGGGAGAAAGGGCTCTCTTCCCTGAGGTCTTTTCACTAACATGCTCTCCCAAATGGATTCTACTGGGAGGGAGAAGGTAGAAAGTTAAAAAGGTGTGATTCCACTGATGATTCCCATAACCTGGACTTCGCTGATAGGTTTTGGGACAACCTTGGTACAAGACCAGGGAGTGATGGAAGAATAATGGAAGAGTGGGAGGGAGGGCCTTCTGGTGTTTATTTTCAAAGAGTTTATGGGCTAATAATACTCTTTTTGTTTAAGTAAAGGGTCTTGATAACCTTTTGGGTAGCTGCTCTTGAGAGAAATTATGAAAGTGGGTTGTTGAAACAGTCAAGTTGTTTTTTGATGGGTGTGCTGCATTAAATCACCAATGTCCCATGATAGATGCCTGCTTCTTTTCTTAGAATTAAGCTCATGTGCTGATCATTACTTTCCACATATACTGATGAGGCATTTATAGTGGTCAGAAAGACCACACTTAAAAAGGAGCAAAATGGCAAAGTCTGGGGTTCAGGAACAGAACCTGAAGAAAAGTGAGCTATGGTGGGCCTGGGTGCTTCCTCAGATAGGGGTTCTGAACCAGTAGGATGAAGGGGACAGTCACAGGGGTAGAGTTATCTCTAGGGTGAGAAGGTGGCGGGGCTTGAGGTGGAAAAATCCAGAGATTCAAGAGCAGAACCAGCAAGTGTTTACTAAATTTTGTAGCCCAGAGGCTCCTTAGACATGGGCCAAACTGCAGTTAGGTAAGAAAAATGCTTCAATTCAGGGTTTCCCCAAACCAGAAATCATGTAGCAGTCCACATCTCCAGAAACATTTAAAGGAGAAGGACAGACACTCAAGCTTTCATGTTGCAGAGAAAAACAACAGACGAAAAAGCTTCCATTTTCAAAGCCTAAATCCGTTTCCAAGGTGAACCTGGAAGGTGGCAGAAGTGGAGCTATTATTACAGCAATTTGTTTCCCACAAACAGAAGCCCCCAGGTGGAGAAATGGGAGTCGTTAACAGGCTTTTGCCCCCCTCCTTGATGAGGTATTCCTGGGTCCCTACGGTGCCACCTCTGAGAGGACATGATAGCCTTTCCCCACAGTCCTGTCATGCTGACAATAGCCTGGCATCCAGTGGCTGTAGCAGAAGCCTAGTCTCTCCCTGATGGACAATTAGACATTTCGAAGAGGCCAGGACACTACTCTTCAATCAGAAGAGACACAGAAACCCAATTATCCCATGAAAGAAACAAAGAGAAAAGTGAAGCCCCCTGCATCTCTCACCACAGATACACAGAGGAAAGCTCTTCAGTTCATTTGGCGACACCTATGAGCAGAGGAATTTTCTTGAGAGTTTAGAGTTGTTCAGATATTTAGGGCATGCGGTAGGGCTACATTGTTTTTTTCATTTTGCAGTCTAGAGAAAGCCTTCGTTGTTTTCTCATGCCTAATACAGATAAGCCAGCTTTTCAATTTTTTATCATATTTTGTTTCTTTTCTTAAAATCCTATTTGCCCCAGATTATATTTCTTACAATCTCATCTGAGGACAGAAATTCTTACTCTGATTTTTTTTTTTCAAAAAACAGCAAAAAGCTGCAAAAAAATGAGATAAACTGATGGTAAAATTTCCATCTCCATCACACTGAAATCTATGAAGGAAGAATCTTCCAGATTTCAAGTAAGGAGTGCTCAAATGCCAGTAAAGGGGCCTGGGTTTCATTGCCCCCAACCTGTGGAGGGACAAAAAGTATTATGAGTTACATTGGTCGACCTTTGAGAGATATTGGAGTGACTTAATTAAAGTTGCTTAAGCACTTTGAAAATCCTCTGATGAAAGGTGGTTTATAAAAGTATAATGTGCTTTAGAGCAATGGGCATTTCAGAAGGCAGGAGGATTTTTTTCCATCCCCTGTTTCAAAACAATGTGCTCACAAAGATATCCTTCCAATATCCATGTACATTTGACTGTGATAAATATAGTCACTGACCTTTAACAGATGTTAAAGTGAAAAAGCAGAGAAATTGGACATGCTGTGATGGCTATTGCCTATTTTACAGAGTTTTCTGGCATATTGATTGGCTGCAACACACTTCTGAAAGCTAGTATGTGGCACTTAATAAACTCATCTCTCCTCCTTTTCCCCCGCCTTTGGATAGCAGAGGGGGAGAGGTAATTGGCATTCCATGACCCACCACAAGACAAGATAGGAACAACTGTCTACATGAAAGAGTCAATACACTGCTTCTTGTGATGGGCAGACAGCAGGATACTGCATGTCTTTAGTTGGGGTGTGGGTGTGTTTCTCCTTCCCATTGCCTTCCTTCCTCCCCCTTAGTTCTCTGAATGGAATAAAACAAAATAAAAGGCTATGCAGTGATATTCTTAGCTGAGGCTATCAGAAGAAAGTTGGTGTTTTGTCATTAGAGTCAGTGGCAAGGCCATTCGCAGGGATTTTTGTACTTATTGGTGTCCCAGGAGTGGTTACGTGGGGAAGGCTTAGGTTAGATGTCTAGCAGTTACAAAGACCTCCTGAATATGGCAGTGTCCTATTATGCTTACAGCCCTGGTTAGAGAAATATTTAGTTTAAGAATAATATTCATCCTTTCTATTCATGAGTTGCCAGAGAGTGTTACTCATTTTTTAGTGTTGTAAACATAATCGTGCAATGTCTGCCTGTGTTTATGTCTGTGTGTTTCATGTCAATCCTTCTATCAGCAGCTGAGCTGATATCCTTTTACACCTAACCTTTCCTTCTCACACCTAACCTTTCCTTCTCTCTCTCTCTCTTTCCTTGATATCTTCCTGTATCTGTGCCTCTGTCTCTGAATCAGTCTCTGTGTTCATCTCTGTATTTTTCTGTTTTTTCATCTCAATCTCTATTTCCACATCCATATAGATATCTATCTCTCTATATATATTTCTCTATTTCCATCTCTATCTCTATTTCTGTATCTATTTCTCTATTTCCACCATCTCCATCTCTATCTCTACCTCCATCTCTCTCTTTCTCTATCCCTCTCCTTCTCTCTCTCCTCTCTCTCTGTCTCTGTCTCTGTCTCTCTCTCTCTCTGTCTCCCTCTCTCTCTGTCTCTGACTCTATCTCTGTCTCTCTCTCTCTCTCGATGTCTATATCTGTTTCTATTCCTTTCTCTGTGTCTGTCTAACTCTCCCTTCAGTACTGGAGATTGCAATTTATCCACACTTTCTTCTTTTTCATTGTGTGAAAATCTTGTCTATCTTCTCCCATAAATCCCTTATTAAGTCTGTGCCCAATAAACTTAAGACCTTCTTTTGGGTCTGTGTAACATTATGTGGTACTAGCACACAAATCATACTGTCTATCTGTTGTTAGTTAATTTCAGTATATGACTGGCAAAACTATTTGATGGATTATCCATATTTTGGGGTGAGGAATGGGGTATGATCTCTATTATACACTACTTTTGTCAAGAATGCTTTCATTGATCATATAGTGTAACTTATTCATTTCTGCAAATTTCTTTACTCCCCTTTGGAGCAGAGAAAATTTCACTTCTTTATAGATTACAGTGCATGAACCACAACCTCATAACATTAAAAGATAATATTTATGTTAAGAAAGATGCCCTGTTTTTGTCGTTTCAGGAACTAGCTTGATATCATTGAAGCTTCTGCACCATTTCTCAAATTCTGTCCTTTGTATTTCATCCTACATTCCTTCCTGCTTTGTAGTTCTGGGCCCATCTCATTGTTCATCTTCAGTGTCTGTCAGTTACCTGTACTAAGAAATTGACTCAATGTGGTTGTCCAATCAACAGCATATCATCAGAGGAACAATATCTTTTTCCATTTGGTTTTTCTTGCAAAGATCAATTGACTGAACTTGTCTGAGGGTTTGTAGTAAAGTAAGGGATTACTGGAATCAACAAAATGTGATCTGCAAAATCGAGCATTAAGAAGACCTACCTCACCATTCATAAATGGGCAAGAATTGCTCTTCTATTTGATCTATTCCCTGTCTATCCTCCATGATCGTGGAAAACACCTGCAAGTATAATGCCCTTTGTTCACAATGCTACCCTGATTTTGAGAGTCATGAAACAAAGTAATCTCTGCTGTTAGATCAAGGCATCTTGCATGATAATACATGAACTGCAGATGTCTTGTGAAAGGAAAGTCTTTCAGGGCTTCATTGTGCTCTATTAAGTCAAATTTTTATTTGCTGATTTTTATTTTCACAGAACCATAAATAGCTAAAATTGTGCTTGCTACAAATTCATTTGGGAGAGGGTTGAATTTGAGCTCAAAGTATAGCCTCACTTCAGGTGCAGGTCTGTTAGATGGGAGAGCTTTATCCTTCTTAAAGTCCTGGTCACTGACCCAACAAAGGTGGCCATTGTCTTTATGGCCCTGGAGATGGTGGTAATGTTCAGTTTCATCTATTCCCACCAGAGGACTTCAGATGAGGTGCAAGTAGGGTGGTCACTGTGGAGAGGAAGACATACCCCTCCCACAGATGTCAGCATGTCAGGTTAAAGCTCTGTTTGTACTGTGCTAGTTATGAGCTTCTTAAAAAAATAAGAAACAATAGACTATGATCTAATATTCTCTGTATTTTGCAGTCAGATTTTCTAATAACTTCTCATATTTTCATCAAAGCTGTTCCAAATTTGCATGTCAAACTTTCTCATAAAAACTTCATCGAATTGAGAAAGAAGGCATATGGACCAGTAGTTATTAATATTCTTCAATTGCTTTTTTTCAGTGGAAATTCTGTCAGAAATGGTCTACCAATTACTCACTGGCTTTTTTTTTTCTCATAAATCTTTAGATTCACTCCCTAAACACATTCAAAATGCTGTTGCCTTCATCATGGATTTCTGTAATGTATACTTGGTCCAGTTCAGCTGTTTTAATAATGTATTTGTAATTAGAAAGCATCTAAGAGGTCTCAAAGTCTCTCCTGACATTTTCATGGATGAGGAAACTGAGGCTCAGAGAAATTAAATAATTTTCCCAAGGTTACAACTAGTAGTGACTCCAGAAGAACAATTGAAACTAACTTCAACCTAGACAACCTATTATAATTGAGAATTCTGAAGAGTTTGAGTAGAGTAATATAGAAATATGTTGCAATACCCTTCTACCCTCCATATTCTGTTGTTTCATCCCTGGATCTATGTAAATTAAAGGTCCTAGAGGATATAGGGCATTTTTTCTTGTTTTTTTTTTTTTCCCTAACAACACACTTCCTGGCACACAATAAGAATCTAATAAATACTTATTGGGGTGAGGAGCCAAGATGGTGGAGTAGAAAGATTCACATATGCTAGCTCTGAACCCACAGCCCATAAATTACTTACAAAGAGGAACTCCCAACAAATTCTGGAGCAGGAGAAGCTGCACAACAACAGAGTGGAGGAGATTTCTGTTCCAGAGAGCCCTGAAAAACCGACACCAAAGGTCCATCATGCACCGGACCCAGAGCGGGCCCAGCATTGCCTTGGCCATGGCCCCAAGAAGAGCAGATCCGAGCAGGCTTCAGGGACAGACTCTCTGGCAGCCATGAAGGTCCCTCAACCCACAGGTGCTATAGGTCAGTGAGGGACCCTATCTGGCTGGCCGAGAGGGGAGCAGGGTGTCTCCATAACTCAGGCCCCCTCGGGAGGCAGCAGCAGAGGCAGCAGCAGACTGGGGCTCCCAAAGCAGAAAGGAGCCTGCATAAACCCCCTGAGGGAACTGAGCCCCATGTGGTGGTGGCCCTGCCCCCACCTGAGAAACTGAACTTAATCTCTCACACTGAATAGCAGCCCAGCCCCCACTGAAAGCCCTGAGGTTGGGTAGCAGCATTTGAATCTCAGTCCCCAAGCACTAGCTGGGCGTGTCTGGAGGTGAGGTGGGGGTGGAGAGGAATCTCAGAAGTCAAGTAACTGGCTGGGAAAATGCCCAGAAAAGGGAAAAAATATAACACCATAGAAAGTTACTTCCTTGGTGAACAGATATTTCCTCCTTTCCTTTCTGATGAGGAAGAACAATGCATATCATTAGGGAAAGACAGAAGTCAAGGCCTCTGTATCCCAAACATCGAAAATAGATATCCAATGGGCTCAGGCCATGGCAGAGCTCAAAAAGGATTTTTAAAATCAAGTTAGACAGGTGGAGGAAAAACTGGGAAGAGAAATGAGAGAGATGCAAGAAAAGCATAAAAAATGGGTCAATACCTTGCTAAAGGAGACCCAAAAAAATGATGAAGAAAATAACACCTTGAAAAATAGGCTCACTCAATTGGCAAAAGAAGTTCAAAAAGCCAATGAGGAGAAGAATGCTTTCAAAAGCAGAATTAGCCAAATGGAAGAAGAGGTTCAAAAGCTCACTGAAGAAAATAGTTCTCTCAAAATTAGAATGGAACAGATGGAGGCTAATGACTTTCTCAGAAACCAAGAAATCACCAAACAAAACCAAAAGAATGAAAAAAATGGAAGAGAATGTGAAATATCTCATTGGAAAAACAACTGATCTGGAAAATTGATCCAGGAGAGACAATTTAAAAATTATGGGACTACCTGAAAGCCATGATCAAAAAAAAGAGCCTAGACATCATCTTTCATGAAATTATCAAGGAAAACTGCCTTGATATTCTAGAACCAGAGGGCAAAATAAGTATTCAAGGAATCCACTGATCACACCAGAAAGAGAGACTCCTAGGAACATTGTGTCCAAATTCCAGAATTCCCAGGTCAAGGAGAAAATATTGCAAGGAGCTAGAAAGAAACAATTCCAGTATTGTGGAAATACAATCAGGATAACACAAGATCTAGCAGCTTCTACATTAAGGGTTTGAAAGGCATGAAATAGGATATTCCAGAAGTCAAAGGAACTAGGACTAAAACCAAGAATCACCTACCCAGAAAAACTGAGTATAATACTTCAGGGGAAAATATGGTCTTTCAATGAAACAGAGGACTTTCAAGCATTCTTGATGAAAAGACCAGAGCTGAAAAGAAAATTTGACTTTCAAACACAAGAATGAGAAGAAGCATGAAAAAGTAAACAACAAAGAGAAGTCATAAGGAACTTACCAAAGGTGAACTGTTTACATTCCTACATGGAAAGACAATATTTGTAACTCTTGAAACTTTTCAGTATCTGGGTAGTTGGTGGGATTACACACACAGACACATACATACACACGCACACACATGCACACATGCACACACACATACACATGTACATGCACACACAGAGACAGAGAGCACAGAGTGAATTGAATAGGATGGGATCATATCTTTAAAAAATTAAGGTAAACGGTGAGAGAGAAATTGGGAGGAGAGAGGGAGAAATGGAACGAAGCAAATTATCTCTCATAGAAGAGGCAGGGAGGAGACTTTTTAGTGGAGGGAAAAAGAGGAGACCTAAGAGAAAAAGATGAAGTTTACTCTCATCACATTCGACTAAAGGTAGGAATAAAATGCACACTCATTTTGATAGGAAAACCTATCTTACAATACAGGAAAGTGGAGGAGAAGGGGATAAACAGAATGGGGGGGATGATGGAAGGGAAGGCAATGTGAGGAGGGAGCAATTTGAAGTCAACACTTGGGGAGGGACAGGATCATAAGACAGAAGAGAAACAATGAGGGGCAGGTTAGGAGGGAGGGAAATATAGTTAGTCTTACACAGCATGACTATTATCGAAATCATTGGCAAAAGTACAAAGATATGGCCTATATTGAATTGCCTGCCTTCCCAAAGGGAATGAGTGGGGAGGGAGGGATGGGGAGAATTTGGAACTCAAAGTTTTAGGAACAACTGTTGAGTATTGTTCTTGCTACTAGGAAATAAGAAATACAGGTAATGGGGAATAGAAAGTCATCTGGCCCTACAGGACAAAAGAGAAGATGGGGACAAGAGAAGGGAGGGATGATAGAAGAGAGGGCAGATTGGTGATAGGGGAAATTAGAATGCTCAGTGTATTGGGATGGGAGGAGGGGACAAATGGGGAGAAAATTTGGAACCCAAAATTTTGTGAAAATGAATGTAAAAAGTTAAATAAATACATTTATTAAAAAAAATAAATACTTATTGATTGAGGGCAGCTAGGTGCGCTCATATTTCTCTCTTCATCTTACATGGCACATCCATATCAATCATATTTATGCTGCCCTTTCTAGGGCAATCATCATTAAATCATTCTTCTAGTCAGAGAACTATTTAGAGGTAAAAGACATCATAGGATCATAGATTAAGAGCTGAAAAGAACCTTAAAAATCATCTAGTCTAAGATTCTCTGTTGATTTTCAGAGAAGGAAGCTATATTCTTAAGGATTGAAATGACATCTACTGCTTAGCCCAGTGCTTAGCAGATAGTAGGCCCTTAATAAATGCTTATTAACTGACTCACTGACCTTCCCTATGCCCCACAAATAGCATGAAGAAGAGTCAGGATATAAACTCAGTTCCTTTAGCTGTAATTCAACTCTCTTTCCAATTCACTACGATGGAATGATGGGCAATGCTAATACACAAACAGCAGGTAGACATCAGGTGGCAACAAAAAAACACTTAGAGAATTTCTCGTATGTGGGACTGTGGGATTAATGTTGGGGACCCCTGGATCTAACAGTTACTCATTCAAAGTTTTCAGTTTTGTTTTCATCTTTTTCCATACAATTTTCTTCTGTAATTTCCTGAATGCATCACAAGGATCATAGAGTCACAGAGATGGAAGACACCTTAGATATCTTCCAGTCAGATTTCCTCATTATACCTGCTGGAAAGTAGGGACTTAGTCCCAATACACTGAACAATACCTTGCAAAGATTTTCCCAGGCTTTCTGAATGCAGGCACATGAGCCAATAGTAGTAAAAATTCCCCAAAGAGTATCTGGACCCTTTGTGCTATTGAAGTTTCTGATATAGGGGCTGGTAAGATATATAGATCTATGAGAAAGGACTTGATTTGACCATCCTTCAGAGACCACTATATTTTTCTTTGGTTTAGAAATTTGCAATTTCATGGTACAAATAAAATGGGACTTAAACCTTAATGGCAAGATAGGACTATTCTTAAGAATCTCAGGCCCATTAAACTGGCTTTGAAGGAAATTTGTTGCTTGTAAAATCCTGATTAGTTGAGACTCACAGAGGACCAGGCTCCTTTTGGTATAGTAGAAGCAAGAAAAAACTTGGAATCAGAAGACCAAGCTTCTGATCCCTAAACTGCAACTTATTGGTATTGTGATCTTGGGTTATTTACTTCATCATGCAGTGACTCAGTTTCCTCATATTTAAAATGATAGATTTGGATTAGATTTACCAAATCCTATAATCTTATGACCTGGGTTCTGGTCTGCACCTGACAAAGTATAGGCAAATTCAGGTACAGTCTTAGACATAGGCAGAGTAGGTTTTCATCTCTGTAGTATAATTCTTAAGGGATCCTAAGAAGGCTCTTTTTAGGAAAAAAAAAATTTCCTTGCTACACAATGCCTAAAAATTCCCTGAGAAGAGGAGACTTTCATTCTATAGTTATGAATCTATAGTTATTAAGTTTTGGCTTTTTTACAGTATGTATATATGTATGTGCATACCCATATACATATTGTATACATACATACACATATACATGCATATACACATGCAAACATGTGTATATATACACATACATACTGTTATATATCATATCCATTTATGTGTGTATATACACATACACGTATGTGTGTATACATATATATTTATATAAATATATATTTATATATGTATATACAAATGTGTGTGTATATATGTATATGTGTGTATGTATGTATATATATATATATATATATATATATATATATATATATGCTGGGGAAAGTAAAGACTAAAATATACTTTTCTTAGACCAGTTTTCGATGTACCACATGAAGTCACTGGGTATAAGTTCAGTATGATTCAGCTTACTTATTAGCATTGCCTAAGGCTAGTCCTTGTTGAACTCCCTCTACCCAGATAGCTAGGGAAATCTCACAGTGATAGTTACATATTTCAGGAAAAACTGCTTTCTAAGATACAACCAATCCAAAAAATACGGATTATACTTGCTACCCTCTCCATGTTAGCATGTCCTCTAACAGCTAACACATAAAGGTTACAGTAACTGACCTTTTCATAGTCAAGTTTGCAAATGGTTTTTACGTTAACTCATATGAAGCTCACCTATTCCTTCAGTTTTACAACTGAGAAAACAGCCTCAGAGAAGTTAGGTTAACTGTAAAAGTGCAAAGCAGCATTTGAACCTGTATTCTCGTAATTCTAGGCACTGCATATTATCCACTGTACCCTATGCCTAATAACTATTTAGTTCTTTCTAATTATTAGAAACATTTGACTCAATATTGTTGGGGAGATTTTTGTTCTTTCGGAAGATGGTTGAATCAGCCTAGCAAGAGTTATAAAATGCGCCATCCTCATTTAACAGCTGGCAAGCTGAAAACGCAGAGAGGGTGAATGATTTGCCTGAAGCCAAACAATTTATTAGGGGTTAAATCAGGACTGGAACTCAAGTCCCCTGAATCAGCCTAGTGTTCATTCCACAACTGTGCTAGAATGACTCCCTTAGGATTCAAGTGTTCATTAAGAGCATGGCATAGAAAAAGAAAGCTTGATCAGTGGGAACTTCAAAACTTTGAATTCTCCTGGATGTGAGCATTTCTTCTGCTGATACTGCTTAGTGGTTTAGAACTGGAATAGATGCTAGGATCTCTCAAGTCTGGTCCCTCCTTTTGTAGATGAAGAATTTGGAGCACAGAGAAGCTGTAACTTTCAGCTAGTAAATATTTGAGGTGGATTTGAAGCCAGGTCTCTAAGTCTAAGCACTTCCCTTCCCACCCTCCACTATATCAAACTGCCTAACAATCCTACCATTTAGTGTCTGTGACTTGCTCAAACTGAAACCCAATAACCAGCCTTCTTATGATGAAACTTGTCCCAACACAATGGGCACCTCTTCCATGGCCATGCCAATTTTTTAAGTCTTTATACCTTGGTAGCAGGTGGGTAGCTTGTGCTTCTTTAGCATAACCAAAATGAAAAAATGAATCTCTACCACACTATAATGATGTGCAAGGGTAAAGGTCAGTGGAGAGACTACAGGTTAACCAGGTTATGTTCAGATTGTCTATCTAAAGATGAAGGTATTTCTGTACCATCATTTTGCACAATTGACTAATTTCCCATTGAATCCACTTAACCATGGAGAAAAATATTTATTTCTCTCTTGGATTAATAGCCAATGATTAAAACTCTGGAGATCCAAGTTTTTTGTTTGTTTTTTTTCCTGCCCTCCTTCCCCTCCACCATTTGCTTATCTAATCTATTAACAATTAATGGAAGATAGAATTAACTTTCTCCTCATTCTGGGTATTGCTTTTCTACCCAACTAGATGAGACTTCTAATCTAAAGTGAATTTCTCTCAAGCTCCCAAGGCTTGGGGGAGAGGGGGAAATTTAACCAGGTGTATGGGGTAACTTACAAGTAAATGACATAATCAAAATTCATTAGAATAGGCTCAATCTCTCATTGTATTGTTTATTCTTTCATTAATTATTAACCAATCATAGATGATTGCCACCATAAGAAATACCAAGGGCATATAAACTGTGAGCCTGCTGCCATGATTGTTTTTGGCATTCAAGAATACCACAGACCTCCTTTTATTAAAATGCTGACATTATAAATAAAATGAGCACAATTACCCAGGAATTATATGTCTCAAACTTCTAAAAATACTATCTAGTCATATACTGGGATTAATGTTAGAACACAGCACCACACAATACAGAAGAACTTTCTCCACTGGTCAGTGGTGTTTCCAAAACTGTACAGGCTTAAAGGGGTGACAAAATTATGAAGACAGACATGCAGGGATTCTACAAAGCTCTTAATTGGACCTTCTATAGAGTTTTCCAGATGTTTACAGAAACATATGAATTAATAAGTAGGTTGGTTTTTGCATAACACTGTTGGGTCAGTAAACAAATGCAGATCAGGGGCCAGAAGCTATCAGCAAATGTACTCATTTCTAATGTAAATGCCTGCAAAGCACTAACACAAAAGTTTGTAAAATGTGGCAAGAAAAGCAATTAAAGTAATTACTTGACTTTTTTTTAACTAGACATTTGTTGCTGTTGAAACTGTAATGAAATTTCTTTTTTGTAGAACACAGTTCCATTTTTCTTCCACTTAATGTCATAAGTAACTGAAGCAAATGGTGCCTCCTGGGATTTAAGGCCTATGAATAGTTTTAGAAGTATCAAAACCTCCCACCTCCCCTCCCCCATTCTCCCCCAAAGTATCCAATGCATTTTATGTGAGTACAATGATTATTTATGATTTGTAGCTAAGGTCTTCACTTTCAGAGAGATCATATTTCTGGAAAAATTTTGCAGGTGAGAGAACTGAGGCCTATCAAACAATCAAAGGTTTAAATTGTGGTTTTACCCCTTACTTTGATAAAATCAAGACTTTCCTGGGTCTCAGTTTCCTCCTTTGAAAAATGCAATGGTTAGGTTACAAGACCTTTGAAGTCCCTTTAAGCTCTAAATCAATCAACCTACCAACTAGCATTTATAGAGCTCTTACTCTGATCTAACCATGCAAGTTACAAAGAAAATGAAAAACAAATAAATGAACAAATAATAGTGCTTCCCCCTCAGGAGCATACATTTTAATGCGGGAAGATGACATGCAAATAAGTGGAAACATACATATACATACATAGGATATAGAAGGTAATCTTAGCCTCCAGTACTTGGGAGAATTGGGAAAGGCCTCTTTATAGGAGGAGGATTTATCCTTAGTCTTAAAGGAAGCCAAGGGTTCTAAAAGGTAGAGGTGAAGAAGGAGGGCATTTCAGGCATAGGGGGTAGTCAGTGGTATGGAAATAAAAAAGGAAGTGTTATATGTAAAGAAAAAATAGTGGGGGAAGAGCCAAGATGGTGGAGTAACGGCATGGACTGGCTAGCACTCTCACCCCAAACCCAGCCAAATACGTGTAAGAAATTATTCTAAACAAACTCAGGAGCTGAAAACCCACAGAATGACAGAGTGAAGCAAATCTCCAGCCCAACACTGCCTAGAAGGTTGCCAAGAAGTGTCTGCTGTGTCATACTGGGAGCAGAGTGCAGTGCACTCTGGCACAGACGGGACCTGAGCAGGTCTTGTGGGGGGACTGAATCTTGGGTACCTATGGCATTTTCCAGACTTCATGACCCTAAAACTTCAAGAACAATTTGGAAATGCAGTGGAAAACACCTGTAGGACCTAGTGAGCGAGTAGAGCAGTCAGACCCTAGCCCCAGGGCAATAGAAATGGTGGAAGAGCACTCAGAGGAGGAGCCCACTGAAGCAGCAGCAGGGGCAGGGGCAGCAGCAACAGAAGTGACTGTTTCTGGAGATCTAGGCCCACAGATTGTGGGGGCAATTGAGCAGCTGACAGCACATACTCCCACCCCCACTGGAAACAGAAAACTACCTTAACAAAGAGCTCAAAAGTCAAGTAAATAACTGGGAAGATGAGCAAAAACCAGAAAAAGAATCAGACTATAGCATCTTTGGTGACAAAGAAGACCAAATTATACAAATAGAAGAGAACAAAGTCAAAGCTCCTACATCAAAAGCCTTCAAGAAAAATATGAATTGGTCTCAGGTGATGGAAGAATTCAAAAAGGATTTTGAAAATCAAGTAGAATGAGTACAGCAAAAATTGGGGAGAGAAATAAGAGTGATGCAAGAAAAGCATCAAAAATGAGTCAACTGCTTGTGAAAAATGCTGAGGAGAATAACACTTTAAAAATAGACTAACTCAAATGGCAAAAGAGATCCAAAATGCCAATGAGGAGAAGAATGCCCTAAAAAGCAGAATTAGCAAAATGGAAAAGGAGGTCTAAAAGCTCAATAAAGAAAATAATTCCTTAAGGATTAGAATGGACTAGATGGAAGCTAATGACTTTATGAAAAATCAAGAAATTGTAAAACAGAACCCAAAGAATGAAAAAAAAAATAGAAGACAATGTAAAATATCTCATTGGAAAAACAACTGACCTGGAAAATAGAGATAATTTAAAAATTATTGGACTGCCTGAAAGTCATGATCAAAAAAAGAGCCTAGATATCATCCTTCAAGAAATTATCAAGGAAAAATGCCCTGGTATTCTAGAAACAGAGGGTAAAACTGATATTGAAAGAATCCACTGATTGCCTCCTAAAAGAGATCCCAAATGGAAAACTCCTACGAATATTATAGCCAAGTTCCAGAGCTCCCAGATTAAAGAGAAAATACTACAAACAGCCAGAAAGAAAAAATTCAAGTATCATAGGAATACAATCAGGCTAACATAAGATCTAACAGTTTCTACATAAGGGATCAAAGGACTTGGAATATGATACTCCAGAGATCAAAGGAGCTAGGATTAAAACCAAGAATCACCTACCCAGCACAACTTCAGGAGAAAAAAAGGTCATTCAATGAAATAGAGGATTTTCAAGAATTCTTGTTGAAAAGACCAAAGCTGAATAGAAAATTTGACTTTCAAGCACAAGAATCAAAAGAAGCTTGAAAAGGTAAACAGGAAAGAGAAATCATAAGGGACTTAACAAAGTTGAACTGTTTACATTCCTACATGGAAATATCATATTTGTAACTGAAGTTACAGGGTGACTTGGATAAGTAGGGATGATATCTAAAATAATAAAATTAAGGAATCAGAGAGGAATATATTTGGAGGAGAAAGGGAAAAATAGAATGTGACCAATTATCTCACATAAAAGAGGCAAGAAAAAGCTTTTGCAATAGAGGGTAGAGGGGGGAGGCTAAAGGGAAAGAATAAACCTTACTCTCATCACATTTGGCTTGAGGAGGGAATAACATGCACACTCTATCCAGTATGAAAATCTTTCTTAGACTACAGGAAAGTATGGGGGAAGGGGATAAACATTGGGTGAGGGTGATGGTAGAAGGAAGGGAAAATGGGAGGAGGGGGTAATTAGAAGTAAACACTTTTGAGGAGGAATAGGGACAAAAGAGAGAACAGAATAAATGAGGGGCAGGATACGATAGAGGGAAATATAGTTAATCTTTCATAATATGACTTGTTACAGAAATATTTTGTATAACTAAACATGTATAATCCATACTGAATTGCTTGCCTTCTCAGTGGGGTCGGGTGGTGAGGGAGAAAGAGAGAATAGTAGGAACTTAAAGTTTTAAAAAAAGTGAATGTTAAAAAAATTTTTTCATGCAACTGGGAAATAAGATATAAAGGCAATGGAGTATAGAAATCTATCTTACCCTACAAGAAAATAGAGGGGATGGGGATAAGAGAAGGGAGGGGTATGATAGAAGGGAGGGCAGACTGGGGGAAGTGGTAATCAGAATGCACACTCTCTTGGGCTGGATGGAGGGGAGAGATAGAGAGAAAATTTGAAACTCAAAATCTTGTTGAAATGAATGTTGCAAACTAGAAATAAATGAATAATTTTTTAAAAAGAGAGTAGGTCAGTGTGGATGGACCACAGAGTAAGAGGAGGGGAATAATGGATAAGAAGACTGGAAGAATAAGGAAAGTGAAGGGATTCAGATACCAAGCAGCAGGCTTTATGTTGATTCTTTGATGTAATAGGGAACCCCCAGAGTTTATTGAATGGGGGCTGGAGGTTTAGACAACTAGATTTTGCTTTGGAAATATTTGGCAGTTGTGTGAAAGGAGTAGAGTGGAGAAAGTTTTGAGGCAGGGAGAGTAATTGGAAAGCTATTTTAACAATTCAACTGAAAGGTGATGAGGGATTAGACAAAGGTGAGGGTTATGTGAGGGAAGAAAAGACAGAGATGTTAGAGAAGTAGAAATGACAAGTGTCAACTGTTTGGATATGTGATATGAGTGAGAAAAAAGTAGTAGAGTATGTCACTGAGTTTCATGACCTGGGTCAATGGTGCACCCTAGACAGTAATGGAAAAGTTCAGAAAATGGGAAATAATTTTGGGAAAAGATAGCAGATCCTGTTTTGGACATGTTGAGTTTGAGATGCCTACAAGGCATTCAGTTCAAAATGCCTAGTAGGTAGCAGGTGATATGGGATTGGAGATCATGAGAAAGACTGGGACTGCTACATGCTTGCAAAACATGTAACTACAAACACATACATGCATACATAAATATATGTACATATGCATGTGCATATATATACACAATATGTACATATATACCACATATATGCACACATATGTTAGAGAAGATGATGGAACCTGTGGAAGCTAATTAGATCAATGAAACAAAAATTAAAGAGGGTTCATAACAGAATCTTGGGAGATTCCTACTGTTTAGGGAGAATAGTGTGAATGAAAGTCCTGTGAAAAAGGTCAAGAAAGAGCAATCAGATAAATAGGCTAAACCAGGAGAGCATAGGGCCATGAAAATCTCCTGATGCAATCAAATGAGATAACATTTATGAAGCATTTATCACAGTCCTTGGTACATAGAATGTGCTTCAAAATTATTTATTCCTTTCCAATCCACTCCAAACCAAGGGAGCAGAGTATATCAAAGAAGAGAAGGTGATCATCAGTCAGTGCTGTCAAATGGTCAAGAGTAATGAGGACTGAGAAAAATCCATTAGATTTTATTATGATCCTACAGTTTTAATGGGACTGTTAATAATGATGATGATAAGAATAGTCATGATACTAGTTGGTCTAGTGATGTTGGCTATATTTTAGTGTTAGTGATAGACAATAATGAAAATATTCATAATAAATCACTAATATTTATTAGAATGTTAACCTATTGATATTAGCTTACTAACTTAATATTAACTATATTATGATAGAATAGTTTAGTGGATTATTAGGCTTTGGATCATAAAATTATGGGTCCATATGCCTTCTCTAATGCTAGCTAACTGAATATGAGCAAATTATTTGATATCTCTGTAAAATGAGGATAATATCTTTAGTATCTACTTCATGGGAATAGTTATGTCTTAAATGACTTACAGAATATAAAGTTCTTCAGAAATTTTAAAATCCTATATAAATTCCATTTATATGGAAAGGAGTAGGGTATGAAGTTAGTCAATCAACCAGTATTTATTAAACATCTTTTATGTATGAGGCACTGTTCTGACCTGTGATGTCATTTGGTATAGAGAATTTCCAGTTATTGGCTGCACGTAGTAGGCAATCAATGTCTGTTGTACTGAATTTCACATGTGGCAAGTTCCTTTCTCAATTCCCTGGGCAACTGAATTTTTTAAAAACTATAAATTGCAGGTTTTCATTGACAGATTTTCCAAAAGTTCTCTATACCAAAGACACTGAAGGTTAATTCTTCATGTGCTCTCTTTCCTTCTCCTCCCCTTCTCCTTTATGACGATAGTTTATAAGTATCTTAAAGAATTAGCTACATTTCCTTCCACACCACTCTCTCCAATAGAATTGGGAACATACAGATGGGTTTTTAATAAATGTTTATTATGATGATTCTGATTCTGATTAATGTAGCATAAACAATTTTGCATCTTATTTGTGTATTCATTCAATATCTTTATTCCACGTTCCCTTATTGTTGTGTTCATCTGCATTTGTATTGGCTAGTGAAATCCAGGAGGGCAGAACTAATGTCTATAACATTAGCCTGATGATTCATGCAAATAGACATTTTGGAAATGCTTTGTGATTGCTCAATTCAATTCAGAAAGCATTTCAGAAGCACATTCTATGCGTAAGGTCTTGTGCTCCACACTGGGAGATAGGATTCTCAAATAATGTTATTACAGGTGAGGAAACTGGGGATTTACAGCTTGAAATGACTTCATCATGGACACCTAGGAAGTCAGAACTACATCCAGGACAAGTTTATTTGTCTGACTTCATAAAATTTTGCTGTATGGTATTTAGCAGCTTCCTTGGAATAATAATAATTAGATGATAATTGAAACAATTAGGGCTACCTCCTTATTAATATTTAATTTAACAATTTGGAATGGATGCTATATGAGGGCAGGGACTGTTTCTATTTTTAACTTTCCATACTAGTGCCTTCCAGGGTATCTGCCACACAGTAGGTAATTAATAAATAGATGTTGAATTGTTAAACACAAATGGACATTGTTATAGGTGTCAGTGTTTGTGTGTGGTTATTTTTTGGGGGGAGGGGGAAACAAGTGATCTCTGATTTCCTCAGTGAGGAAAACACCCAGGGAGGATCTTCCTCCATTATCATCTTCTCTTTAACTTAAAAATCTTGAAGATTGGCCTGGGAGACCTGACATAAGTTGGCTTATGTGACAGGGTGGCACAACCAATATATGACAACAGAGGATAGACTTTAACTCAGGAATTTGTGATCTGTGTGGGCTTGCCGTCCACCATGCCATTAATAAATAAATGTATGCACGAATATAAATGTATATACACAGGCATATAAATACATACACACATATATACATGCATATAGCTATTTGCATGTGTGTTTCCTGTGACATATAAACATTTATTTTATTATGTTAAATCACATGTATTGTATTAAAGGCTCAAGACTTTCCATGACTTTGACTAACAAAGAGGTAAGCAGTTTTCAAAGTTTGTCTAAAATACATGTGGAATTTTTTTTTATCATGGTTTTAACTGGAAGTTCTCTATGAGTGATAATAACAAGAATGGTCATGGTAATTTTCATATCCAGCAATCCTTATTGCATTTCATGTCTTATTAAGTGATTTCCTTACAATTTTGTGAGGTTGACAGTGTTATCGTTGCCTGTATTATACAAATTATCTACCAAGGTTCTCTGATTAAGTGATTGGCCTAGTATATGAGAGAAGTGTCCCATAACATACTTCCAATTCATGTATCTAATATGATCCTCTATGTCCTGATACTTTTACAAGGTAAAAAGTCTTGTTCAGTCTGAGAGAAATAATTATTAATAACAAATTACTATTATTGGGAACCAGGTTTTTTTTTCTTCCTTTTATTTCCTCATTCAAAACACAGACCTTGTAGGTCAGTCAGCCTCTAAAGGACAGGCCTGATGATGACAGCACCTTGCCTCTTCCCCCACCCCAATATTCTCAAGCTTCAACGGTATCCCACCCAACTGGGAGAACTTATTTATGATTAAAGTGCAAATAGAATCTAATCTAGGTGAATCCAGGGCCCTGAAATGAATTAGGCTGAAACTCTTGAAATCCCATTGCTCAGCATCTGAAGCAGATGGATTCTTGTGTCCACATAGCTGGAGGCAACTGAGTCTCATTATCAAACTGTAGGAGCAGCTGAAGGCTTTCAGTCCACCTCCTCATTTGAAAATCTGTACCCAGATTGATTGTTCACCTATCAGGCTCAATCTCTACCTCTCAGGGGCACCCACTTTTCCAAAGGTATTAAAGCATCAATGATCTCCATGATCTTTTGTCTCTGGTTACTGAGAGACACCACTGACCATCAATTTACTGATTGTGTGCTAGCTTAATTAATAAGTTGATTATTAATTAACCAGAAACTTTGCCTCTTGAGATTCTTCATTCATCTCAGATCAAATTGCAGAATCAACTAATAAAACAAAATGAAGAAGTTAACAATTCATGGGGTCATGGATCAAAAATGTGAATTGGAGTTAGCTCACTTAAGAGAGTAAGCCCAAAGGGGTTACTATGCTGGTCATACAACTCGCACATGATAGAATTGGGTTTCTAGTCCAGGCCTCTTTACTCCAAAGGCTGAGGCTATCTCAAAGCAGGACAATAAGAGGGCATTCAGGATATTTCCATTTTAATCACTTATGACAACTTAATCCTTCTGAGACATAAGTGCCACAATGGCTAATACATATTTCTAAGGTACTTGGTGAGTTGTGCCAAATATCATAGGCTTGGAAACAATAAAGTAAGCAATTATAGATTCAATACTTAAGGCTTGTAGCTTTGTCAGCATGAAGACTACCTTTCCTGATGCCTGATGCATATTGTCATTCTTTAGAGACTGAGTAGATTACCTACTAAAAGAGGCATTTATCACCTTGTGGCTCATGCTAGTTTTCTACTAGTTAGGATCTGCCAAAGCTTGAATTCTACCATCAGTAAAACCTAGAGTCACCTCCACATCACAACAAAGCACTGGAGAAAGACTGTTGTGGAGGTATATAGATGTGACCTACTATTCTTTCCTAGTGGGCACTTAGAATAGGGAAGTTTGCTCTGTTTGACAAGATTGGAATAGAGCACTGATGAGAACTGGTTCCAGACCTAGGCCTATCTGCCTTTTATCTCAGAATAAAAGGCTTGAGTAGCCCTTCTGCTATTTAGCAAACAGGGGAAGAAGCCAGTGAGTTCAGAGATGAGGGAACTCAAAACAAGGCTGTATAAGTTTTGGTTTAAGGAATTATAGATAATTATCATGAAGAAGAAAATACCTAGAGTGGGTTAGGAGATATGACCCTAGGATCTCTCCTATAAATACCTCCAAAAAGATTATTTTTGTTTTCTCCCAGCATCCACAGAGCAGAAGTGGAACCACCAATATAAATTACAGCGTGGTAGGTTCAGGTTAATATAAGAAAAAAGACACATAGAAAAATGGAAAGCGATGTTTGAATGAGGTAATGAGTTCCTCCTCACCGGTAATCTTTTCAGTAGAGTCAGAATGGCCACTTACAGAGGATGATATGGAAGGGATTCCTTCATCAAAAGGCATTCCTCTCATCTTAAGTTTGGATTAGATCTCCTCCAATGTCGTTTCAAAAACTAAGATCCTATTTTTTTTCTCTTAAAGATTAAATTAGATTTTCATAGGCACAATAAAAGACAAAAACAAACAAATAAGCAGGAAAACATAGAATAAGAACATTCCTAGGTTTGTAATGAAAAGACCTAAATTTGAGTACTGGGTTTTTTAGCTGATGTTTTTAATCATGGACAAACCATTTCTCCTCTTGAGGCCTCTGTTTCTTTAGCTGTAAAAAGAAGAAATTACACTTATAATCTCTTAGCTTCCTTCTATCTCCAAGTGCTATAGATCCCAGGGGTCTGAAATATCTTCCTTTAGGGTATTTGAAGTACTCCACCTATGTGATTAACTTAGAGGACCACCAGGCACTATTAGAAAGACCTAAAGGAATGACTACCAAATGGTAGAATTTTAAGTGGGTGGAGTGGGACAACTTGACCAAGATGTGGCAGAGGCCCTCACCATGACTCCTCGGTTAGGTGTGGACTAAATGTTACATTAGTCATAAAAATTAAAATGCTGTCACATTCAATAACACAGGAGGCATTCCCTAGGGACAAAGAAATGATTCTTAAGTTTCTATTTCTGAAAACAATCTTGGTTCAGTTTCTGTTCATACATGCATACCCAAGGAAGCCAGTGACATATTACAATGAAAAGAAAAGAAGGAAAACATATCCTGTTTAACAATATCCTTTTCCATACTCTTTCCCCACCCTTGATACAGATCCTTACTCCACCAGCCCTTTCTGCTCCCTGAAAGGGTTTGAGCTTTCATATGGAGTTGGCCAGGGTTTGAATGAACTGATTTTTATCAACCATCCCTTTTGCAACCAAAGGCTGATGTCTGTAGACATCAGCAATGTCACTTTCCATAATAGTAAACTTTCTATGTTAATTTATCTGACTCAAAGACATTAAATATTTATGACTCCTGAAGCTTTTTGTGGAGCCTTCAGAATAACCCTTACACCATTCCCAACCTACTAGGACTGGGGGAAAGGGAAGAAAAGAATTACTTTGCAGACTGGTAATAAATTCTGCTCACCTTCCTTCTGTCTAAATGTTCCATTGATTGGAGCCATGGAAGTATTGCCACATTCAGCAATGCAAGCTTCACATGATTTGATATTTAACTTGCAGGAAAGAAGCCAGATTTCTCTCACTCATTCACTCCTTCTCTTTTTTCTTCCAGCATGTTTTGTGAACTAGGAAGTGTCATAACCAGGTGGCTGTTTACTTTCTGCCCATTGTTTGGGGGAATATAGAGATAAACTGGAACATGACCAGCATTCAAAAGAAATATTCTGGAAAAATAGACTCTTTTCCCCGCTTCCTTCTCTTTTCTTATACATCAACATGTTTAATCTGAGTATTTGTACTTTGATGCATTATTATTATTTCTCTCCATGGGAATTGATTTGTGACATTTCCTAATCAGTGTGGCTCCAGTTTTAATCTGGTAGCTGGGTAATATACAAGATATTAATTTCCATAAACCATATATATTCCAAAGCTTCATTTACATAGCAAACAATTTGCTTCTATAAATCTGAAGGCATTTTTATTCCATTCGGGTTACTGTTTGGATAACCTTTTTCTAGGTCTGTTGAAGCATAAAATTTTACTCGTGCTGACAGATTTCTGGCTGCCACCCAATGCATGGTATTTTTTTTTAAATTCTGCTAACTCTAAGACCGCACACAGTAGGTGCTTAATAAATATTTCTTGAATTGAATTCATTTGAAAGATCTCCCTAAGAAGCCTTCTATCATCTCTTTCCAACTTTCTGGCTATTGACTATGTCTATTTATTAGCAAAAGCATCCTTTTTTCTTTTCTTGTCAATTCTCATAAGCTTATAAAGGACCATAACTAGGGTGGGGTGGTGGATTCTTTGTCTGAGGGTGCTAAAATTTGAGGACACAGACTTCAATACTTGTTCAGTAGCATAAAAACAACAAATGGCACCAAGTAAACAAGACAACCTTGTAAAAATAGAAAAGGCCAAGCTGGTGGACTGTGGTGATCCACAGTGCCAATCTGCCCTGCTCACTACCGTACCTGCCTGCCCTCCCAGATCCACTGAGTGTTCTTGTCACCTGTCCCTGCTGTGAAAATTTCTGTTCATCCCTTTGGGACTACTCTTGGTTTCTGGTACGTTCAATGAACTGAGAG
Organism: Bettongia penicillata ogilbyi; assembly: GCA_023548195.1. NCBI lineage: Eukaryota > Metazoa > Chordata > Mammalia > Diprotodontia > Potoroidae > Bettongia > Bettongia penicillata. Next base: position 1,933,556 of record JAJHZJ010000171.1, on the reverse strand, counting down.
TCAGGATATGTTACTTTTCTACCTGTTTCTTCCAGTAGTTAGGTGTTGTATGCCACTTAAGCCTTTTGCTCCATCAGAGTCTGTTTTTCATCATTAAAAATAAAGGATGCTATGTAATACACAAGAGGTTTTCTGAATGCTAAATCATTGCATAAATGTGATCAGCAATTACTATGTTTAACAGATATACATAGTACCAAGAAATAATGCAGTAAAATAGAATGAGTATCATATTTAGAGCCAAAGGAACTTCGATCAAAATTTATCTCTGTTACCAGCTACTTTTGGGACCTTGGCCAAATTATTCTCTCTGCCTTAGTTTCCTCTGTAAAATATGGAGGTTGGGGTATATGGACTTTGGTGGTGCTTCAAGTTTCAAGCCTGCAATCTCATTACCTAAGATAGTTGTATTAATCTCAAAAAGGAACTCATGCAACACTAATACATTTTGTGTATATGTGTGTACGTGTGTACGTGTGTGTGTGTGAGTGTGTGTGTTTCTTTTTCAGTGATGCCATTTGAGGTTTTCTTGGCAAAGATACCGGAATGATTTACCATTTCCTTCTCCAGCTCATTTTACAGAAGAAGAAATTGAGGTAAACGCGGTTAAGTGCCTTGCCCAGGCTCACACAATCCCTTAGTGTCTGAGGCCAGATTTGAACTCAAGAAGATAAATCTTTCTGACCATGTCCATAACTCTATCCTAGTGTGTGTGTGTGTGTGTGTTGTGGTTATTTATATATGTGTTGTCCCCTATACAAAACTGTAACCTTTACTGAGACAAGGATTTTTTCTCATCCAAATTTTGTATTCTTCCCACCACAGTACTTAACACTGTCCTTTGTCATTGTATGTAGGGTACATAAAGTCATAAAGTTTGCTGAATGTTTAATTAATTTGAATTTAGGACTATGAATTCAATACCTTAAAAAATGCTAACTCAACTAACTCTCTCTTTCTCATACACACACACACACACACACACACACACACGTATATACACACACATACTTTATTTTCCTGGACTTTATTATCAGTCTTACAACCGAACCCTTCGGGCCATGGAGTGTATTATCCACCCTGACATTTCACCCTAAGGTAGCAGTGACCAGGAAATGTTTAACAACCATCCTTCAAGAATAAAATAAAATACCGTATCCATGGTACTGGTACACTTTTAAGGTTAATCTGTATTATTAACTTTTTTCCATCATTTCCTGGCATCTAGACAATTACAAAAAAGCTACTCAATGAAGTCCTGATTTGTAGCCTCTGCTAACTCATGATGTCTATGTGCTTCTGTTGAAAATGGACAATGGCCTTTTCTAAGCCAGGTCAAGTTGGTTCCATAAAGTCCTCTATATTCTGGCCTTAGGCCTCTGCCCTGCTGCATGACCCACCACTATAGGATGTCTCTCCATAACTCTCCATAACTCCATATTCCATTATGTCTCTCCATAACTCCATAACTCCATATCCATATTCGAATGAATTCACTGAGGGCAGATACTATGCTACTTTTCCATGAGTATCCTTAGTGCAGAGCACAGTACTTGGAACACAGTAAATACTTAACAAATGTGCTTTCACTTATTTACTCATTCATTCATTCACTCGTTATTTCATTCATTCGTCACAGAAATCATGTTACCAAAGAGAGAAGCACTACCATTTGAGTTTTCAAAGCTGGGAGGCTGCTTAGCAGCTTCCTAGAGTCTCATCTGGCCCATGATCCTTCTTCCAAAATCTAAGCCCCAAAGTAAAACCTCACCTCAGAGTATTTATACACTTTTCAGAGCCAGAGGGCATCACACCCTTGAGAAACAGTGCCTCATTAGAAACTATAAGAAGGTGTAGGCCTCTCCTAATTAAGCTTCCCTTTAACCATCATTAGCATTACACCAACACACACAAACATACACACACACACACACACACACACACACACACACACACACACCAAACCAGAGGGAAGAAATGCTGAACAGTAGAAACCATACTAAATGTTAAGCAACCATATTAACTATTTTATGCTTAACTTTTGCTATAGGATCAAAACTTAAAATAATATCCCATTTTTGGCACTTTTCAGTATGTTAACTTTCTTACAATCTGTTGACATATAAGGAAACTCACACACATATATATACATATTACATAGAGAATAAATTCTGTATAGGTGTGGTTATTTTTTGTCTTTTGTTTTCAAAGAGGACCATCAGGAAGGTGATGTCATAACTTGGAAGTGAATTGGATTTAAGTGAGGAGGGCTGTACAAAAATTATCAGCCTTGCTTTCTCCTCCTGAGCCTTTTGGTTCCAAGAGGCAAGATACAGATCAGGAAGACTGGAAAGGCTTCAGATGTAGTGGCCTTTTTCAGGTAAGGTCCTTCCCAGGTTTCACTTTGATTGAGGCAACATGCATTCAGTGATTAAGGCAAGGCAAGAAATAAGCATAGGAATAGCCTCTTTTACCTAAAAAAAAAAAAAAATCAAACTGAGAGGGGAAGACCCTCAGGTTTTTGTCTCAAACAGAAACAATTAGTATTTACATTCACTCAAACAGTGACCTCCAAATAGAGTTTGGGCTGGAACCTATTGTTGACCAATCAGTAATAGAGTGAATTAGATTTAAGGCATGGTAAACCCCAAGATATTCTCAGAAGTTTCTGCCATAATAAGGTTATGATACCATATGTGGATAGAAGGAAAGGAAGGGAAGGGAATGAAAAGGAGGGAGCCAGAAAGGAAGGAAGAAAGCAAGAAATGAGATGTGCTGACCAGCTTGAACTGGCCAGTTGGGCCCCTTGTGAGGCAGTTGGCATTACTCGTAGGTTGTTGCTTATCCTTCATTATTGCAGAGGACCATGACATCAGAAAGGTGATGCCATGATTTGCAAGTGAATTGGATTTAAGTGAGGAGGGCTGTGCAAAGTCACCAGCCTCACTTTCTCCTCCAGAGCCATCTGGGTCTAGTAAGATATAGATCAGGTACTGAACACAAGAAGGCATTTATGACTACAAAACTCTTTTATGTGTACACAGCCATGAATAAAATTGATCATTTAAAGTAAAAAGCATGAATGTTGCTTTCTATATTTATACCATAGTCAATGCAATTCTCTGACCTTCCAGAGTGATACCTCCTTTGTGATAAAGAAAATCAGTCAAGCAAAAACTTTGAATATAGTGACTTCATCTGACAATGCATACAATATTCTGTCTATTGTCTCTCATCTCTGTTTTCTCCCATTAATTTTATTCTTTTGAATTCATGTGAAGATCATCTATAGGCAAAGAACAAATGCCTCCTTTCATGCATTTGGTGAGCTACCTTTCTATCCAACTCTCACATATAAATCCTTTTCAGAACAACAAAAAACAAAAGCCATTAGAAGTTCCTTTCTGTCCATTGTGAAATTAATTAAAATTTGATGCCAGAGAAGTACTGATTGATATTCAACAACCAGCTTTCTGAAAAAATAAAATATACACTTAATTCAATTTTAATCTGCCTTATTAAAATATTTTCCTTCCTAGAAGGAAGGAAATTGTCTAGACAATCAACAAAATGATAAATCAAACTTTGATTTATAGTGTTACCTTATTTCTGAGGTAGAAACACTCATATTGAAAATTTAAAATAATTGGCTTCTGAGAGCAGGTTTGAAAAAGCTCGTACACCTCTGGCTCTGACCCCAGATTTATTCTAAAGGACAGTACTCCATTTCACTTTGCATGCTTTTTAAAAAAATAAAACATAAAAAATAAAATGGTAGCCAATTGTTAATGGGGAGATGAGGATTAACCTTGTTCCTCTCCTTTAGGAGAAGGAGTAAGTAAAACTGCTAAGGAAGGAGAAATTGTTTGTGCTTTCTAGAAGTGAAGAAAGGGAATTCATTTCTGAAGTTTCATGTGACAGGCTTAACTCACAGTCTTATGAACTTTAATTATATCTTGGCTTACCCTAATTTCTCCTCTTTGAAGGATAATGAGGACCTCTGACTCTGCTATAGAATTCTAGGAAGGAATTATGGATTAACGCAGATCTGAATAATCATGATGAATTTGCCATAAATCTCAAATAGCCAGAAGGACTGTAAACTTCTGGTGGACATGAATCATGCCTTACACTTCTTCATCTTATACAAACAGTAGCACATTAATTGCTAAATTGAATTGAATTGGTAATGTGCAGAATTATTTCTGATTTATGAGGAACTGGTATTTGGTTTGGGGTGTCATGACATGCTATAACGACATTTAAATTATCTGTGAACATGGACTCCATGTATTAGTAGATACTTGATAAAGAAATTCATCACCTGATATTTAAATAAACAAAATCAATTAGTCCCACAAGGTTTCACAGTTATTACACAAAAGGAAAGTGTTTCACACATGAAGTCTTGGTATTTAGGCTCCTTGTTATTGAACTTGGTAGGGTTGAAGTTACGGTTGGGTTAGTCCTGCCAACAATCTGTATTCAACCTTATAACCCCACCTCCATCCTTCACCACTATATGTACATGTATGCTCTAGTTCTCACACGGCAGGTCTTTCAGTCTTGAAAAGTCAGGCCATAGTCCAGAGTCAGGTGTTTACAAACTGTATGGAACTGAATTTTTGAAGCCAAATGAACCATTGTCAGTACTTAAACATGTATACAAAAAACAGTAGTGATACTGCTAAAGATGGAGTGAGAATATGTGGTTTTTATTGTTATAGATGATGAGTTAGCACTGTAGTGATTGTGGCAGGTCTGTTCCATTTCACAGTGATATGTTGTCCTCTGCCTATTGGCATCTGTAATTGTTGTTAGGATGGGTTATTGGTCATTTCCCATCTCAGTATTTCGCATGTTTATGTTTTTCTTTTAACAGTTTTGTGAGACAATTAGAATATAATCTTCCATTATTTTACAAATGATCTTGTATTCTAAGCTGGTTTTCCTCTTGGCTACATCTTCTCATTTTGCAACGAGATCAAGCTTTTGCTTGTTAAAGTGGTTTACTACTAGAGTCAATGTATTTGCTTCTATCCATTTTCCTTCTTTCAGAAAACTGTCCATGTGAACAGGTGGGATGGAGATATAGTGGTCAAAATTAGTGTCTTCTCATCTTTATATGTTTTTTTCTGATTTGCTCTAAATTTTTACCTTTTCTCTAACCATTTTAGGATAAATATATGGTCAGCTGATTCTGAGGCAATTAATTTGTACTGAGGCATTAAATTTTCATTGTTTTATGTGATCATTCTTATCAAAGTTTAATACTGTCTAACATTCTTCTAGAAGATGCATCATTTTCAGGCTTGAGGAATTTTAAAAACCTTTAAGTCTTTGGCTTCTTTCATTGCTTAAGACTGTGCTTATCAGTTATCTTTAACAAGAAGTTTGGCTGAGAAAGGGAGGAGAAAGAACACTAATAGGGTCTAATGAGGATTTTTATGATTTATATATGTATATATAATATTTTATATATTTTCTAAAGATTTAGGATGACTCAAGTATGTTTGTAGGAAACAAGGAAGAAAGCAATAGATACCAAGAGATTGAAAATTAGGAAAACAGAAGGGAAAACTTTAGGGAGATAAAGAGGATCACAGGAAGTAAAATGAATAATTCTGATCCCATAAAATTAAAAACATTTTATACACAAAAAATTTAATGAAACTAAGATTAAAAGGAAAGCAGAAAATTGAGTGGGTAGGTGTTGCTACTTAGAACAATTTCTCTGATAAAGTTTTCATTTCTCAAATACATAGGAAACTGAGCCAAATTTATGAAAATGATACTGATTCCCTAATTGATAAATGGTCAAAAGATAGGAGGAGGCAGTTTTCAGGTGAAGCAATCAAAGCTATCTATAGTCATACTTTAAAAAGTGCTCTAAATCACTATTATTAGAGAAATGCAAACTAAAACAACTTTTAAGTTCTACCTCATACCAATCAGATTGGCTAACATGACAGAAAAGATAAATGACAAGTACTGGATGTGGATTTGGGAAAATTGGGATACTAATGCACTGTTGGTGGAGTTGTCTTTTGATCCAGCCATTCTGGAGAGCAACTTGGAACTATCCCCAAAGGGCAATAAAACCGCACATACCTTTTGACCCAGCAATCCCACTATACTGGGTGTCTATCCCAAAGAGGTCAAAATGAAGGGAAAAGGACCTATTTGTACAAAACTATTTATAGCAACTCTTTTTGTAGTATCAAAGAATTAGAAACCCAGGGGATACCCATCAGTTGGAGAATGGCTGAGTTAAGTTACGGTATATGATTTTGATGCAATACTATTGTGATATGAGAGATGATGGGCAGGATGGTTTTAGAAAAAGCCTGGGAAGAAATAATTAACTCATGCAAAGTGAAGTGAGCAGAACTAGGAGAACACTGTATAGAATGACAACAATATTATAAGGATGATTAAATGTAAAAAACTTAGCAACCCTGATCAAGACAATGATACAAGACAATTCATAGACTCATGATGAAAAAATGCTAATGATTTTCAAAGAGAGAAATGATTAATTCTGTGCCCAAACTGAAACATACTTTTAATATTTTCTTCTTTCTTTGTTCCTTCCTTCCTTTCTTAAAAATAAATAATGTCTTTTGAAAGAGAAATAAAGAATGTATGAAAAAAGAATAGGACATAGTGAAGAGGGAGGGTTTTTTTTGTTGATTTTTTCCATCAGAACCTTGAGTAAGTACAGAGCTAGTGGGAGGTTATGCAAAGGTTTTATGAGAACTGGAGAAGGGAAGAGTCAGCTCTGTGCGAGTAGTGACAGTTTGTTTGATTATGCATGATGGGGTCCTTAGCTAAGAAGGTAAGAGGAGGGATTAGTGTAGGAGGTATGTGGAGAAAAGAGATGTTGAACATCTAATTGTTTCTCATTGGACAAGGATACCCATTGAGTATACCAACAGTTCATGTTTATGTGAATGAATTAATAATTGAATGAATGGAAATCACTTATTAAGGGAATATGAGGTACAATACACTAAGCGCTGAGGAGATATACATATATATATGCGTATATATGTACATGTATACGTACACATCCACCCACATATATGCATATACATATGTATGCTGTCAAGGACTTTGTATTCTAATAGGAGATGTATGGAGAGTACTAGTACCTCTGGTATGATGGCTTGCTGAGCCGTTTTTAGGACTGTTCATCCACCTTTGGTACCTGTCACCCAACTCCCGACAGTTGCAACAGATGGAATACACCAGGTTGAGAGTAACCAACTGGCCTGAAACCCATTGGCGAGTTAGGTGGGTATCTACCCCATGTATGTACACACTTCTCCTGGCAGAATGGACAGATGAGAACAGTTTGCTCCAATGGCCATGAAGTTGGCTGAAGCATATCCTTTAGAATTTTTAGAGCTTGGTGAGTTATTGAAGAGGCCGAGGTCTGCATCTTGGGCCATCTGCAGTAATCTAGATTTTTGTCACTGGACTCCGACGACTCTGGAAGAGAGAGTGAGGCTGATGACTTTGTACAACTCTGCCTCACTTAAAAACCAATTCATTAACAAGTCAAGACATCACCCCAGGATGTCGTTGGTCTTCTTTGAAAATGAAAAACAAACAATTCTAATACGGACAGTGTAGATAGGAGGTTTCAGCAGCAAGTTTAATGTAAAGGCCCAATGTTCCTTAAAGCACAGTAGCAAAACAGATGGTCAGACATTTTCTTTAATGACATTTCCATTGATTAAAACATATCTGATTCTGATGCTGAACCACTTGCTATGCTAAGGACTTTGGGGCTTAGCACTTTCTGTTTATGAGTGTGTGGGGTGGTTATCCATAGTGTAACATCTCAAACCTTTCACTTGAGAATGGGGGAAATAACTCACTCTCTGGGTTGACTCTTTCTCTTCAATCTACTCTCCATATTTGCTGTTGTAAGTACTCAGAGAAGGATCACAATCACAATGTTATACTTAAAATCTCTTAGAGTCCTAAGGGTAACTGTTAAGGAAGAATAAAATCTCTTGACCCACTCCTTAACCTCTGACAATATGTTTACATTCGCACAAGCAGCCACTCATAATGATGATTTTTTTTTTTAGATCTTAATCATAATTTTACTTAATAATAAGAAAAAATGTCATTAACATCACAGGTATTCATACATTAAATCAAAACCATAAATAACAAAATACATAACAATTCACACCTAAATCTGAGTCACACTCTACCAGTAATGTCAATTTCTATGGGGTGGGGGGGCAGTGGGCACACATTTGCAAAAATCTGCCAAGGAAAACATGAGTGAGACATACTCATGTGTTTTTGGCTGACTCACAACTTAGGGACTAAAAAACTTTGTTGTCTTTTTTTCTTTCTCTGGAACAGTACATAAGATGCTCCTTGATAAATATAGCTTCTGTGCTGAAAAGGTTCTTCAACTGCTAACTTGAATTGATCCAGTTGTGCTTGACATCTTACTAGGCAAAGCATTTTAGCCAAACTAATAATTCCAAGAAATGACTTCTCATATTCTCCACTTCCAGTCAGGCAGACAGTCATGCATTTATTAGGCATATAGTGTGTGTTAGGCATTGACTTAAATACTGTAGATCTGGAGGGAGCAGGGGAAGATAAAATCATAATCTTTGCTCTTAATGAGATCAAATTCCAGTGGGAAAGACAACATGAAAGTAACTATGTAAATACAAGGTGTATATATACTGCAAATGGAAGGTAATCTAAGAGAAGGAATTAGGAGGCATTGTTCCTCTGCTTAAATGGATCTATCTTCAGTAGCAACTGTAATGCACATTACTTCCAGCTTTTAACTTAACTGATTCACTTGTGAGATCTCTTTTTGCCTCTGTGTCTCAATCTGTCTTTTCTTCTGTGTTTCTCTGTCTCTGTCTCTACCTGTCTCTTTCTCTCTTTTTTTAGTTTGTCTGTTTCTCTGACTGTCTGTCTGTCTCTCTATCAGTCTGTCTTTCCCCTCATCATTCTGAGCTGAGGTTCTCGGTTCTCTCTTAGAATACCATCATCTCAACTTATGGTAAGTAACCAAATTTTCCTCTTTTGTCTATAACAAGTTAATATTCACATATATTCTATAACAAGGAAACAAAAACAATTCTGGTATCGATATCATTCTAATACTCTATAGTTTCTCATATTTAAAATGAACAATGTTTCTAGAACTGAGTCAGTCACTTTCAGTAACTATTTCATTAAAATTTTCATCACAGTTAACTTAGCAACAGACTGCTCTATATGAAAGTGCAGTCAGTAACTTAAAAAGAATATAACTTCTGTTTTCTATATCTTCAATAGCTATGGGTACTGAGAATGATGTGTGTGTGGTGAAATTGATTATTGATTGATTACTTGTTAAGCATTTTATTAATGCCATCAATAACCATTGTAACCAATTTTGAAAGGCTTTGATTTAGAGCTCTTTTATATAGGTCTTGGTAGTATGGTACCTGGCAGGATTCAATGCAGGTCCCTCTAAGCAAACATGCCACCTGGAGGAGATAAAGAAGATGAATGAGGGATGATTCACCCCAGTCCTGGAATGTTTTTCCTAGCCCTAGGTATCTGGAGTACAGGAGAGTGTGGGGTTGGGAACTTTCTAAGAATGTTGACTTGTGTACTTGTTACCATGGGATCTGGAAGACCCCTTCTGCAAGTGAATGTAATTAGGGAACATTCACAATTCTAGTTCAGTTAGCATTGTGTGATTCTCTTATCCAATCAGACTATATAAAAAGATTGTCTAATTGTAAGGTGTGTCTCTGGTCACTGAGGAGGCATTGACCTCTGTTACTGGTAATTGCTAGCCTTACCAGTAAATAGCCTACTCTCAGACATTTGTGCTTCAGTTTCCCTTACTCTCACATTTATCATGACAGTGTGTGTATGTGGCAAGCATCTGACAGCAGTTCTGGTGAAGCACCTACCAGCCACAAAAGTTGCTCCACTGTATCATGATGTGAGGACTGAAATGACAAGAGCCTTGTGATCTTGAAGGAGGGCAGGAGGCTACAATTTCCTGGGCTTCTTTGAATCTAAGTCCTGGATTATCCCAGCGTCCAAGGGAAGATAGTGCTGGTAGTGGTTGAGGTGGCAGTTTCACTGACTTGGAACCTTCTTCCTTCCAATTTGTTCATGATACTTTCTGTTCCTTTTGCAAAATCTTATTCTAATGATATATTTTATTTTTACGTCAATTTCATTTCCAAATATATTCTTTCCCCTCAGTTACCTAGAATTTTATTTTCTTTAAAAAAATAAAAGATTTAAAAAGCAAGGGGGAGGGGAAGGTCAGTAAAACTAACCAATGCATTAATAGTATATGACAGTGTGTGCAATATCCCATAGCTGTACCCCATCCCTGCAAAGAAGTACAGATGTAAAGTTTTTCAACTCTTCTCCATGATCAAGCTTGGTCATTATGGTTACATAAGGTTCACATTCAGTTTTTCTTCTTGCTGTGTACATCATTGTAATTATTTATATTATTTTTCTAGCACTGCTTACTTCACTCCTCATCAGTTCACATAATTCTTCCCATCCTTTTTGGAATTCTTAATATTCTACATTCATAATGATGCAAATTTCTTTAGCAATTCTCTAATCTTTGGGCATCTACTCTATTTAAATCTTTTGACACAACAAAGACAGCTATTTTGAATATTGTGTCATGTAATAATAATAACTAACATTTATGTAGCATTTTAAGGTTTATAAAGCACAGTACAATGATCTCATTTTATGATAAGGTTGGGAGGTTGGTTCAATTATCATCCCCATTTCATGGATGAGGGAGTGGAGGCTAAGAGAGGTTATTATTTGTCCAGGTTCACAGAGATGGAAGGTGTCTGAGGCTAGAAGTAAACCCAAACTTTCCTGACTCTAACTCCACACTCTGTGTGTTGTATCACTTAACTGTCATTAGGAATACCCATCACTTAAAACAAAACAAAACAAAACTACTACATGATGGTTATATTTTTCATGTGGAAATGAAAGAGGGCTACACAGGACTAAAAGTCATTCTGTATTTTTTTTCATATTTCATTAGTTCCCTTGAACAGATAACTGATTATCAACTGAAGAATATGCAGGTGTGAAGCCTCGATCTACTTAACTAGTTTGATCCTTGTACAGTAGGCAGTTTGTCACCAAGACTTAGGATAAACATCTCAATTGATATTTAAATCTCTTTACAGTTTAGCTCTTGCCTAACTTTCTAGGCTTATTGTACATCACTCACCTTCCACATGGTACATTTCAGTCAAACTAGATTACTTGGTGTTTCCTAAAGTCAATACCTCATCTTCCCTTACTGTAACTTTGTATAAGCAGCCCCCCGTGCCTGGAATATTATCTCTCCTCCCCTTTTCCTTTAGAAATCCTGTTTCCCTTCAAAGCTTGGCTCAAGCTTTTATCCTTCCCTTTATTATTAAAGTTTTTTTTTCCTTTTTTCACAAATCATCATGTATCAAATAATCTGTTTGCATGATACATACCCTCAATGGAAGATTGGATGAATCCAATGAAAGAACTCCAAGAATAGTTTTTGTTTATATCTTGGGATGTCTAACATCTTGTACAGTCTTGTACATGTTAATTATCTAATAATTGCTCATTTCTTTAGATCAGAAGTCTTTCTAGCTTTGTGCAGTCTCCTAGACTCTAAAGTCAAGTTACCCAGGGCCACCTCCATATCATGAAGAGGCATTGGAGTTAGACTTCTCTGGATGTTCCCAGGGCCAGAATGAAATGGGAAAGAGTTGATTGGATTATCTTTTAGAAGTTAAGAGATTCTCTTAGTGACCCCACACTTCTTCCTGAAGAAAAGAAGCCATATATCTCAGTTATTCTTGTCTGTCTGCTAGTCATGGCCTACTGTAGTCTTTAAAATGACAAATGAATATCACTCAGAGGGCAGCAGAGAGATACATGGTGGATGAAAACAGGTCACAGCACACACACTCATACACACAAGAAGTAGCTATTACAAAAAAAAGAACAGAGTAAAAGATGATCTTGACATGGTTGTCAACTAGCTTGTAGCCAACTCTATACATAAAATATAAGTCATATGTTGTGCTTATCTTTTCCTAAACTATTACACATGATTAAAAGAAAGAATATGAGCTGGTTTCAATGGCATTCTTGCAATGCCAAGTGAAAGTAAAAAAAATGCCCTTACACAATAACTTTGGGGAGTTGAATGGAAAAGCTAAATGAGAGATGTGCGTGAGAGGCATACAAGTTAGGCCGGCATGGATGTGTTGAAAAGTATAACACGAGAGGCAATATCCTCACTAACACAATCACTGATCAGATGAAGTATTTAAGGTTTATAAGCATTTTCCTCCTGAGAGACAGGTAGAACAGGGTTATTGCCAATTTACACATGAGGAAACTGAGACACAGAGAAATTGATTGACTTACAATGCAAAGTCATATTGTTAGTAAATATGACAGATTGAATTGGAGTATAGGTCTCCTTAGTTCAAGCATGAGGCCTCCCAGGGAGGTCAACCCCTTTTACCTGCAGCCTATATCAAACCAGAATTCAAGGAGAAGTGAAGAAAAAAAAGAGTACAAAGTGTTGAATGCCTATGCTTGCTCCATTATCTGGAACAATGCATAGGCTGGAAATGCATTTAATTTGTTCTTGACCATGTTGGCTGATTTTTTAAGACCATGAAATGCCCATTATGAAATAAATCTTTGAAATCAAACTGATTAGTGTGTTCATAAATCTTAATAGCAGTGTCCATGTTTTAAGCTGCAGTTTCCTGTTCACCCTTAGGGATTCTGCCATTTCTTCTATTTACAGCAGCAATTAGATATTATTTCAAGGCATTCCCTACAGTTGCAGATATTTTTAATTTAAAAACATAAGGAGAAAATCTTCATTTTGAGGCCATTGATAAAAAGTTTCTGAACCCAACAGGAATATATTAAATGTTAATTTTATTCCTTGGTTGTTATATTCAGTGGAAAATATCATTGAAAATATCTACATTACTTATTTATGGGGCTATATATACATAGAGCTATATAAACTCTATATTTAGACTGTTTCTTTCTCTCTGTTCTCTCTCTTTCCTCAACCTGTTATTATTTCAGTATAGGGAACTCTCAGTATGGAAACTTCCTCTACCAATGAAAATCACCAGCTCTAACTTATTGTTTTAAAGAGTTGCCTGGGGGCCCTGAGAGGTTGCCCACACTACCAACTTGTTCCAGAAATAAGAACTGAACTCAGTTCTTTCTGACTCCAAGACTAGCACTCTATCTACTGCCATATCTACTCTCAAATGTTGTTCTTTAGTAATTTTCAGTTGTGGCCAATTCTTCATGACCCCATTGAGGTTTTCTTGGTAAAGATGCTGGAAGGGTTTACCTTTTCCTTCTCCAGTTCATTTTACAAATGAGGAACTGAGGCAAATAGGGTTAAGTGGCTTGTCCAGGGTCACACAGCTAGTGTCTGAAGTCAGATTTGAACTCAAGTCTTCCTGATTTCAGGCCTGGCAATTTATATACTGTGCCACTTAGCAGTCCTATTAATTTATAATGTATGTAACACAGACAATCGTGACCCCTACTGCCTGATGCCTAGGTATGTTAGATTCCACCTCTCTGGTACCCTTGAAAGGATTGGGGATGTATAGGATCTCTGCCAATGGCTCCATTCCCTACCAATGGAACTCCTCCAAGTATAATCGCCTACACTCCAATTTTATTTAGCCACTAAGAGTCAGATTAACTTTTACAAAGGAATATGTGCTTCAAAAGGTATAGTCAAATTTCCTTCACAAGAGATGGGGTGCAATCCCTCTCCACTCTTGTACGTCCTTAGTCTCTGGGGAGGGGAAGGAGATTAGGTTCATAGTTTTGCTCAGTTCCCATATAGTACAGTCCTAATTCCAAGTCTTGGGTACTTTGGCACTCAGGCTTCTCAAGGAGTCCCTGCCTGGCTGGCTGGCTTCAGCATCCTGCCTGTAATACTGACTTCAAGGTGGATATGTCTCAAACTCATAGGTCTAGTGGGGATCACTGCCATCAGCACCTGGAACTGAGAAAGTCAAACAATGATAGAAGAGAAATAAACGCCCTTCCCCTTCCCCATCCCCTTAGGCCCACTTCTTGGAACAGAGAGAGACAGACAGACAGATAAGGAGAGAGAGAGAGAGAGAGAGAGAGAGAGAGAGAGAGAGAGAGAGAGAGAGAGAGAGAGAGAGAGAGAGAGAGAGAGAGAGAGAAACAGGAAAGGAACTCCTCCTTTCTGGTTCAGTTCACAGACATCCATAGCAGTTAAACTGTGATCTTCACCGTCTGGATGCAGCAGGAAAAAGAGCAGGGAAGAGACTTCAGGAAAGAAGAGTGACTCTCTGTCTGGTCAGTTTTAAAGATACAACCTGTTCTGGTTATACAAGGAGGCTACCACCTGGCCATGCTCAGGCAGGGGCCCATTACACATATTATAGAGAGCTCATTTGGAAGATCTTGAGGTCGGGGCTAGTCTGGTCCATCGTGGCTTGAAAGACTACAGGAATACACTGACATTGGGGGAAACCTCCTTCAGCTTGGTCTGCCCTGCCAGTTACCAGCTTTTACCAATACTTGCTTTAGCCTCGTACTATCGTTGATTCTACTTGACTTCTCAGATGTTACTGGTTCATTATTGATGATCTCTTGTAATAAAAATGGTTCTTTGTACACTCCTTAAACTATGTGTTTGGCAGCTCAGTGTATTTCTTGATTTTATCTAAGGTTATATTAGTAAATCTTTAACATTTGGTGTTCTCGGCGGGGGCGGGGGGGAATGACACGACATGCTTTTAAGTTTGATCCGCATTAGTAACATTAACATTTTCTCCATCACTTTAAGTTTAGACAATCAACAAAACCAGAAATCCAGCTCAAATCAGCATTTTCTGATTTCCAGAAGTAAATGCTCCTGTTAAAAATTCAATAATTGGCTTGTAGGAACTGATTTAGGCTGACTCCAGCATACACCTGAATTTATCCCCTGGTGATTATTTTTTGGGGGAAAAAAGCATAGAAGAGTGAAAAGAGCATGAAATATTAGGCCTGGGGAGGAAGAGTCTAAGTCCTTCATCTACTATTTCCTACCTGTGAAACAATAACTCTGAATCTCAGTTTCCTCTTCTGTAAAATGAAACTGTTCAATGACTCCATTGCCAAGCATTTATTAAACTTCTGCTATATGCCAGGTGCTGTGCCAGTCTAGATGATCTCTAAGGCCTCTCGCAATTTCAAACCCTATTAACTCTTACGTCATTAACCACTTGAGTCTAGATTGCCTTGAGAGAACTAAAAATATTCCAATAACATGAAAGGTTGTTACATGGGAAAAGGGATTAGACTTATTTTGTTTGCCGCCAAGGGCCAGATTTAGGAGCAGTGAGTGCAAGCAAGCACCTAAGAGGTAAATTTAGACTTGATATAGGGAAAAGTTCTCTAAGAAATAGAGCTATTTAGTAGTATAATGGGCTGCTTCAGGAGCTCCCATTATTAGTCTTTAAGCAAAGCCTAGGTCCTTACTTGGTTGGTGTGCTATAGAGAGAATTTTCTTTTCAGGTGTGATTTGAACTACTTGATCACTGAGGTCCCTTCCAATGTGGAAATTCTGTGATTCTGCAATTATCTGTTCCCTTCAAATGATCAAATCCTAGGATCCTATGGTCTCTATTATTTAGCTTTCCTTACTGCCCTGGCACTTCATGATCTCTGACTCTCACTGATGGGTTTCCCTTTCCTGACTGGCCCTGATGCTCCAGTTCATGAGTGTGATCTTGAAAGCCTTCCAGTATTTCTATGATTCCAGCCTCCACTCTTTGTTCTTCTCCTTGGTGTATCTAGGAATTGGGAGGAGAAAAGGTTATTCTTGTTAGAAAGATAGAAGAGAGATAGACACCCTGACTGAGAAACTTCAGTGACTGTGTCTTTCCTGGAGAACCAAATACAGCATCCTTTGGTATTTCAAGTCCTTCACAGTCTAACTCTTATCTGTTTTTCCATAATAATTTCATATTATGTCTTTGATCCCCAACATACACACACACCTATCCTTCTGTATTCCAACCAAATTGGCATACTTGCTGAGCATGACATCGTTTCTCCGGCCCCTGTGCCTTTGCTTAGATTACCTCTCCCCACCCTTCCCCCAGGTCTTGCCTAGAATCCTCTCAGTCCCTAACTGGATGAAGAACTCTCTCCTAAGTAAAATATTTTCCCACTCTTCCTCTCAGTTTTGGTTACAAAATTATTTTCTTGACCTTGTTTATATTTTTATTGACTTATCTATGTGCATTTCGTATCTCCCCCAATAGAAGACAAGTTCCTTGAGGGCAAAGACTGTTTCATTTTTGTGTTTATACCACAGGGCCTGGCATATGGTTAGCACTTACTGAATATTTGTTGAATTAAATTTAATATCATTTGGCATAAACTAAAAACATTTGTAGCAGAGAATTGTCTGAACCAAACATGTAAATAACAAAAAGACAAGAAAATGAATATTCATAGGTAGCCTGCTGCTTAATGGACTGCTACAGTATGCTCAGTACACATTAGTTGAAAGACTGAAAGTTTGGAATTCACTCCTCTGTAAGTGACTTGGTCATAATTATGAGGATGAAGGGACCTCCTGCTGGTGGTAATCATCCCCAGCAACAGATAAAATCAGAGTGGAGTCCTTGCTCATCCAGTAACCCACCTGAATTAGGTTAGGAATTGACCTGGGTTCTGATCCCACTTCCTGTCTGGAATTGACATGTAGAAGCAGCAAACAGAGAACCTGAATTCAAATCTTAGTTCTCTTGTCAGAACCCATGTGGCTTTGGGTAAGACAAAACCCTTTTGGAACCTTCCATTTCTGATCTCTGAATGTGGTATTGGGCTATATTATTTCTAAGTAAGTTGTGTGTGTGTGTGTGTGTGTGTGTGTGTGTGTGTGTGTGTGTTTTCTTTTCCTACCTCTAAATTCTGGGATTATATAATAGTCTGGCACAAGCTAGTTATTATCACGCAGCTTTGAGCAAATTTTATCCTCTTTTTGAGTCTTGGCTTTCTCATCTCTAAAATTAGGAAATTGGACTAAATGTTCCTTAATATTTCTTCCAGCTCTAAAAGTCTGTGATTATTGGAACCCTGAATTGATGTACTCTAAGTAGGTACATTAATGAATCTAGAGGCTCGCAGTGTTTATCTAGTTTGTGGTTGTTCAGGCACTTTTCAGCCTTTTCTGACTCTTCATGACATTATTTGGGATTTTCTTGACAAAGATATAAGGGTAGTCTGCCATTTCCTTCTCTAGCTCATTTTACAGATGGGGAAACTGAGGCAAACTATAAGTGATTTGCCCAGGGTCACACTGGTTAGATTTGAATTTAGGAAGGTAAATCTTCCTGACTCCAGGTCCTGAGCCACATAGATGCCTTCAATTAATTTACCTTGCTTCCATAAGTCACCTGTACTCCTTTCTGTTTTCTCTATCTCTATCTCTCTGTCTCTCTGTCCTTCTCCTCCCTCTCCCCCGTTTTTCTGTCTCTGTCTCACCCTTCCTTTTCCCTACTTTGTCTTCACCCTCTTTGTCATGCTTTTACATCAACTATTGATTTATTATTCTCCATTTTTATTGTGACCATCCCAATTCAATTTAATTAAATTTGAATTGAGTTTCCTGTATCAACAACCTTCTACATGCAAGGGATTAAATTTCCCATGGAAGATACAAAGGCAAAAAGAGCCCGCACCTTTTCCTCTAGGTATATGAGTTTTAATAAAGGTTATGTGGAGTGAGACATGAAGCTAGTCACAAACAGGCTCTGTGCTAAGTGTTACAGATACAAAGAAAGACAAAATCATAATTTCTGCTTCAAGGAGTTCACATTCTAATGGGGATGACAACATGCAATAAATTGTGTCTGATATATTTTGTATGTGTGTGTATGTACATAATATGTATGTACAGTATTATATATATGTATGTATAGTAAATGTGTGTATGTCTGTATAGTATGTATGTAATTGTATGTATACGTGCATGTATGTGTAGTAAATGAAAAAAACAATCATCGTGACACGTAACTAAATAACAGAGTTTCTAAGAAGGCCTAAATTATAGGCTTATGGCAGATCCCAAAAACACCCAGAGAGAGACTGCCCTTTTTCTTGGGAATAAAAAGAAATTCCTTTAATGGGTTCTCTTAATGGTAACAAATCAAAGTTAAAACCATATGAAGCCTACCCGAGGGCTGACCCATCCTGCTGGGACTCATTC
This sequence comes from Bettongia penicillata ogilbyi, assembly GCA_023548195.1. Taxonomy (NCBI): domain Eukaryota; kingdom Metazoa; phylum Chordata; class Mammalia; order Diprotodontia; family Potoroidae; genus Bettongia; species Bettongia penicillata. Next base: position 1,915,228 of record JAJHZJ010000171.1, on the reverse strand, counting down.
CACTGTCATTTCCCTCTGATAGTTAAAATATAGACATACATAGTAGATGAAATAAGTTAGTAAAGCAATCAAGGGGCCGAGTCTCTGCCAGTCTTTTTCACAGGGCCCAGGGTCTAGTCTAATGCCCACTGGGAAGGAGAAGTCTGGGCTAACTGAGTGACTAAATATGCAATGTTCTCCAAAACCCTGATTATAAGGACAAGAGCTGGAGTAGCTAATGCACAAGCAGGCTCAATTAACCCTAATTAGTTCAGAGTCAGGCTACAAAAGACTTAATTAGCAGTTATTAGGTTCTGCTCAGAAAAAGGAGCATAAATAATGGTTGGTAGCAAGCTGTGTTTGAGAGTCTTGTGTCTGAGTGACATTACAAAAATCTCGAAGTCAATCTTCCCCCATTGTAGATTAAATGCCAAAGAATAATATGGGTCTTGAATTCAATTTGAATCTATCTGAAATAAAATGATCATTTTTACTATTCCCATTATTAATATATTATTCATTCCCCAGGAAACCCAGATTCTTTAAGAATAGTTTATGAAGGGTTAACTGATACAAGAACATTTCTGTCCAATGCTCATGAGTATCTGAGGCTAGGATGAATTTACTTTATTTATCTGGAATTTATCTGGATGGTACAGACAACCAAAAAGCTCAGAGGTAAAGATGAAAGGTATTGAGGAAAAGAGCCAATCAAAGCCCACTTGGCAGTTTTCATTATGTGGTAGTTCAGGTAGGAAAAGCACCCAAAATGACTGATGAGTTTGAGGAATGGTGGTGCTTACCTGAAATGTGAGCCCTGGTTTCTGGCCAAATGGGAGCCTTCCCTTTTGACACAGTGTCTGTCATTCCAGGTGTGTGTGTGTGTGTGTGTGTGTGTCTGTGTGTGTGTGTGCGTGTGTGCATGCGTGTGCTCATGTGCATGTGTATACATCTACACAGCAGTGCTTTAAAAACATGACTGCTTTAGGGGACTTATTTCTCTGTCCTCTATCTTAAATACTTTAAAAGATCTATGATTTCTTCAACATGAATGCAACTTCTCCATTCTTTATTAGATGATTTGATTACATTACAGTGATGTACTCAGCTATGCTGGTCCTTGGACAACAGAGGCACAATCCTTCAAGTGCCCATAGATGAAAACTTTCTCCTTTGATTGGACCTATCTGAATTTGACTTCTTAAGCAAGGCTCTTGAGAATTATAGATCCTTTCTAGGTCCTGTAGGTTTCCTGGTAAATCATTTTGCATTTACTAAAGTCATGTTCCTCAGTCAGTTGATCAAACAAATATTTTTAAAAGTTTCTACAATGTGCCAAACACTGGGTTAACCACTGGGGAAACAAATAGAAATAAAAACAAAGAAATTCCCTGGCCTAAAGGAATTTACAACTTAATTTGGAAAAGGCCACACACAGAAGGAAGCTGAAAAGGTAAAGGGGGAAAGCAGAATGAATAGTTCCAAAGAAGTCTAAAAGTTGGTAGGAAATAAGCATGTGCTGAACTCCCCTGTAGCAAAACAAAAACAAAGAGAACGTCCCTCCTGCATAGTTTTTAATGTCATTTTTTTCCTAGTATTTACCAGGGCCTGGGATACAGTTGGTATAGGGAAAGCTTTTACAGATCAGCCTCTGTTCTAGGACATTGTTTTGTAGAGTGTCCTGGGGCATCTGGATTGCCCAGGGTCACAGAGACAGTAAGTATGTGAGACAGGGCTTGGACCTCAGTCTTTTGAACTCCAAAGTCCCTTTTCTGGTCTCCATAATTCACAGTCTAGTCCACAATTATAAAGTCACCCTGAGGGTGGGGATGGGGAAGAGGGCAGGAATAGACACTTGACCCCAAGGAAACAAGGAGGGTTTTTCTGCTCAGGACTGCAGCTCAGGTCATTAGCTTAGTTACCATCTAATAAGGAAAGCGAGAATATACTCAGGGTAAGGAAAGGATGTCTTTCTGACCCCAGAAGAGCTCTTGTGTTCTTATGCATATTTGGTTGACTTTATTTTAACATAACTATAAATGAAACTGTTCATAAAACCAACCAGCCCTGTTATAAAATTGTCATAGTGCTGAACTTTATGACCTCCAGTGAAACCAAGGAAGCCTGTGCTGGGTGTGTGTGTGGCGGGGGTAGGGGGTGGTGGGTGGAGGTGGAGGGAAGAATGAGTGTATGTGCATGCAAGTATGACTTTTTGCTTAAGAGTCTACTTTTACCAAACGTTAATTTCATGGAGTGGCTCCTTGTTTTCTTAACGGCAGATGGCATGTAAGGAATGATAGAGGTCACTCCTCACAGCTTTTCTCATTACACTCTAAGTACCTCAAAAATAAAACAAAACAAAATTTCTGTTCTTTTTAGGCATCCCCCAATAGAATCTTAATTCTCTATATTAAGGTTTTCTATCTTATTCTAGGAATATATTTCATCCATCTGGTATTTTTCTATCTCCATTTTGGCTTTAAACTGGCATACAAGTTTGCACAGGCATAATTTCTCAACCCCATTCAAGGAAAGGAAGCTAGGTAGGAAGCCTCACCTGTTACCTAGGTGGAGATGCTTGCTTTTTGTATAGGACTGATCCTTCACTGAGTCTCTTTGTCCACTTGGCTTCTCCTGTCTCTTTCTCACATTTTGTCATTGAAATTAGATAATGTTTACTATTTGCTTGACTTCTTAAAAAAGAATAAAAAGGGTGCCTTTGTGTCTTTGAGATAATGTATTTCTTTCCTGGGAATAGGCTTTTCTTCATTTTCATTTCTGAATGAATGAATGAAAAGCATTTATAAATTCCTTAACAAGTGCTAGGTACTATTAGGTGCTATAAATCCAAGAGAGACCACCCCTTCCTTGTGGCCCTCAAGAAATTAAATTTACATTCTAATAAGGGAAGTTAACACTTAGGGCCAGGGAAAGGTGAAGTGATTGCATGTAGAGGGTGAAGCCATAGGACATTTGCCATCATACTCTTTCTACTATCAATGACGATACTGCTTTGATTTCTATTCCCAGAGGTGGAAAGGCGGTAGTGAAGAAAGGTGTGTGCTCAGTCATGGCAGGATGATGGTGTGGTTGGGTAACAGGTCATGCTACATGCAATAAGCTTTCACCAATTATCAGAGTTCCCAGGAGGGAACTGGAGGTCTAGGTGGGAGGGTTTGAAGGATTATATAGCAGAAAGACACCACACTATGAGTACCATGCTGTACTAAACAAAATTCTATCCCTAGACTCAAAAAGACTTGGATCTGAATTTTGTAGTACTTACTAACTATATAATTCTTGATATCACAACCCCCATGAGTCTCGGTTTCTTCATCTGTAAAATGGGGGTGATAATACCTACTTCAAAGAATTATTGTGAGGATCAAATGAGATAATGCATGTGAAGCACTTTGCAAAATATAAACATGCTATCTATTATTATTTTTACCTTTTGTTTTGTTTGATGGATTTTATATAGAAATGAACCTAGACTTAACTGTTATTATTCTTTTATGTATAAAATTCAGTGAACTATTTTGTAAGTAGATAAGATGACCGCTTTCTTCAACTGGGCAAAAAAAGGTTTGGTTTTAAATTTATTTTTTAATTGCAAGCAGCTTTGAAATAACTCGAATAAAAGACAGAATGATGGGGAGACATACTTCATCCTGTTCCTATATGATTTTGATTTCTTCTAAGTCTCTATATTTTGAGATATTTTCATCCCACATAGTTTGGAGATTGTGAATATTCAGAATGTCCACTTCTAATAAAAATCCTGTTCTTAAATTTCTTGAGTTATTACTGTTATAATGGTTATGATTATGACTATGGTGATGGTGACAATGATGGCAGGATACTTAATCACCTTATCACTCTACAGATTCAGAGATCTTTAGAGCTGAAAGTGATCCTTGTGATTATCTGGTCCAAACTTCTCATTTCACAGATGAGGAAAATGGAGGCCAAAAGAACTTAAATGAATAGTTCAGGATCAGAAAGCAGCATCAATGGCAGAGCTGGGATTTGAAATAAAGTTCTCTGGCTCTTGGTCTAGCACCCTTTATACTAAAGAAGGTGGAAGTAGGAAGGATATAAACATTTATTTTATTTTTATATATCATATGTATAATTATCAAATATTAATATATATTATAGGAAACAAGCCAGGCACTGTGCTAAGTATTTTTTTACAAATATTATCTTACTAGATATTTTTTCATTTGAAAGCTACTCAGCTTTGACATTGTCCAAATGTAATCGAGCCCTGTTCAAAGATATATTGAACTCAATGAAGCTTGTGTAAATAAACTTCCATACTGTCCTTCTTGTCCTATAGTAAGTCTTCCCTTGGAAGAAGCAACTCTACTTCTCTACCGTTAGTTAGAATCTGACTTTCCTTTCAGGCTTGCTACTGTTCCAGGTGTTGTCCTGACACCTCAGATAAATTTAGTATCAAGGGTTCCCAGCTTGTCAATCTGGCTCCTTTCTCCATCCCTGAAATTAATTAAAAATAAATCAACTTGAACTCTCATTCATTTTGAGCATTTTCTTTGGCTTATCACAGAATTCAATTCACATTCCATTTCATTACAGAATAAGTTATGAAAATTGCACACACAATTCTTTTCTTCTTCTTTTGCTGTCAAAGCTACTATAGACAGTACAGGCTTAATCCCAGGGAAACTAATAGAGTGAATTGTTCGCACAATTACATGCTATTTTCCTGTTACATACAATTCTCTCTGGGCACCTAAAGCTCAGTGAATGACTGATCTGTGGAGCTAGGAGCCTTGTCTTATTTTGAGCTTGTATTCAACCGTCTCTGAATTTTTGACAAGGCAGCTTAAAGAGTGATGTGATTGAATCATAGGACCACTCAAAACTCATAACACGAGCTTTGTTCTGCATTAGAAAAACACAGCACATCCTCTTTAAGTGGGAGGGAGAGGACAACAAAACCCTCCTTCCAAGGTGGTGAAAATATAGCAGAGGGAAGGATTTGAGGAATGTAGCTAATCTAAAAAGATAACTCAAAGTCCAGCAGTGAAAGCAGATCACCAGCCTAATTATCATTAGAAAAGGGCATCATTAGATGTGGACTCTGGCTGTCAAAAGGCTGGTTACACAGAAGTGGCACACTGCAGTTTTCAGAATGGAAGAACATATTTTCTCATTATGAGGTCATTATGGCATCAAGACAACCTGTGTAAATAGGTTCTACTTTACTTGGTTATCTTCCTAGTTAGAAGTCCCTGCTCTTAAGATATGAAGGATCCTAGGGGATACTTTATGTGCTTCTGAGTGTTAGTCAAATTGCTGGGCCACTGGTAGACAGGACAATGGAGCAGATCTATTCTATAAAATGTAAGTTCTTTGAAGCCAGGGATAGCCTTGTTTGCTTATATTTGTATATCCATCCCTTATCATAGTGCCTGACACACAATGAGTGTTTAATATGTATGTGTATATATCCATCTATTTAGCTGTCTATCTGTAGGGGGTCTAGGGAAAAGTGTTTAATTGGTTTTGCCCATGTAGATCAGGTATATCTACATGGGTATATCTAAATGTGGTGAACAGGGAGTTAGGAATAGGCATCTCTAGTGCTTCTTCCCCTAACTTTTCTCCAAGTATACTTGATTCTTTACAGGAGAAGAAACAGGAGGTTACAACTATAGGTTGGCCACTCTGATCTCCTCAGAGAGAGGGGATACCAGGCTAGATTAGATCCATATGCTCCCTGAATGTTGTTAGTCAAGGGGAAGCAATTTTTGGGTTCCAACTATACTTTTGGCGTAGCTAGATGGCACAGTGGATAGAGCACTGGACCTGGAGTCAGGAAGACTCATCTTCCTGAGTTCAAAGCTGGCTTCAGACATTTACTAGCTGTGTGACCGTGTGCAAGTCACTTTAGCATGTTTGCCTCAGTTTGTTCATCTGGAAAATGAGGTAGGACAGGAAATGGCAAACCACTCCAGCATCTTTGCCAAGAAAACCCCAAATGGGGTCAAGAAGTGTCAGACAGGAGTGAAAAGCAACACTCTGGATCACAAATCATTAAGGGGAAAAGAGAATGCCAGACTTTAGATCTGAGACTTGACTCCCTTCCCATCAAAGTCTAGTCTGAATTTGCTATAGCAAGTAGCAATAGACCCATTTGTCCAAGCTAATAAAAAAAAAGTCAGAGAAAATACATATAAGGAAATACAGACAAGACAATACAAAGTGAATTAACTCTCTCATTGGAAACAAGATAACAGATCAGTTGAGAGAGAGAGAGAGAGAGAGAGAGAGAGAGAGAGAGAGAGAGAGAGAGAGAGAGAGAGAGAGATTTCACCTGGATTGATATTCTCTGATGTTGATATTCTCTGATGTCTCTAGTGTAGGTAGCAAGCTGGGGAGCAAGGACAAATAGACACTGCCATTTCATATTCTGACTTTTAAGAGTCTCTTTCTTCAGCAGCCTAAAGTGAGGTTGGAATCTCCGTCTTGACAATGGAAACTAAAAAAGCCAAGATCTTTCTTCCTCTCACCAACTTCATCTGCCTTTCATAAAGGAACAGGGTATTGAGTAATTAATCTTCATTAATGATAAGACTAGGTGGTACAGTAGATGGACCTCCAGGTCTGGAGTCAGAGAGACCTGAGCTCAAATAAGACCTGAGATATTTATTAGCTGTGTGACTCTGGGCAAGTCATTAAACTCCATTTGTCTCAGTTTTCTCATCTGTAAAATGAGCTGGATAAGGAAATGGCAAATCACTCCAGTTTCTTTTTCAAGAAAACCCCAAATGGAGTCATGATTATTGATAAAAGAATTCCAATTGGCCCTGTGAGCTAAGAGTTACATAGGTACAAGTAACCATGACTGACCATATCAAAGGCCTTGGTCAGATCAATGAATGTTGTGTAAAGACCTCTGTTCTGCTCCTGGTATTTCTCCTGGAATTATCAGGTGGGAAACACCATATCAATCATTCTTTGACTCTTTTTGAAGCCACACTGGCTCTCAGGTAGATGACCATCTTCCAGGTGAAGGATCAGCCTATCAAGGAGAACTCCTGCAAGAATCTTGCCAGTAATGACAGAGAGAGAGAGAGAGAGAGAGAGAGAGAGAGAGACAGACAGAGAGAGACAGAGAGAGACAGAGAGAGAGAGAGAGAGAGACCACCTTCTCCCATGATTATCAAAGGACAATTCATTTCCTTTACATTTATAGAGATGGATAACAGAGGCATCCTTGAACTCTGAGGGGTTAACCTCCTCTTGCCAAATAGCTCAGAAGAACTTGATCATCTTTTATATGGACAAAGAACTACCTGCCTTTTAAATTTCAGCTGGAATAGAGTCAGCACCAGGAGCTTTGCTGCATGAGTGGAATCTGATGGTATTCAAAACCTCTTTTTTCAGTTGGAAATTTGACTAGAGAAGAGTTGACCTCTACCTGAGGTATACAGTCAATGGCTTCAGCAATGACTGATAACAGTCTGCTGAGAAGAATATGGAAGTGTTTGGCCAATTTTACTAGAATTATGTTCTTATCACTAACCAATGTTACTCCATCAGCAATGAGTAGTTGAGATGTACCATAGATCTTTGGCCTTCAGGGAATCATAAAAGTGCTTTAGATTGTCACTAAATTTCATCTGCCTTTTCACTGAGCCAAGAATCCTGAATCTCTAAGCTTTGTTTGCAATTTACTTTTGATTGAATCAAATGCTGCCTTGTTAGAGATGGATGAACTATCTTGTTGGCAAACTGTGGAGTTCTTCATTTTTCATTGATCAGTTTCTGAATTTCCCCATCATTTTTGTCAGTCTTGATGTTTGTGAGTATTCTGATCCAGATAAGCAAATGCAGTACTGTACACCAAATCTCTGAAAGTTGCCCACTCCTTTTCTGCTCCACTGTTGCCAATTATGTGTTGGTTTAATTTTCCCTTCAAATTAACAAACACATTGTTCCTACTTGGAGAAGTACGCTAATCCATTGACCTTAAATCTTCTGATAATTGTCTTTCTGATAATTGGACTGCTGCTTTATTGAATGTGAATATTTAGTTTGGAGAGGATAAGTCTATGATCAGTCCAGAACTCTGCACCACACATTACCTTTGTCACTCTCACATTCTGTCTCTTCTCCTCACTATGGCAGTCTACTAAATTTCAATGCTTGTTGCAAGGGTGCATCCATGAAATTTTATTGTGTCTAGGTAAAAGGAAGACAGTGTTGGTGTTGGTCATGAGATGCACAAGTCTTCAAGATTAAGTGACCATTGCTATTGCTTTTTCTAACCCCATTCCTCCCTAGAACTTCCTTCTATATCTGGTAGTCTGTGCCTATTCTTGCATTAAAGTCACCCAGAAACATTAAGTTTCTTCTATTTTGGCACATTGATGATGAGAGTCTCCAGGTACTCATAAAGTTTTTCTTTGACCTCAACAGGGTTCATTGTGGTGGGAGCATATTCACTTATGATAGTGGCATGGTGCTTTCCTGCAAGTAGTAATCACATTGTCATGATTTTGTCATCTGTTAGGCATACAAACATCTTGTCTACAATAGTCTTGATTGCAAAATCTGTACCAGCTTCATAGTGCTACCCTTTAATACAGTCACTCCAGAAAAAAATATGTATCCAGCTCCAACTTTAGGAAGCTCTCTTCATTTGCCAGCCTTGTTTTACTCAGGGCTTCTATTTTGTTGTGATATCTGCTGAGTTCAGTTGCAATAAAAGCGGTTCATTATTCAGGTCAACTGGATTTAGTTCTCTGCTATAAGTGTATACATATTCCACATACTGCTGGTGAGTGGAATTGTGTTTGCAAAAGTTTTTGTGCATTTCTTTTTTGTGTTTCAACCATAGGGAGGAATACTGACCTTCTTCAGTAAGCAGACCAGGGTTGAGTGAAGCAAAAAAAAAAAAAAAAAATTAAGGCACCTTTTTTAGCCCCTTCCTCACACCAAAAAAATGGGCAAAGTATTCCTTAAAAGGCTGATCATTAGGAGTCTACTCTATCCCACTGTTACTTCTACTGGGCTGCCTATCCATACCTGCTTCTTCATTATTTGCCTGTCAGCACAGTATTTTTAGGTAGGTTAAAAAAGCAAAAAAAGAGATAAAATGGTATGAATTATATCTTTTGATTAATGTGTAACCTGGATTCAAGTGAGGCAGAGTTGGGTTAAGTCTTTGGCCTCACTCTCTCTTCTAGAGTCATCAGAACAAACAAGACAAAGTCAAGATAACTGTGATGACCCAGAATATGGTGGATGACCTTGGTGTCTTTGATATCAACTAAGCTCTGAGTGCTCCACAGCACCTATTTCAGCTGCCTTCATGGCATTTGGAACAATAGTTCTCATTCACCTAATCCACCAGAGGAAGTCTGATTTAGCTAGTATGCTAAAATAGTTCATCAAGGTGTGGTCACTGTGCGTGTTACAGCTTCTTTGATCCACAGGTGAGAGCTAGGTAAATCACACGGATACTGAAAGTGAAAAGCAACCCTGAAAAAGGCTCAGCAGCTTTTCTGAATAGACCCTACACCCAACACTTTAATTTCATAGTTATTTTCTTCGTCATTCTTCAGAGGAAGAGACTTTAAAGGTTTTAGCAAGTGTAGTCTTGACCTGGGACTGGATCATTAAGTATTCAGAAATGCTAAATGGTGACTAGGCTTTCCCAGTTCTGGAAAGGACAAAGATGCCCCAGAGAATGAGAAAGTGAGGTAAGAGTGGTTAAGTCAGAACAGGTAAGATTAGAAGCCAGAGATTATTGGAGTAACTGTAATGAGCTAAGTGTTAAGGGAACTTGAGCTTTGATAATGTATATTTCAATATGATAATCATTAGTTCATTCATTTTTTCCTTACTTCATTAATTCAATGACAAATTAATGAGTGCTTGATATAGATAATGCAGTCTACTAAGCATTGTGAAAGATACAACAAATCTGCTTCCATGCTCTTAAAAAATTGCATAATGATGAGAATTGACATTTATGTGCATGTGTGTGTGTGTGATCATCCTTTGTTGCCAAAGAAGACCATGCCATCAGAGAAATAACGACAGGACTTGCACTTGACTTTTGTTTTGAGTGAGGGAGAGCTGTGCAGGTCACCAGCCTCACTTCTCCTCTGGAGCCCTCTGAATCCAGTGACCTGATATTCATCAGTATGACTGGAGATGACCTAGGATAAGTGACTTGCCTAAAGTCACAGAGCTAGTGAGTGCCAAGTGTCTGAGGTGAGATTTGAACTCAGGTACTCCTGCACTGGTGTTCTATCCATTGCGCCATCTAGCTGCCCCTGACATTTATGTAACACTTCAGCCAAACCCTTTTTTATACAGCAATAACTCATTTGATCTGCCCCCAAATCTCATGAGATAGGTAATACACATAGTTTGCTTATTTTACAGATGAGGAAACTGAGCCTTAAGGAGCATAAATAACTTGACCAAGTTCACATAAGCTTTAAAGTGCCCAAGACATTCTGTATTTCAGCCCATGTCTTCTTGCCCAGGGCACATTGACCACATACCACATCTTGAAATAAAGAAACTGTTTTTCATGCTTGCTTTCATTTGGCCCTCACAACAAAACTCTGGGCTAGATACCACAGGTATTTTTATTGATATTTTGGAGCAGAGACTCAAGAAGTTGTGTCTTGCCAAGGATCACAAAACTAATTAGGGTCAGAAGCAAGATTTGAACCCAGATCTTACATGACTGTGGTTCTTTCCTCAAAAACACTACCTCTTAGGATACAGTATAGGAGATAAGACATAACAATGAAGATATAATTATTAACTGTTTGTAGGTAAGCTATAGCAGTAGGTCTATAAAGATAGTATAATTTTAGAAACAATGCTGGTCAATAGATCTGGATTTACATCCTATCTCTAACATCTCTTGGTTCTGTAATTATGGAAAGTTAATTTAATCTCTGAGTCTCAATTTCTTTATCTGTAAATGAGGTTATTAACATATAATATCTATCTGTTGGTATTATTTGGAGAAAATCAGCTTATAAAGTTAAAGCTCTATAAAATTGAGGGCTATTATTAGGCCTTGAGGATGCAAAGTTGAAAAATAGCATAGAACCTTCCTTCAAGCTATTCAAGATATAGCAGGAAGGAATTATCACACAAATAACTAGTTTGCAAGCATTATAGAGGTCCTTCACCCTCCCATGGGGCTTCTCATACCACAACTGAATTCAGCATGGAAGGAAATGAAATATATTCTTGGAATGAGCTGTAATCCAATGCAAGATTCTACTCACAGACCAAGTAAGTCCTTCTATATGAAAGGATCATAAATTTACAGTTGGAAGGGACCTTATATGCCTTTGAGTCCAACCACTCATTTTACAAATGAAGAAACTGAGTCACAAAGATGATGAATCTTTTGCTCAAAGTCTCACAGCTAGCAAGCCTCTTAGATGGGATATGAACCAAAATCTTCTTGAATCTAAGTCCAGGTCTCTAGCCACTACTCCAAAATAGTTTTTAATTGGACAATTCCTATCCAACAGAGAATAGTGCCAACGCAATATTCATAGTGCCTATGGCAACCTGAATATCCTGGTGCAATTCTGAATCTCGAAATACTACATACTCTCCACATGGAAGGCAGAACCAAAACATTTATTCAGACACCAGAAAGCCAAATCCATCATAATCTATACACAATAACAATGCAGAGGGCAACATCATGCCCACGTCTTCCCCCTGCTAGGCTTCCCACAAATCAGCTCCATTAAAGAAATCACAAGCAGATTCTCTTAAACAAAATCCCTAACAAGCTCTCTCATTAATGCTAACCAGCTGTCTGCTTGCCTGCATCCTTCTTAGCCCTGACTGCTGTCATGCCTAACTTCCTCTCAGCTCTGATCTAGCTCTGCCTCTTTCTGTTCACCCCTTCCTGTTCTACCCTTTCAGCAAGCTCCTTGGACCACAGGTTTCATGTGACTCAGGCAGGTCACATGGGCCTGTTAATGAATGGGAAAGATCTTCTCATTTAAATTAGAGCTATCACAAAAACCTATACCATAAAACCCATTTCAACTACTCATAAATTAATGGAATATAACTCTTTCCCATATATTTCTTTAAAGATGGGGAAAAGGTGATATATCAAGGTTGGAAGTAGGGATGTGTTTAGGCTCCAAAGACACTGAAGTAGATATTGCTTTGCTTTGCTAATGGTTCAGAACACTCACCCCTTGGGGGAAAATAGAGGAAGGTTCCCTAAGCTTCCTTGAAGTTATTTAGGGAAGCCTCACTCACCTTCTGATCTGTCAGCTTTAGCCCTCCCACTCCTGCACCTCTGGGGAGAGGGGCTATTCTGTTTTAGCTGTCTTGGTCAATTCAAAATCCTTAGGCTTGAAGGCTGAGAGAAAGTGAGATCTCTCTCAGGCTAAGTGTTTCTGGACCAATCCTCACTTAGAGTCTTTCTTCCCTTCCTTCTCCTCTGTCTAGGGGGCAATCCAAAAGGGGCTTTGAGGCAACTACTTTGAGACAGTTTCTCAGCACACAACACAGCAGATCTCTAGTCCTTACTCCTATTTCAGTTAGGGTGAGAGTTTGCCAAGGCAGAAAAGTAGGCTGAAGACATACAACCTTGAATAACAAACCAAAAATGTCTATTTTATTCTGCAAGCAATGGAAAGCTACCAAAGGTGGTTTTTTTTGATAGTTCAGTAACTTTTCGGACACACATTAGGAAGATATTTAGGCATCTATGTGGAAGATAGATTGAAGATAAAGAGTTTGAGAGTTTAGAGGTAGGGAGATTTGTTAGGTGACGATTACAACAATTTAAGTGACAGATGATGGCCTGAACTATATTCCATTTGAGTTATATATAACCTATGAGTGGTACCAAGTAAGGGTTACTTCAAAGCAGAAGTAATTGAGTATTTAGCGAAACTCTTGTCCCAATTGAATATATAGCATTTGTCTTTCAGCGTCAAAAATGTAATGACATTTCACCAATAAGAATTTTAAGTATATGATTGAGTCAATATTTGACCTTTTGCTTCAGTAATAATAACAATGAGCATTGGTTGAATAATAATAATGATGATTATAATCTGGCAGATTCCTCCAGAAGATACTTTATCCAATTCAAAAAAAAAAAATCATTAAGTGCTTGCTGTATGCCAAGCACCATATTAGATCCTAGGGATACAAAACAGAAGAAAAGTAGTAATTTTCCTTAATGGTCTTACTTTCAAGTTGGAGGATTCATTATATACACTACAAAATATAAACAATCACATTATCTCATGAGAGAGGGAATTCTGTTATCTAAAGGGACCCAGAAAAACCATCATCAGATGGTAGCCCTTGAGCTGAGCTCTGAAAAACACCAGGGATTATATTAGCAGAATTAAGGAGAGAAGTCATTGGAACCACTTGTGTAAAGGACAGTGAGAAGAAATAGAATGTGGTGTATAGGCAGCAATCAGGCCACTTTGAACCATGGAGACATGAGAGCTCTTTCAAATATACAAATATTTTTTGGTTTTTTCTGGGCAGTAGAAGTCAACATTTTGTCACTTCCTTTTTGTAGCATTAGGAACTGAACTACTTAATGTACAGTGTAACTCCAGTAATAAAATTTTAAAGAGGAGACAAATTTTATTCCTTTTTCTTTCATGGACACTCATAAAAACCTTCCCTGTACTGTTAATGAAACTTATAACTCGACTGAAATATGCAATATGCAACAGTGGCTGTCATGCAAATTTAGTTTTTATCTTTACAATAAGAGTATATTAATACATCCCTACAACCTACATTTAAGCATTGTTAAGGCTGTGCTAAAACCTGGTGAGAGAAAATAGATTCTCTCTTAGGACTGATGCTTCTCCACTAACTTAGCCCATTTTGCTTGGCCACAGTGGCACATATTTAACTTAATGGACATAGTTGCAAGTGTTGATTTGCTGTCTGTACCACATTAGGATATGACAATAATAAGTATCACTGGTTCAACTCCATCAGTCACAGAAGCAATGCACGGACATTATAAAGGACTGAAGCTAGTATTTCCTAGGAATGTGGCCATTTAACCTTGATGATTGCCCATTTTTTCATCCAGGAAATGAAGACAATAATGCTTGCACCTCCTATCTCATGAAGGAAAAGTCACTTGCAGGGGAATTTCCCATTAATATACAGAAATCAAATTGAACAATTAAAGATAACTCTCAATGAAATGAGCTGTTTTTGAAATAGTATGTTGGTGATATTCAAGCAGAAGATGGAGATCTTTTGTCAGAGATCTATCTAGTGGAGAGTAGTATAGGAGGGGGCTCTATGGGACCAGGTGACTAAAAGAAAATAATTGACATATATTATTTTGAAATTTACAAAGCACTATGTATATATTATCTCATTCATATCTCATGAAAAACTTTTATTTTTTTTATCCCCATTTAATAAGCAAGGAAACCAAGACTCAGAGAACACTCTATTATTTGTTCATGTTCACACAGGAAGTATGAGAGAGGATTTGAACAAAGGTTTTCCCAATTTCAATTCTAGCACTCTATTATGCCATGCTGCCTCTCTCAGATTCTATCTAAGGTTCCAGAAATCTCTAAATCCTGACCCACAATTCTTTTTTTTTTTTTTGGTACTAGTAGATTGTAGGGCAGCTACATGGCACAGTGGATAGAGTGCAGGGCCTGGAGTCAGGAAGAATCATCTTTCTGAGTTCAAATACCAACTCAGACATGTAAAAGCTTATGACCCTGGGCAAGTCATTTAACTCTATTTGCCTCAGTATCCTCATCTATAAAATGGGCTGGAGAAGGAAAGGGCCAACCACTCTAGTGTCTTTGCCAAGAAAACCTCAAATGGGCTCACAAAGAATCAGACATGACTGAACAAGATCAACAAAGGAATGCAGGATTCTAGAGCAGGTAAGAGAACAAGACTAGCATACATTAAATGACTGGAAAACCATAAAAGACAAGGGGATCAAAGTAGAGTTAGAAAGGAGGCAATTTAGTTCAATATCATTATTTGACAGATGGAGAAATCGAAGTTCAGAAAGATCAAATAATTTGGCCACAATCATGGAGGTAGAAGTGGCAGAGCTGAGATTTTAACTAGAATTCTCTCTCCAAATGCAGCACACTCTCCCTCTCAAATCATAGATAGGGTGCTGGAGACCAGCTTTCAGTCATGCCAAAGTTTTATCCCAGAAGAAAATAAACTCTTTGAGGGAAGAGACTGGATCCATTTTCTTCGGATCTCCAGCACTTTTTATAAGGTTGTACACGCAATAGGTGATTAATAAATATGAATTGAAACGAAATGAAAATATATGTGGTACTTGAGAAGAGAAGGTAAATACTTAAATCTGTCTCACAGAGTAGCTTGGCTGATGAGCAATAGCAAAGTTTCATTTTTAATGCCAGATTGACAACTGACAATATGGATTAAAACTTGAAAATTGCATGAATTTTAAAGTAGGTCGGTGTGAATGAGTAAAGTATTGAGCCATAGACCATTGGTACCATGTAAGGGGTTGCTGCATGATCTGGAGAGGACTTTGCCTTAACTTTAAGGATTGAATGATCAAACAACAAGTTGATGAGAATATGTGGTGCATCCCACTGTCCCCACATAATAATTTTTGGGTTTGTCTCCAACATAACTATATCATTCCTGTTAATAATTCCCTAACTTGTTCCCTCCAAAGTTGACCTTCCCTAGCTGTGCAGGGCATGGGCCTTTCTCTGAGTGGAAAGGCTATAATCTAAGGCAAGTTAATCTTCCCCACCCTCAAGCCAAGATTTACTTACACTGTGTCCCAGCAACACACCAGTTAGATCTGTGCTTCCTAGCAGTGTCTGGTGATGGAGGAGTTAGTTCCTTGGTTATGATAGGCAAACTCTTCCTTTTTCTTGACCATAACAAGCATTTCACACTATGTGTAGGTCATCTTTTTACCATGCCACTTACTCTTCTGCCATAATCTTTATGTTCTTCCCATAAGAACCTTGGACCCCAATTTCTGAGTCCTTAGGCTTTGAAAGATCTGATACATAATTTTGCCTTATCTTTCTTGGAACCAAGACTCTGAGACAAATCATTACCCTGCAATGCCAAGGTACTTGTATTTCCCCCTTCCACTCCATTTTCTGATTTCTTCTGTATGTTGACTTCCCCCTATTAGGATGTAAGTTCCTTTGAGGAAAGATCCTATCTGGCTTGCTTGTAATTTGTCTTTCCCAGGCTTTGTACAATGTTAGGTACATAGAAAGGGCTTAGTTATTCTCTCTGTCTGTCTCTGTCACTTTCTGTCTCTGTCTCTCTCTCTCTTCCCCCTGTCTCTGTCTCTCTTTTGTTCTTTTTTTCTTCCCCTCTTTTAAGTTTTTCAGTGGGAAGAATTAGTAGCACAGAATGAGCAGTCATGGATTTGTTCTGATCACACTCTTTTCTCCCAAACTCACCTCATTTCTGCTCTTCTCTATGTTCATGAAGAAAACCATCATCCTAAAGTTGATTTTCAACTTCCTTATCCTTGACTCTTCACTCATTTGACACTGTTCTCTTCAATTACCTGTGACCTCTTAATTACCAAGTCTGATGGCCTTTTCTTACTCATACTTCTTGACTCTGCTATGTTAGACACTGTCGACTCCTCTTTTCTCTTTGATATTGACAGTCTCCTGTCATTTGATATTGACGTTGCCCTCTTCTCTTCATCTTCAGGGAATCTAGGCTGAATGACTGAAAGCGCCTCCTCATTCTCTCTTTATGGCACATCATTCACATCACACTTAGTTCTGAGTCACCTCATTGCTCTCTCTCTCTTTGACCTTCTCATCTCTCTGTATGGTACCTCAATGGGTGAGTTCATCAGCTGCTGAGGATTTTATTATCATCTCTATGCATGTGACTTCCAGATATGCATATCCAGACCTAATGTCTCTCCCAAATTCTTGTCCCATGCCAAAATTGTCTAATGGACATTTTGAAAAATATGTATCATAGGCATCTCAAACTCAAAATATCCCAAAACAAATTCCATTATTTCCCCCCAAAATTTACTCCTCTTTATTCCCTATTATAGTCCAGAGTACCACCAACCTTCTGATCATCTAGACTTGACATTATCCTTGACTCCTCCTTTTCTCTCATTCCACATATCCAATCAATTGTTAAATCTCGTGATTTCTACCTCCATGGTATCTGTCATATCTGCTTCTCACATAGCTACTATGCTAGTTCAAGGCCCCATCACTGCCTGCTTGGACTATTTCAGTAGCCTCTTCCTTATTGACCTCTATGCCCCCAAATCTTTACCCTTTTCAATCCATCTTTTACATAGCTGCTAAATTGATTTTTCTAAAGTGTAGGTATGACCATGTCACTTACTTATTCAATTAACTCCAGTGACCACCTACAGACTCTTAGATCCAATATTATTTTATTTTTATGACATCTTTAAAAATTTATTTGGAGTTTTGTTATGTATTTAATCATTAGTAAAATACATGCATGTTCACAGTGTGGGTGTATGAGCAAAATGATTTACCAACAGGGATGAGTGAGCAAAAGTGTGAAAACTATTGCTATTTACTGAAGAACACATTTATTATTTCTACACAATACAGAAGCTCATCCTAAACTACTTAATGTCCCCTTACCTCTTTTCAAAGAGGAGATGAGGAGTTTGGAAGTGGGGGGAGGGAAGGGAACAGAATAAGAATTTATAAGCTCCTACTATGTGCAAGGTACTATTTTAAGCACTTTACAAATATTATGTCATTTGAATTTCTATACCAACTATTTCTTCTCAATTGTTAGAAGATTTGAAAAATTTTTTCAATATCTTAACTGTTTTCAAATAATTGATTTTCCCTCTCTGATGATGGTCATTTATTAAAGTTATTATAATCATAGTAATGGGTGGAAACACAAAGCCTAATAAGTCCAACTCATATATGAAAGCCTATGTGGTATTCCAGACAAGTGGTCAGTTTGCTTTCACTTAAGGACATAGAGAGTTTGTGGAACTCACTATATCAGGGGCATCTATTCCACTTTATAGATTGCACATTAAATACAACATTGGATCTGGGTTCAAGATAACCTGAGTTTAAATTCCACCTCAGCTATTTGCTAGCTGTGAGACCCTGGATAAATCATTTAACCTCTCCAAACTTTTAAGCATTATCACATTGTTACTTATAATAGTAATAAATTTCTTTTCTTAACCTGAGGTCTGCTGTCTGTACTTTGTATCTATTAATCTTAATTTTGTCTTCTAAGAACTAAACTAAACAAGCTGATTCTTCCTTTTTCATGATATCCCTCAAATACGTAAGGAACACTATCATGACTCCACTGTGCGCTTGTAAAATTCAAACTAAACACTCAATTTTTTAATTTTTATTGTTTTAATGTTGTTTTAATTACTAATCTAAACAAAAAAGTAATATTCCAATATACAGAGAATATAAAAGGAGGATTGTACATGAAACTATGGGTCTTTACTAGGTATATTTATTTTTAAATGTCTGTCATATTTAACATGATAGTATTGGCACTGCCTTATTTGTCTTTTTCCCATTTTAAACTTTCCTGTGCTCATTTGTGCATTTTTTAAAAAGAGTTTCAATGATGCTTTTTTCTTTTCTTTTTTTTTTTTGCATCTTCACTACCTTTCCTACAATCTTCCTGCCTCCAGTTCTGCCTCCAAATAAAATGCTTCCCTTTCAATAAGAATAGTTAGCCAGAACAAATTACACATTGTCCTTTTCTGAAAGTAAATATATCTCATATTCTGTGCTTTAAATTCATCATATCTCTCTCAAAAGGTGAGAAGCATTCTTTATCACCAGTCATCCAGAGTCATGGTTGTCCTTTGCATCGATCAGAGATCTGAAGTCATTCAAAGTTTTTGCTTTTACTTTACATTATAATTAACATTATAATTATAATTAACTCCTGGTTCTGCTTAATTTAATTTGCACCAAAAAATTCATACAATTTTCTCAGAATTCATTTCTTTCTTTCTTTATTACGGATCGATAATATGGAAGCCATAAGTTCAATCATTTCTTAATGAATGGACATCCACTTTGTTTCCAGTTCTTTGCAGCACAAAAGCACTGCTATAAACATATTAGTATATAGGCTCTTTACCTCTGTCTTTGACATCTTTAACATCTTTGTCTAGAGGAAGTACTGCTGGGTCAAAAGCTTACATATGATTTAGTGACTTTTTCAGAATAGCTCCAAATTACTTTACAGAATTTATGGACCAGTTCACAACACCAAAACAAATGTGTTAGTGTTCATAAACTCTCACAGACCCTCCCAACATTGTTACTTTCCTTTGTGTCATCTTACATAATCTAGTGGGTGTGGATCAGACTCTCAGAGAAGATTTAATTTGCATTTTTCTGTTAGTGATTTAACCATTTTTTCTTGTTAACTTTTATTTTTCAGAAATGCTTGTTCATATCCTTTTACTATTTTTTTCTAGTGGAGAATGTCTTCTATTCTTTTATATTTCTATCAGTTAAGTGTTGATTTTGCATATCAGACCTTATTAGAGAAACTAGCTGCAAAGATTTTTTTTCAGTCAATTGTTTCACTTCTAATCTTAGCATAATTTATTGTTTGTGCAAAACTTTTCAATATTGTAATCACAATTGTTTGTTTATCTTTTATTGATAACTTTGAGTCCATAAAATACAATTACACAAAACATATGCATGAATAGAATAGCTTGAGTTTCATATTCTTCTAAATGCTCATTTTATCTAATGCTAAATACTTTTTGGTTCCAGCTCTTCAATCAGTTGTGGAACTGACTACATTTGTCTGACTAGTATCTCTCCATTTTAATCACAAGGATAGCATGAGCCACTTTGTCAAACAGTTTCTAAGATCTAGGTCAGTTATATATGTAGCATTCCCCTTACCTACCCAGTTGTTAAAAAAAGGGGGAGGAATGAGGTTAGTCTGGTCTGACCTATTCTTAATGAAGTATCTCCTTGTGATCACCACTTCCTTTTCTTGATATTTCCTAATAATCCCTTTGGTAGTATGTTCTATTATAAGAATTTTACTAGAAATGAAAGTCTAGTTCTCACATATAAATGTAAAGACTTCACTCTCTTCCTTTTTTTTTAAAAATCCAGACATTTGTCCTTTTCTTGGTCTATCGTACTTTGTTCACTTTACACAGTCTTTCAAAGAACTCTGAAACTAACTAAGTAATTATCCATGAAAGGATTTCTTTTTCCCCCCAGTATCTTGAGATATAGTTCACCTGAGTTTGGTGGCTTGAACTCAGTAAGGGCAGTTATGTGCTTCCATATTAAATCCTATTTATCTTGAATTTCAACTATATATTAACAAGTGTTCTGTCATTTCCAGTCATCAGAGAAAAACAAATTTGAAACAAAAATTAAAGAGGTCTGACTTCTCTTTATCATTCATTATTATCATCTCATTGCCCCAAAGAGAGAGCGTCAGTCCATTCTTTCATTATTCTTTTTTACCAACAGAAAAAAAAAAATCACCTAGTTATTGTGCTTAGAAAATTACTACCCTCAACTCATTCTGAACACCGGTACTCTTATTCATGTTCTTCCAACCATTTTTGCCACATTCTTGTATTCATCCAGTTAGGTACATCTAGTTGAATCTTCTGTTTTCTGAATGCTTTACAAAAGCATCTGCTTTTGTAAAATCTAAATAGATCAATGACTTCCTTATGTATCTACATTAGTCTCTTTAAATAGCTCTCTTCCCCAACCCATCCCACATCCACAACACTAAAGTTGTTTAAATTCGGTCTTCAGAATTTTGTTATTAAGAATTTCCTACCCTTCCTGGGCTAATATCTGTCATAGAATTTTAGGTCAGAAAACTCTACCTTCCTGAAAAATTTGAAATTGACACTTTCCAAATCTAGGATACATGAGACTATTTGCAGCTTTCCCTCTCTGACAATAATTCTAAAACGGAAAGGTTATTTGTCTTATGGTCAACTAGGAATATAATTCATTGTTTCTTCTTTGGCAAACAATTCCTCTTCATTGTTCGGAATCAGATCCAGTATAACAGTGCTCATTATTACTTCTTCTACACATAAAATCAGCTATTCATTCATTCATTCATTCAAAAAACCATTTATTAAACACCTTTTGTTAGGTGCTGTAGATACAAGTACAAGCTCCTACCCTCAAAGACCTTACAGTTTATTAATGGGGAATAGATAAGTAAAAATGAAATACACACAGAGAAATTATAAAGTTTGTGTCATTTTTGCTGCCATGGGGGAGAAGAGTAGACTAAAACTTGAAGCAATGAGAATAACCTCATGAAAGAGATGGTACTTGAACTGAATTTGACAGAAGATAAAGGTTCTAATAGTTAGAAATTAGGAAAGTACATTTCAGGCAGGCTTGAAGGTTGTGAAAAGATATAGTTATAAGACATGGAATGTATGTATGGGAAATGGGTAGGTAGTACAGTTGAACTAAAATGTAGTATATATGGAGATTAATTTGAAACATATCTAGAAAAGGAAGAAGGGAGTTTGATTTGGAAAGATTCAAATGTAAGAGAGGAGTTTGCTTTAATCCTGGAGGTAAAGGGGGAAAAATGGGATTTTTTGAGCAGGAGTGGCATAAACTGACCAGTGCTTTAGTAATATCTATTTGACAATTATATTGGAGATGGATTAATGAAGATCAACTAGGAATATAATAATCCATGTGAGAGGTAATATATGATATTATTTTATAATAGCAATTTAAATAATTATATATTATGTAATGTATATAATATAATAACTAGCATTATACTAGTATTTTGACTTTGTGAAAGTAGAAAAGAGGATGTATATGAAAGATGTTGAGGGTTGAAAACTGACAAGATTTGATGACTAACTGGGTATGGGAGGTGAATGTCAAGATAAAGTCAGGGATGGTTTTGAGTTCGTGGTCCTGGAATGGCTGTAATGATGTTGGTGCCCTCAAAAGAAATAAGGCAGTTAGAAAGAGGGAGTAGTTTGGGGTGGAAGGAGTATTATTTTGAATGTGTTGAGTTTCAAATTGAGTTGATTATTTCACATCTAATTACGATTTTCCAAAGACACTAGGGATGGTTATAGGAATCTGAGAAACATTTGCATAAAGATGATATTTGATTTTATGGAAACTAATGAATTCACCAGAAAAGAAAATGTAGAAAGAGAAAAGAGGAAGGTCTAAGAAAAAGCCTTGTTGGACACCCAAAGTTAGAGGCAGTAGATCAATGATGACTCAGCAAATGAGGCTGTAAAGAAGAAGTTAGATAAGGAACAGTCTAGGAGTGAATACAGCCATGAAAAATCTAGAGAGAAGGGAGGATCTGGGAGAGAACTGTCCAGAGTTTCATATGTTTCAGAGAGTTGGAAAGAATAACAAGTGAGAAAAGGTCATTGGATATAATAATTAATAAATTTAGAAGAAACAGTTGCAAGTGACAGATCAGTTTAGAAGTTACACTATGGTTATTTGAAATATGGCTGAAAGGAGAGGAAGTTGAGGTAAAATATGTAGTTGACTTTTGCTAGAAGTATTGTGATTTAGGGGAGAGCAATAGGATGAGAATTTGAATGGATGGCAAGGTTCAGTGACTTTTTATTGGGTGGACATTTAAGTATGCTTATAGCTACATAGATGATGTCGGTAGAAAGAGATAGACTAAATATTAGGGAAGAGAAAGGGAATGATTGAGGGGCAAATTAGATCTGAAGGAAAGTGTAATTTCTGGCCTCAAAAGGAGGTATGTTTTCCCCTCCTTAGAGACTGTAATGGTAATTTAAAATGGGGAGATCTTTCATATTCATTAATAGGCCCATGTAGCCTGTCTGGGTCACATGGAAGCCTGAGTCCCATGGAGCCTGTGGTGGGAGAAGTTCACTGAATGGGTGGAACTGGAAGGATAGAACAGGAAGAGGAGGAGCTAGAGCAGAGATGAAAGGAAGTTAGTCTTGAGAGCAATCAGAGCTAGGAAGGATGCAGGCTGCTGACTAGCAGGAGTAATTTTGTGATTGTTTGTGATTTTGTTTAAGAGAATCGGCTTGTGATGAGTGTAATGGAGCTGGTTTGGGGAAAGCCCAGCAGGGGGAAGCTTGGGGATGGTGTTGTTCTTTGCAATCTTATTGGGCATAGATTTTTGTTACTGCAATGGATTTGGCTTTCTGGTGTCTGAAAAAATCTTTTGGTTCTGTCTTCTTTACGGAGAGTCTATTGTATTTCCCAATTCTGAATTGTACAGGGATATTTACAGCAGCCATAGGCGCTGTGAGTATCACATTAGTGCTTACAGAGGTCTTCAAACAAAGACTGACTAGAGATCTCATAGTAGGGATTCTCTTTTGTGTACAGATTGGGCTAGATAACTGCAGATCTCCATTCCAACACTCAAAAATGCAATTCTCTAAGAAAGAAGATAGGGTCAAGTGCACAAGGAGGGAGATTGCTCATTGCAAATCTCCAGACACTGGAGAAATAGAGCAGAACATAAGGAGGATATCAAGGTAATTTGAGAGATATTGTAAGGGTGAAAAATGAACTTGCAAAAAATATAATTTTTCTTTCTTTTTTTTAAAATTTATTTATTTAACTTTTTACATTCATTTTCACAAAATTTTGGGTTCCAAATTTTCTCCCCATTTATACCTTCCCCCCATCCCAATACAACGAGCATTCTAATTTTCCCTATCACCAATCTGCCCTCCCTTCTCTTGTCCCCATCTTCTCTTTTGTCCTGTAGGGCCAGATGACTTTCTATTCCCCATTAACTGTATTTCTTATTTCCTAGTAGAAACAACAATACTCAACAGTTCTTCCTAAAACTTTAAGTTCCAAATTCTCCCCATCCCTCCCTCCCCACCCATTCCCTTTGGGAAGGCAGGCAATTCAATATAGGCCATATCTGTGTAGTTTTGCAAATGACTTTGATAATAGTCGTGTTATGTAAGATTAACAATATTTCCCTCCATCCTATCCTGCCCCCCATTGTTTCTATTCTGTCTTTTGATCCTGTCCCTCCCCAAGAGTGTTGACTTCAAATTGCTCCCTCCTCCCATTGCCCTCCCTTCCATCATCCCTCCCTCCCTGCTTATCTCCTTCTCCCCCACTTTCCTGTATTGTAAGATAGGTTTTCATACCAAAAAGAGTGTGCATTTTATTCCTTCCTTTAGTTGAATGTGATGAGGGTAAACCATGTTTTTTTCTCAGCTCTCTTCTTTTTCCCTCCATAAAGAGTCTCCTGCTTGCCTCTTGAATGAGAGATAATTTACCCCATTCCATTTCACCCTCTCTCCTCCCACTACATTTCTCTCTCACCTTTTACCTTAATTTCTTTTGATATGGTCCCATCCTATTCAATTCACTCTGTGCTCTCTGTCTCTGTATGTGTGTGCACGCACATGTGTACATGTGTGTATATGTGTGTGTGTATGTGTATGTGTGTGGTCCCACCAACTACCCAGATACTGAAACTTTTTAAGAGTTACAAATATTGTCTTTCCATGTAGGAATGTAAACAGTTCACCTTTGGTAAGTCCCTAATGACTTCTCTTTGCTGTTTACTTTTTCATGCTTCTTCTCATTCTTGTGTTTGAAAATCAAATTTTCTTTTCAGCTCTGGTCTTTTCATCAAGAATGCTTGAAAGTCCTCTGTTTCATTGAAAGACCATGTTTTCCCCTAAAGTATTATACTCAGTTTTGCTGGTTAGGTGATTCTTGGTTTGAGTCCTAGTTCCTTTGACTTCTGGAATATCCTATTCCATGCCCTTCGATCCCTTAATGTAGAAGCTGCTAGATCCTGAGTTACCCCATTCCATTTCACCCTCTCTCCTCCCACTACATTTCTCTCTCACCATTTACCTTAATTTCTTTTAAGAAATGGTCCCATCCTATTCAATTCACTCTGTGCTCTCTGTCTCTGTGTGTGCATGCATGCATGTACATGTGTGTGTTTGTGTGTGTGTGTGTGTGTGTACGTCTGTGTGTGGTCCCACCAACTACCCAGATACTAAAACTTTTTAAGAGTTACAAATATTGTCTTTCCATGTAGGAATGTAAACAGTTCACCTTTGGTAAGTCCCTAATGACTTCTCTTTGCTGTTTACTTTTTCATGCTTCTTCTCATTCTTGTGTTTGAAAATCAAATTTTCTTTTCAGCTCTGGTCTTTTCATCAAGAATGCTTGAAAGTCCTCTGTTTCATTGAAAGACCATGTTTTCCCCTAAAGTATTATACTCAGTTTTGCTGGGTAGGTGATTCTTGGTTTGAGTCCTAGTTCCTTTGACTTCTGGAATATCCTATTCCATGCCCTTTGATCCCTTAATGTAGGAGCTGCTAGATCTTGTGCTATCCTGATCGTATTTCCACAATACTGGAACTGTTTCTTTCTAGCTGCTTGCAATATTTACAATATTCTCTCCTTGACCTGGGAATTCTGGAATTTGGCACAATGTTCCTAGGACTTTCTCTTTTTGGATCTCTTTCAGGCGGTGATCGATGGATTCCTTCAATACT
Organism: Bettongia penicillata ogilbyi; assembly: GCA_023548195.1. Lineage (NCBI taxonomy): Eukaryota > Metazoa > Chordata > Mammalia > Diprotodontia > Potoroidae > Bettongia > Bettongia penicillata. The sequence goes on along the minus strand of JAJHZJ010000171.1, from coordinate 1,889,658 downwards.
TATTTTGCCCTCTGGTTCTAGAATATCAGGGCAGTTTTCCTTGATAATTTCATGAAAGATGATGTCTAGGCTCTTTTTTTGATCATGGCTTTCAGGTAGTCCCATAATTTTTAAATTGTCTCTCCTGGATCTATTTTCCAGGTCAGTTGTTTTTCCAATGAGATATTTCATATTATCTTCTATTTTTTCATTCTTTTGGTTTTGTTTTGTGATTTCTTGGTTTCTCAGAAAGTCATTAGACTCCATCTGTTCCATTCTAATTTTGAGAGAACTATTTTCTTCAGTGAGCTTTTGAACCTCTTTTTCCATTTGGCTAATTCTGCTTTTGAAAGCATTCTTCTCCTCATTGGCTTTTTGAACCTCTTTTGCCAGTTGAGTTAGCCTATTTTTCAAGGTGTTATTTTCTTCAGCATTTTTTTGGGTTTCCTTTAGCAAGATATTGACCCATTTTTCATTCTTTTCTTGCATCTCTCTCATTTCTCTTCCCAGTTTTTCCTCCACCTAACTTGCTTTTCAAAATCCTTTCTGAGCTCTTCCATGTCCTGAGCCCACTGGGATACAGAGGCCCTGACCTCCACATCTTTCCCTGATGGCAAGCATTGTACTTCCTCATCAGAAGTGAAAGAAGGAAGAAACATCTGTTCCCCAAGGAAGTAGCTTTCTATGGTCTTATTTTTCTTCCATTTTCTGGGCATTTTCCCAGCCAGTTACTTGACTTCTGAGATTCCTGTCCACCCCCGCCGAAATCCGCCCAGCTAGTGCTTGGGGTCTGAGATTCAAATGTTGCTCCTCAGCCTCAGGGCTTTCCGTGGTGCACACGACTGCTATTCAATGTGAGCTTAAGTTCTGGTGTTCAGGTGGGGGCAGGGCCTCCTCCCAGGCTCAGTTCCCTCAGGGGGTTTATGTGGAGACCTTCAGTAATGGCCCTGAGCTCCCTCCTACTCCGGGAGCACCTGGCCGCCACTGCCTCTGCCGCTCCCTCTGCTGCTGCCTCCTGAGGGGGCCCGAGTCACAGAGACACCCAGCTCCCCTCTCAGCCAGTCCAGAAGTCTCTCTCACTGGCCTGTAGCGCCTGTGGGTGGAGGGACTTTCGCGGCTACTGGAGGTTCTGTCCCTGAAGCCTGCTCAGATCTGCTCCTCTTGGGCTGTGTGGCCAGGGCAGTGTATGGGTGGGCTTCACTGTCCGGAGCATGACGGACCCCTGGGGATGGCTTTCCAGGGCTCTCTGGAACAGAAATCTCCTCCACTGTGTTCCTGTGCAGCTTGCACTGATTCAGAATTTGTGGGGAGTTCTTTTTACAGGAAATTTATGGGCTGTGAGTTGAGAGGTAGCATACAGTGAGTCTTTCTACTCTGCCATCTTGGCTCTTCCCCAAAAAAATATAATTTTTCTTGACTTTTCTGCAATGTTTGATATTGATACTTTCCTTCCTAAGTTTTTATGATATTGCTTTCATTTCTTTTCCTACCTGTCTGAATAATTCTTTTCACTCTCTTTGGAAGGTTCATCAATCATATCCTTTCCTCTATGCAGGTGTATTGCCCAATATTCTGTGTAGAGTTTCTTCCTTTTTTTTCCTCTATAATTTCTCTCTTAGTAATCGTTTTAAATTTTATTTTTAGTTTACGGAATAAAACAAGCATTTCCATAATATAGTATAATAAAAAGATGATTGCACATGAAAATGCAAATCTGCTGTGTACAACTTGCTATTCCTTTCAAATGTACAACAAAATTATCATGTAAATTTCTTTTGGTTCTTCCTTTCCCTCCCACTCTAAAAACAGATACCTTTAAACACAAATACAAATACAAACATACAAATACATATACACGCATGCACACATATATTTATGGATATATAATCATATAGAGAGATATGTGGGTATGTATGTATATATACATATGTATATATGTAAATTACCCTATACATACTTCTATTTAGCAGTTCTTTCTCTGGACTGAGATACCATCTTTATTCATATATCCTTTATAGTTAATTTGAATATTTATAATAGAATAACTTATTTCACTCAAAATCTTTCTTAAAACAATTTTGTTGCTGCTGTATACAATATTCTTTTAGTTTTGTTCATTTTGCTTTTCCTCATTTTGTGTAAATCTTTTCATTTTTTTCTATAATCATCAAGTCATCATTTGTTATGGTGTAATAGTATTTCATCACAATCATATACCACAAATTATTTGGCCATTTCCCAACTAAAGAATATCCTTGCAATTTTCAGTTCTTTGCCAGCAAAAAGAGAACAACTATAAACATTTTAGAACATTTAAGTTTTTTCTCTTTCTCCCTAATCATTTTTGGAAATAGTGCAACTACTGGTATTACTGAGTCAAAGAGTCTGGGAAGTTTAATAACTCTTTGGGAATAATTCCAGATTGCTGTCCAAAATAATTGGATCAGTTCACAATTACACTAACAATGAATTAATGTCCCAATTTTTCCACAACCCCTCCAACATTTGTCAAATTTGTCTTCTATCATTAGCCAATCTGGTAGGTATAAAATGATATCTCAAGGTTGTTTTACTTTGCATTTCTCTAATCAATGGTGACTCAGTGGTAATCTAATCTCCTGCCATGAAACTCTGTCTGTAGCACAATCCCTCATTTGATTGAATTTCACATCTCCAATTACCTGCTGGTTTTTCTATAGGTAACAAAAGCTCAACAGATCTAAAACCAAAAATGTTATAATCCCCCACCCCCAATAATTTCTGAATTTCTGTCAAGAATAGGACTATTTTTCTATTAACCCACATTTGTAACTTAATATTAATTTTTAGCTACTTTTTCCCATTCATTATCTCTCTACACTCCCACTCCCTCAATACCAAATGTAGTTGCTATGTTTTATTCTATCTTATTCCATATCTTTAGAGAATGATGCTTTGGAATGGAAGTACTGGAGATCACAATGTATGTGGCAAATATCTTTAGGGTGACTGATGCATACAAAGGGATGGTTAAATAGGAGGCAATGATACATAGAAGTAAATTAACTTTCCAAGTAGCCTGGCATTCAATAAACAATAGGGCCTCAATTGCTGAGATATGGAATTACTATTTGTTACAATCTCCTGGGAAAAAAATGGACAAAAGTATGAAAAAAAGATTTAGAAAAACACCTCAAATCTTATGGCAAAATAAACTCTAAGTGGATACATGACCTAGATATTTGCCCTTTGGGCATAGTTTCAAATTGCTCTCCAGAATGGTTGGATCAGCTCACAGCTCCACCAGCAATGAATTAGTGTTCCAACTCTCCCACATCTTCTTCAACATTTATCATCTTCCTGTTTTGTCATGTTAGCCAATCTGATAGGTATGATGGGTATCTTGAAGTAGTTTTCATTTGCATCTTTCTAATCAGTAGTGATTTAGAGCATTTTTTCATATGACTATAGATATCTTTAATTTCTTCCTCTTAAAACTGCCTGTTCATATCCTTTAACCATTTATCAATTGGCTAACTTTTATTCTTGTACATTTGACACATATAGTATGACATATATTTTAGAAATGAGGCCTTTATCACAGACACTAGTTGCAAAAATTCTTTCCTAGTTTTATGCTTCCTTCCTAATCTTGTTTGCATCGGGCTTGGTTGTGCAAAAACTTTTAGTTTAATGTAATCAAAATTATCCATTTTGCATTTCATAATGCTTTCTATCTCTTGTTTAGTCAAAAATTCTTCCCTTCTCCATAAATCTGATAAATACACTATTCCTTGCTCCACTAATTTGTTTATAGTATCAATCTTTATACCTAGATCATGTACCCATTTGGACTTTGTTATTGTGTACAGTGTCAGGCATTGATCTGTGCCTACCTAGTTTCTGCCACACTGTTATCCAGTTTTCCCAGCAACTTTTGTCCAACAGTGAGTTTTTATCCCAAAAGCTGTGGTCCTTGGGTTTATCAAACAGTAGATTGCTATATTCATTGATTAATGTGTCTTGAGTACCTAACACATTCCACTCTTCTACCCTTCTATTTCTTAGCCAGTACCAAGTGGTTTTGATAATTTCTGCTTTATAATACAATTTGAGATCTGGTAGAGGTAAGCCACCTTCTTGAGCATTTCTTTTCATTAATTCCCTTAATATTATGGACATTTTGTTCTTCCAGATGGATTTTGATATTATTTTTTCTAGCTCTAGAAAATAATTATCTGATAGTCTGATTGGTATGGTACTGAATAAGTATATTAGTTTAGGTAACATTGTCATTTTTATTATATTTGCTCAGCCTATCCATGAGCAACTGAAATTTTTCCACTTACTTAGGTCTGACTTTATTTGTGTGAGAAGTGTCTGGTAATTGAGTTCATATAGTCCCTAGGTTTGTTTTGGCAGGTAGACTACCAAATATTTTATAGTGTCTACCCTAACTTTAAATGGGATTTTTCTTTGTATATCTTGCTGTTGGACTTTGTTAGTAATATATAGAAATGCAGAAGATTTGTGAGTTTATTTTGTAACCTGCAACTTTGCCAAAGTTGTTTATTACTTCAAGCAGATTTTTGCTTGATTCTCTGGGATTCTCTAAGTATATCATCATATCATCTGCAAGGAGTGACTTCTTCTTTGCCTATTCTAATTCCTTCAATTCTTTTTCTTCTCTTATTGCAACAGCTAACATTTCTAGTGTCATATTCAATAATAATGGTGAAAATAGACATCCTTGTTTCACCCCTGATCTTATTGGAAATGCATCTAGCTTATCCCCTTTGCATATAATTCTTTCTGAAGGTTTTAGGTAGATACTGCCTATTATTTTATGCAAAGTTCCACTTATTCCTATGTTCTCCAGTGTTTTCAATAGGAATGGGTGCTGTATTTTGTCAAAAGCTTTTTTTTCCATCTATTGAGATAATCATGTGGTTTCTGTTAGCTTTGTTTTTGATATGATCTAGAATGCTAATAGTTTTCTTAATATTGAATCAGTCTTGCATTCCTGGTATAAATCCTTTCTGATCATAATATATTATTCTGGTTATAAGTTGCTATATTCTTTTTGCTAAAATCTTATTTGAAATTTTTGCATCTATATTCAATAGAGAAATTGGTCCATAATTTTCTTTCTCTGTTTTGCTTCTTCCTGGTTTAGGTATCAAGACCATATTTGTATCATAAAAAGAATTTGGGAGCACTCCTTCCCCAATTTTTCCAAATAGTCTATATAGTGTTGGAATTAACTGTTCTTTAAATGTTTGATAGAATTCACTTGTGAATCCATCCGGCTCTGGAGATTTTTTCCTAGGGAGTTCATTGATGGCTTGTTCAATTTCTTTTTCTGAGATGGGGTTATTTAAATATTCAACTTCTTCTTCTGTTAATCTGGGCAATTTATATCATTTAATTTAATAATTCATCTCATTTAGATTGTCGAATTTATTGGCATACAATTGGGCAAAGTAATTTCTAATTATTTTTTAGTTTCCTCCTCACTGGAGGTGAGTTCACCCTTTTTATTTTTGACATTGGTAATGTGATTTTCTTCTTTCTTTTTTAAAATCAAATTGACCAAAGGTTTATTGATTTTATTGGTTTTTTCATGAAACTAACTCTTAGTTTTATTTATTAGTTCAATAGTTTTATTAATTTCAATTTTATTAATCTCTCTTTTGGTTTTCGGTATTTCTAATTTGATATTTACTTGGGGATTTTTCTGTTTGCTCTTTTTCTAGCTTTTTTAGTTGCATGCCCAATTCATTGATCTCCTCTTTCTCTATTTTATTCATGTAGGTATTCAAAAACATAAAACTTACCCTAAAAACTGCTTTGGCAGTATTTCATAAGATTTGGTAGGTTGTCTCATTGTTGTCGTTCCCTTGAATGAAGTTGTTGATTATTTCTATAATTTGTCGTTCAACCCACTCACTCTTTAGGATTAGATTGTTTAGTTTCCAATTAGTTTTTGGTTTATATTTCCATGGCTTTTGATTATGATTTATGATCATTATGATCTGAGAAGGGTGCATTGACTATCTCTGCCTTTCTCCACTGGATTGTGAGGTCTTATGGCCTAGTACATGGTCAGTTTTTGTATATGTGCCATGTCCCTTGAGAAAAAAAGTATATTCTTTTCTATTCTCATTCAGTTTTCTCCAGAGATCTAGCATATCTACCTTATCCAGAATTCTTTTCACCTCCTTAACTTCTTTCTTGTTTATTTTGAGGTTATATTTATCAAGTTCGGAGAGGGGGAAGTTGAGATCTCCCACTAGTAGAGTTTTGCTGTTTATTTCTTTCTGTAACTCCCTTAACTTCTCCTCTAAGAATTTGGATGCTATACCACTTGGAGCATATATGTTTAGTAATGAAATTGCTTCATTGTCTATGGTGCATTTTAGGAGAATATAGTTTCCTTCCTTATCTCTTTTGATTACATCTATTTCTGCTTTTTCTTTGTCTGAGATTAGGATTGATTGCTACGCCTGATTTTTTTTCGATTAGATGAAGCTCAAAATATTCTGCTCCAACCTCTTACCTTTACCCTGTGTGTATACCCCCATTTCAAATATGTTTCTTGTAAACATCGTATTATTGGATTATGGTTTTTAATTCATTCTGCTATCTGTCTCTGTTTTTATGAGAGAGTTCATCCCATTCACACAGTTATCATTACTATCTGAGTCTTTCGCTCATCCCCTTGTTTATATTTTTAGTTCTCCCTTCTCCCTTCCCCTCCACAATAGAGTTTTACTTTTTGACCACAGCTCCCTCAGTCTTTTCTCCCTTCTTTCAGCCCTCCTCCCTTTTAATCCCCTTTTCACTTACTACTTCTTCTCTCCCTTTTAACCTCCCCTCCATTTTCTTTCCCCTTTCTCCTTCTACTCTCTATAGAACTGATTGTATTTCTATGCTTAACTGAGTTTGTTGTACCCTCCTTGGATCCAATGAGATGCGAGTACATCTCAAAAGATGCTCTCTCCCTCCCCTCTTTCCCTCTACTGTAATATATTTTTGTGCATCTTCCTGTGATGGAATTTATTTTTTTCTGCCTCCTCCTTTTCATTTCTCCCATTACAATCCATTTGCACCCTCAAATCACATTTGTCTTCATCAGATCATTTAATTTATACCCACTCCCTCTATGTATTTCCATTTTATATTTCATAATAAATATATGATTCTCAAGATTAACGACTACCATCTTCCCTTATAAGGATGTAAACAGTTTGCTCATATTGTGTAACAAGTTTTTTTTTTTCCCTGTTTACGTTTTTCTGCCTCTCTTGAGACCTGTGTTTAAAGATCAGATTTTCTAATGAATTTTGGCCTTTTCATCAGGAAGGTCTGGAAATCCCTTATTTCATTGAATGTCCATCTCCTTACCTGAAATATTATGCTCAACTTTTCTGGGAAATTAATCCTTGGTTGTAGACCCAGCTCCTTTTCCTTAGGGAACATCATATTGTAGATGCTACAAGGTCCTATGTGATCCTGACTGTAGCTCCTCAATATTTGATTTGTTTCCTTCTGACTACCTGCGGTATTTTCTCCTTCACTTGATAGTGCTGAGGCATGCCTGGGGTCTTGATATCGGCAGTTTCTGTCTTCACCCCACCTAGGGTTCAGGATCTTCTCCCAGTTTGTTGAGTTGGGGCTGCCTGGAAAAGCTCTGATTCTGCACTGGTCACCTTTGGTCCCAGCAAGAGGAACCCTCCTTAGCAATCTTTCTAGCCTCACGGGCTGAGTCTGTTTATCCCTTCTGCTGCTCCCACTGTTCTAGGGTTTCTCCTGGGGAGATACTCTGGGCTCATTAAGGTCAACAAGTGGAGGGAGATAGCAGTTACTGATCACTCTACCATCTTGGCTCCCAGAACCAGAGATGTTGCATGATCTGGAAAGAATTGGGGCTCCAAGGGTTCCAGAGGATTAGAAGAGTAAGAAAGAAATAAAAGGGTCCAAGATCAAGTAAAACTTGTTAATGATATAAATAGAGATTTTTAGAGAGTACCAGAGAAAGGGACATTTGGTTTAGATAGAAATTTGAGGGACTGGGGAAAGAGATTGATAGGTATGAAAAACTGGGAAGTGATAGTATGATAAAGTTTTTATTTAGGCACTGGGAGGTACTATAATGCCAGGTTTAGGAGAGGAAGAAGTAAAGAGATATAGGACCTTTTGATTGTGACTCCTACCATGTACAGCTTTAAGATAACAAAGGGCATCATCGCTTCTCTTTCAGGTACTAGGGAATAAGAATATTTATACTGAGATAATGTACATATTAGAAATTCTAAAATTTGAAGTGCCATATAAATGTCAGATATTATTGTTAATGTTTAACTATGACTTCTTAAAATACATACTTCTTGAATCACATTTTTATTTATTATGTTTTACATGAATACTGTATGAATGAAAATACATACTTCCAGAGCTGAAGTACAGTCAGCAGTTCCATCCTACAATGTTTGAGCTCTGCCTATGAGATCAAATTTGCTATTTCTATCAGAACCTGTAGTTCTTGCTTGCTAGCAATACTTTGTCCATTTATATATAGATTTCTGAAGCAAAAGATTTACTCTTTTGACTGTTTTCATGGTTTTTTGTCTCATTACTGAATATATCTGCTCATATTCTTTTTTTCTAAATTGGAGCTACTTCCTGTGGTAGCCAATTTGTTAGATCTGTAATGGAACATTTTCTTCTCCCTCACTTTTCAATTTACAATCCTTATTCAAAGACTATTTCTTTAGAGTTCAAGATTCCAGGCAAATTTATACTTATCCACACCACTAGACTCCATTAGTTGCATTCCAACTAGGACCAAGAGACCATCATTACTACATTTTAACCTATGGGCCAGAAATCTAAATTTCATTATTTATCATAAACAGTTTTCCTATGTACCTATTCAACTATCAATTCATTACAGAAATCCCTTTCTTCATGACAGCAGTTAAGAAAATCTGACAATAAGAAAGTTATGGATATTCTGCCCACCTCAGACAATAACACTAATGAGGAGTTCTAACTATATCTGTAGTGTTGACCACAGTTTACAAAGCACATATGTCTTCTGGAAAGTATCCAGATGGCAAACCATATGATGAAATGGCTTATTTTTATACAGTATGAAGACTGAATGACCAAAATGGTGATGTTTAGCACTGGAAAAGAGAAGGATCGGGGGACATGATACTTTACTTTATGTGTTTGAAGGTTTGTCATGTGAAAAAGGGATTATACTTATTTAATTTGATCACATTGGGAGGAACCAGGAAGTTTAGATTTGATATCAGGAAAAACATTTGATCAATTAGAACCACTCCAAAAGAGAATGGCTACATTGGGAAGAGTGTTTGTATGTGGGGGGGAGCAGGTGGACCCTCATTATAGATCTTCAAGCAGAGGCCTGATGATTACCTGTGGCTGTATTATTTTGGAGGCTTTCTTTGGAGTATGAAGTAGACCAACTGGCCACCCTAAGCCATGAGGCCACATATGGCCTTCTAGGTTCTCACGTGTGGTCTTTTGTCTGAGGCCACATTTTACAGAACAAATCATTTTATTAAGGGGATTTGTTTTGTGAAGTTTGAATTCAGTTAAAGGGCAGCACTTGAGGACCTAGAAAGGCACAGCTTCCCTGCCCATTGAGTAGACTAACTTCCAAGTTTGACTTTCAACTTTGAAGTTTGTAAGTCTTTGAGTACCTGAGTTTCTGAGCTTTTCAACTTACTTCATAAGACTTTACATGCCCTAATAATACTTACCAACTCTGCAGACTGGTATTATTTGTCCTTATATGAGTCTCCAGATTTCCTTAGTAGTCATCAAGTTTGATACATCCTAGGATATACTCATTGATATCTTAGACTGATTGTTAATGCTAGATAGAAAAAGAATGCTTTGGTCCTTCTCAACAAAGGGTTACCACATGCCATTCCTTCTCCCCTTTTCCTTTAGTTATTGCTGGTTGAATTTTAACCTGATGACACATAATTATCCACTTCATCCTGAGAGATAAAACAGCTTCTTTCTTCTCACTGAGTTCAACAACCTCCCCTCCTCATAATACACACACACACACACACACACACACACACACAATCCAACACTCACCCTTTGAGAAAAGCTTCATATTTTTATACCTTTTCTATATAGCTTCAAGTCTTCAGTGATCTTGATTATTTTTCTCTTTTGTATTTCATTTTTTTTATTTTCTAACATTCTGAAATAATCCAAGATTCCTGTTGCCTCTTAACATCTGTTTTTACCCTTTATAATTATCTTCACTCTACCTTGAATTTTTGTCCCTCAAGAAATGCTTTCGTCTATTTTATAACTTAAAGAATGCGGAGACATTCCACATTCTTCTATATTTTCTTTTAGAAGGAAGACCAGTCTGGAATTTGAGTGTACATATCAGTTACCTAGCAAAGGCAAAAAGACAAACATCTATACAGGTCACTAAAAACTCTCCATCGCTTTCCATTGCTGGGAGTAATATCTTCAATCCTGAGTCCTCTGTTATTCTTCCTGGTAAGTGCTGTAGCCATTTCCCCCACCATCCTGCTGTGGCAAGCAGTCTGTCTGACAAGTCTTTTCATAAAGAATATTCATATGGATAGAGAGACCAGACCTTTTCCCCCAGAGTAAGTCAAAATTTTTAGGTAGAAACAACTGAGCTTAGATTAAATGTGAATGAATGAATAAAACAAGAATAAATCATTAAAAAAGTAAGTGAGCAGGTATTGTCCTTCCCTGCCACCTATACCCAGGGTGAATCCCTCTTCCACATAGTCCCACTGTGTCCCTGCCTTTAGTAACCTTTTGTTGTCATGAAGCCTCTGCCCACTAGGGCTGACTGGTCTGCCAGTTTCTCACCCACCAATATGGCAGTGTTCTAGGATCTCTCCAATGATTTTAATGATTGTGTTAATGATTGTGTATCTTCTCAGCATTCAGAAAATGCAACTGTTACCCATGTTAGCATCTATCACAGATCTAAAAGGTTTAGAAGTGTACCTCAATTTCTCTATAATTGTCTAGCAATCCACTCCTCATTTTATTCCAGTAAGTTCCTTTTTTTTATCAACTCTAGCTCTCTTGAATATGGTATCCCTTTCAAAAGGTAGCCTTTTTTTCCCTCCTTGGTGTTGCTATTGGGGAATAAATCTAGGACATAACTGAGACTCTCTCAAGACCAAACAAAGCATTAATAAATTATTTCCTTCACTAGTACATAGGTAGTACAATTTTTATTATCCCTGTCTTACAGATGGAATGGTCACAGAGATATTCCATTTCTTTCTAAAACTTTAAATAGTATTGATGAATTCAGCCTTGCTTCAAACTCATGAACTCTTGTCTTGTTACCTTAGTGTTTCCCCTCCCCCTTCAAATGTCTCCTTTTCTCCCTACCCCCACTACATTTGTCCTAAAAAGTTCATTTAAGAGCAGAAGCAAGGCATTGTACTAGACCCTGTCAATACAAAGACAATATTTTCAATTTCCACTGTGCTCAAGGGGATTAGGTTCTATGGGTGTGTAGCATCAATGCAATATTCATAGTTCTTATGGCAGCCATGAATATGCCAGCACAATTCTGAATTGTGAAATGCAACAGACTCTTCACATGCAAGACAGAACCAAAGCATTTATTCACACACCTGAAAGTCAAGTCTCCACACTAGAAAGTCAAATCCATCACAGCAACAAAGAAATCCTTATACAGTAACAATGCAGAATGCACTACCATCCCCAAGCCTTCCCTCTGTTAGGCTTCCCCAAAACCAGCTCCTTTAAACAACTCACAAACAGACTCCCTTAAACAAAATCATAAACAAGCTCTCTCACTCACACTAGTTGCTGCCTGTTCCTTCTCAGCTCTGACTAGTCTGACCAATTTCCTCCCAGTTCTGTTCCACCCTTCCTTCTCTACCTATTCAACAAACTCTTTCCACCATAGGCTCCATGTGACTCCAGCAGGTCATACGGGCCTATTAATGGAAGTGTTTCCCATTTAAACTACCACTATAGCATATAGGCTCTGTTTTCAAGTGAAACATGGTAAAATGAGGTGTGGGCACATAGACAAATAAAGATGTACACAGAAGAGTAAGATAAATACCAAGGGGAGTTCCTGGCAAAGTGCTACAAGACTATTAGAACAGGAATGGCAAATTGGACTTTTATGTAATAGCAGATTTTCACCCTCCTCTCTTTTTCTCTGTGCTGCTAATCGAGCCTTCCAGTCTAAACAGTTCACTGCTGAGTTGCTCCACATTCTTCTGCAAAACAGCACATGAAAATGAATGTTCTGTTTTTCTTGTACATGGCAAATAAATTCAGCAAGGAAGTATTTAGAATAATCTCTGGCCTCAAAGATGAAACTTACTGTTTTCAAGTTAAATTTCCCCCTGGGATTGGCATTAAGGAAGAATTAGGTTTGCATTAGGCAAGCTTTGCAGGATGCCCTGATAATGCCTTTGCAATCAAAATGTAATTACAAAATAGGGGTGGTTAAATTGGGGAATATTTTGTTTTCAACATGAACTGTAACAGTCGAACATGCAAATGCATTAAGGAGATGACGGCAGACTAGATTCCAACTTACTTACCCAGCTGAGAGGCTAAACACAGGCCAATCTGGAACAATAAACACAAATAAATAAATCAGAAGATAGTTTCCCAACTGTCAAGAAGCTTCCTAACATTTCTGAAAAGAAATGACTTGAATTTCAAGAATAAGGTGTCATGCTGTTCTGCTGCTCATAGTGAAAATGACAGTTTCTAATCTTGTTTTGCTTTGACTCCGTGTGTGTGTGTGTGTGTGTGTGTGTGTGTGTGTGTGTGTATTTGTTTCATTATGCATACCATGGGTTCAATTTTTGGATCTCATTCAATCTCTTCCCATGCCTCACTTTACTAATCTGTCCCCTCAATCCCAAAAGCTTCACATATCAACTAAGGCTTTATTTTCTCATAGCAAAGGTTTAAAGGATTTTAGAGGGCTTTTGTTTTTGTTTTTTAAAGGTGGCCTGAGAGAATTTTGATCACATCTGCTGACAATTTCTGCTACGCTGAATAACACAAATACAGATTCCACAGTTCCTGACTCAGGTGTTGCTCTTCTAGCCAGAAGCCCAGCCAGTTTTCCAGTCAGCATTAGCAGAATTGAGCTGCCAAAGGGCAGCACAGAGGGAAAGCCTTGCTAACGAAGCAAGATATGTTACACTCAGCAGCTTTGTGCAGTGTTGCTGATGAAGAAAAGGGGATGCAAAATGTAAGGTGTGGGATATGTGTAGGAAGAAAGGCATGGTGCAAATAATTGCTTGCTTGTAGTCTGCAAGTGATCCACTAGGTCAACAAGGAGACCATATGGTAACTCACCTACCACTGGACTTATCTGTGCCAAGTACATCATATTACAAATAAGCAAAACTCAGGGAACCTGCAACACAGACAAACATGTTCTAGATGGGGAAATAACCATAGTCATATTCAGGATACTTTTAGAGTAAGGCTAAGAAATGTAGAATATCTCTATGATTTCAATATATGTAAAGCCAGGATAAAACTAGTTGTATTACCTATATTTTAGGAAGAGTTGTGAAGAAAATGTTTTAATGATCATAAAGTGGTATCTAAATGTGTTATAATAATAACAATAACTTTATATAGAGCTTACTATGTGTCAGGCACTGTGCTAAGTGCTTTACAATTACCTCATTCAATCCTCACCACAACCCTAGGAAGTAGGTTATGGTTTCCATTTCTATTATCCTCATCATGATGACTATAGAATAGACTCACTGTCTAATAATAATATGCAGCATCTACATATTGTATGAATGCTTGCAAAGCACCTTACATGGGAGCCAACATTTCTACAGTATTTTAAGTGTAGCACAATGTTTTACATTTGTTATCTCATCTGTGCCTCATCACAGACTTGGGAGGTAGGTGATACTATAATCATTTTCAGTGGAGGAAACTGAGTCAGAGAATAATTAAATGTCTTCCCCAGGGTCACACAACTATTAAGTATCTGACTCACGATTCCAATGAATGTCTTCCTGACTCCAAGTCCAATATTCTATTCATTGCACCCACTCATAGCAACATCTTCCAAATGGTTTCCTTTAGTTCATTGTCATTTAAGATATTCTGTGCCTGTAATAATCTTCTTCCTCTCCCCAATACATTACACACTGGAATTTTTCATATTACCTATGGTCAAGGGAAATATTACTGAATTGTAGACATGCTAAAGTTGGACTCAGAAAGACCATGAAGATATACATGGGACCAAATGAGAAAGTCAATGTGGAAAGAGCATGATACTTATTACATGTGTGACCTCAGACAATGCAGTCACCTTCCAAGACCCCAGTATCTTCACCTGTAAAACGGGAAGGGCTGCTCTAGGGGGGCAGTGGAGCCAGCTCTAAAGTCCTCAGAGACAATTGTTAAATTTTCAGTGTGAGCATTTACACTCCAGAAACTGCCAATTGCAACAAATCAGGACTTGAATTATTGTTTGGTTCATTGTCTAGAGCAGAGCCTCAAGGTCATATGTGGCCTTCTTGGTCCTCCAGTGGGGCTTTTTAACTGAGTGCAAGTTTGATAGAATAAATTCTTTCATTAGGGGATTTGTTCTGTGAGGTTTGAATTTGGCGAAAGGGACACACTTGAAGACCTAGGGTCACATATGGCCTGGAGGCCACAGGTTCCCAACCTCTGCTCCAGAGTCAAAATTAAAGACTTAAAGAAAATCTTAATGATGCAGATTAAATTTAAAAGGGTGTGTGTCTACTTTTACTGAAAAGCTGATTGTTAAACATTTACCAGCACACCCATCTTGATCTGTAAATATTGTTTGAACTCAGTAGGAGTATGGCAGAAGACACAGAGAAAGAAGTTATCACCAGACTGGAGTCATGATGAATGCAGGCTGATAAATAACGATAACAAAAACAATAATAATAGCTGAAATTTTACAGGGCTTTAAGATTTGCAAAGTGTTTTATATCCACTACCATTCAAGCCCTAGAATACCCCTGGATTGTTCTACATGACTTCTAATGTCCCTTCCAGTTATAAATCCACTATTCTGTATGATGTCACTTCATAAATTATATGAATATAAAATATTCTTCTCCTCTTTTCTTTCCCTTCTTATTCCATTGTTTGTTTTCTCACTGTTGTAGTAAAAACTACATTTTTTCTCTCTCGTTGAGCAGGTAATGTCCCCCTCTTTCCTATAGGTGTTTTGGGAGATACTCCTGGATAACCAGAAGAAGAAAGGAGAACTGTGGTTGTACTTAAAGATAGTTGTGGAGAGACTGGTCTGTTCTGTCAAGCCTCCAGATGTGCAGTGGACGCTGATATGGACATGGAGAGTAATGGCACTAGTACCTTGGATGTGGTGAAAGATTACATCATCATTTTTATCATCTTTATTTTCATTGTCACTATCATTGTGCTCAGAGAAATGAATAATAGGGAAAGAGACCAAGTTAGGAAAACCAAATAAACAAGCAAATCTGGGGTGGGTAGAGATTTTGTGAGTTCCAGAGTGGAAGAATGGATGGGGGATTTATGAAAAACAGCATGACTGATTCACTTTTTTTTTCAAAAGGTAAGGTCCTAGTGCCTTTTGATTTCAGCTATGGAAACCTGGAAGAATATAGCTACAGTTTTTGACTATTCCAGATGTGTGGGTCTGACTCATGCATCCTTTTAACATTTTCTTTTTGGATTGGACAAACTCTGGATGAGAAATGTCCCTCTGCAAATGGAAATCAGCACCTTCTCTACAACTTGCACTCTTAGAAAATATTAGAGACATCAAGGGGTCACTTGAATTGCTCTGTGTCACACCGCCAGTGTATATTAGAAGCAAGACTTAAATCGCATTCTTCCTCATTATGAAACCAGTTCTCTATCAACTCGAAGCTAGTACCTGATTTATCACATTCCTCCTATATTCCACAGGTTACTACCTTCCTTATTTTCAGCCATAGGCTTCTACCTACTTCATCTGAACATAGATTTAAAGATGTAAAGGAAATTAGAGATAAAAATAGCCCAAACTCCAATTTTACAGATGCAGAAGGTGAGGCCCAAGGGTATTAACTGACTTGTCCCACACTCCCCTGAAGTAGTGACTGACAGAGTAAGGATTTGAATTTAGGTCCTATACTTTTAAAATGTGGGCTCTTTTCCTTGTACCACACCTACACTCTTTGGGATAGTTTTAAGTGGTTGAGATTTTTTTTCTCTGAGTAGATTTTGGAGAGATGAGCTGGAAAGACAATCTTTAGAAGTCTGCAAAGTTGAAAGCATCTTTAGATTTACATGTGTTCATCCTTCATTGCCGAAGAAGACCATGCCATCAGAGAAATGATGACATGACTTTTGCTTGACTTTGTTTTGCGTGAGGGAGGGCTGTGCAGGTCACCAGCCTCACTTCTCCTCCACAGCCATTTGAATCCAGTGACCAGATCCTGATCAAGATGACTGGAGATGACCCAGGATGAGGCAATTGGGGTTAAGTGACTTGTCCAAGGTCACACAGCTAGTGAGTGTCAAGTGTCTGAGGTGAGATTTGAACTCAGGTACTCCTGACTCCTGCACTGGTGCTCTATCCACTGCACCACTTAGCTGCCCAGTCTAAGAAATGCTACACCATACAAGGGTTAAGTGTACCCCACTGTCCCATGGATACAGAAGCATCCATGCTCTCATTAGTTAAGCTGAGCCTTGGTACATTGTGTCTCCAAGTCAACAATTCCCTGAATTCTTCTAATCTATTTGAATCTCTATTTACCTTCTCTTAGATTTCTTGATGATTGGTAATGGCAAATATAGGAGAAAACAGATTGTGAACTTTTGAAATTGCTTTTAATGAGAGAGTTTTCATATGATTGGAAACACAATTTAAAAACAAAAGAAGTGAGCTCTGGTAGGACCCTGTTCCTCATTTCATCTTCATTTCCCTGCTCCTAGTCAGCTGTGTGTGCAGATGCTGAAATGCTGTTTGTTTATCATGGGACCAAGAAGATTTATGGTTGGGTGCATATACAGGCTGCCTTTCCCTCTCTCTTGGCACCATTCCTGAGTTCTGCAGTGCACAAGAACATTTAAACATGCTTAATAGGGAAGTCTGTACCACATGTTCCCTGTAACTCTCATCTGGTTATTTTTCAGCTTCTGCTTTGGTTGAAGTTAAGGTAATTACAAAGTTATTATTTGTCATTTTCATTATCTTCGGGGTCAGAAAGACATCTGCTGAAATGCAACATCATCTGTCATTGGTGCCAGCTGGCGGTCAGGCACGGGAGTGGACATAACAAATGAGTGGGTGGCTGGTTGTCCATTCTGGCTGATCATGTGTGTTTGGACATTTTTGTACCTGTTTCTGCAATGGCCCTTCAATGAGGATGTATAAGCTCAGGTCTCCTGTTACTGTAAATAACAGTGAGACAGAAGAAATACAAGATACCACTTTAGGGTACAAATGATTCTAGAATCTAGAACTTCTAGTGCAAAGGTGGTGAGGCCACATGTGGCCTTCTAAATCCTCAAGTTGCGAAATTTGGATTAAGTCAAAGGGCTGCACTTGTGCATCTAGCGGGCTTCAGGTACTCTACACCAGTTCTAGTAAAGAAAGCATAACAAAAAAAAGACATGTCCTTAAGACGATGTATTTGAGTCCTCTCCCTAATGAGTCATCTTCTTCCCTCTCTGACATTCTAAGAGAACTTCTGAGTGATGTTTTGGGGGAGCAGCCATGATTTTCTGGTGCTAAGTTATACACCAATAAAACATGGGATGTATATCTTCTCTGTACGCATACACATCTTCATGATGTGATGTGAAGTGACTCTAGGCAGGATTCCCTGTATTAAAATATCTTTTACATGCTGGCTTTCCAACATGCAGGTAATTGTTTTGGATCTCTTGATTCCAAAGGTTTTTCTATGTTAAAGTCTCCTTATGTAGTAAGTCGGGCAGCAAACATCATATCGACTGTTCCTCGGCCCTTTCTGAAGCCATACTGGCTTTCAGGTAGATGACCATCCTCCAGGTGAAAGATCAGCCTATTATGACTTTAGTCATTGGTGGCAAAATTCTTGCTAGAGTCCTCCTTGTATCCTTAGTGATGAACAGAGTGATAGGCATAAAGCAAGTTCTTACTATATGTGTTTTTCATTCATTCAGTCAGTTAAGATTTGGGAGGAAGGCAATTGGGGTTGTGACATGCTCCAGTGTCACACAGCTAGTTTCTGAGGCTGGATTTGAACTCACATTCTCTGACTCTAGGGTCATATCCACTGCACCACCTAGATGTCCCCAGCTAACATTAAGTGCATCCTATGTACCAAGTACTGTGTTAAGCCCTGGAGATTCAAAGAAAAAAAAAAAAAAACTATCCCTGCCTTCAAGGAGTTTAAAATTGGTTGAAAGAAAAAGCACATTTAAGTCAGAGCAAAGCCTGCACAAGTGGACATGTGGGAGAGACAATCAAAGAAGACAGGAGATTTCAAACCTGAGTAACAGGAAAGATAGTGGTACCTTTAACAGGAATATGGAAATTCAGAAGAAAGAGTTTTTAGAGAAAGAGGGCATTTTGTTTTGGACATACTTAATTTGAGATGTCTACAGAACCTATAGTTTGAAAAGTACAAGAGACAGTTGGCAATTTGGGACCAGGACTCAAGAGAGAGAATAGGCATGGATATAGAAACAGTGAAATCATCTTCACAGTCATGATAATTAAACCTATGGGAACTGATATGATCACCAAGTAAAAGGTAGAGAAAGAAAAGAGAAAAAGGCCCAGGACTGAACTTTGGTGGTGGGGCACCCACAGTTAGTTGAAGTGACATGTGTGAGAATACAGCGATAAAAAAAGAGAAGGAGCAGGTGGGAAAGCCAAGAGAATAATGTCACAAAAACCCCGAGAAAAAAAATAATCAGCTATTTCAAATGCTGCAGAGAGGTCAAGGAGTGTGAGAACTGAGAAAAGATTAAGTGACTTTTAGTAACATTGGAGAGAGAAATTTCTATTGGATGATCAGGTCAGGAGCCAGACTGCAAAGACCTTAGAAGAGAGTGAAAGGGAGAAAAGAGAAAACACTAACCATAGATGAATTTCTCAAGGATTTTAACTAAGAAGGGAGGAGAGATGTGGGATGATAGTTGACAGGCATGGTGGGTTCTGATGAGGTGATGTTTTTGTTTTGTTTTGACTTTTTTTTATAGAGGAGTTCAGTATGTTTATAGGCAGTAGAAAATAGTGAATGGGGAGAGACTTGAGAGAAAGGGCATGGTAGAAGGGTCAGTCTTTTGGAAAAGATGAGAGGGACTAAGACTGTGTATATTGAGCTGTTGGCCTTAGCAAGCCATAGGGCTGCCTGATCATCAGAGACTCAAAGTGAAGGAGACTCCAGGGAGCAGAGTCAGAAGAAAGATCTATCAGTATCAGGTCTCAAACTGTCCTACAAATCAACAATTAAAGCTTCTTAAATGGAAGAGATCAGGGACAGACCGTGGAGAAGCAAAGAAGCACAGTAAATAAAGTCTTCCTTGGTAAATTCAGAGATCCCAGTAAGTGGGAGAAGGAGTCACTAATAACAGAAATGGGAAAGCAGTCTGTCTATCCAAGATGTTTAGACTAAAACCATATTCTATATAAAAATAAGCTCCAAATGGATGGGTGATTTCAACATACAAGGTCACATCATTAAAAGGGAGGCCAGGGCAAGGAAGAAATTACCTTTCAGATATGGATTGAAGAAAGGCTCGTAACTAAATGAATGATTGAGATGATAAGACAAAAAGAAACAGAATTTTGATTATAGAACATATAAGAGGCTTTGAATAAACACATTTAACATAGTTAGGATTAAAATAAAAACCAGCATGTGGGGCAAAATATTTGCAGCAAGTTTATCTGATAAAGGTCTCATGTCCAATAGAAATAAGAACTGATTTAAATTTATATAACTAAAAACCATTATCCAATTGATTAGTGTTCAGAGGATATGAAGAGGACTTTTCAAAGGGAGAAATCCAGGTTATTAATAACCATAATTAAAAAATCTCTAAATCACTAATAATTAGAGAAACATAATAACCTTTAGGAGCTTTTCAGGTTCTACTTCATATCCATTAGATTGGTCAAAAAAATACAAAAGATGTGAATAGTTAATATTTCAAGGACAATATGAAAACAATGTATTGTTGGTAGAGTTAAATTTGTCCATTGGAAAACAATTTGGAACTATGTCCCAAATGTTAATAAACTGTGCATCCTTCTTGCAACAGCTATATCATTTCCAGGACTATAATCAAAAACATCAAAGAGGAAAATCTGTGTGTCTATAATATATACTAGCTTTTTTTGTAGTTGCCCAAAATCAGAAAATAAGGACCTGTCCTATTGGGGAATGGGAAAGTAAGTTATGGTATAGGGAATTAACGGAATATTGTTTTACCATTAGAAATGATGAAGTGGACAGTTTCAAAGGAAATTGGGTAGATCTCTATGAACTAATGGAGACTGAAATAAGCAGAACTGTGAGAACAATTTATAAAATGACAACATTATAAAGAAAAACAACTTTAAAAGACTTTATAACTCTCATCAATACAATGACAAGCCAGAAGATTGAAAATGAAATTCTACATCATCTCTGCCAGAGAAGTGATCAATTTAAAATGTAGAGAGAAATATACATTTATTTTCAGGAATCAACAATGTGGGCATCTGTTATGATGATTTTATGCGTGTTTTGTGATAAGGGTTTTATTCTTATTTTTTTTGTTCACTGGGGGTGCTTTTTGTCCTTTTCTCAAAGAGGACTATGACATCAGGAGGGTGATGCCATCACTTGCAGATGAATTGAAGTGAGGGAGGGCTGTGCAAAGTCAAGAGCCTCACGTTTTCTTCCAGAACTATCTGGGACCACTGGCAAGATATAGATCAGGATGACTGGAGATGTCCCAGATGCAGTGGGAGACCTTGGTCTTTTTAAGCTATGATGTTTCCCAGGTCTCAGTTTGACTGAGTTAATGCCCATTCAGTGATTAAGGCTAGGCAAAAAATGAGGCCAAGAATGGCCTCTTTAACCTAGTTAAAACAAACAAACAAAAAATCAGTCTGAGAGGGAAGAACCTCAGGGTTTCTAGCCAAAACAGAAACAGTTGCTATTTACATTTACTCTGAGCCATCAGGGCCCAAACAATGACTAAGTGGGGCTTGGACTGGCACCTATTGTTGGCCAATCAATGAGTATAATGATGAATATTTTTTTTAAAAAGTTAGCATCTGTAAGTTTATTGTTGATTAAGTCAGCATAGTTTTGTGAGTTCTTCGATTCTGCTCAGTAGCATGAATAGGAATGAAGGAGGCAAATGGTGGGAGTCATATAGGGTTGGGTTTTAGCAAAGTTTGATCAATGACAAAATAAGGGGAGAAAGGGTTTCAGAGGATAGTGGAAAGTTGAGCTGTTTCCCTAAATTGTTGAGATTGAGAATGAAAGAGTATACTCGGATCATGAGTAATGGCCTAGGATACTACTGAGGGATGGAAGGATTAGAGGTAATTGTCATGAGATAAAGTAAATTTAGGAGGAGTGAGACTAAGGGAAAGATGGAAAGGTGATCAGAGAAAGGAAATGTAGAAGAAGCAGAGCACTTGTGGGTGGTAGCAAGATCAAAGTTATGACTATTTCCATGTGCAGCTGACAATTGAATCAAAAATTTGATCAAAAAATCAAAATATATATTAGTCTCTTAGAATGAAGGAAGGAGATGGTATGGAGAGGGATACTGTGAGCAAGGCAGAGCCCTCATTAAATAAGGTAGGAGAATGTTTAAAGGTTCCAAAGGTCAGCTATTGAGTGCCTATTATGTTCCAGGAACTATGCTAATCACTGGAATTGGAAGGATCTAGATTAGGTAATAAATTTTGTATTTCAAAGGGTAGTATTTGAAGCAATATTATCCAGAGATAGTTAGGTCTCAGTGAGTGTCAAAAGATATAGATAGCATGAGAAAGTTTGAACTTTACTCAGGAGGCAGTAGAGATTTACTAAATATTGTTAAGCAGAGTGATATCACCAAGATATATGCATAAGGATAGTTATACCAGAAGTGTAAACTTGACTTTCTGACCTCATTTTCCCAATGAGAAAACTGAGGCTGAAAAACGTTTAAATGATTTGCCTAAGGAACACACAGCTAGGCAATGTCTGAGGCAGGATTTTTAATTCAGTCCATACTGACCCCAAGTCCAATACTGCATCTGCTGACCTATTGGGCTATCTCCTAAAAGAGTCCAGATAATAAAACAGTGAGTTTTTCTAAGGAAGGCAGGTGATTAGAATATTCAGGGTTCAAGATTTGTGTTGCCAAAACCCACTACTGCCTGACCTGATCTAACCTGATTCTGTGAATTGTGGCAAACCTGATGGAGTTGAGGCCTAATGGTCAGTAACTAGTTATGGTTGGAATTCCCATGATCAGAGCCTGCCCAAGTTGTGCCAAGGAGGCAGAAACCCCAGATTCATCCTGGGCCCAGCCAAGAAACCTCTTACCATCTTGGTTTCTCTCGTTTCTCTCCTTTGGACATATTTAAGCTTATCAATGGTCTTCCAAAAAAATATTCCAGATGTTATATGAACAGTTAAAAGGACACCAATAACAAACAGCTAACATTGGTAATATGGATTAAGATCTCATTGACATTATAAAAATGGGACCCAGATCTGTGTTTCAGGTGGAAAGAAGGAAGTATCAGAAGGGAAGGAAAACGGAGCTGGGAAGAGACCAGTTTTGTCTTTCATTTATCTTCCATACTAATTCTAGTGTAAATATTCTTATACATATATCTGGTCATATCATTCTTCTCAATTCTATATTGACTCCCAAGTAAAGTTTAAATTCACCTGAAATACATCCAAATATAAGTTTATTATTAGTATTTATTAATTATATAATGAAGATGATGATGATGATGATAGTGATGAATAAAATCTCATAGGATATATATTGACAGTCTATAGGGAAGTTGAGTCTAATCTTGCTGATATAGGTTTGTGGGAGTTGTGTGTAGTCTGTCTTTCACTCTTGGAGAGCACCATGATGTCAGGAAGGTGTGTCATGACTTGCAAATGAATTGAGTTTAAGTGATAGGGTGCTGTGCAAAGTCAGCAGCTTCCCTTTCTCCTCTAGAGGCATTTGGATCCAGTGGCCAGATAAGGATCAGAAAGACTGTAGGTGGCCCAGGATGAAGTGGGGGACTTTGGCCCTTTTAAGCTAATCTCTTTCTGAGTCCTCACTTTGACTGAGGCAGCACCTATTCAGTGATTAGGACTTTTTGAGAAGTGAGCCAAGGGATGACCCTTTTAATAAAAAAAAAAAAAAAGTGAAACTGGGAATGCAAGACCTCAAACTGGGAGTGTAAGACCTTTAGAGTTTCTGGCCAAAAGGGAAACAATTACAATTCATATTCACTCTGATTCATCTGGGCCCAAACAGGAACCATTACCTGGTGCTTGAGTAGTGACCTATTGTTGACCAGTCAGTGAGAGTCCAAGTGAATTTGGGTTTAAGGTACAGTTTTTAAGAAAGAAATCTAGCCAATACACCTCAAGATATCTAGATAGGTATGGGAATATGTAGCTTGGCAAGAGAGTCCAAAGGCTTAAGAGGCTCTATAGGGAAACTGCCCAAGGGCAGTCAGGAAAATGAGGTGGATCCAATATAATATTAGTGTAACACCAGTGCCTGGAATATCTAGCATGGACTCCCACATAATAAATGCCCTCAGATAGTGTGCAACTTACTCTTTCTCTCACCTTCCTTAGGCCAATATTCTTTCTCTAAAACTTAGATTATGGATTTGCAGATAGATTATGGATTTGCAGATAGAAAGCATATCAGATGAAGTTCAAAATTCATTATTTTACAGATGAGAAAATTGAGGCCCAGGGAAGTTGTGATCTGTCTGTCTATCTATCTACCATCTATCTATCTATCTATCTATCTATCTATCTATCTATCATCATATATCTGTTCATGATCATACAGGTAATAGATGAAAAAGCTGTGATTTTCACATAGTCCTAACTTTAGATGTTTTCTCTCCACCATAACTTTTCCACCCAGTGGACTCTTCTAGCATGCTCCAGGAATCTCTTCATCTCATAAGATAATACCATTCTTGGAACATATCCCTCTTTAGAACCCTCTCCTTTGGTGTCCCTTCCTTGCTTTTATTGGTAGGCAAAAATCTCTCTCCTAGAGCCTTCATTTCAGTTAGGAAACCCCGGTCATCCATTTCTTCATTTCCCAATCTACTTCACTGCACTGAAGTTCTCCATCATTCCCCTATGTCAAGTGCCTTCTCTCCCTCACCCTCACTCTTTTTCCTTTGTAT
This sequence comes from Bettongia penicillata ogilbyi, assembly GCA_023548195.1. Lineage (NCBI taxonomy): Eukaryota > Metazoa > Chordata > Mammalia > Diprotodontia > Potoroidae > Bettongia > Bettongia penicillata. The sequence goes on along the minus strand of JAJHZJ010000171.1, from coordinate 1,865,222 downwards.
GTTGTCTTTCCCCAATCAATTATAAGCTTCTTGGGGACAATAGCTGTCTTTTGCTTTTCTTTTATTATCCCCAGAATTTTGCCAGTGCTTAAATGACTGACTGACTTTGCTTCCTTCCTTAGTCTGTTTCCATCTTTGTCATTCTGATCTAATCAAGGTGACTGATGACCAGATTCCTACATAGCATTTTACAGAAATGATACTGCCATATTCTCATTTAGGACCTATGAATGTTGTTTTAATCCCACTTCAAAAAGGGAGATGAATAGGTTGCACCAATGTCTTTGTTAACTATAAAAGAATTCTCTTGAAGTCTCAAGAGAGTCATAGACTATTCACAGGTCAATGAAGTTTTGCCAAGTAACAACTCACAGGAAGATAGTTTGCCATATCAAAGTCCAGTGCTTTGCTCCTCGGTGTGCTGAAAGCTCCCTCGTCTCTTCATTGCTGGAGGTTGATGTTCAGTTTATTTCCACAGACACTTCCACACTTTCTTAAAAGTCTGTTTCAATTTGCAGTGACTGAGAGATCTGGCCTTATGCAGGCTTGTTCTGGGCCTGCTCAGCCAAGAAGAGCTTTTAAGGGAATAGCCAATCTGGGTTCACTTGAGTTTTCATGAGCAATTTAAGCTGAAGTCAAGAAAGTCTAGCAGACTCTAGAGACCGCAAAGCAAACAAGAAAAAGCCTATTAAAATGTCAGGTGAAAAGAAGAGTGAGTATGGCCCAAATTTAGGCCCGTATGTTTTGTTTTCTCTGAGAAACTGTCTTTGATATGCCATAAAACCACCTTTCTCCCCTTCTCTGAAGGGTAGGCAGGAAATCCAAGCAATTTGAAAGAACTAAATTTGTTATTAGGAAGAACTAGTTTCAAATCCTGTGTCAGATCCTATCTATCTGTGTGACCCTAGTTAATTTGGTTAATATCTCTGTGTCAGTTTCTTCATCTAAAAAACGAAAGAATTGAATTATGACCAAGTCAACTAATCAGCTACATTAATTGAATTCCTCTAAAGTGTAAAGATCTTCACCTAATATTCTATGAGCCTATGAAATAAGAAACAGAGATTTCTACAACAACATTGTCAGCCCTCACCTGATTTGATGGGAATAAAAAGTAGTTGCCGCTGAATATACATCTATGTAGAGGGAAGATTAAGTCAATTTCATTGTCTGAAATGGTAACTGACACCTTCTTATGCTTTGCTACTCTTATAAAAAGAGCCACAGATGAGTTTAAATACTTTTGCAGATGTTAGTTTGACCCTGTCTATATTGGGGTCGGGAGCATACACACAGGAATTAAATGTATTTCTTGCCCTCCTTTTGTCCGTTAATAGTAAAGTGGAGATGTCAGGTTCTGAGAACCTAAAATTCTTTAAGAAACGGCATTCCTAAAAATGTGCCTTTGCCGCTCAAATACCATTTTTTACATACATTAAATTAGTATTGTAGAATCTAGTGTGATGCAACTCATTTTCATTCTCATTTTGATTGCTCACTTTTGACCCAAAAAACACTAGTGTGGGAATGAGGAGACATGTGATAGTGACAGCTTTGTTTCAGCTCCATGATTTTGGGTGAATCATTACTTTCAACAACCACTGTCCTCAGTTTCCACATTCAAAAAATGAGGAAATTAGAATAAATGGTATATAAAAGGTCCTTTCCAGCTCAAGCATTTTATGATACTGTGAGGACTGAAACTGTACAGAACTTCTTTGTTTGACTCCAGAGGGCAAGATAGCAGAGGAATGTGGAGGATTTGAAAAGAAGTAAATTTAAGTTTCATGTGAGGTAAGGTAAAAAAGAAAATCTACACTTTTCCTTAACGTCTAAATTTGCTTGTTTTCAAACTCTCTCCATTACTGTCATGTCATAGTATTTAGGATTATTGAAAAATGGAGTAGCCTGCCTTGGGAGCAAGTAGGTTCCCCATCACTGGATGTCTTCCAGGAGAAGCTTGAGGAATATTTGTCAGATATGTTTTAGAGAAGATTCTCAATCAGGGTGTTCAGGCTCCTTCAGCTCCAATACTCCTTAACTGTGAAATACAGTGTTTCAGAAAGTGAAACAGTATAGACAGTCTGAATAACTGTTACACATTTACAAATATATGAAGAAATATGCTAATGTATATACATACTTTTATGTATCAGTCATTTCAAAATTCCAAAATGGGATGACCTGCTTTAATAGATAGTGAGTTTTCCATGACTGCAAGTCTTTAAGCAAAGATAAGATCATTACCAAAAATCATATTCTCATAGATACAGAGCTTAGAAGGAACCTCAGGATCACCTTGCCTAATTTCAATATTTTGTGACTGATGAAACTGCGGATTGAGGATGTTAAGCATCTTGACTAAGGTAACATAGGTAGTAAATATCATATGTGAGGTATAAGCCCTGTGATTTGGTTTTAGAGTCTAGAGACACAAAATTTTCTTTGTTGTAGAAGAAATACATGCTTTAGGCATGAGTTGGACTTGATGTCCTCCGAGCTCATCTCTATTTAGATTCTATGATCATTTTATTTTATTTTTTATATGATAATCCTTGCACTTTAGAGGAATTCAATTAATGTAGCTGATTAGTTGATTTGGCCATTAACTGGAAATAGTAATAAAAAAATCAGTTTACCTAATTGCTATACCATTATAAATGAAAGTGTAGTTTAAGAAAAAGAACATTGGATTTGGAATTAGGAATGTTTGGATTTAAATCCTGTCTCTGACACTTGCTACCTAGGTGACCATGGGCAAGTTAATTACTCTCTCTGAATCTCAGTTTTCTTAATCTATTTTTGTTTCTGTTTTTTGTCTTTATATTGCCTGCATGTAACACATTATCTGACACAGTAGAATCTATCTAAATTGGATTCAATTTATAAATGGGGATTATACATGTATGTGTGTGTGTATATATATATATATATATGTGTGTGTGTATGTGTGTGTGTTTGACTCTGTTTCCTTATCTGTAAAATGAGCTGGAAAAGGAAAGGGCACTCCATCTTTGCCATGAAAACCCCAATTGAGGTCATGAAGAGACAGATATGATTGAAAGATGGCTGAACAAAAATAGTATGAAATGACTCCTACCCTTGCAGTGTTTCTACTTTAGTTGGGGAAGCACCTAGGCACACTGAGGTAAGCAGGCAAGACAACTGTTGCCATCAAGGAGTCAAAATTCTAATGAAAGAAGAGAATACTTATAGGAGTGAGAGAGGGTTAGGCAAGAGTATTTTGTAAAAGGAAGTCAGAGAGAATTGTGGTTGAAGTCATAGGGCAATGTATTAACACACACTTTCCATATCCCGCAGTGTTAGTTTTATTACTGTTCCCAAACTTAGAATTGGCAATCAGGAACAGAGGGGCAGGAAGGTGTCATCATGTTGTAGAGATCAATAAGAAATGGTTTCATGTGTCAATCAGAAGCTCAGGATCTTGGGGTGGGAGCAAGGACTTTATGGGTCAATCAGAAGCTTGGGGTACTAAGATGGGCTACTGAGTTCTGTGTCAGAGGTATGCTTCAAGTGTGGGCAGCATAACATGGAGATGTCTGGGAAATGATTCCATATATCACAAAGATAATTTGAAGTACATGAAGAAGGTTCTGTAATCCCCACATTGTGGTTCAAAATAAGTATCCCTCCTTAATTCCTTCCTTTTCTCCACCTCCTGACTTCCCTTATTTCTTTCAAGTCTCAGCTAAAATTCTACCCACTACAAGAAGTCTTTCCTAATCCCCCTTTATGCTATCAGTTTATCTTACGTATATATATATATATATACACACCCATATATATACACATATATACATACACACATACATACATATGTATAAGTACAATTGTATGTATATGTACACACCTGCATATATGTATATATATATGCATCATCTATATACATTCATGCATATTTGTATATCTGTGTACATATGCACATACACATTTTTTGGTTTGTACTGTTGTTTCCGTGTTATTTCTTGTTCAGTTTTGTTTACTTTTCTTTGTGTCCCTTTGTGTGCTTAGCACAGAAGCACAGTAGGGATCTAACAAATGCTTGTGGCCGTGCCTTGTTAATTCACATATAACAGATTTAAATGCACTCAGCATCCATAGTTCCAAAGATCTGTTTCTAAATGGAATGTGACAAAAAGAAAAGGACCTTAAAAGTGATAAGTCACTCCACAGGCATATTACACAGCTACTTCCCCAGCAAAAAGACCACAACGGATGTGCTTGATATAGCCTACACAGTAAAATGACCCTTCACTCACTGCTCCAGGCTTATTAAGACAATCACGAGTGTCTGACTTCCATATTCTCTTTCATGTGAAGTCTTCACAGCGTGGCATGAAAGAAAAGCAAAGGAGGCAGGTTTTAGCTCAATGTAGGGGGAATCTTAATAATTATAGCTGTCCAGAAGTAGAATGGGCTGCCTATGGCCACTGTGGGCTCACTGCCAGCGGAAACTGGAGCAACTGTATAGGGAATTCATGGATTGAAACACCAGAAATGGGTTAGGTTAGATGCCCTTCTAGCTCTGATATGCAAATGAGTATCTGTGGGCTAGTGCTTTTCTGGTGTTTTATCATAATATAGATATTACCTTGGGTTCTAAAAGTCAATCCCAATGCAGCACAAGTTCCAAAAGTTCTAAGAAACTTGAAAGGCTTTGAATATGTATTCAGAAATGAACTCTTTGTGTTAGTTCACCACAAATCTAGTTAAGTTCAAACCTAGTTAAAACAGGTCACTAGTTGGGGTGCATAGTGATTATTATTTTTTTATCTCATGAAGATTTACTGATTTATTATCATAATTATCAGTGGTAGTAGTAGTGGTGGTTATAATAATATTCCTTGAAACTTGCAAAATATTTTACAAATATTATCATAATTTTTGTCCTCACATCAGCTCTGGGAATTATTCTCATTCTGATAAGGAAACTGAAGTAGACAGAGGTTAAGGGATATATCCAGGATCCCACAGCTAATAAGTATCTGAGGGCAGATTTGAACTCTGATCTTTCTTCTTTCAGGCTTACTATGTTATGTAGGTACTCAGGATGGATACTGATATATCTATACATATAACTATAGCTAGTTATATATATAGACTCATCAGTTATAGCTACTATACCATACTATAGCAACTATAGCTAGTTACAGTCAATATTTTACATATATAGTACTATAGAAATGTAAACTTTATATAGTAAACATTGCAATAAAGTATAAATATTTTATGTGTTTGTATACATCAATGCATGTATATGTATGTAAATGTGTATATATATTAGTTATGTATATCTGGTTCTATATATAAATAAACATGTATATATTTATATGCCTAGGTGTGTAGTCTCTCAGTGCAAATCAGTATTCATTTTGTAACTTGCAGTCTTAGTTGCCTGGGGGCACTTAGAGGCTCAGTGGTATACCTGGATCATATGTGTTAGGTGACCAGCGGACTTCCTGATTGTCGTGACAACTCCCTATGTACCACATCATGATGCCTCTCTTTTATACATACACATATGCATATATTTCTATACTTGAAAATAGTTATTTCATCTGTATGGGTATTCTCAATGATGCCACTTTCCTATGCTTCAGTAGATCAAGTAATGCCATATTAAAGTTCATGATTTCCATGCTAGTTGATGAGCAATAATTACTTCTTTAACAATTTCTAAACAATGACTTTGGCTTAATATCTGCTGTTGGAATTATTCATAACAGTGTCCCAGGATGGTTCTCTCTCTCTCCCCTCCCCGCTCTTTTCCTCCCACCCTCTCTCTCTCTTTCTCCCCCATTTTCCTCCTCCTTTCCTTCTTCCCCTTTCTTGCACTCTCTTCCTCTCCCTCCCTTCCTTCCTCTCTCTCTCCCTCCCTCCCTCTCTCTCTCTTTCTCTCTGTCTCTCTCTCTGTCTTTCTCTCTCACCTCTCATGGCTTCTCAGCATGCCCTAAGATGGCATCAAGTGAAGAATCATCATACTATGTAGAAAAAGGTATAGATACCAAGCATATGCAATATGATATTTTTGCCATGAAGTTACTGTGTAATATCTCTATGAAATGACATCATTTGTATTCGTCAGTTTGCCACATTCTATTTAGAAATCTCCACGTACCAAGATCGTTTCATGAAGTATCCCATTATTAGACTTGGTTGTTAAACCCAACTAAATGCACTCAGCTTCAGCAACCAACCAAGTTAAAGGGGACAACCCAGAAAAGTTTCTGACCCTCTTCATCCTAATTAATAGCTCTGATGAATCTCAGAAGAGTTAGAGAGAGGGCAATATATTTGCTGGTTAGGCTTCAAGATCTCTGACTTTTAAATATTTCTTTGTCATACATTTCCTTGGGGCTTTTTCTTTTTCTCATGTCTCTTTCTTGTGTCACTTTTTTTTCTTTGATGAAGAATGGTTATCTAACCACTATTTTGTTTTTCCACGGAAGCATTGTGGAGTAATGGAAAGGACACTGGACTTGTCCTGCCTCTGTCACTAAGTCATTGTGAAACCTTGGGTAAGTCACTTCTGTTGTTTGGGCCTTAATGTCTTCATCTACAAACTCTACCTGCAGACACAATCAATTTCCAAGATCCATTTCTAGTAAAGGTTCAATGAGAATTAGAACACACTGTGAGTATGAATAAGGGAATAAATGTCAAGAATTTCGAGGTTACTGTGAGAAAAACTCTGTAAATAGGAAGATGTTATTAGACTTGTCACCTTAGACTGGTAAAATGGCAAGATCTCAGAGCTATAGCCACATTTGCCATCTTGTCAAAGATTAGAATATGCTGCCAAGTGGAGTAGGACTCTTGTGTTAACCAAGAGAAGAGAAAAGGACAAGCAAAGAATGTGAAAGAGAGAGGATCCCTTTACAGAAAGTTTTATAAACATAACTGGCTTAAGGAAAGGGAAGAAGGATATGTGCAAAGTCTATTTTTACTGAGAATATTTAATTCTTCATTCTTGAAATTCAAAGGCTAGTTAACCACAATGCAGCATGAAACCCACATCAAAGTTTTATTATAAATGTGTTTTCCACTTATTCAAACTCCATATTTTTTATCTCATATTGTTATGAAGTTGATCTTCCATCAAATCTTTCCATGGATTTGATTAAAAGAAAACCAGAATCTAAGAGTTAGAAGTCACATCAGGAGTCATCCTCATACAACCCATGCTATAAGCATGCAGTTCCCTCCTATGAGAGGAGCATTTCAACAATTATATTCTAATTTGAGTTATCATTTTAACCTGCAGAAATATATTCTTTTTGCATCCTGGATATGCTGACATATTAGCTATCCTTTCCAGCTTAGTTTTACTTACAAATCTTGGTAGAATGTCAAACAGGTCTTCACCTAAGTTATTGAGGAAATAAAAAACACACAACCATTGAATAAGAATGTGATCGAAGGCAAATCTTTGGCAAACTCTATTTACAACTTCCTTCCAGATTACTTTCAATCTATTATTGACTATTCGTTAGGTCTGTCTATTCAAGTAGTTCTACCCTCCCCCCAAGCCCAATTGTTTTTCTACTAGCCCATATTTATTTAGTAATTTTTTTTTCTATTTGAATTACACAGGAGCATTTGTCAATTTTTTTTTTTTGCAAAAATATATCTGAGTTGTGTCTATAGCATTCCATCTCACCTAACAATCTAGTTACTCTATCAAAAAGTTAATAAATCTAGCCTGGTATGACCTATTCTTAATCAAACAATCAATTAAGTACTTATAAAACACTATATGTCAGACACTATGCTATATTCTGTGTATACAAAGACAAAAACAAAATAGTCCCTTCTCTCTATTAGATTGCATTCTAATGGGTGGAGAGAGTACATTGCTATGTTTACACAGGACAAACGCAAATCAAATACAAAGTAATCATTCAGAGGAATATATAGTGATCTGGTGGGAGGAGTAAAGGCTTCCCCAGTAATTGCCTATTGATCCTTAACCTTGAAGAAAACCCAGGATTCTGGGAGGCAGAAATGTGGAGGGATAGCATTCCAGACATGAGAAATAGTAAATGAAATAGCATAAAGTTGAGAAATAAGAAAGTATGCCAGTGTATCTGGACCATAGAGAGTGTGGAAGAAATTAACATATGTATAGACTGTTAAGGGAAGAAGGAGCAAGAATTTATTAAGCACTTTGTACATATCAAATATTATGTCATTTGATCTGCGCAATAACCCTGGGAGTCTGGTGCTATTATTATCCCCATTTTTCAGCAGTGAAAACTGAAGTAGATAGAAGGTTGAGTTAGAGTCACAAAGAGAGTAAGTGTCTGAGGCCGAATTTAAACTCAGGTATTCTTGACTCCAGGTCTAACACTCTAGACACTGCATCACTTAGCTGCCTAGCCATTAAAAGCATCCAAGATGTAAAGAGGAGTTTCCTGAAATGTATTGAATAGGAGGAGACGTGATCAGACCTCCCCTTTGGGAAAGAAAATTTGACAGTTGTGTGGAAGATGGTTGGGAGCAGAGAAACTTTAGGCAGAGAAAGTCCAGATAGGTGATCAGAGCCTAACCTATGGTGGTGGTTAAGCACAGAAAACAGTGAGTATCTCTAGAATGATACTCTAGAGAATAAAAACTGATAACATCAGGCAACTCATCTGGTTATGTAGGGTTGATTAGAGTTAATAGTCAAGTATAATACTAATGTTGCCAATGGAATGACGATGTTGCATTGAATAGAAATAAGTACGTTTAAAAGAAAGGTGCATTTAGGGGAAAAGACAAAAAAGTTATCTTTTAGATATGTTGAGTTTCAGGTACTTGTAGCACATCCAATTTGAGATGCATAACAGGGGATTTATGGCAAGGGACTGGAGCTCGAGAGATATTAAGTCTGGAAATAAAGATTTAGAAGCTATTTGTAAAAAGATAATTAAACCCATGGGAGCTGAGGAGAACTTCATGTTAGATAGGGTAGAGAAATAACAAAAAAGAAAATCTGGGACAGTCTTGGAGTACACCTACAGTTGAGGCTGTTATTAGTGGCAGTGGATGATAATCCACCAAAGAAGGTTGAAATAGCGAGGTGAGAGGCCAAACCAAGAAGAACCAGGGCCACAAATCCAGATACTATTACTACTACTACTACTACTACTACTACTGCTGCTGCTGCTGCTGCTGCTGCTGCTGCTGCTGCTGCTGCTGCTACTACTACTACTACTACTACATTTTAAATTTTATATAAATATTTTAAGCTCCCACTGGCATACAGGATCAACTAGGTAGAAGTACAAGCCAAGATAACTCTCCATGATGATCACTTCCCTTTCTAAACTGTACAAAATGTTATTCATTTTAAACTCACAGCAAACCAGGGAAGTTGGATGCTATTTTTATCTTCATTTTATAGATGAGGAAACTGAGGCAGACAGAGGTTAAGGGACTTGTTCAGAACTTCTTGTTTTCAGAAAATTTCTTCAGAAAATGACTTGTTTAGAAAATGTTAGAGGCCAAATTGGAACTCAAATATTCATGACTCCAGATCCAATACTCTACATAGTAAAGCATGATATCCAGGAAGGGGGAATGATCTTTGTATCAGGATGAAGCTTGGTGAAAGGTTATTAGATCTGCCAATTAGTAAATCACTAATGAGAAGCTTTAGAGAAAGAAATTTTCATTGTAAGATATAACCAGGAACATAATTGTAGAGGATTAAGGAATAAGAGGTGAGGTAATATATGGCTTTCTCAGAAAATTTGGCTGAGAGGGGAAGGAAAGATACAGGAAAAATAGTGGGACCTAGTGAAGGTTTTGTTTTTTTGTTTGTTTGTTTGTTTTTTAGGATAGAAGGCACAAAGCAGAGACAATAAATATAGAGAGATAGAGCATTAATTAGAGAGAGAGGAGAGAGCAGTGGAGGCAATCTTGCTGGAAAAGACAGGAGGGGTGAGACCAAGGACATATGTAGAAGGAATTTTGGGAGAAATATCATCATGGCATCTTCAACAGAGACTGCATTAAAGCAGTTAATAGAGGAGAATGTTAAAGGTTACTAGATGAGGAGGAGGAGGGAGTAACTTGTATTTGAATAACTTTAGTCTTCTGTGAGAAGGTGGAGGCAGTTGTATAAAAAACTTAAGAGAGGAGAAGGTCTAGAGTAGCCATTGTGGTAACTTGACATAGAGGATCAGTTAGGGAGAAGTATAAGCCAAGATAACTCTCCATGATTACCACTTTCCTTTCTAAATCTTACAATCTCTTTAAAAATGTATTCTAGAATGATGCCAGGAACTGAAATCAGGCTCACTAGCATGTCGCTAGTTGAATTCACTCTTTTTCTTCTTTCTTTTCCATTCCTGAGTCACCCCTGCTGTTCTATGCACTCTTGGAAAGATCACTGACTGTAGCTCAGGAATCAAACCTTCTATTTCTCTTAGTACCTTGGCACATAGTTCATCTGGATCTGGCAACTCAAACTTATCAAGATGCTCTCTCATCATCCTTTAACTTAGTCCTGAGGGATCTGAAACAATGAGGATTTGTTTTTACCCCTAAATTTCAAAAAAATGCCCAATTTTCTTGATATAGAGACCACCTCCAGTATTATGGATCATCAAGGAGTCAATGATTAATAAAAGATATGTCATGGGTTGCCATGGCCAAAAGTAATTCAGTCCCCACTGGCTCGCTTTCTGATGATGGTCCTCTCAGGATGTAGCCAGACAACCTGACATTATAGTCATCCAAGTCATGAGAACTTTTCCAGTTTTGGCAGACCTGTCTGAGATTTTACTCCACTGGTGTAAGCCCTAGGCACTCAGTTTCCTTCATGTGAAAATGAAACAGATGATTGGAAATATAATGGAGCAAACCATAACAACACACTCTTGGATGAAAGACTAAGCAAATTTTATGTTTTTATTTTTTTTAACATATGTGTAATTTAAACAAAGAGTTTAGTTGATATAACAACCAGAGCCTCTACAAAATAATTCCAACTGAGAGGAATTAAAGAAAATATTTCTATAGCATAATTTCTTATTTTCTCCTCCTATTCATGGATGAATAAAATGTATAAGAATCTCTGTCATATTTTATTTTTCTTTTAATTAAAATTTTCTACCTCCAGAAGAAGTGATAATGGTTCATATTCATATGGTTCTTCAAGACTGGCAAAGCACTTTCCTCACAACAATATTGTAAAGTTGATAGCGGTTCTTGGTCATCCTTTGTTCTTGTAGAGGACCAAGGACATGATGAGTATGAAGTGTTGATTGCATTTGAGCTGTGCAAAGTTATCGGCCTCTCAAAGAGACTCTTAGAGAGCAAAAGATCATCCATACGTCTCAGAACTAGTTCGAGACAGGACTCAGATCCAGGTTTTTGCTGACTCTAAGACCACTAAGCCAAATTGCCTCTCATTTGGAACCTAATTAACTTTATTTTGTTTTTCATTTAACAAAATTATTTTCTCTCCTTTCTCCAACCAAAATGAAAAAGAAAAACTCCCTTGAAACAAACATGCATATCTGAGCAAAATAAACTCCCATATTATGCTATACATATATATGCATATACAAATAGATACACACACATGTATGTATGTGTGTGCATGTGTGTGTCTTCATCCTGAGTGTTGCACTTCTCCATCAGGGACTACGTAACACCCTTCATCATCAATGCTCTGGGATTACAGTTGGATATTTCCTTGAATCTGACAAAATTTAAATGCTGAAGTTACCACTGACAATCAGTGTTAGTATTTTTTTTAAGTGGCTAAAGAACTCTACTTGTATAACTCATATGCATTCAATACCTGAGCTGTATACATGGCCAGGGATGTATGACATCCACTTTCAAAACAAAATCTCTTACAGTATGTTATAATTCCCCAACCCAAGGAAACAAACTCCTGTCTTTTTCTTTGAGGAGTGAAGCACTAGGTTATTGCAGTCAGGAAAGTTACCAGAGAGGCAGCCTCTATAAACAATCTTTTAGGTTCTGGAAAGCTGGGAACCATTACTGGGCATCACAAAACATTGTTCTCCCTTTCAGCAGAGATGTTTCCTGGGTGAAATTGTCTCTATTTTTTTCCAGATGTATTTAAAACCCAAATATCTGTCCATGAGAAAGGTGTATTTGGGGGAAGAGATTGGAGTATAGTGGGTGGTTTGTAAGGCCTACTGATAGGCATTTTGCAGTTCTCACAGCCTCTCCTCTGTCCCTCGTCAAATCCATCCTTGCTTGGGCTTCTTTTTAAAAACCTAAACCTACTTTTGTTACCATTTCCTTCAAAGTCCTGCAATGAGTGCCTATTGGTTCCTGAATGAGATCCAAACTCCTTAGCTGAACATTCAAAACCTTCCTCATTCTTGTGACACCCAATCTTTATCTTGTTTTACTACCTCTAGGTAGTACCCCATGTTCCAAGGAAATTAAGCTACTCCTCATTCACTACAAATGCTTCATGCTTTCCTGACTCCCTGCATTTGCCCATGTTGTTCTCCATCTTGGTATTCACTCTTTCCTACATACTGAGTTCTTTTGCATCTTTTAAAAGTACAATTTAAATGCCACTTTCTCCAAGAAGTCTTCTTCTGTTTCGTTGGTTATGATCGTTTGTCTCTTGGACACTCTGTTTATACCTTTGTGGTGTGCTAATTATATCATTCTTTTATGCTCTCATTATCTATGCTAATGTTTATCCCTTGACTAGTTTATAAGCTCTGTGAGAGTGGGGATCCTGTCAAATCTTTACTCTCTCCTTAAAAATTCAGCAAAGGGCCCTGCATAAGTAAATGAAAGGATCATAAATGTGGGTGGAAGTAGGAAGGACCTTAAGAGCATTTAATTCAAACATCTTATTTTACGGATGAGGAAACTGGGGACCAAGGACTAGAGTAATTAAGTGACTTTACCCAAGTTGACTCAGGTAGTGAGTATTTGTGGTAGAATTTGCACCCAGGTCCTCTAAAGTCAATTATCTTTCTGTGTGCCACATATTTCACATATGGTTATTGTTGTTCGATGAAATCTTCACCTCTGTTTTAATCTATGACAGGTAGATACAGAAAGAGGTTCATTAACCATCTTCATGTGCATGGAAACTGGACTATAGGGATGAATTACCATGTCCAGACAGTTTGGTATACAACAGAGGAGTTCATGGAGCCCCACTGTAGGAGCAAAAAAGCATTGTTGCTGTCACAACATAAAGTCTAACAAGAAGCTCTGTTAGGGGTAGCTATGATGTTTAACTATGTTGTAAGCCAAGGAGGGAAAATTTCTGAGCAAGGAGTGTGAGGTGGTAGAATGACCCTTGGATTGGGAATCAGGAGGCCTGGGTTTGCATCCCAGCTCTTATTCTCACTTGCTAGCTGCCGCACAGGCGAATCATCATAAATTTCAATTCCCCATCTGTGGTGGAGAAAATGGTAATTGCGCAGCCTGCTTCACAGGGCAGTGAAGAAAGCATCTTATAACCTTAAAAGCACTAGTAAGTGTGAGCTATTATTAGTTCACCATTAATGGACAATGGTCATTTGGATACTGTTTTCCAGGGATGTTGTCTAGATGTCTGTTGGGAAGTGCAGGCAAAGGGACTGGACAAACAGTCATGATTTATTTTAGCTGTGTTCTCTGAGAAGTGTTGAATATTAAACCTACTTTATTCTTTCTTTTTAAAATTTGAAACATGGCCATCAAGGGAATAGATGCTATAATGTAGTAGGATATCAACAATACACCACCACTGGGCATCAGTGTCCTAGCTACTGAATTCTAAGGACATGAGTCCCTCTGAATCCTCCCACTCCCTTGGTTTGATTATAGGCAGGTTGATTGATAAATCTTCTACATTGTTAGGATTGTGAAACAAATGATCATGTGCTTTGTATCTGGAAGCTTTCCCTTCATGATCCATAAGCTTCCAAAAATGATACATTATCATAATCTCAGAAGTATAAATTTGCAAGGAAAGATTTCATCTTCCTCTGATCTTCACCTTCTTTGGTCCCTTAGCAGAACTGATGTTTCCAAGATGAAACTATGGAAGCACAATACTCTGCTTTAAACATTTTCTTTGGACTTTGGGACCTTTGCATTGATAGACATAAGGCCAGTCCTAGACATGAACAGGCATAGGGTCACCCATATATCAGGATGTCAAGAACTGGCAAAAGGCCAGCCTCTCTCAAAATATTCTCTTACCTACCGGATTGAATTCCTGAAATTTCACAGATTTTAAGGATTCTTACAATCAGAAGAGACTTTGGAGACTTGAACTTCTAATCCCTTCTTTTTTTGAGTGAGGAAACTTGGGTCTAGGTGAAATAACTTGGCCAACGTCACAGGGTGAAATACTGGTTTTTTTTTCATTTTTGGATTAATCGGTTGTTTATTTCTAAACACCATTTTCATAGATGCCAGGTAAACTTCTACCACCACTGTGTAGCTCCTAAGAAGCTTTTTTTCTCTCTGTTTCTTTCCTTCTTTCTTTCTTTCTCTTTTTCTTTCTTTCTTTCTTTCTTTCTTTCTTTCTTTCTTTTTCTTCCTTCCTTCCTTCCTTCCTTCCTTCCTTCCTTCCTTCCTTCCTTCCTTCCTTCCTTCCTTCCTTCCTTCCTTTTTCTTTCTTTCTTTCTTGATTTCTTTCTTTCTTTTTCTTTCTTTCTTTCTGTGTTTATTTAGTGTTTAATTTTTCTCCAGTTGCATGTAAATAATAATTTTTAACATTTGATTTTAAAACTTTGAGTTCCAATTCTCTCTCTTCCTCCCTCCCTAAACTCCCTAGTACACCCCCCTGGGAAGACAAGCAATTCCATATAGTCATGTTCTTAATGGAAACATAGATTAAAAAAAAAAACTCAATAAGAATAAAGTGAAAAAAGAGTTGCTTCAATCTGTATTGACACCATCAGTTATTTCTCTGGGGATGGATAACATTTTTCATCCTAAGTCCTTCAGAGTCATCATGGATCCTTGTATTGCTGAGAATAGCCAAATCATTCACAACTGATCATCCTACAATATTGCTATCACTTTATACCCATTTCATTTCACTTTGCATCAACCCATGTAAATCTTTCTAGCTTTTCCTGAAAGCATCCTGCTCATCATTTCTTATAGTACAGTAGAATTCCATCACAATTACATGCTGCAACTTATTCAACCATTCCTCAATTGATGTGCATTCCCTCAATTTTCATTTCTTTACCCCCAGAAAAGAGCTCCTATAAATATCTTTTTGTACAGAGGTCCTTTTTTTTTTGTCTCTTTTGGTTTACAGACCTAGTAATTACTATGTCAAAGGGTATGCATGGTTTTATATCTCTTTGGATATAGTTCCAAAGTGCTCTATAGAATGGTTTAATCAGTTCATAACTCTGACAACAGTACATTAATGTCTCATTCTTCCCACATCCCCTCTAATATTTGTCATTTACCTTCGCTGTCCTATTATTTAATCTAATAGGCATGAGATAGTACTTCAGCATTGTTTTAACTTACATTTCTCCAATCAATAGTAAGTTAGAATAGTTTTTTTTTTCATATGGCTATAGATAACTTTAATCACTTCATCTGAAAATTCATCATATCTTTTGATCATTTATCAAATTGGGGAATGGCTCTTATTTTTATAAATTTGACAGTTCTCTGTATGATAGAGAAATAAGAGTTTTATCAGAGAAGTTTGCTTCAATTTTTTTTTCACAGTTACTGTTACTAACTGCAATTCCCTCCATCCTATTCCCCCCTACCCTTGTATACTCTATTTCTCTCTTCTTTTCATCCTGTCCCTCGTCAAAAGTGATTTGCTTTTGATTCCTTTCCCCATTCTACCCTCCCTTTTAACACTATCCTATCTTCTCTTAACCCCTTCTCCTATTTTCCTGTAGAGTAAGATAGATTGCTATACCCTATTGCCCATGTATCTTATTTCCCAGTTACACATAAAAACAATTTCCAATATTCATTATTATAATTTTGAGTTCCAAATTCTCACCCTTCCTTCTTCCCTATCCATTCTCATTGAGAAGGGAAGCTCTTCAATATAGATTAAACATGTGTAGTCATGCAAAACACTTCCATACTAGTCATATTGTTTCCTTTCATGCTGTCCCTCCTCAAAAGTGTTTGATTCTGATTACATCTTCCCCCAATCTGCCCTCCTTTCTATCATCCACCCTCTCTTATCCCCTTTCCCCTCTGATTTCCTATAGGATGATAGATTTCCATACCCAATTGAGTGTATATGTTATTACCTTCTTAAGCCAGTTCCAATGAAGGTAAGGTTCATTCATTCCTTCTCACCACCCCTCTCTTTCCCTCCAATGTAAAGGTTTTTTCATGTCTCTTTTATGTGAGATAATTTACCCCATTCTATCTCTCCCTTTCTCCTTTTCCCAGCACATTCCTCTCTCACGCCTTAATTTTATCTTTCAGATATCATCCCTTCATGTTCAATTTATCCTGTGCTTTCTGTCTATATATATATTCCTTCCAACTAACCCCAAAATGAGAAAGGTCTCACAAGTTACAACTATTGTCTTTCCATGTCTGAAGGTAAACAGCTCAGCTTTAATAAGTCCCGTATGATTTCTGTTTCTTATTTACTTTTTTTGTACTTTCTTTTGTGTTTTGTTTTTGAAAGTCAAATTTTCTATTTAGCTCTGATCTTTTCTCAAGAATACATTAAATTCCTCTATATCAATTGAATGTCAATTTTGCCCCCTCATAGGATTATATTCAGTTTTGCTGGGTAGGTGATTTTTGGTTTTAATCCTAACTCCTTTCACTTCTAGAATAGCACATTCCAAGCCCTCTGATCCCTTAAGGGAGAAGATGCTAAATCTTGTGCTATCCTAATTGTGGTTCCACAATATTTGAATTGTTTCTTTCTGGCTGCTTGCAATATTTTCTCTTTGACCTGGGAACTCTAGAAGTAGGCTATTATATTCCTGGGAGTTTTCCTTTTGGTATCTCTTTCAGGAGGTGATTGGTGGATTCTTTCCATTTCTACTTTACCCTCTGGTTCTAGAATTTCAGGGCAGTTTTCCTTGATAATTTCTTGAAAGATGTTGGCTAGGCTCTTTTTTAAAAAACATGGTTTCCAGGCAGTCCAATAATTTTAAAATTATATCTCTTGAATCTATTTTCCATTTCAGCTGTTTTTCCAATGAGATATTTCACATTGTATTCTATTTTTTTTCATTTTTTGGCTTTGTTTTATAATTTCTTGATTCTTCATAGTCATTAGCTTCCATTTCTTCCTTTCTAATTTTTAAGGAATTACTTTCTTCAGTGAGCTTTTAGACTTCCTTTTTACATTTGTCCAATTCTCCTCATTGACTTTTTGGACCTCTTTTGCCATTTGGTCTATGCTATTTTTAAGGTGCTATTTTCTTCAGTATTTTTTTGAGTCTCCTTTAGCAAGCTATTGACTTATTTCTCATGATTTTCTTGCATAACTCTCATTTCTCTTCCTTATTTTTCCTCTCCTTCTCTTACCTGATTTTCAGAATCCTTTTTTAAGCTCTTCCACGGCTTGAGACCAATTCATATGTCTCTTGCAGGCTTTGGATATAGAAGCTTTGACTTTGTTTGTCTTCTTCTAGTTGTATGTTTTGATCTTCCTTGTTGCCAAAGTAAGATTCTGTAATCTGGGAGGGGAGGAGCCAAGATGGCAGAGTAGAAAGACTCACATATGCTAGCTCTGAACGCACAGCCCATAAATTTCCTGTAAAAAGAACTCCCTACAAATTCTGGACCAGTGGAAGCCGTGCAGCAACACAGTGGAGGAGATTTCCGTTCCAGGGAGCCCTGAAAAACTGCCACCACAGGTCCATCACGCACTGTACAGCGGAGCCCAGTCCTGCCCTGCCCTGGCCGCATGGCCCCGAGAGGACTAGATCTGAGCAGGCTTCAGGGACAGAATCTCCGGCGGCCGCGAAGGTCCCTCCACCCACAGGCGCTACAGATCAGTGAGAGAGACTTCTGGGCTGGCCGAGAGGGGAGCGGAGTGTCTCTGTGAGTCGGGCCACCTCGGGAGGCAGGGGCGGAGACAGGGACAGCAGCAGACCTGGGCTCCCCAAGCAGACAGGAGCTCTGCTCCATTACTGAAGGTCTCCGCATAAACCCCCTGAGGGAATTGAGCCTGGGAGGCAGCCCTGCCCCCACCTGAGCACCAGAACTTAAGCTCACATTGAATAGCAGCCACACCCACCCCAAAGCCCTGAGGTTGGGGAACAGCATTTGAATCTCAGACCCCAAGCACTAGCTGGGTGGATCTAGGCAGGGGTGGACAGGAATCTCAGAAGTCAAGTAACTGGCTGGGAAAATGCCCAGAAAAGGGAAGAAAAATAAGACCATAGAAGGCTACTTTCTTGGTGAACAGATGTTTCTGCCTTTTATTTCTGATGAGGAAGAACAATGCTTACCATCAGAGAAAGACATAGAAGTCAAGGCCTCTGTACACCAAACACCCGAAATAGATATCCAATGGGCTCAGGCCATGGAAGAACTCAGAAAGGATTTTGAAAATCAAGTTAGACAGGTGGAGGAAAAACTGGGAAGAGAAATGAGAGAGATGCAAGAAAAGCATGAAAAATGGGTCAATACCTCGCTAAAGGAGACCCAAAAAAATGCTGAAGAAAATAACACCTCGAAAAATAGGCTAACTCAATTGGAAAAAGAGGTTCAAAAAGCCAATGAGGAGAAGAATGCTTTCAAAAGCAGAATTAGCCAAATGGAAAAAGAGGTTCAAAAGCTCATTGAAGACAATAGTTCTCTCAAAATTAGAATGGAACAGATGGAGTCCAATGACTTTCTGAGAAACCAAGAAATCACAAAACAAAACCAAAAGAATGAAAAAATGGAAGATAATGTGAAATATCTCATTGGAAAAACAACTGACCTGGAAAATAGATCCAAGAGAGACAATTTAAAAATTATGGGACTACCTGAAAGTCATGATCAAAAAAAGAGCCTAGATATCATCTTTCATGAAATTGTCAAGGAAAACTGCCCTGATATTCTAGAACCAGAGGGCAAAATAAGTATTGAAGGAATCCATCCATCACCACCTGAAAGAGATCCAAAAAGAGAAACTCCTAGGAACATTGTGGCCAAATTCCAGAATTCCCAGCTCAAGGAGAAAATCTTGCAAGCAGCTAGAAAGAAACAATTCCAGTATTGTGGAAATACAATCAGGATAACACAAGATCTAACAGCTTCTACATTAAGGGATCTAAGGGCGTGGAATAGGATATTCCAGAAGGCAAAGGAACTAGGACTCAAACCAAGAATCACCTACCCAGCAAAACTGAGTATAATACTTCAGGGCAAAATATGGTCTTTCAATGAACTAGAGGACTTTCAAGCATTCTTGATGAAAAGACCAGAGCTGAAAAGAAAGTTTGACTTTCAAACACAAGAATGAGAAGAAGCAAGAAAAAGTAAACAGCAAAGAGAATCATAAGGGACTTACCAAAGTTGAACTGTTTACATTCCTACATGGAAGGACTCTGGCAATTATCTGGACAGTAATGACCGAGAGAGAAATCCCTCTCCCTCTTTTCCAATGACTGTCACAAGACAGTCTATTTTCTAATAGCATGTATTCCCTCCACTTCAGTCTTGACTTGTAGCCTTTTCAAATTGAAGAGTTTACCATCAGTGAGGTAGCTGACCTTGATGTCATGTTTGTCCTCATTGAAGATATTTGATAACATGGCTGAAAACACACTAAAAACGTGGAAAGAATCACATAGCCTTGTTTCACTCTATTGGTGACTGGGAAAGCATGAGAGCTTCACCCATTGTCTAGAACCCAGCAAGCATGCTATTGTACAATACTCATGTATTTCTCTGAGCAACCAAATTTTGACGTAATTCATAAGTCCTCATTACTGACAGTATTAGAGGCCTTGATCAGATCTGCAAATGTTGTGTACAGACCTCTGTTCTGCTCCTGGCATTTGTCCTAAAGTTTCTGGGCAGCAAACACTTTATTGACTGTTCCCTTTCTGAAGCCATACTGGCTCTCAGGTAGATGACCATCTTCCAGGTGAAAGATCAGCCCGTTAAGGAGGACTCTGGCAATTATCTGGACAGTAATGACCGAGAGAGAAATCCCTCTCCCTCTTTTCCAATGACTGTCACAAGACAGTCTGTTTTCTTTACCATTATAGAAATGGACATTGGAGGTATCCTTGAACTCCTGGAAGATAACCTCATCTTGTCAGTCATATAACCTGGAAAGTTTCAGTCAGGTTTTTGAATGAGCAATGGACCCTCTACCTTATAAGCCTCATATGGAATGGAATTAGCACCATATGCTTTGCACATAAAAGGAGCCTAATGACATTCAAAAGCTCTTCAGTTGGAACTTCAGGTAGGAAGGAATTGACTTCAACCTGAGGTAAATGGTCAGTGGCTTTCACATTGATTGATGATGATTTGTTGAAGATACTATGGAAATGTACAGCCTATCTCTCTATGTCCATGTCTGTATCACTAATCAATTTGTCTCCACCAGCACTGAGTACTGGAGTTGTACCTTAGTTCTTTGGTCCATAAATAGCCTTCTGGGCATCGTAAAAGTCCTCCAGATTGTTACTAATAGCATCAAACTGAATTTCATATACCTTCTTACTGAGCCAAGATCTTACATCTCTCATCTTTGCTTATACTTTACTTTTGATGGAATTAAATGCTGCCTTCTTAGAGATGGATGAACTATCTGGATGGCAGGTGGCTCTCTCATATTTCCTGTAGCAGCTTCTGATTTTCCCTACATTTTCATCAAATCAGTCTTGATGTTTGCTAGTATTCTGACCCCGATAAACAAAAGCAGTGCTATACACCAGATCTCTGAAAGTTTTCCACTCCTTTTCTGCTACACTGTTACGAACTGTGTGTTGGCTCAACTTTCCCTCCCAGTTAGCAACAAACTGCTCCTGCTCAAGGAAGCAATTTTTTTTGGTAGTCACTTTACCTTGGGGTAGGGAAATTTATTGACAGTAAATATTTTGCTTGGAGAGGATAAGTCTATGATCAGTTCAGCATTCTGTACCACACATTGCCTTTGTCATTCTCACATCTTGTCTTTTCCCCTTACAAACACACAGTTGATTAAATGCCAATGTTTGCTGCAAGGATGCATCCATGAAGTTTTATTGCATTTAGGTAAATGGAAGACAGTTTTTGTGATAAGGTCATGAGTTGCACAATTCTTCAATAATAAATGACCATTACTTTTGTTATTTCCAGCTCCATTGCCCCCAAAGACTCCATTCCATAGCTGGTCATCTGAGCCTATTCTAGAATTAAAGTCACCCAGAATAATAAGCTTGTCCTCTAATACAGGCGAAAGTAAGGGTCTGTAATATAGGCATGGATAATGGTGGTGTGACATTTTCCTGCAAATGGTGATTGCATTGTCCTGTGTCTGCTGTTCACTTCTTTTGGTTGGCATACAAGCTTGTTGACTAGATTAGTTTTGATTGTAAATTCCACATTAGCTTCATGGTGTTCTTATTCACTGAAGCCATAACAGAAAAATGTGGATCCAGCTCCAATTTCAAGAAACTGGCTTTCATTTGCCAGCCTTATTTTACTCAGGGCTGCTATTTGCATTCAATATCTGCTGAGTTCTCTCACACCAAGCACTGTTTCATTTTTCTGGTCTACTGAATTTTGTGTTATGTACAAGTGTGTGCACATTCTATGCACTGATGGTGAGTGGAAGCATCCTTGGAGATGTTTTTGTACAATTTTTTTAATGTTTTGACTGCAGGGTGGGATCCCTCTGCCTGCTGCAGTAAGTAGGGCAGGGTTGGGTAAGCAGACAATTTTTAAGGCACCTTTTCTAGTCCCTTCCTCATACCAGGAGATAAGCTTTCAGTGAGAAGATGTCCTTGTGACCTGGGCTGCCTGTATGCAGGATTGTGATTAAAGGTTCCAGTGTATCCACACCTGCTGTTTCATCACTTGCCTGTCATCACAGGACTTTAAGATGAATAAAAATGGTATGGATATGGGTAAATGGTATGGATGATGTCTTGATTCATGAGTAATTGGATTTAAGTGAGGCAGAATTGAGCAATGTCATCAGCCTCACTCTCTCTTCCACAGTCATCATAGCCCAGTGGCAGAACAGAGTCAAGGCAACTTGTGATGACTTGAGATGCATTGGATGACCTTGTCATCTTCAATGTCTATCCAAACTCTGAGCACTCCATAATTCCTGCTTCAGCTGCCTTCATGGCCATCATTGGAAAAAAATGTTCTTATCTGCCCATTCCATTAGGGGAAGCCTTCACATGCTTGGAGTAGACACTCCTCTAACACACTCATGGGTTCCAGATCCCTTGATTAAGTCTTCTGTGAACATACCCTACACCCCATATATATATGTATGTGTGTGTGTGTGTGTATATTCTTCCAGGGCATCTCTCTCTCTCTCTCTCTCTCTTTCTCTCTCTCTCTCTCTCTCACACACACACACACACACACACACACACACACATCTATCCACTTTTTATATCATCCTAACATAATCAGCTCATTCTTATACCCTCTTTCCATATGGAATCCTCCCACCTGCCCTAATAATGATAAAATTCTTAGAAGTTACATGTATTTTCTTCCCACATAGAAAGGTAAATAGTTTCACCTTATTGCTTCCCTTATGATTTCTCTTTAATGTTACTATTCTTATGCTTCTCTCAAGTCTTATATTTGACTGTCAAATTTTCCATTCATCTCATCAGCAATGCTTTAAAGTCCTCTATTTCATTAAATATCCATTTTTTAATCCTTTGAAGGATCATACTTGGTTTTTCTGGGTTGGTTGTTTCTGGTTTTAATCTCACCTCTTTTTTTCCTTCCTTGGTATCATGTCCTAATCCTCTCACTCCTTTAATATGGAAGCTGTCAAATCTCTTTTGATTTTGATTGGGGCTTCATGATATTTGAAAGGTCTCTTTCTGACTCCTAGAAAATTTTCTTTTTGATCTGGGAACTCAGGAATTTGGTTGTAGTATTCTGGGAGTTTTCATTTTGGGATCTCTTTCACATAATGGATTCTTTCAATTTCTATTTTACCCTCTGATTCCAACATATTGGGGGCAATTTTCATTAATATTCTCTTGAATTATGATGTCTAGGCTCTTTCTTTGATCCTGGATTTCAGGTAATTTAATAATTCTTAAGTATCTTTCCTTGATCTATTTTCAACATCAGTTTTTTTCTGATATTTCATGTTTTCTTTTTGTCTTTCATTATTTTGACTTTGTTTTATTGTCTGTTGATATCTCATGGAATCATTAGTTTCCACTTGCTTGAATCTAATTTTTAAGGAAATACTTTTTCACCCAGTGGGTTTTTGTACCATTTTTTCCTTTTGGCCAGTTTTGTTTTTTTAGGAGTTATTTCCATCAGTGAAATTTTGTACTTCTTTTTAATTTGACTAATTCTGGTTTTTTAAGGTATTATTTTCTTCAGTATTTTTTGTACCTCTATTCCAAGCTCTTAATTTTTGTTTCATAATTATTTTTTTTGCTTTCATTTTTAACCTATGTTTTCCTCTATCATACTTATTTGAATTTGAAAATCATTTTTAGCTTTTCCAGGAATTATTGTTGGACTTGAATCAAATTTCTTTTTTAAAATTCCTTTGAAGATTTCCTTGAATCTGTTTTGACTTCATTGTCTTCTTCTGAGTTTGTGTCCTGTTCTTTTATGTCATCATAGGAGCTCTTTATATTCAGGGTTTTTTTTCCCTGTTTACTCATTTTTCTACCCTATTTCTTTGTTTTGAACTTTATGTTAAAGTTGGTCTCTTTTCCCAGCATGGTGCAGAGTCAAGTATTTTTTTCCTACTGCTGTTTTCAGAGCTAATCTTTTGGGTTTAGAAGTTGTTGTTGCTTCCAAATTGGTATTATCTAGTGCTCACTGCTCTTGTGTTCAGCACTCTGGTCCTTACCCAGGAAGAGTCCCTGATACTTTTAAATTGCAATCATTAGCACTCCTTCGGGATACTGTTCTCCTGGGACAGGAAATGATACTGTTCCTCAGGGTCTCTGATGCCTTATGAGTAAAAGTGATACTACATTCAGGGTTTCTGCTTCTTCTTGACTGAAGTGCTCCTTCTTGGGTGGGGAGGGAAGAAGAAAGAGAATTTCAAACTCAAAGCTTTTAAAAACAGATATTAAAAAAATTTTTACATGCAACTGGAAAATAAGACATACAGGCAATGGGGTATAGAAATCTCTCTTGCCCTTCAAGAAAATAAAAGGGAATGGGATAAGAGGGGGGATGATAAAAGGAAGGGCAAACTGGGGGAAGGGGTAATCATAATGTATACCATCTTGGGAGGGAGGAGGGGAAAGATGGGGAGAAAATTTGGGACTCAAAGTGTTGTGGAAATGAATGTTGGAATCTAAAAATAAATATTTTTTAAAAAAGAAAGTGCTCTTTCTACCCTTGAAATCTGACCCAGAAATGGATATAGGCAATGGAGTTCCCAAACAGCATTTGGTCCTGAATCTAGCACTATCATAGGGGTCCCTGGTAATCTCTTTCTAGCCATCTCCAGCTTGAAATTTCCCAAAGCTGCTGTTGCTTCTGTCCACAACCACCTGGTCCCACCACTGGTGTTTCATCCATGTGAGTTCCAGGCCATCCTCTACCCTCTTTTCACAGATCTGTCTTTTTAACTGCTTAAGGTGTCTTGGGTTGGAACAATGTCTCACTCTGATCTGTTGTTGGCTTTGCTGCTCCTGAATTCAGGTTGACGCATTATTTTAAAGTTCTTTGCAGGAGAATGTTGGGAGAGCTCAGTTGGGTGCTTTCTCTACTCAGCCATCTTGGCTCCATACTTGGAAGTCCCACAGTATAATTTTGAAAGAGAGGTTTAGAATATGGATCACTGACAGGAAAAGATGTTAGTAGAATAACAGACTGGAGGCTTTTGGCCACCTAGGTTTCAGAAATGATGACAAAAGAGTGACTGAGAAGGGAAGTGAACTTCATGGATTTTATGCTTTATTTTTTCTTGAGACATTATTTCTATTGGGAGTATGAAGGTTATCATAGGCTGGGGCAGAATTTACCTTGGATATATCTCACCAAATAATCACAATAGGAGGTTGTCAGAAAAGAGGGACAGAAAAAAATATTGATCAGAAATATGAAAGTAGGAAAGTCAGAGATAAACACAGCTATACCTTGCAAAATATAATTGAATTTATAGTCAGAAAACATGAGTTTAAATTTCAGCTCTGCTGGGATGCATGACCGTTTGAAGATCTTTCTGGACCTCAGTTTTCTCATCTGTAATATGAGGGCATTAAGCCACAATTCCTTCTGATTTAAAATTCTGTGCTCTTATAAAGTCTTACAAGTAAGTTTTCCAGCCTCCAAGCTATTTCCATCACAAACAACCTGATTATAATATCTATGATTCTAATTAAAATTGAGGATGACTTCTAATTATTTATTCAATTAGCATTAATTATTATTTGAGGGGGGTAGTCTGGTTTGAGAAATAGATGAGGCAGTATTTTAAGGTCAGCTCATTAAGAGATTTTTCTCCTTAGCAGGAGCACAATGAGGGGAGTCCATTTTATTCATTTTACTTATGGTTCCAACATTTTCCCATTGAAAATGATGAATTTCCACCTAGAGAGCAAAACATTTTAATATTTCAGTGGGCAACCCCAAGGGCAGATTATTGATATTTACCCCTTGGAAAGGTGCACTTCACCCTGGGAGTGCTTCCAAATGTTACCCAAATTAGCACTTCTCATAATGAAGCTGCCAAAGCCAAAATTGATTGACCAGCAGAGTTCTCATATATAGCAGCAACACATCTCATCTTCAAATGGAGTTTTATACAGACTAGTGGCTCTGATCTATATAGTACTGAAGCCAACAATTAGTCATCAAGGGAATATCAATTGTGTAAACATTCCAATAATTTCATATCCAAAGGCATAAGAAAGAAAAATTAAAATTCCCCAACGCTTTCTCCTTCTGCCAGCAAAAATCAGTGAAACAAAGACAAATTTCACTGGCAAAAATTGAAGAATGTTGGTTTCAATTTTTTTTGTTATTATTATTTTTCTTTGTGGGTCATCTACCAGAGTGGAATATACTATTTCATCAATTTGCTGTGGAATCACAGAAGACTTGGATCTATGCTTGTCAAATTTGTGAATAGCACAAAACTAGGGAGATCAGTTAATATGAAGGCTGACAGGGTCAAGGTTCAAGAATAGCTTGACAACCTGAAACCAATAAAATGAGATAAAGAAAATCCCACAGGTTCAAAAAATCAATTGCACTATTACAAGGTAGGAGAGACTTGACTAAGCCTCTTGAGAGACCAGTGACTTCCATCTGGTAAGGATTTAAATATTTGCTAAGTTGAATTAAATCAAATAGTCTATGTAAAAAGGCTTATGAGTTCTAGTGAATTTTACATTCTATCAAAATAAATATTGTAGCATATATTTTAAAAAATCTCAGGTGACATTAATATGGAATTGTTCTATGCTCTCCAGTCATCAGAACATAAAGAATCATAAACTCTCAGGGGAGAAAATGATCACAGAAGTCACTTATTACAGCTTGCACTTGAGCAGAAATCTCTTCCTGACAAGTAGTTATCCAGCCCCACAAGTGAAGATTTACAGTAATAAGGAATTCACTACTTCCTGAGGCAGCCCCATGCCACTTTTGTAGTTCAAATTAATTGTTAGGAAACTTTACTTTTTATTGACCTGAACTTAGCCTCTCTACAACTTCAACTCATTAGTTATAGTTCTCTATAACTATCCTAGAACAAGAATGCTTAACCTGAGTTACATGAATGTTAAATGGACAAAAATATTTTTAACTTTCTTCAATGTATGTGCTTTCCTTTCTAATACTATGTGCTTTATTTTATACATTTTAAAAATACTCTTCTGGGCAAGGGTCTATTATAACCTTTAACTGAATGACATTGGAGTCCATCACACACACACGCACACACACACACACACACACCAGATCTAGAGGAAGGCAAACAATTCTTCTATACAACATTATCCCATTATATAAGAAGGCAACTATCATTTCTTTTCCAGGTTGCGTCTTCCCAGTCTCCTCAATTGATCTCTTTGTCTGCCATGGTTTTGAATCTTTTCAGGAGCCTTGCTGCCCCTCTTGTAAATTCTCTCCAACTTGCCAATCTCTTGTCTAAGATGTGTTAGACATAGGCGAATGTAAAACTCTTGATAAGGTCTAAGCAGGAAGGAAAGAGTGCAGGGGAAGTATAATACCCTTCCTTTGGAGTTTGAACTCAACGAACACTAAACTCCCAGTTCTAAGGCCATTTTCTACAAGGAATGAATCCTTAAGAAGTAATGGCATATTAAGCTTGTTGAAGAGATTTCTAAGTGGAAATAAAGCAATCTGGAAATATTTAAAAGTCTGTCATGTAGGAAAGATAGATGTTTTTCTCTCTTTCTCTGGAGGGAAAAATTAAGACCAGTTGTTGCATTCAACATAAGAAAGATCTTTCAAATGTTGCCCCAAAGTGGAATGTTTTGCCACATGAGAGAGCAGATTTCCTCTCACTGGAAATGATTATGCTCAAAGGGTAGATGATCTTATTTTAAGCTTTCATGAATCCTTTAGCCTGGGATTTTTAAATGGTCACATGATAACTTGCTTCTTCTTCTGTTTGTCAGCATTTTTCTGGGCTATTGCTATTCCCAACAAGGTATTGTTCTCTGGCCCATCCCAAATACATGATCTCTCCTAGAACCTGAATAAATGCATTTCCTATCTTCTATCCAGGCCATTCATTACCACAGTTTACTTGTTAGTACTGCCTCACTCCACACCACCAGTTCACCTCTTTTTTTTTCTTTTTCAGACAGCTTAATGCTTAATTTTCAACAGTTTCCCTCCAAATGAAAATCACTGTTGGTATGGTAAGCATTTGGAGTTTTATTATTGATTTATGCCTTGGGTGAAGAGGTTAATTAAATGTGAATTTTAAGCCGACAACATGATTAGGGGAGTGAGGAAACCTGAATTCATGAATACTTCCAGGGCTGTTAAAACTATTTAAAATGAACAATGACTATGGAATGGGATGGGGGGGGGGAAGTCTCCGTTACCAGCAACTAGATTAATGCAATTCTGAGGATTTTAAGAGGAATGAGAGATTCTTTCCAAAACATTTAAGTCCAGCTGGGTTTTTATTTTGCATTTATATTGACATTAGCATGGAATAGAATGCATTCTTACTAAACCACTCTTATGAATTCTCTTTGTTTCTTTTCTTCCAAATTACATCTTATAGTCATGAGCTTATCCAACTCGACAGACCATGCTGGAGGAATGGGCCATTCATGGGCAATCATCCCTTAAAGAGCCCTAGAGGATACTTCACAGAAACCAGTGATTTATCTATGCATTTCCTACAGACTCAGCATTTGCCTTCCACCTGCTTTTCATTTTTTTAAGAGACAATATTTGAAAAACAGCCTTAATCAGGACTTGATATTCAATCAAAAAGATGGAAAAAGATGCCCATGTAGCAATGAATGAATCATAAAGAAAAAGTTGGACTAAAAAAAGTGAAACTTGCTTCTACCTCAGTCGCAAGTTTTTTTCAAAGGCCACAATTAAAGTACTATATTTAGGTTCCAAAAACCAAGAGAAGCACAATAGTATGTGTGTGTGTGTGTGTGTGTGTGTGTGTGTGTGTGTGTGTGTGTGTGTGCAATAGAAGGGCATTTATGAAACTAGCTCAATATTAGTCAACTGTGTGCTTAAGAAACTGACACAGACATGTGATATCAGTAAAGAATGATGTACAGATACAAATTCTACTGCAGATATTATTTCAGACAAAATCTAGAGCACTGCTTTTTTTGTTTGGAGGGCGGTATCTCCCTCTATTGCTCACACTGGAAATGCAGTGGCCTCTCTATCCCCACACCCTACTCTTGATGAACACAGATGCTTTGACCTGCTCTGTTTCCAACCTGAGCTGGTTTGCAACCTGTTAGGCAGCCTACCAGTTTGCCACTCCTGGCAAACCAAAATGATACCACATTTAATGAAGCCTGAACCCTTGTGCAGCTCAGAACTTCTGAACTCAAGTGTTTCTCCATTCTCAACCTTCTTCCCCTCCACCCTGAAGAAAAGGGTTACAGGTGTTCAACACAAGCCTAGATTGGGGTATTTTCTTCAGACTAAGCTGTATTTTTGGCATAGTATTGACCAAAAAGAACAAATCCAGGAAAACTGATCAAGATAGTGGGGACTTGGAGACATGCCACGCAAGGATTGATCGAAGGAAAAGATGAAGTTTAGCTTGAAGAAGAAGGGATTGAGAGACACAATCACCATTTTCAAGTTTCTGAAATGCTGTCATATGCAAAAGGGCTTAGATTTGTTTTTCTAAGGCTTAAGAGGCAGAAGTAAAAGCAGGGATGACAGTCACAGAGAAGTAGACAGCAGCTTACTAAAGAAGAGGAAGATGAAAAAGAATTGCAAAAAGAAGAAGATGATGAAGAAGAAGAAGACAATGAAGAAGGAGGAGGATGAGAAGAAAACCATCATCTATTTCTTTTTGTTGGAAAGTGGGAGACTATGGGTGAAGAACCCTTTTCATGTTGTCAAATTCTATTACTGTCCCCGTCTATTTAGCTGTTTTCTCCCTTGCAAAGGGTCACTCCATGGAGAGGTAGAGTATATTCAGTAGAGTATATATAGAGTAGGTAGAGTATAAATCAATAAATTAAAAAAAAACCCAGAACAGAAATAAACAAAAAACCCCATCATCCAATAATGGAGTGAACTGATGGGGGAAGGAGTAAATCTAAAGCTCTTCTTCACTAGAGGTCTTCAAACTGATCCTAGATGACCAATTGTCTGATGCGGTATAAGGGAATTCCAATCAAGTTCAAGTTAGATGACATGATTTAAGGTGTGCCTCTGACACATATTAGTTTTATGACCATGGATAAGTTATTTAGAGTCTTGGTGCACTAGCAAAACGTCTAAAATTTTAAGTTTGATTGAGTGGATAATTTGCATGTTTGAGTGTTGGGCATGGCAGAGAGGGACAAGAAGATTTCAGATTTCCATGCTAGGAGTTCTCTATATTGGTTAAATCACAGGTCTGGATTTTTAAAAAGTTTAGCATAATTGAATAAAATATTTCTAATTTATTGCATAATATTTGCATTAATTATTCATTGCATTAATTATTGACTTTTTTTTTTTAAATAGGTTGATTCCTGACAACTGTGCCATGAAATAATAAGGTCAAGAACAGTATGAAATGGATCTTAGATTTTATTTAAAAGGACAGTTTGGCCAAGACCTTTATGACATTCACGTCAGAAAACTAGAATCCATTATAACTGCCTATTTGATTTGAAACAAATGTTTTGCTTCACTCCAGAAAAACTGAAGAAAATTTAACTATATATATATTTAACTCTCTCTCTCTCTCTCTCTCTCTCTCTCTCTCTCTCTCTCCTCTCTCTCTCTATATATATATATATATATATATATATATATATATATATATATATATATATATATCTTGGTCGTATATACTTGTGCATGCATATATGTAGATATTTATATAAGGATGTTGTATATTTTTAAGGGGCCTGTGATTTGATTGATATAAGGAGCTCTTAGTGAAGAATTTCTTCTACCAATGCAGATGAATATCTTCTTAACGTATTCTCTCACTGTGTTTCCTATGGCCCTGAGTTGCCCTGGCAACTACCATGAAGATTTGAAAGGTGGGGAATTCTTGACTGCTTACTGACAGCAGGATGTACTTTGTGCCACTGTACCTTTCTTAGAGGAGAGGATGATTATGCTGGCTTACCTGAAGATCTAGACTTTGAGTGGCTTCTCAGATAGTTCATATCTGAGGTAATTAGGTAATGTATGTTCAACATTCCCACAAATGTCCTGAGAATCTTTGCCATTTGGGAGAGCATAATAAGAGTGATGGGTTGTTTTGTGTTTTAAGTGTGTGCCAATATGTCCTAATGACTCTCTCTCTCTCTCCTCTTCTCTTTTGTAATTTTTTTTTTGGTAGAGGAAATAAATAGCTATTTTAAATCCAATATTTATTTGAACATTGAATAACTTTTGTAGAAGTGATACTGTAAATCCATTTGGAGGGGACACTAGAGATGAGCCAAACCCATTTATTTAAGGCATTTTCCCCTGGGATTTCGCATTAACCTGCAAGAGCCCAATGTAAAGGACAAAGGAAAAAACAGCAGACTATGGGTCACCTGCAGACCGAGGTTTTCTCCCACTCACAAAAGAACTCTAAACTCAGATTCACTTCCAGACCCTCTCTACATACCTTCTTACTGTTTTCTTTGCAATGCAGGCATTGTTTTTAAGGATCAAAGATCAGTCTCTCACTCTCTGTCTCTCCCTCTCCCTCTTTCTCCCTCCCTCCACCCTGTTCATTTAGCATAAAAGTCAGTAAAAGGCTTTATTCCTTACATTCTTACAAACAAAGATAGGGAGAAACATCTAAGTTTCTAATCAATAAAACACCTTTTCTAAAAATGCTTAGTGTATCCAGAAAATGCATAATCATTCTGAATTATTCTGACAAATGATCAATCACCCGTTTTAGGCAGAATTTGTTGTATTCAAAATTAATCAAAAGAAACTTTCTAGTTTGCTAGTCTTTCTTTAGCCTTGACTATCCTTACAAAAGAATTGGGGTAAAGGAAGGCAAAACCTAGATGTCAGATGATGGGACTACCCTTCTGATACCGAATGGAGGTTTAGTTCCTTTGAGTAGAGGACATGTCTCCTGATGTCTATCATGCACACAGCAGGTAATAATTAAATGCTTGAATGAATTCTCCCAAACATACTGTGAAGGATCTGCCACAGTAATTTTGAAGAACACTATTATGAAAATATCCTTCAGCAGCCTAGATTGCAACCCTTCCATGACTTCCCATGTAAGTCCTTGTCAGGTAGCAGAGACACTCAAAGGTTTTCACTTGTGGAAAACCACAATGATGGTGTCAGCAATTGGATTTGAATCAAGAGCCTACTGAATCTGAGCCCAAAATTCTATCTACTGTGCCAAACTGCAGCTGAGAAAGACAGCAAATATCATTATTATCATTTTACAAAGGAAAGATGCGAGTTTAGGGATCTTAATGACTTGCCCAACATTACACAGATATCAAATGGAAACGTTGGGACTCAAGCTCAAGGCCTCTGACTATTTCTAGTCATAAAACACTGCCAATGAGATAGGAACTTGTTTTTATATTGTGAAATTTCTTAAAATGAAAAAATCACAAATCCTTTGAGTATATATGTATGTCACTGTCTTGTTGTAAGGATTCATTTAACAAATGACCATTTCAATGTTCAGATCTTTTTTTTTTTAAAATTTATTTATTTATTTAGCTTTTTACATTCATTTTCACAAATTTTGGGGTTCCAAATTTTCTCCCCTTTTCTCCCCTCCCCCCACCCCAATACCCCAAGCAATCTAATTTTCCCTATCTCCAATCTGTCCTCTCTTCTGTCATCCCTCCCTTCCCTTGTCTCTATCTTCTCTTTTCTCCTGTAGGGCCAGATGACTTTCTATTCCTCATTAACTGTATGTCTTCTTTCCTAGTTGCAACAACAATACTAAACAATTGTTCCTAAAACTTTGAGTTCCAAATTATCCCCATCCCTCCCTCCCCACCCATTCCCTTTGGTACGGCAGGCAATTCAATATAGGCCATATCTGTGTAGCTTTGCAAATGACCTTCCTGATAGTCGTGTTGTGTAAGACTAACTGAATTGCCATCCCTCCTAACCTGCCCCTCATTGTTTCTCTTCTATCCTTTGATCCTGTCCCTCCCCAAGTGTTGACTTTCAATTACTCCCTCCTCCCTTTGCCCTCCCTTCCATCATCCCCCCCCCAATATTTCCTTCTCCCCCGCTTTCTTATACTGTAAGATAGGTTTTCATACCAAAATGAGTGTGCATTTCACTCCTTCGTTTAGTCAAATGTGATGAGGGTAAACTTTTGTTTGTTTGTTTGTTTGTTTGTTTTTTTTCCTCAGCTCTCCTCTTTTTCCCTCCACTAAAAACATCTCCTACTTGCCTCTTAAATGACATATAGTTACCCCCTTCCATTTCCCCCTCTTTCCTCTCACTACATTTCTCTCTCACCATTTACCTTAATTTCTTTTAAGGTATGGTCCCATCCTATTCAGTTCAATCTGTGCTCTCTGTCTCTGCATGTGAATGCATGTGTGTATGTGTGTGCATGCGTGTACATGTGTATGTGTGGTCCCACCAACCACCCAGATACTGAAAAGTTTTAAGAGTTAGAAATATTGTCCTTCCCTGTATGAATGCAAACAGTTCATTTCTGGTAAGTCCCTTAATACTTCTCCTTGCTGTTTACTTTTGCATGCTTCCTCTCATTCTTGTGTTTGAAAGTCAAATTTTCTTTTCAGCTCTGGTCTTTTCATTAAGAATGATTGAAAGTCCTCTGTTTCATTGAAAGACCATATTTTCCCTTGAAGTATTATACTCAGTTTAGCTGGGTAGGTGATTCTTGGTTTGAGTCCTAGTTCCTTTGCCTTCTGGAATATCCTATTCCACGCCCTTCGATCCCTTAATGTAGAAGCTGCTAGATCTTGGGTTATCCTGATTGTATTTCCACAGTACTGGAATTGTTTCTTTCTAGCTGCTTGCAAGATTTTTTCCTTGAGCTGGGAGTTCTGGAATTTGGCCACAATGTTCCTAGGAGTTTCTCTTTTTGGATCTCTTTCAGGTGGTGATCGATGGATTCTTTCAATACTTATTTTGCCCTCTGGTCCTAGAATGTCAGGGCAGTTTTCCTTGATAATTTCATGGAAGATGATGTCTAGGCTCTTTTTTTGATCATGGCTTTCAGGTAGTCCCATAATTTTTAAGTTGTCTCTCCTGGATCTATTTTCCAGGTCAGTTGTTTTTCCCATGAGATATTTCACATTCTCTTCCATTTTATCGTTCTTTTGGTTTTGTTTGGTGATTTCTTGGTTTCTCATAAAGTCATTAGACTCCATCTGTTCCATTCTAATTTTGAGAGAACTATTAAATTCAGTGAGCTTTTGAACCTCTTTTTCCATTTGGCTCATTCTGCTTTTGAATGCATTCTTCTCCTCATTGGCTTTTTGAACCTCTTTTGCCAATTGAGTGAGCCTATTTTTCAAGGTGTTAATTTCCTCAGCATTTTTTTGGGTCTCCTTTACCAAGATATTGACCTTTTTTTCATACTCTTCTTGCATCTTTGTCATTTCTCTTCCCAGTCTTTCCTCCACCTGTCTAACTTGCTTTTCAAAATCTTTTTTAAGCTCTTCCAAGGCCTGAGCCCACCCAACACCCTTTCAGGAACAGACTTTCAGGAACGCAGCGGGTGGGGGCGGGGTGGGGGGCCCCGCCTGCTGTGCTCAGCTCCCTTGGGGGTTTTATCCAGAGGCATTCAGCAGTAGAGCAGGGTGGGGGCAGGGCCGTCTCCCCTGCTCGGCTCCCTCAGGTTGGAAAGACCTTCAGTATTGAAGATCCTACCTGCTGCTGGGGGATTCCTGAGTCCCGGGCTGCTGCCGCCTCAGCCGCCCGCCCACGCCTCTGCCTCCGCCGCTTCCAGCCCCCGTCTCTGCCGCCGCCGCTTCCTCCCGAGGGGGCCCGAGTCACGGAGAAGCTCCACTCCCCTCCCCTAGCGCAGTGTTCTTTCTTACTGACCTGTAGCTTCTGTGGGCAGAGGGACTTTCCCGGCTGCCGGAGCTTCCCCCGGGGCTTTCCTCTCTGAAGTCTGCTCGGGTCAGCTTCTCTGGGGCCGCGGCCAGGGGTGGGGGTGGGGTCCGCTTTCCGGGGTGCGATGGATCCCGTGGACGGCTCTCCAGGGTTCAGTGGAACGGAAATCTCTTCCCCTATGTTTATGCACCCCCTGCAGAGATTCAGAATTTATGGGGATCTCCTTTTACCTCAATTCCATGGGTTGTGGGCTCGGAGCTCGTAAATGTGCGTCCTTCTACTCCGCCCCCCCAGATCTTTCTCTTTAGAGCATTTTTTTGTCTCCCCTTCTTACCTTTTCTTTGTTCCCAGCCCTTCTCACAATTCACTTTTGATATAGAGGCTTCTCTTAGTCTAGAAATACATTTTGCCTATATTTAGGGACATTGCTCACCTGTGTCTACCATCTCTCTTTTGTAATGAGGCTCCCACCAGTATCCAAAAGCACACATTAGATTGAAAATGCACATTGTATTCAAGACATTGCCTGAACTAATGAACAGTAAGATGGAAATGTTTCCAGCATCCCTACCTCCTTCCCCACCACAAGCTACCTTTTCCTCAACTCTAACCAAGCAATGAACTTGGCTTTCACGAGCTATATCTGCAAATCTCTCTGGGACATTGCATTGCAAAAATCAGCAGTAAAAAGTTACTTTTGAACTGGTCCTTGGTATAAGGTATGTAGTTCAACCAAAAAAGGAGTACAGCTGAACTATTTCTAACCTATAAAATATTATGTATATTTGATCTCTGGTGGAAGGGAGAGGGCCACACTTCTTTACCACTACCAACATCTACTCTTTCCTTTAAGTTTCTGGAATATTTACCTAACTATGGGAAGGTTAATTAAAAAAAATAATAAACCTTCCCTAATAACTCTTCAGAAGAAGATTAGTATGTAATAGAGGACTCTATAAAATAATATTAATAACAATAACAGCAGCAACTATAGCTGACATTTACTAAGCTAGACAACTCTGATACTTTAATCCTATATCTCCAAATCATCATGGTCCATATAGTCTAGCTTACTGATGTACTTTCTAAATTGTGATGCATGGAATGAACATAATATGGATGAAGAATTATGCAGAATCCAAAGTTCTTTGTGTCTTTATTCCTATCCAAACAGAAGCTCTTTCATTTTCCCACTGAGTCAATATTGCAAAAGCATTGATGATACAGAGAAAAAATTGTGATTATCTAGATAGTAGATGTTAGTAGAATAATATAGATGGAAAGACCAAGCATGCATCAAACAAATTTGGGTAAGCTGCTTCCCTTTTACTGACCCCTGTGTACAGGGGACACCTTTGAACACATGGGCTTCAGAAAGTTACTCTACATTCATAGAATTTCTGTGGATTGGTGCCATCAGTCACTAGTCACTGTTCACTAGCACCAAACAATTTATTTAATTTTTACCTACAGAGACACACATTAGTTCAACTCAAAAGACATTTGAACAAAGAATGCTGCAAATGAAGTGACAAGAAAAATGCCTCCCTCACAAATAATCAATCAATAATCATTTTGTTATCAGTTAGGTTCCAGGTACTGTGCTAGGTCCTATCTGAAGACACAATAAAACAAAATCATCTCTCCTCTCAAGGAACTTATGTTCTAGAGTGGAGACGCCTCTAAAAGAGAGGGAGGAACCAGTGAGGAGAGACGTGGTTATGGAGGTAACATTTAGAAAACTGCATCATTTTCAAACAGTTCTATGGGTGTCTAGCCTCCACTGTCAAGGCCTTTGGGATAGTAGATTTGGTTTCAGGAGTCCTGCTTCTACATTTAAGTCCTGCAGCTTTTAAAGAGATGAACATGGCCTTGTCATGTGATATTCTTCTTCTTATTTTCCTTGATAGAAAAATAAATGTTTTTATTTAATTATATTTAATTATGTTAAATTAAGTTTGCATCTTAACATAAGATGAATTCCATGAGGCAAAGGTGAAGAGGAGACTCATCATAGGAATGAGGGATGTCCATTGCAAAGGCACAAATAGGTGAGATGGAGTATATAGTATGTGAGGAACAAAGAGAAGATCCATTTGACTGGATCATAGTATGTGGAAAAGTTACTTGGGGATCATTTAGAAGGTGCACTAGATAGAGCTCTGCATCTGGAGTCAAGAACACTAGAAATTTAAATTTCTAGAAATTTAAAGCCCTAAATGGAAAAGTCCCTAATCCATGACCATAAATCTTCACTAATCCATCATTTTCCTAATTTTAAATTTATGATAAATTTAATTTGATCTAAAGTAAAAAATTTTGTTTTGTTCTCTCTTTGTATTATCTGGGATAAGAAATTAATGTAACTTATGTTACCAAATATTAAAATGTTATTAGTTTTATGTAAAAATGTATATGTTCAAATTAATGCAGTCATCTTCAAATTAATCACCACGGAATGAAGCACATATTACAATAAGCTCTCAATTGCTCAAAACATAATTGGAAGACCCCTTTGGGAGCTGCTGTCATTGTTACTACAGTTTCCCTTTAATATCCTCAGCAGTGACAAATCTTCATCTTTTGAAGGATGTCAGTATCATAGGCACTGCAGGGCATCTAGGGAGAAGGCAGTACAGGAAGTATCGTTCCTAAGAGATTCCTCTATGGATTTCTGGCTCTGGAGGATGGAACTACTACTAACCGTTAAAGTGATTGTCCTTTAGATTGAACAAGAATTTCTGTATGAATACTTAGGGGAACAAGATAATGGGAAAAGAGCTGTTATAACTTAAATGTAACCATGCTCAGGTGAATGAGTGGAACAAGGGAAAGGTGTGAGTCTAATGAGTCACTGTAAGATCATTGGATTTTACAGTAGAAAACCCCTTCACACGATCTCCTATTGGCTTTTCTACAATCTCATTGTCAGGCAGCCTTCTCCAAGCCAGTGGCAACCCCTGTCCACGTGCTCATAATCATTTCCCAACTGGTCTGCATCAGCAGATTGCCTCCATTATCATCCCTCACTCTCTAATCTTCAACCTCTCCCTATTATTTCCTGCGTCTTTTAGATATGTCCCTGTCTTATTCATTTTTAAAATAAACTACATCATTAGACCCTAGCATACCCTCACTCTATTGTCATATCTTTTCTTCCCTTCTTAACCAAATAAAAACTGTCTATATGTCTTACGTTCTCCTCAGTCCTTTGCAATGTGACTTCTTCATCTTTCAAATAATCTCTTAATTTCTAAATCTGATTATTTTTTTTAAATTGATGAGTTTTTAATTTTTTTTTAAATTGATGTTCTTTAAAAACTGATCCAAATATATCTCTAGCCTCATTATTGATTAATCCCCTTCCCATATACAATGATCCAGCCAAACGGGCCTTCTCTTTGTTTTTCACATGCCATACTCCATCTCACATTTTTCTGTCTTTGCAATGGACATCTCTCATTTCCAGGATGACCCTCCTCTTCAACTCTACTTCGTAAAATTCATCTTACTTTAAGATGCAACTTAAGCACCATCTTCTGCATAAGGCCTTTCCCAAACCCCAGCAGCTGGTGTCTTCTCTTCAACAACTTTACATTTTACTGTCTTAAATTTATTCAAGCCTTATGTATTATTTTTAGCTTCTTGTATTTGTATTAGTTATCTTTATATTATTTGGTACATGTATGTGCATGTGCAAGTAGGTTTATGTGTCTTTATGTGCATATATGTATACGCATTAGATATAATTGATGTTGCATAGAATGTACATATACATAAACATATACCATAATTCTCAATAGAATATAAGGCCATTACTCATAGAGAGTAGGGGTTACTTTATGCTTTGTATGTGTATCTTCAGCATCAAGCACAGTGCCTGGCACCTAGAAGATTTTAATAAATGCACGTTGATTGACTGACTCTACATGGAGAGGAGGAAGGGACTTTAGAGGACTTTTTTTTCTAATCCCATCACCTAAGTCTTTTGTTGAGCAGAATGAGCCTGAAGTCACACAGATACTAAGTAGTAGAAACAGGATTTGAACCCAGGTCCTCTGACAATGTTCAGATGTTGCCAACTGACAAAATACTCAAGGTTTTTCAGAACCCAAGAATAAAATCTATCCAGGAAAGATGATTTTAATTGTTAAGGGGCTGCTATCCTCTTACTTGATTTGGTCATCACTGACCTATTATCCATTTCTGTTATATTCTTCCTATTCTAAAAGACATTTTCCTTGGTAGAGAAAAAAAGAAGCAAAATAAAAATTAAGTAACCTTTTCTTCCTTTACTTTTTTTAAAAAAAATGATCCATCCACATGGATAGTTGTCCTGTTTTATCCATGATGCTCCTTCCTCTTACCAAAAAAAAAAGGTTGTAACATTATCCCCAGTTTTCCTCACTTCATTTTGAGCTTCAGCCCTCACGATACTATCTCTATAGGAATATGTCACATTTTGAGCGGGACTCTCCTGATTTAAGAGTAGTTATCAATAGTAACTGTTGCTGTTTCCCTCCCAGCCTGTTGTTATTTTTTCTATGCCCCATTAAAGGGGCCATCCCCTGGCTTCTTCTTAAAGAGGCCTATTCACTGAATGGGCATTACCTTACCCTAAGTGAGTTCCTGAATAGACCTTGACCTAAAGGGGCCAAGATCTCCTATTGTTTCCTGGATCATCTCCAGTCATCCCCAGTGAATATCTGGTCACTGAATTCAGATGGCTGCAGGGAAGTGAAGTTGGTGATCTGCACAGCCCTCCTTCACTCAAAACAAAGTCAAGTGCAAGTCATGTCATCATTTCTCTAATAGCATGGTCTTCTTCGATGAGGAAGGATGAACCCAAAGTGTTACATTTTACTATTTATTCTTTACTACATTCTCATGTGCCCACCTTCTAAACATATGTCTTAACATCTAAGTTGGCAATTGAGTTCTCCATACAGCTACCTTGGTTTCTTCAGATAATTATATTTTTGATTAGTCAAAATGATTTATTTTTATGCCCTCAGAATTTAATTCTTCAGATTTTCCTGTTGCAACTCAGATGACTTTCCTCATCAAATTTTATTCCATGAAATTTTATGCATCCTTCCTTTGAACTATTTGAAATCTGAAGTGAATGGTTTAGTGGCTTCCCTCACATAATTCCAGTGTTTTCTTTCCAGAATAGTTTTACAAGCTCACAGTCCCACCAAGAGAGTCTCTCTTGGTGTCTCTTTCCACAGCCACTCTTTTTTTGTTTGTTTGTTGCTTTTTGACACAGCACTGACTTTTTTCTCACCATTTGAAAACTGTTTTCTCATATTTTCCCACTTATCTATTGGATAATGAAATTTTATTTTATATATGTGTGTCAATTTACCATATATTTTGACTATCAGATTTTTATCATCACATCTCATATATAGATTTTTCTTCCTGAAAAGCTGTTTTTTTTCTTATTCTAGTTGCATGGATTAATGCCTGTTTTTAAAATTGAAATAAAATTGAATTTTTATACATACCAAATTTGAATCAACTAAATTAGAAACATTAGCTCTTCTGAAATACACAGCATACTTTAGGGGCTCATGCACTGCCCGGTGGAGTTCTTTGTCTTCATTTCAGTAAGCTTTTGCTTGGCACCTACCATATCCAAGGAACTGCCCTATGTGCTAGGAAAAGAGAAAAATGGAACAGTTCCTGCTTTTGAGTAGCTAATTATGTAATGACCTTTGTGTCTGCCTTTTAAAAATCTAAGATCTCCCCAACCCCATTCAACAAATATTTATTCTCTTCCCCTTTCCCCACTTCCTTAATTTGATCAGTTTTTCAATATCATCAATTATGTCTCCACATAATAGTAGATAAATGTTACTACCTTCTGCCTGGACTGTTGTAATAACAACTTAACCAGTCGCTCTATGATCAATCATGTTTCTAATACTAGTCTATATTCCCATAACTATCAAAGTAATCCTTCTAATGTATAGATTTGACTTTTACAGCCCCCTACTCAAAAGTTTCAAGATCATGGAATTTAATAATAGTTGACAATAATAGCTGTAATTTGTATAGCGCTTTAAAATATTTCAGCTGATCTTCTTAACAACCTTGAGAGGTATATACTGTTACTATCTCCATTTTATAGTTGAGGAAACTGAAAGAAGTAGAAGTTAAATAACTTGCTCAGGGACACAAAGCTAGTAAGTATCTAAGTTAAAATTTGAACTCATGTCTTCCTGACTCCAGATCCCAAGCTCTATCTAGTGCACCTTCTAGATGACCAGCAAGTAATCTTAGTGATCATCTAGCCCCTTTCTTATGTCTCATACTAAAAACAGAGGACCAGAGAGCTGACTTATTTTTTTAAAAATGATTATATAAATAATTTATTTCTATTTGCTGCATCATGTTTTCATCACAAAAAGAGAAAGGAATTAAAAAAGTTGATTAAAACATAGAAGACTAGATTTATTATTGTTCAGCTATTTTCCATCATGTCCAACTCTTCAAGATTTCATTTAGAGTTTTCTTGGCAAAGATAATAGAATGGTTTGCCATTTCAGTCTCCAGCTCATTTTACAGATGAGGAAACTAAGGCCAATGAGATTAAGTCACTTGCCCAAAGTCACACATCTAAGAAGTGTCTGAGGCCAGGTTTGAACTCACAAAGATGAGTCTTCCTGATGTTAGACCTAGACTCTATCCACTTGTGCCACCTAGTTACCCCAAAGTTGGATTGAGGGGAAATGAAATATATGTATGTATGTATGTATGTATACATACATACATTCATATATGTATACACATATACATATATATGTATAGGTACATAAATCTGCCACCAAAAGAGAATCCCTGCTTATTTTTTGGTAACCATTTATAAATCTCATTGGAGAGGCAGTAGTCATCTAAAGGAAAACCTTATCTTCATCCTTTAAGGGACTAATTCTATTAAGCACCCCTAAATCTACAGGGATCTTTAGTAGGGAAGCTTCTCCTCCAATCCCAATGGGAAGGTAGCACCAAGCTTAGGGTTAAAGGGACTGTAATAAAATAGAACTTGACTGACAATAAAATAGAACTTGACTGACAGGGATGTTGTTAGGATCAAATGTAGATAACGTATGTAAAATACTCAGCCAACTCAAAAGCTTCTATCAACGTGAGAGCTGCTAGTGAGGCTACAATGACAACGATAGAATGAGATGATATTGGTAAAGCATTTATCACAGTTCCTGGCACATAGTAGGTACTATATAAATGTTAGTAATGATGACAATGACAACGATGACGACGATGATGATGGTAATGCTGCTGCTGAAGTAACTTGTACAAGGTCACTCACAGAGGTAATAAATAAGGTAGGAGTCAAATCCAGATTCTCTGACAAATCCAATGCTCATTCACTACCTTATGTTTCATCACTGTTTTTTTCTGTTGCCTATAGAATAAAACATTAGTTCCTGTTATGTTGGACTCTCCACAATCTTGTTTATTCTTATTCTTGTTCCACCCTCATTCAGCTTTCTGCTAGACCATTCTTTATATGCTCTACTCCAATCAAATTGAACTACTAGCAATTCTTTGGTCTCATCCACTCCTCTCCTGCCTACAGGTATGTGCATAAGCTGTGTCCATCTCATGTCCCTATTTGAACCCTTTTCTTTTTTTTCTCTTTTTTATATTTTATTTATTTACTTTTTTAATGTTCTACAATCACTACCATAAAACTTAGATTTTTACCCCCACACACACCTACCCACCACCACCCCCCTCCCTCCCCAAGATGGCATACAATTCTATATGGGATCTACATATACTTTCCTACTGAATACATTTTCACTATAGTCATGCTACATAGATGAACTAAAATAAATGGAGGAAATAATATAACAAATCAAAACATAATACACACGCGCACACGCACACACACACACACACACACACACACGATCTGCTACATTCTGTGAATTAATTCCATAGTTCTTTCTCTCAGTGTGGAAGGCATTTTGCCTTAGAAAACCATTGGGAATTTTTATTTTTTTAAGTTCTTGCTCTATTATGAAGTTCCAAGTCTATCAGAAAAAACTCTCGCACACTATGGTCAT
This sequence comes from Bettongia penicillata ogilbyi, assembly GCA_023548195.1. Classification (NCBI taxonomy): domain Eukaryota; kingdom Metazoa; phylum Chordata; class Mammalia; order Diprotodontia; family Potoroidae; genus Bettongia; species Bettongia penicillata. Next base: position 1,822,305 of record JAJHZJ010000171.1, on the reverse strand, counting down.
TGCGATGCACGAACTTGTCCTGGTTCTGCTCCTTTCACTCAGCATCAGTTCATATAAGTCCTTCCAGGCCTCCCTAAAGTCTTCTTGATCATCATTTCTTATGGTGCAATAGTACTCCATGACATTCATATACCTTAATGTATTCAGCCATTCCTCAACTGATGGGCACCCCCTTGATTTCCAGTTTTTGGCAACTACAAAGAGTGCTGCTATGAATATTTTTGTACATGTGGGACCCTTTCCCATTTTTGTGATCTCGTGGGGATACAGTCCTAGTAGCGCTATTTCTGGGTCAAAGGGTATGCACATTTTTGTAGCCCTTTGGGCATAATTCCAAACTGTTCTCCATAATGATTGGATGAGCTCACAGCTCCACCAACAATGAATTAGTGTTCCAACTCTCCCACATCCCCTCCAACATTTATCATTTTCCTGTTCTGTCATGTTTGCCAATCTTACAGGTGTGATGTGGTACCTCAGAATTGTTTTGATTTGCATCTCTCTAATCAAAAGTGATTTAGAGCATTTTTTCATATGATTATATATATCTTTAATTTCTTCCTCTGAAAATTGCCTGTTCATATCCTTTGACCATTTATCAATTGGGGATGAACCCTTTTCTTTAAGGCCTAGCTCAGGGGTCCTTTAACACTCAGGTGCCACAATCTCTATGAAGTTATAAAGCAGTTCATCCTCTTCCTTTGACTCTTAACTGAAAGCATACCCTCCCTTCTCACATTTTCAGAGGAAATGTTGAATGTCTTCCTCTATTTCATTTCACCTACTTTCTCATTTTTTTGTACACATGCAACATCACTTGCCACCACTCTACTTGCCCCCCCCACACATGCACATACACACACACACACACAAACACACATCTCATCAATGGTAAGGTCCTTGAGGATAGGGGATGTGTCATTTTTATTCTTCTCGTTTGTAGCTGGAACACAGAACTGTGCCCACATAGGGTGCTTGATAAGTGTTTGCTGCCTTGAACAGAATTTTAAGCAGTTCTCGAGATAACCACAATCACATGCCTGGAAAAAGCTAAATTCCAGTAATATCCTTTCCCTGTTTGTCCCACCTCCACTTCTCATCTTTTAACTGCCACCTACATAGTTTGTCTTAGGGAGGAAATCCCTGGTACAGTTAAAAATGAAACACCTGGTTCGTTACATTTTACAAGTAAATGGTGTTATATGCTCAAATATATTTTGGTTTCACAGCTCAAATCCATATTATATTGCTATGGCAGGAGAGAAGAAAATGCAGAAAGCTTGGTTGAAAAGATTTCCATTCCATAAAATATGGAAATAGAGCATAGGCAGGCATCTCCTCAGCTTTCCTAAATGGGAAAGAACATATAGCTCCAACTTCTTCCAGTAAGGGAGAGGGATTTCTTTAACTGTTTATGTACAGTAGAATTTATACCTTAGAGTATCAGAATTTCTCTTTTGTATCTTTCCTGTTAGGTTGCTACCTATGTAGCTCCTCCTCCTCTTCTGACAAAATAATAAAAAGAAAGATGTCACTTCCCCTTTCTGGAGACCTATCAGTTATTACCTCCCATCCTTATGTCTGTCCCTAACCCAATGAGCTATTGATTCTTTTAACCCACAGTAAAATGGCCATGTGCCTTGACTTGACTGAGCTTGAGGATGAGTTGGTGGTGAGCATGATTCAGGGGCAGGTGTTACATTTCTGCTACTGAGAGAAGAGAATAGGTCCATAAGAATAAAGAACCTGTGACCCTGTACACATTAGTATTATAGTCTAACTCATGCAACTATCTGTTCCACTCTAGGTAGGCTCTACCTTCTTTTTGACATGGGGATACTTGTCGTTTAAAATGTTTCTTCACTTCAGAAAGAGAAACTTTTTAAGTGAGATCTCTGAAGTGCTCTCAAACTTTAAAGTATTGTATAAATGTTAGATATTATTAGCAGTATGTAAAACTTTCCTTAGTAAAATGGAGAGATTTAGCTCAGAAAAGACTAAGAAAATATCATTACTATCTTTAAGCAGTCTGACAATTCATATGAAAAGGTAGAATTAGAATGTTCAGCTTGATCCCAGAAAGGGGGAAAAGTTGATAAACAAAAATATTAGGAACATTAGTCGAAATTGCAAACAAAAGTAGGATTTAGACTACAGAAAGAAGAAATTTCTTATGTGACACAGCTGGGTTAGGCCTACCTACCAAAGAATCTCAGCTTTGAGACCAAGGGAATTAGCCTCTAAAGAATGTTCTAAAGAAAGGAATCAGGTCTTTTCATGCATTCTCTGATGCATTAGTCCCAGAATTCTAGAGTGAAATGTCTTAAATATAGCTTTGGTGTGTTCCTGTCTAGATGTTCCCTAAAGGGACTAACAAAGTTCTTTCTTAAAATGCTATCCAAAGTACACAGCTTTGTTGTTTCTTTTTCATCAGTTGTTCCAGTCATGTCTGAGTCCCTGGGATCCCATCTGGGGTTTTTTTGGCACTGGAATTGTTTGCCATTTCTATCTCCAGCTCATTTTACAGATGAAGAAACTGAGGCAAACAGGGTTAAATGACTTGTCTAGGGTCACAGAGCTAGCAAGTATCTGCAGCCAAATTTGAACTCTGGACAATGAGTCTTCCTGGCTTCAGGTCTGGGACTCTGTGTGCTGCAATCCCTAGCTTCCCTATCAACGTACTAAGTAGTAGATATCAGATACACACACACACACACACACACACACACACATATGTATACTCTTGTTTCCTTTCCTTCATTAAAAAAAAAAAAGAAAAGCTTGAAGCACAGACGGCTCATAAGCACAAAAAATATTGGAGTGATGAATCAGTAAACTCTTCATTATCATCATGCTCTCCCGGGAAGAAAAGAGGCCTAGACTATTTCTGAGACATCTACCATGTTTCACCTTGCCTCAAATTTTCACAGTCACATGCAAAAATCTCAGGTTCCATACTTCCTGAGCATCCACAGCATACTTAATCTAGGCACTGGTCATCCTCTCTGAGACGGTAGTTGCTAGAAGCACCTCCTTTGGCAAGTTAGCTCTCAAAAACTCCAGCCTCTCAAATTCACAAAGTAACTGGCAAATCTGGACACATCTATCTTAGGATCACTATTCAATTGCCAGTGGTCAGGGAAAGAAACACAAAGCCTGAGAGTGATCATTAATTAAAAGGGATCATTCATTAATAAATTAGTTCTGATTGCCCCACACCAATTTATTCAATATTTAGTAAACTGAAAAAAAAAAAACTTTTTACATAAATTTGTCCATTCAGTTCTCTATATCTTTCTTCCTTAACTCCTAGAATAAAATAAAAATCTAGGTTTCTGGTGATGTTACTTGTTACTAATACAATTAATAATCAAACCAAACTATAAGTAATTCTTTACATTGTAACAGTTGTAAAAAAAGATAATTGGCAAAATTATTTTTAAATGTCTCTATAACTGCTGATCTCCTTAATTCTAGAAATACATTCCTATCATTCAAGTCATTTAGGGTAGCAAAGTCTTTCAAGAATTCTTTTTTTAATACTTCTTCAGATAAGATTTGAAACACTCCTCTAAAGATAAAAGTGATCTCCATCCACTTTCTATACCTCAATGTCTCTCCTCAGCCATAACAGTTAATTCTCCATAATGCTACTTTCAACTTTGTCACTTGACAGACTTCATGGAATGGCAGAACAAAGGATGAACAACAGTTAAACTGTCACTTCTAAGATTCCATTGCCTCTTAAAGATACATTAGCAGTATTTAAAGTACCTGGGACAGAAGCTATTGAAGTTGATTTTACACATATATACTCGTCTAGTCATGTCTCACTTTTTTTTCTTTTTTAGTTGCTTTACTTTTTGAAATCAGCCCATCATTCTAGCATGTCAAAAACTTCGTATTGATTCTGTTATCTATTGTAGTAGCTAGTTCTCCAAGCTTATACATTTTACAATCATTTCATCTTTATTAAAGTTATTCATAGGTGTTAAACAGAGCAGAAATAAGAAGAGAGACTTGTGCCACTCCACCAGAGACCTTCCTGCAAGTTAAATCAATTTGTTACTAATTATTCTATAGACCAAAACCAAAATAATTACTCCCTAGGTCTGGTTTTTCAACCTATTCTGAATTCACTCACATGAATTTCCATGTATGGAAAATACATAGCTTCTACGTATGGGAAGTGTATAGTTTCCTTTTTTTTTCAAAATTCTACACCATACTACATGTATTTGAGTTATGCAGCCTATCTGTTTATCCATCTGATAACTCATAACTATTCAAATAAGTATCCAAAAAGGAAATGCAGTAAGTCCAGAATTGCTTATTTATAATGAACCCAAGCTGATCAATACTTACAACCCATCTCATCAAGTTACCCTCAAGTTTTGCTGTTACTCATTAAAATAAGTAACCAATGCTTCAATAATCAAATAGCTATGTTTTTGTGAATGGGAATATTTGCTATTGAAGGAGATCAAAGTCCTACAGTGCCCTAGTTTGTCATCAACAGTTGAGATGGCTGGAAAAAAAACTTGTCCTAATGCCAACTTGATAATTAACCTTGATTATATACATATCTCTCTGTCTTTCTATTTAAATATTCTCTGACTTCAGAATTTCCAGCTTGGTTTGACCCTCTAGATCTCCCAGTTGCTCCACACTATACACTACTATCAGATAATTGACTTAGTGTTAGAGTCTATCCAGGGATGGGGAACCTGTGGCCTTCTAAGTCCTTGGGTGTGGACTTTTCACTGAGTCTAAATCTTATAGAACAAATCCTTTGGTTAAGGGGATTTGTTCTGTGAAGTTTGGATTCAATCACAGAGCCATACTTGAGGACCTAGAGGAAGGTTGAGGCATGGGTTGGTAAAATAACTTGGCCAAGGTGACATAGATAATATAAGTCAGATTCAGTATTTGAATCCAGAGCCTCTGAATTAAAGACCAGTGTCCTTTCCACTGAATCATGTCTCTCCTTAAGCATGCTTGGAGATTACATGGCACAATAGATAGACCACAGACTAAATGCCAAAGTCAGAGGTTCTGTGTTCAATTTTTGCCTCTGAACCTTGCTACCTATGTGGCTTTTGCAAAATTATTTAATTACTCAGGTCCCTTATCTATATAATAAGCATGAACTAAAAGGCTTTTTAAGATCCGTTCAACACCAGGGCTGTGATCTGTCCTGTGAGCAGGGCTTCAGTGAAGGCACTCATCTGTAGCTTGAAAAATTCATGTGTAGGAAAATCAGGACATTTATCCTTCTCCAGCTCTCCAGTTCTCCAGCTTACTATGACTCCTTAAAGACTGTTGACAATGATTCATTAATCATGCTTCCAAGCTCATTTAGTCCTCTGTGATGTAGCTTATCGGAGGCAGGTGAATTCAATTCAAAGAGGGTAACAAGGTGCTATCTTAGCATCCCCTCACTTTATTTGGCTTTCATTTCACTATTAACCCTTTTTGTTGGATGCTTTCCAGTCTGAAAAAGCATTTTCCGTGGTTGAGAGAAAAGAAGCAAAATTGGAGACAAGTTCATGTGCCTGTGACTGTCTCAGTTAATTAATCTACAAGCATTTATCAAGTACCTGCTATCTGGCAGGCCCTGTGCTTGGTGCCGGGGATAAGCTTAACTTCTCCTGTACTCAGACAACAAGCGTATATAAAATATAGCAGCATAAGTATAATGTAAATAAATTCAGATATATACAAAGTAGTTAAATACGAGGTAGTTTGGGATGCAGGGCACTAGCAGTTGGAGGGTATTGGGGAAGATTTCATGGAAAAGACAGTGCCTGAGCTGAATCTTAAATAAAGAGAGCAATTCTGAGAGGTGGGAATAAAGAGGGAGTACACACTAGACATGAGGATTGACTGTTGTGAAGGTTTGGACACTAAAGATAGAGTGTTGTCTATGAGTAGGCAAAGTGGCCTGGAATATAGAGTGTGAGATGGAGAATAAGCCCACTGATAGTGAAAAGGTAGGTTGAGGATAGGTTGCACAGGGCTATAAAGAGTAGTTTATACTTTACTCTAGAAGCAATAGCACGCAACTGTAGTTAGTTGAGTAGGGGCACTGCATGGCATTTTTTTTGCTTACGGAAAATTACTTTGGTAGCAATTTATAGGATAGACTTGCATGATGAGAGTGACCTGAGGCAGGTAGATTAATTATGGTGCCATTGCAGTAATCTAGGAGACAGATCAAGAGGGCCTAAACTGAGATGATAACTGTGTAAGTGGAGAGAAGGGGTCGGATATGAGAAGACTAGGGGAGAGGAGGAAAAAAATATGGTGGATAATGTCAATAATTTTTGAGATGAAGAATATATTAAAAGATGCATCTCACAGTAAATTACCTCAATTTGTTTTCTAGTAAAGTGAGTCAACTGTCAGTTGAGAGAGTGGGGAGGAAGAGGTAGGTGCAGAAAGCTCAGAGAAAAGACAAGGTTTGGAATAGCTTCTGCAGGGACTAAGATAGGGAACTAATTATAGAGAAGTATCATCTGTTTTCATCAGTCCGTATCACCAAGCATCAATCCCATCCTTTTCTTATTTCTTCTTTTCCCCATCAAAAGTAATGGGGGTGTTGTTGGTTAGTCATGTCCAAATCTTCATGACACCAGTTAGGTTTTTCTTGTCAAAGATCCTAGAGTGCTTTGCCATTTCCTTCTACAGTTCCTTTTACAGATGAGGAAACTGATACAAAAAAGGTTAAGTGACTTGCCCAGAGTCGCACAGCTAGGAAATATCCGAGGACAGATTCAAATTCATAAAGATGTCTTCCTGATTCCAGGTCCAATGTTCTATCCACTGCATAGTACTCTAAGGTCTGAAAAACACTTTTCCTTCATTATCTCATTTAAACCTGAGTGCGGAAAGTATTATCAATATCTCTATAATAAACCAGAGGCACAGAAAGTTTCAATTATTTTTTTAGGATCACCAAGCTTGTGCTAAACTTGGAGTCAATAATATTTCTGTGGTGCAGTGGAATCATAGGACTTAAGTTATGTTCTCATCTCTGCCTCTTACTCCCTATGTGTACTTTCTCTTGAGGAAGTCACTTATTTTCTCTGTGCCCATTTCCTCATCTGTATTATGAGGGAGTTGGGACATCTGACCTCTAAGGTCGCTACTAGCTCTTGATCTATAAGCCTATCCTATAAATTCTGTCTCAGACACTTACTATCTGTGTGCCTATTAATGATACCCATCATGTGTCTACTGAAAAAAGTCTTAAATGATCAATGAATATAATATTATTTACTAATAATATTTTTATCATCAGTAAATGATTTAGGAAAAAGCCCACCCCAACTGGGTAGTTTCTATTTGCATATAAAAAAAAGAAGGAAACAAGCATTTAGGTACTTACTATGTGTGAGGTATTATACTAAGCAGATCATAAATCCCTGGGAAGTGGTGCCCTTATTATCTCCATTTTGCAGTTAAGAAAACTGAGTCAGATTGAGGTTAAGAAACTTGCCCTAGATCAAAAGTCCAACAGGTATTTGAGAACAGATTAGAATACAGGTCTTTCTGAATCCAGGATCATTGCTCTAACCACTGCTGCACTGCTGCATATACAAGGTTACTTAGAGTTTGAGGTTAAAGGAATGTGAGATACAAAATCATGCCTTTGTACAGTACTACATCTTAATACATTCTAACTGCATTCAATTTTCAATTGTTAGAATTTAAATCTCTCATCAGGAAAGAAAGTTACCCCCCAAAGAGCCTACATCAAATGGAGGAAAATAGAAGAAAGCAGAAAGCAGGACTCCTGGGTTTAGTTGCCTGCTCTACCTCTGATTTACTTGAACTAATCATATCACTCCTGCATTACTTCAGAGTTTGTTGGCTTCCCAGATGGCTCTAACATATGCCAGCCTCATGGAGGTACTGGTGAGGTTTAATTAACCCAAGTCTACAGAGCCCCCTGAGTACCAGGGATGACAGGAATCCACTAGCTTAGTTAAGAGGAGGCAAGCATGAACACGTGAGCGCTGAGCTGCAAGACTTCAACATTTCTCATCTTCATCATTCTCATCAACTTACTCTCATGAGTAAGGAACGTGTTCCTTGAGTTTGTGATGCCTTTAATTTGATGGCTGAATTATGGCGCTGTTGCTATTATGAAGGGCCATCATGAATAAGTGACATACTTTGCCAAGAAGGCATCTGTAGCCATCATCTTTTAAAGGAAGAAGACGATATGTTACAGTGGGAAAGCAATGAGTTTGGAATCAGAGACCCTGAGTTCAAGTACTGCCTCTACTTCTTGTAATTTATGAGCCCTTGTTTATTCACTCATTTAAGTTGTGTCCAACTCTTTGTGACTCCATTTGGGGTTTTAAATGGCAAAGTAATTTCTTTCTCTATGATGAATGAAACAAGATTAAGTAACTTGGCCAGGGTCACGTAGCTAGGAAGTGTCTGAGGCCAGATTTGAACTCAGAAAGATGTGTCTTTCTGACTCCAGGCCCGGCACTCTATGCACGCTACCATCTAGTTGCCCATAACATTTCCTTATCAATAAAATGAGGAGATTGACCTAGATGGTCTTATGACTGTTTCTGATTATGACATTAAGTGTGACTGAAAAGTATATAATTTGATTTTTAATAATAATAAAAAACCCTTAAATATGCATTCATATAATCAATAGATATTTATTAAGCATATATTAAGTATGGAGCAGTATTTTAATCCTGAAGGGAGATGTACCATTTAGATCAAACATAGCTCCTACCTTCATGGATCTTACAATCTAATAGGAAATTCTATCATAGGTCATAGGATGGAATTAACTCCTTTAGAATTTCAAAGTTGGAATTTGTTTTTGAAAGCAAATCTGATTTTTCTCAGCCTAAGATTTAAGCTTGGGGTGGACATTATAAATCAAGGTTGATTTTTTTTCTTAAATCTTATTTCCCTAATTTAGGTAGACAGTGGAAAAAAATTTCAGATCTTTAGTTACAGGACCCAATTTCAAAAACTGGCATCAACAGCAGCATAGAAATATGCCATTGGAGAAATCTCATCATCTCTCTGAACCTCAATCTCTTCATCTGTAAAATATAAGACTTGAACTCAAAGACCTTTAATGTCCCTTCCAATCCTAAATCTATCCTTAATTAGGGGTTAATGAAACCTCACCAGTACCTCCATGAGGCTAGCATACGAATTACATCACAAGCTCAGCTCCCAGCTGGTTAACATCTTTGTCACACTCACAGCCCTTCCTTCCTTCCCTGTCACTTCTTTTAGGAATGGCAAATACAGGGCTAGAACTGAGATTGTATTGAGTGATATTTGGTCCTTCATCACTGGCACAGATAAACCCCAAACCTCCACAATTAGCTTTGACATTTAAAGTAGTGACTGCTACGTACATATCCCTGGGTCTCACTGTTATCAGAATTAAGAAGGCAAGGAAAGGAATTGTTAATGTGAAAAGATGGCAGGTATTACCAACATCCCTAACAAGGGCAACAGCTTCTCATCTACTGAGGCTGCCCACAGGCAGTATGGTAACCCAGGGAGAGCATGTGCCCCTCGGTTGGTTCTCAAGCTGTCTTGTTACCTTTCAGCACAAGAGTTGTGTATGTCAAAAGAAAAGAAAGCAAGAGAAATATATGAGAATTCTCTATAACAAAGCCATAGAGTTCCGGTATTTCTGGTTGTTCAGTGGCTTTCCTTGGGTTTTTCCCTCAATTGTGTATGTTCCTGGGGAAATATTATGTCTCTGGTCATGTTGTCAGCTGCCTGAAGTTGTAGGCACAGAGAACACCAAAGAGTTGAACAATAACTCTGTGTTTGAAGGTTCTGTAATATCTATGGTTTTAATAGTACTGGATGTTCTGAACATTTCCCTGTTTTCTAGGACATGTTGGTACTGGCAGCTCAGTACCCTGGCAGTCAGTTTCCAGCATTCTTATTTAAACTGGTCTTAAAGAGAAGCAGTGGACACTTGCTAAGACTTAACTTGCTCCTGATAATGATAATTATAATAATCTTTCATATGTGTCCATTGCTTTTCAGAGATAAAATACTTCCCTTTAGAAAAATAAAACACTAGCAATTAAGGGAAGCTACCTGGGAGCTTCTTGTGAGATATGAAAGCTGGGTCAAGAGCTACAGCAAAGGTTCTTAACCTTTTTTTGTGTGACAAGGACCCTTTTGGCAGTCTGTTGAAACCTGTATGTCCCTTCTCAGGATAATGTTTCTAAATCCATAAAATTAAAACACACATGACTATAAAGGAAACTGATTATGTTAAAATGTGGTTTTTAAAAAAAATATAAAACTCAGTTTGAGAACCTCAAGTCAGAACTGACTACTGGAGACCAAAAACCATGAACAAGAGATCTGAGTTCAGATCTTCCAAGAGTTCAGATTTTCTTGTTTCCAACTAGCCACAGAATCACATTCCAAGGTCAAAGTGAGAGGCAGCAAAAGCACAGCATAGCACTAAAGCATACCCTTTGCCTGGTGCTAATTTGGTACAAGCAAGACTTGTCCAGTTATCAGAGTTGTCCAAAAGGAGAATGGACTTCCTCAGAAATGAGTGAGCCACAAGGGAGGAATGTTGTGGATGCAACGCTTACTTGTTGTATGTGAAGAGATAGACTAGATGACTTCTGAGACAGATTTTTTTTAAGATGCTCTGATTTTTCATTGCTGTTCAAAACGGACAGTATAGCTGGCACATACACATTCAACCTTCTAAGAGAGATTAAAAAAAAAACAGTAAAGTTCCTTTTTTATCCTTGGTTTGGGGAAAATTTTGCTTATCATTACAGCATAACCTTGACTTGAGGTGTTTCCTTAGGATTTAATGACCAGCTGGGGTTAATTGAGGATCAAATCTGCCAGCCAGTCACTAATCCCTAAGATACACTATAAGCCATGATCATGACTGCTTAATTATTATCAAAAATAATTGGCAAGAATTGGGTTTTCATGCTCAGAACTGTGTGTCTTATTTCCAAAGGAGCTGTCTGGACACCTTACCAATAAGTTACTGAAAGATTTATTGCAGAATAAAGGTTATTATGACCTTCAAGAATTCAGAATATTTTTTAATGGTAGGGAGAAGCTTCCCACACTGTGAGTGTGCACTTGTCCATTCTGACCAATGCACATCCATCCTTCCTGACTGACCCCCTCCCAAAGGTTTTGTTCTCTTTTCTTTTTTTCCAAGTTAGTTAAAATGTTCGTAATAACGTTTGGTCTAGAAAGGAGCACAGTAGATTGGAAAGAGTTCAGGATTTTGAGATCAGGCTCCAAATGCCAGTTCAATTTTCACGACTTGGGTCTCTCTTTATGGCTCAACTAGCTCCTCTAAGATAAGAACTTTGGACTAGACTGATCTCTAAGATTACTTCTAGCTCTAAAGCTCATGAACCTACTGAGCAGTGACTTGTTCCAGGCTTTAGGCCGTGGGAATTACCAACACAATGAAACTGAAAAGAATTTCCTGAAGTCTAAACTAGAGAAGTTGTAAGTTTGGCATCACTAAAGAGTGTGCTGTTGTTGTTGTGTCCAACTATTTGTGAACTATTCAGGGTTTTCTTGGCAAAGATACTGAAGTAATTTCCCAACTCAATTTACAGTTGAGGAAACTAAGGCAGAGAGCTATTTGACTCGCCCAGGGTCACATAGTTAGCAATTGTCTGAGGCTGGATTTGAACTCAGGTCCTCCTGACTGCACACCCTCTGTTCTACCCACTGTGCCACCTTGCTGTCCAGAGAATGTGTTGGGGTAACATAAAAGGCAGAACCTCAGTAAAAGACTGTACTCCTTTTTCCCACCCAAAAGCAGAGTAATATTCAATGGAATGCTAGAACTGAAGATGACTGAGTCTTCTTAATTCCAATAAGCACCAAGTTAGTAAAATTTGACTACAATAAGGATAAAGGCAGCCTTGATAGGCTAACCAAGACTATTACAATGAAAGAAACTTTTCAGTTGAAAAACCACTTTCTTTGTAACAACCCTGTGAGACAGACAGTTTGAACATTATTATCTCTATTTTACTGTTGAGAAAACTGAGACCCTAAAAAATAAAGACTGGGTCATCCACACCCACAGAAATAGTGAATGTTTGAAGAGATGTTCAATATCCCAAATTCCTCCAAGTCTAGCATACTAACCATGCTGCCTTTCTTAAAACATTTTTTTCAAGATATCAGCCATAAAGGGTGTCCTCATTCAGAAAGTTGGTTGTGTCACCCCTGTGATTAGAAATCAGCAAAGGTTCCCTATGACATGGGAAATAAACTGTGAAGTTCTTTGGTGTGGCATCCCCATTTTAGGTCATCTGTCACCATATTACCTTTCTAGACCTATATGATTCCTCTACCTATAACATAAACTCCAGACAAATCAAACTACTCCCAGTTTCCAGTCCCCCACATAGAACATTGTTTTCCCTTTTTTCTTTGTTTCTGCCTCTTAGCTGTATGACCTTAGGCAAGTCAACTTCTCAGGACTTTAGCTTTCTGATCAGGAAAATGAGGGAAGGGTATTAAGACGTTATCTATCGTGAAAACACACACACACACACACGTACACATACCAGGTGCATTAGGTTTCATATCTTGCACTTTGCCCTTTGCTGATCTGTGATGGTGGTGACTGGGGTGACAGCTGACATTTTATTTTGTTTTCTTTTGTTTTGTTTCTTTATATAGCAACCAGATGAATTGGACATCTGGGCTAGGTTCACAGCATTACTTTCCTCACTCCCTTCCTCACTCCCACCTCACCTCATTACTCTAGCCCCACAACTGGTCCACATCCTATCTCACAATATTCTAGCTCCTCTTCCAAACTTGGGTGAGCTGAAGGCTATTGAACTAATGCAGTCCTTGGGGAAATGAATTTCCTAAAGAGAATATGACATACGCATGTCATCCCTTACATCCACCATCAAATTATAAATCCTATAAAGGCAAAGAAATCCACATTGTCTCTAAACCTTATATCTCAATTGCCTAGAATAGAGCTGTGCAAACAATAGGTGTTTAGTAAATATTTGAAACAGACCAGGGAATCCCTAGAGCTCTGAGTCTTGCTTTACCCTAACTTAGGGACAGTTCATTTATTTCATCATTTGACAAATGTGGATGAAAAGAGGGTGTAAACTAGACTGACACTGGACTTGGAGTAAGGAAATCTTGATTTGAATTCTACTTCAGATTTTTAAAACTACTTATGAGTTGAAGTATATACCAGTTTCTTAATTTCTTAATGTCTCAGTTTTATTATCTTCAAACTAGGTACAATAGTAATAGATAACATGTATATAATACTTACTACGTGCTAGGCACTGTGTTAAGTGCCTTATAATCACTACATCATCTGATCCTTACAGTAATCCTGGGAGGTAAGGGCTATTATTCCCACTTTACAGTTGAGGAAACTGAGACAGACTTGTACACAGGTCCCACAGCTAGCAAGTATCTGAGACCAGCTTTGAACTCAGGCTTTCCTGACCCCACTTGCCTCATTACGATGCTTCTATAGCTACCACACAGGCCTATTGTGAGGAAAGCATTTTACAAAGCTTAAGCCTCTCTCCAAAATCTGAATTTCCATTATTACCCTGTGCTGCTTCTTGGCACTGGTTCTATGTCCTTGAATAAGACAAATTGTTTTTATGTCCTGACCAGTTCTCTTGCTACCTCAAAACAATGAGCTCTAACTAATTATTTGTTTTTATTTCAAATGCAGACATTTCCCTTAAGGAAGAGTCATCCTATCTGTTAATCAACACCTTCTATTCCACAGGTGTTAATATGCATGGAAATGAAATCTTTCCTTCTTTTTAACTTAATTTCCACTAAGGGAAACAGGTAAATTTTAATAAGTTGAGGTCCTAGGAGCAACCTTTCTGGAAATGAAGTTCTCTGGGAAAAAAATAATAATAATTTTTTTCAAGCTTCATGTTGTGGACTCAGGATTCTGAAAATGTAATTGTGTGCCCTTTCACCCAGGTGTGAATGATCTTTGTAACTGGTAAACTCCGTGGACTTAGGGAAAGCCCTTATAATCATTTACATCTCTTAAACGGCAGTGCAGAAAACTGGTGAGCCTGAAGAGCCACCTGCTGGAGAATGGTGGCATTTTAGCAGGACTAAAGAGTTTCCTCTTTTCCAGGCGGTTGGCTACAGGCAGCCAGGGAGCCCAATAATGTCAGCTGTTCAGTACTCAGTGCACAGGAGGTGGAAGGCAACACAAGTTCAATTAGTTCAAACTATAAGCAGGATGATATCATTTCTCTTCAGTTTTCCTATAAGCATATTAACACTCTAGATAAATTCTACTTAGTTATTCTTTTATTTACGCAATTCATTTATTGCATATTGATTACGTGAGATGTACGGAGCACTGGTGATCCAAAGAAAAGAAAGGAGACAATCTGCACTTTCGAGGAGTGTACATTTCACTTACCTACATGTATCCATGCATTCACTGAGTGCTGACTATACTAAATATCATCTTCTTTAGTACATTTGTCCCGCAATCCTTCATTAAGTTCCTATCTTGCATGTTAGTTATCAAAGTAATTAAAGGGCAGATAAGTAAGAGAGGGGTCAGCTTTGCTGTCTTTGATCTTGGAGAGCAGAATTTGATTTAAAACATGGATGATGAAAATGAGGAGAATTCTGTTTGATATATGACAGAAATTACTCATCATTAAAAATTCCTCCTCTGTACACAATCAAATGGGCTTCCTAAGGGAAGAGTGTGCTCTCAGTCACTGCAGGTTTTCATTAAGATTCCACATGACTCTACCTCAGGGGTGTTGTAGAAAGGTTCCCTGTTTGGGTGCAATCTGAACGTATGACTTCTGGAATTCCTTTTATTTTGAGAGTCTATGGTTCCATGCTTAATATAATATACATTATCCAGAAAGTAGAAGATGTAGTTCTTACATTTAAGTATGTACAGTTTAGTTTGAAGTTACAATGTATTGACAGAGTTAGAAAGGATAGGCTTTTAGTATATTCCATACGTTAAAAAAAAATTCTCATCATGATATGCCTGACAAGTCATCCTCTAGTGTTTTCTTGAGGACCGTTAAGAAAGAGCAACTAGGTGGTGCAGTGAATAGAATACTGGGTCTGGAATCAGGAAGATGAGTCTTCCTAAGTTCAAATCTGGCCTCACACATTTACTAGCTGTGCGATCCTGGCCAAGTCACTTAACCTTCTTTGTCTCAGTTTCCTCATTTGTAAAATGAGCTGGAGAAGAAAATGGCGAACCATTCCAATATCATTCTCAGGAAAATCTCAAATGCTGTCACAAAGAGTCAAATGTGGCTGAATAGTAAACAAAGAGAAAGTGATTACCTATTGAAGCGCCTGTTCCATTTTGGTATAACTATAATTTTTAGTAAGTTTCTCTTACACCAAACATAAATCAACAACCTCTGAAACTTTTACGCATTGTTCTGTCTTTTGGGCTCAAACATATTGACTCTTCTGCCTATTTTGTATGATTTCTCTCTCCAACTACTTGAAGATTACACTGATGCCTTCCTTTGGTTTCCTCTTTTCCAGGTTACAGATTTCCAATTTCTTTATCTCATCATATCCAGAGGTTTGAGCCCTTTGCCCTTCAGATTTACCCCGTATATGGACTCTCCTCCCTATCTGTGTTCTTCCAAAAGTATAGTATGTGACTTGGTGCTCCAGATGTGGTCAGACCAGGAAAGGGGACAGAGGAAGGTAGCTTGCTATAAGTGAGAGAATATTAAAACTGGAAAAAATTTTAAAGGTTATTCCAATCTCCTTATTTTGAAAATGAATAAATTGAGGCCCAGAGGGGTCATTTCTTTTGTTCAAGGTCACAGAGCTAGTAAATGATAAATCCATAATTTCAGCTTGTCTTCTCGTTTCATATATGCCCTGTAAAAAACCTATGACCTTGGTGCTATTAAAATTCCACATTGATATGGTACTTTTTGGTTTATAAGTTACTTTCCTCATGACCATGACTTCATTAAGTAGTATAAATGTAATCATCCCCACTTAATAGATGAAGATAGTAAGTTTCAGTGAAGGTAAGTGATATGATCAAGTATGATATGAATATAGTTGTTCCACTCGGTCATGCTACCTGTTATTTGAACCATTTTAATGTATTCATTCAATACTGAAAAGTTCTGGTCCTAAGAACTCGGACCAGACATCTGGAATCAAGGCTATTTTCCCATTTAGTTTATACAATTGATCCAACCTACGACTCAAAGAATTTTGAGCATATAATGGATGGGAATAAATGGACTCTCTTTACAATCCAAGGAATAATAATTATGGATAACATTTACATTGTTAAATTATGTATATGTACATATATGTGTGCACATATGTACATGCATATATATGTTCTCATTATAGCCATGTGAGGTAGGTAGTATAAGTATTCTTATCATTAATGATAATAATCATTTTCATCAGAAAAATGAGAAAACTGAGTCTCAGGAGTTGAAGCTAGTAAACGGCAGATCCAAAAATCAAATTAAATTGTTTGGACATAAAATCCAGCATTCTTTCCACCATATCACACGAGTACCTCATGGAATAGAATATAGGGGTATTAGACTTTGAGAATATGATAATGCAAGAAATATCTTTTGACCCTTTCCCTAATAATTTTACCCAGATGGTGTCCAGTTTCTAAGGATGATGATAAGTTCAGCTAAGACTTTGCTCAGGCATGTGTGTTCTTTGAAAACTATATTGAGTTAATGGAGAAAATCTAATGGAGATTGCCCAAAGCTTTTGATTGAGGGGGGGGAGGGAGGAAGGACAAATTTATAAAATCCATGTAATGTGGCTTCTCTTCTTCTTTTTTTCTTTTTTTCAAATGTAGTTTTTGCAGTTCTTTTTTTCTAAGAGAAAGAGGAAAAAAAACTCAATGACCAACAAGAGCCCAGCACATACCTTTATAAGGACAATGGAATTAGTCCTGCAAGAGAAAGTATATCTTTTCATTCACTGCAGGCAGAAGAATCTCCAAGTCTGCAGCTATGACCTGCAGCTCTTTGATGGCCTGGGAATACTTAAATGTTGTGCCATTGAAGCTAATGATAATAAGATTATATGCTCCCTGGGGATATGAGTCATCTTTTCTGCTTTCCTTTTTCTCCCTCAATTTCAACCTGCCCAGATGCTCTAGGAATCCTTATCTCTATGGCCCAAGATAATCAGGTATGCCTCTCTCACCTTTCATGTCAAGTCAGGTACTTAGCATATAGTAGGCACTCAGTATATCCTTATTGACCTGATTCCTTGCCTTAAACAGACAAATGAAGATAAGGTTATTGATAATGGACCAGCTCCATTTATACACATTAAAATAATACAATTGGCAGTATGTCAAAGGATATTTCATATAGACACATGGGATTTAAGAACCTGATACTGGAAAAGGAAATCAATCTGATCTCATTTTATTGATGAGGAAAATTAATTTCAGAGTCATAACCAAACAACTAGTAAATCACATAGTGAAGATTCAAACTCAGCCCCCTGATACCTAAGCCTAGGTTCTTTTCCACCTTGTCTACAATATAGTCTCTCAGTAATGATGAGATGCCAAGAATATTTGTATCTAGCTGTACTTTCTTATATGAACCTTTTCATCTCTAAACTAGATTAAAACTGAAGAATATTATTTGTACTTGGATGTTATTGTTTGCCTTATTTTTTATTGTTTGAAATAATGAAAACTGGCAATAATTGTTATCAATTATGATTGTTTTACCCGTCTTTAGATTATCATTATTACAGAATGGGATAGCTATCATGTTTTGGCTACAGTGCAGAAAGATGTGTTTACAGTTATTTACTAGATCATTAAGAAATTTCTGTCTCAAGAAGAGATTATTATAAGGAAAATACTTTGCTGATAGACTATATTGCCATGTGGTAATGAGATGCATGTGTAACACTGTGAAGATGCCCTAGTTGT
This sequence comes from Bettongia penicillata ogilbyi, assembly GCA_023548195.1. Classification (NCBI taxonomy): domain Eukaryota; kingdom Metazoa; phylum Chordata; class Mammalia; order Diprotodontia; family Potoroidae; genus Bettongia; species Bettongia penicillata. The sequence goes on along the minus strand of JAJHZJ010000171.1, from coordinate 1,804,301 downwards.
CCAGATAATTGTCTTTAAATCCATACTCCTTAATTTTCCTATTTGCCTTAGAACTTTTGTCAGTCACATTCTTATTTTTTATTCTTAATAAAAGTACCTAATTCGTGTTCATTTGAATGACTGACAGTCAGTCAACAAGCAGCATTTATTAAGTGCTTACTACATGTAAGGTACTGTGCAAAGAACTGGTTACAGGAAGAAAAGGAAAAATACAGTCCCTGCCTTCAAGGAGCTCAATATGTATGTGTGTATAGATATATACACATATATATATATATATATACATATATATATACATACATATATATATGTATACAGAAGATATATACAGTATTAATGGAGGGTAATGCCAGAGGGAAGGTTAGGAGGGGAGGGAGAGGAATGAGAGAGACTTCCTAATGAAGGTAAATGTTGAGCTGGGTCTTGATGAAAACAAGGGGGAAGGTGTGAGGAGGGAGATTATTCTAGAAATGAAGGACAGATAGTGAAAAGTTACAATCTGGAGATAAAGTGATGTTTGTGAGGAAAAGGAAGAAGATCAGTATGGCTGGATATGTATGAAGTTAACATGTAAGAAGGCTGGAGAGGTAGGAGGAGATAGGGCGCAGGGCGTAAACTGAGGATTTTCTATTTGAACTTGGAGAAAATAAAGGGACACAAAACTTTATTGAGTAAGAGGATGGCGTGATCAGACTAATATTTTGAGAAAGTTATGGCCAACAACACCACAGTGGTATCAGTGTAAGTAATGAACATGTACTCCTCAAATGTGGCAAAATGACAAGATTAATCAATAGACTGGGTATGTGAAGTGAGTGCCAATAAGAAGTCAAAGGTGACACCAAGGTTGCCAGTCTGAGTGCCCAGGAGGGTTGTGGTGCCTCCATCAGGAGATACGTTAGACATCTTTATAAATACTGGCTATTTCAGTTTAAAAATCATTTTAATGGGGGGCAGCTAGGTGGTACAGTGGATAGAGCACTGGCCCTGGTCTGAGTTCAAATATGGCGTCAGACCAGATACTTGACACTAGCTGTGGGACCCTGAGAAAGTCATTTACTCTGTCTCAGAAAAAAATTAATGCATTGAAAATACACCCTCAGAGGCCATCCTACAATATGAGAACTTAATTAACCTGATCTAGAATCAGGTTTCCTTAGTGCTCTCTATCCTTGAATAATTTACTAATCCAGTCCAATCCCTCGGTTTCTGTTAGTCATCCATAAAAATGACATGGAGCATTGCTATCCTTCACTTATTCCTCCAAGTCAAAGCATACTTGACCTTTCAAGAATAAAAGATTGAAAAAAGTTTCCCATTTGATTATTGAATTATTTGAATATTTCATTATCATTTGATTATATGACTCTTCCAAGGTGGCAGAGTGTATAATGGATAAAGAAATGAAATCAAATCCAGGAAGATGAGGGTTCAAGTCTGAACTCTTACATATGCTAATTGTGTGTCCTTCCACAAACTATTTAACTCTCAGTGTTCTAGACAACTCCTGTAGACAATAAGTTACAATGATGGTACAAATTCTGTTAGTAGAAATGTTTCCCTTATTTGGGAGTTTCCTTATGCCAATATAATTGCAGAGTTTACTGTCTAGATTTCTTCCTCCCCTCCCCTCCTGTACCCTTTCCTCCCCTCCCTCCACTTCCTCCCTTCCCTCCCTTCCCTTCCCTTTCCTTCTTTTCCTTTCCTTTCCAAAAACCTTAAAGCTTACTCTGAAGCCCATAGATTGGACAACACTAGGCCCCTGCCCAAACTCTAATTAACCACGGCTATTTTCTAAATCGTCCTAACTTAAGAGTGATTATCAACAGTAACTGTTGCTGTTTTCAACCCAGCCTGATGCACTTATTTTCTTTGCCTCATTAAAGGAGACATCCCCTGACTACTTTTTGAATGCCCAGGCCAATTCATTGAATGGGCATTACCTTACCATAAGGGAGTACCTGAATGGACCTTGGGATAAAGGGGCCCATCCTGGGCCATTTCCACTCGTCCTGATGAATATCTGATCACTGGATTTAGATGGCTGAGGAGGAGAAGTGAGGTTGGTGACCTGCACAGCCCTCCCTCACTCAAAACAAAGTCAAGGGCAAGTCATGTCATCATTTCTCTGATGTCATGGTCTTCTTTGGCAATGAAGGACAAAAACAACAATCCATAAGTAGACACAGCTGCCTGAATGGGGAACCAGCTACCTGGGTCACTCAGCTCCTCCTCTCCTGTCTGTATCCCCCTCCACCTTCCTTTGACAAAGGACTATAAATTTGGGCCAAAGGGGATGCCCAGTTAACTTGGAGTTTACGGGGTAGATTTCTCTTCCCTTCCCTTCCCTTCCCTTCCCTTCCCTTCCCTTCCCTTCCCTTCCCTTCCCTTCCCTTCCCTTCCCTTCCCTTCCTTTCCTTTCCTTTCCTTTCCTTTTCTTTCCTTTCCTTTTCTTTCTTTTCTTTTCCCCAAACCTTAAACCTTACTGTACTCTGAAGCTCATAGATTGGACAATACTAGGCCCCTGCCCAAGCTCCACTTAAGGGCTGTTTTCCGGACCCTTCTGGCTTAAGAGTGATTATCAATAATAACTGTTGCTGGTTCCCTCCCAGCCTGATGCACTTAATTTTCTTTGCCTCATTGAAGGAGACATCCACTGACTACTTCTTGAATAAGCCAATTCACTGAATGGCCTTATCTCACCTCAAAAGTGTGTACCTGAATGGACCTTGGCCTAAAGGGGCCAAGATCTCCCACTGCATCCTGGGCCATCTACAGTCATCCTGATGAATATCTGGTCACTGGATTCAGATGCCTCAGGAGGAGAAGCGAGGCTGACCTTGTATAGCCCTCCCTCATTCAAAGCAAAGTCAAGTGCAAGTTATGTCATCATTTCTCTGATGGTATGGTCTTCTTCGGCAATGAAAGACGAACACAACAATAATGGCAGTCACTATCTTATCCTCTAGCCCAGAGGTAGATACACAAACATACAAAACACCAGTTGTAAAGAGATATTAGCTACTTTTTTTGTTCTAAATATATTTTTATTCGTATCTTTTTTATATCATCGTTATTCCCTCTAGTTTTCCATTTCCTCCTTTCCCAGAGGGCTATCCTATATAACTTCTATTTTAAAAAACTTACATAAAATGAATAGGGAAAAATCTGAAAACCTAATCAATATACTGAAAAAGTCTAAAAATACATCCTTTGTATGACGTTTGTGGACCTCATCCTCTGCAAAAAGGAGCAGGAATATCTTTTCCTATCTATTGTTTCAAGCTATGTTTGCTACTTATAAATTTTGAAATGTTCATTTTTATCTTTTTTGGAATATTAGTCATTGTATATAATGTTTTTCTTGGCCCTGCTTATGTCTCTGCATCTGTTCACATAGATATTTCCGTGCTTTTCTGTAATTACCACATTCATCATTACTTACAGCACAGTACTATCTCATGATATTCACATATAATTTGCTTGGCCACTCTCCCATCAATGAGTATCTACTTTAATTCTAATTCATTGTTATCACTAAAAAAATGCTTATGCAAATATTTTGCACATATATAGAGACTTCTTTCTTGTCAATGTTTCCTCTGGCATTTAAGAACTTTGGAACAAAAGGGGAAGGGGCATTTGGGGCATCTTATTTGCATAATTCCAAATTGATTTCTAAAATAAGTGCAATGATTCACAACTCTACCACCAATGTTTTAGCATGCATATATTTTTTTTAATAAAAATTTATTTAACTTTTTACATTCATTTTCACAAAATTTTGGGTTTCAAATTTTCTCCCCTTTTATCCCCTCCCCCCCACCCCAATACACCAAGCATTCTAATTTTCCCTATCACCAATCTGCCCTCTCTTCTATCATCCCTCCCTTCTCTTGTCCCCATCTTCTCATTTGTCCTGTAGGGCCAGATGACTTTCTATTCCCCATTAACTGTATTTCTTATTTCCTAGTAGCAAGAACAATACTAACCAGTTGTTCCTAAAACTCTGAGTTCCAAACTCTCCCCATCCCTCTCTCCCCACCCATTCCCTTTGGGGAGGCAGGCAATTCAATATAGGCCCTACCTGTGTAGTTTTGCAAATGACTTCGATAGTAGTAGTGTTGTGTAAGACTAACTGTATTTCCCTCCATCCTATCCTGCCCCCCATTGTTTCTATTCTGTCCTTTGATCCTGTCCCTCCCCAAGAGTGTTGACTTCAAATTGCTCCCTCCTCCCTTTGCCCTCCCTTCCATCATCCCCCACCCTTGCTTATCTCCTTCCCCACTTTCCTGTACTGTAAGGTACATTTCATACCAAAATGAGTGTGCATTTTACTCCTTCCTTTAGTCGAATGTGATGAGGGTACACTTCATGTTTTTTTCTCAGCTCTCCTCTTTTTCCCTCCACTAAAAAGTCCTGTTTGCCTCTTGAATGAGATATAACTTACCCCATTCCATTTCACCCTCTCTCCTCCCACTACATTTCTCTCTCACCACTTACCTTAATTTCTTTTAAGATATGGTCCCATCCTATTCAATTCACTCTGTGCTCTCTGTCTCTGTATGTGCATGCATGCGTGTACATGTGTGTGTGTGATCCCACCAACTACCCAGATACTGAAAAATTTTAAGAGTTACAAATATTGTCTTTCCATGTAGGAATGTAAAGAGTTCACTTATGGTAAGTCCCTTAAGACTTCTCTTTGCTGTTTACTTTTTCATGCCTCTTCTCATTCTTGTATTTGAAAGTCAAATTTTCTTTTCAGCTCTGGTCTTTTCATCAAGAATGCTTGAAAGTCCTCTGTTTCATTGAAAGACCATATTTTCTCCTGAAGTATTATACTCAGTTTTTCTGGGTAGGTGATTCTTGGTTTGAGCCCTAGTTTCTTTGACTTCTGGAATATCCTATTCCACGCCCTTCGATCCCTTAATGTAGAAGCTGCTAGATCTTGAGTTGTCCTGATTGTATTTCCACAATACTGGAATTGTTTCTTTCTAGCTGCTTGCAATATTTTCTCCTTGACCTGGGAATTCTGGAATTTGGCCACAATGTTCCTAGGAGTTTCTCTTTTTGGATCTCTTTCAGGCAGTGATTGATGGATTCTTTCAATACTTATTTTGCCCTCTGGTTGTAGAATCTCAGGGCAGTTTTCCTTGCTAATTTCATGGAAGATGATGTCTAGGCTCTTTTTTTGATCATGACTTTCAGGTAGTCCCATAATTTTTAAATTGTCTCTCCTGGATCTATTTCCAGGTCAGTTGTTTTTCCAATGAGATATTTCACATTCTCTTCCATTTTTTTCATTCTTTTGGTTTTATTTGGTGATTTCTTGGTTTCTCATAAAGTCATTAGACTCCATCTGTTCCACTCTAATTTTGAGAGAACTATTCTCTTCAGTGAGCTTTTGAACCTCTTTTTCCATTTGGCTAATTTTGCTTTTGAAAGCATTCTTCTCCTCATTGCCTTTTTGAACCTCTTTTGCCAGTTGAGTGAGCCTATTTTTCAAGGTATTATTTTCTTCAGCATTTTTTTGGGTCTCCTTTACCAAGGTATTGATCCATTTTTCATGCTTTTCTTGCATCTCATTTCTCTTCCCAGTTTTTCCTCCACCTGTCTAACTTGATTTTCAAAATCCTTTTTGAGATCTTCCATGGCCTGAGCTCACCGGACATCCCCCTGGGATGTCTGGGATACAGAGGCCCCGACCTCCACATCTTTCCCTGATGGTAAGAATCTTTCCTTGTCATCAGAATTGAAAGATGGGAACATCTGTACCCCCTTAAAGTAGCTTTCTATAGTCTTATTATTCTTCCCTTTTCTGGGCATTTTCCCAGCCATTTACTTGACTTCTGAGATTCCTGTCCACCCCTGCCTAGATTCACCTAGCTAGTGCTTGGGGTCTGAGATTCAAATGGGCTTTCTGCGGTGGGAGCGGCTGCTATTCAACGTGAGCTTAAGTTCTGGTGCTCGGGTGGGGGCAGGGCCGCCTCCTAGGCTCAGTTCCCTCAGGGGGTTTATGCAGAGACCTTTGGTAATGGCCCTGAACTTCTGCCTGTTGCTGCCTGCTGTCCCTGGCCGCCGCCACTGCCTCTGCTGCTGCCTCCCAAGGGGGCCTGAGCCATGACACCCCGCTCCCCTCTCGGCCAGCCTAGACGTCTCTGTCACTGACCTGTAGAGTCTGTGGGCGGAGGGACCTTCGTGGGCGTCGGAGGTTCTGTCCCTGAAGCCTGCTCAGATCAGCTCCTCTGAGGCCTCCCCGCCAGGGCAGCACAGGGCTGGACTCTGCTGTCCAGGGCGTGACAGACCCCTGGGGACGGCTCTCCAAGGCTCTCTGGAATGGAGATCTTTTCTACTGTGTTTCTGCATGCCTTGCAGTGATCCAGAATTTGTGGGGAGTTCTTCTTGCAGGAAATATATGGGCTGTGGGTTCAGAGCTAGCATATGTGAGTCTTACTACTCCACCATCTTTAGCATGTATATCTTGCCACAACTTGTCTAGCATTAACTATTCCCATTTTTTGTTATCTCTGTCAATCTAGAGTTTGAGCTAAATTTAGACTAAGTATCAGAAAGAATTTGTTGCTCTTGTAACCTGTTAAGAAAGACAGCCTGTCAAGAAGCCCAGGGGTTTAGTATTTAACTCATTCTTTCCAATGCAAAAATGAAGAAGGCAACTCTTTCTCAACACTGCACCTTGCAAAGGCAAAGTCAAAAATATGTTCTCAAAAGGATACTGCCCTAAGTTTGCATTTATTTGCTTTGGATGAAGCTGCACTCAAAACAGATTATGAAAGCTCAGTCAAGAAAATACTAGAATTAATGGATTCTAACATATGTTAGTAGTCTGTTGAGTTAATAATTTGTTAATGGTTTTTGATTTTTCTTTTGAGAATTTGTGGTTCATGTGTTTACATTTTACATTTACATACTTCCACAAAACTGTAGGTAAGGAGATAGATGATAGATAGATAGATTGGTATATATATGCCTATGCTTCATAAGGTTTTGGCACAAATGGTTAATGTATTGCACGATTAAGACAATCATGAGGTTTGGAACGTTTTGTTTTTAATGATTCATTGTATTGATTGATTTCTTAATATTAAACATCTTTCCATACCTGGTATAGATCCAACGTTGTCATGATGAAATATTTCTTAGTTGAATATAGTCTGTGAGGATTTAAAAATTTTTGAATTGATATTCTTCAATAAAATTGTTCTGTGATTCTCTTTCTGTGCTTTATCCTTCCATGATTTAAATATTAGGGCTATACATATCTCATTAAAGGAATCAAGAGGAATGCTTTTTTCACTTTTAAGAATAATTTGTGACTTTCTCTATGAATCGATCTTTAAAATTTTGATGAAATTCTCTTGTGAATGCATAAAAAACAGGAATTTTGTTCCCCACTCTTTTTGTAGTTTACTTATATCTAGTTCTATTTTCTGAGATTGGCTTGTTTAGAGTATCTATTTTGTTTTTTGTTGGTATGACTAATAGGTTTGGGTGTAATTACAAAACAGCCTCTTTCAAACTTTTCAATCACCCAATATGCATTCATTAAGCACTTACATGTACCACGTACTGCATTCAGCTCTGAAGAAAAGGCAAAGAACAGTCCCCATTCTCAAGGACCTTTATAACATGTAAATCATTATATACAAACAAGATATATAAAGGATTATCTGCAGGTAGCCTCAGAACACATTAAGAAGGACTGGGAAAGATTCTTGAAAAAAAGGGTCTTTAACTGAGACTTTAAGGAATTCAGGGAACAGCCCATGAAAATGCTCAAAGTCCAGAGATGTATTCTAGTGTATGAGGAATAGCAAGGAGGTCAGTATCACTGAATCTCTGAGTGCATGGAGTGAAGAGTGTTGGGGAATGCTAAAAATGTTGGAATGAACCAGGTTATGAAGGATCTTAAAAAGCAGAGTTTAATATTTGATTCTGTAGGCAATAGGGAGTTACTGGTATTTACAGAATGGGGGGGTGACATATGGACTGACTTAGACTTTAGGAAGATTAATTTGATAGATGAGTGAAGGAGGGATCGGGGTGGGGAGAGGCTTGAGGCAAGGAGACCAACCAGTAAATTATTACATTAGTCTGAGCATGAAGTCATAACTGCAGCAAGGTAGTGGCAATGTCAGAGTAGAGAAGGGGCATATGTAAAAGATATTATAGAGGTAGAACTGACAGGACTTAACAATTGATTGCAGATAGGAGTGAGAAGGTGAGGAGTCAAGGATGATAACTAGGTTATGAGCCTGAGTCATTAGGAGAATGGTGTTACTTTAGATGAGACGTGCCAAACACCACATACAATACTCTCAACTATTTAGATTAGTGTGTAATTGGAAAAAATAACAAAATAAATAAAAATATAAGAGGACATGAAAAATGTTCATATGTGGTTTTCTAAGTCAGTATGTTCCCAGAGTCCTCATGTATAGTTAAATAGTCCCTGTTACTATTTAAATTTGATTATATTGCCTTAAAAAGTGATAAGAAAGTTAAGAATAGAGGAGAGTTTTTGTGGAAAGATTTTGAGTCAGTTTGGGGCATGTTGAGTTTAAGATGTCCACACAACATTGAGTTCCAGGTAGCTAATAGGTAATTAGATATGTGAGACTAGCAGTCAGGACAGTAATTACAGTTGAACACGTAGAGCTGAGAATCATGCATATAGAGGTGATAACTGAAACCATGGGAAATGGTACAATAAGTGTGTAAAACAGTCTAGTGGGAAAAGAAGAGAAGGCTTAGGACAGAACCTTGAGAGACCCAAAATTAACAGATATGAGTTGATGAAACTCCAAAGAAGTTGTTGCTGGGCAGAAAGAAAGAGAACCAGGAGAGAGCAGTGTCATGAAAACCTAGGAAGAAAAAGATATCAAAGAAAAAATAAAATATAAAAAAGATTTCAAAGAAAAAAGGGGACTGACAAAGTCAAAGTCTTCAAAGAAGGAAAAGGATGAGAAGAGTTTATTAAATTTGACAAGAGATCACAGGTTGGGATTAGACTGCAAAACATTTCAGAGTATGAGAGTAAAGGAAGTGGAAGTGTATTGTAGACAGATTTCTTACTGAATTGACCCACAAAAGGGATGAGAGATTCAGGATGGTAACTATTGGATGAATGGATCAAGTGAAGGTTTTTTGAGGATAGGGAAAACATTTATATATTTATTTGGAAGTATCCAGTAGATATGGCATGATTAAATATTACTAAGAAAATAGAGATAATAGAGGCGACAATCTGCTGAAGAAGACAGGGTGGAATGGGATCACTTATGCATATAATTCCTTCTGTTTACATTACTTAAATCATTGTGTATATTGCTTTCCTGATTCTATATCTGTGACATGGTATCAATTCATATAATTCTGTTCAACTTGCTCTTAATTTTTCATATTCATCATTACTAGTGGCATAGTAAAATTCTATTACATTTACATACTACAATTTATTTAGTTGTTCACTAAACAATGGTCACATACTTTGCAGTTCTTGGTTCCACAAAAAATACCGGTCTAAGCATTTTGATCTCTTTAGGATGTGTGCTAGCAGTGGATCTCAAAATCAAAAGGTTCAAATATGTTAGTAACTTTTTAAACTTTATTCCAAATTGTTTTACAGAAAAGTTGACAACTCTGCCAAAAGTTCATTAGTGTGCCTCTCTTCCTCCAGTCCAAACAAAATTGATAATTTCCATCTTTGCCAACTTTTTAAAAATTGCTGCATATGAGATTAAATCTTGGTTTAATTTGCATTTCTCTTATCGGCAATTTCAATATGCTAGTTTCTTTTTCATATAGATGTTGAGTTTTCTATTCTTTTCAGAATTGTTTGTTCATCTCCATCAAGGGCAAAAATTAAGTGGTATAGTGGAAAAAGTCTTGAATTTGTAGTCAGATTATCTGGGTTCAAATTGCAACATCACCACATTACCATGTGACCCTGGACAAATTATGTAACCTCTCTAGTCCACAGTATCCTCATTTATCAAATGGAAGGGCTAAATTAGATTACCTCAAAGATGCTTCCCAGCTCTAAATCAATGGTATTTTGATCCAAGGGGAAAGACTCATGGTATTATATGTATATTCCTGTTAAGTCCCAGTATATCATTAATCTAACATACTTTATGCAGTTTTCCCCCTCAATTGACAGTCTCCCTTCTTATCTCAGCTGCATTGATTTTGTTCATGCAAAAACTTTTCAACTTCAGGTATTCAAAATGTCTGCTTTATGTTTTGTGATCTCTATTCTTTGTGTGATTAATGACTTGCTTGAACCATGGCTATGAGAGATCCCTTTATCCATTTTCCTACATTAAAAAAAAGGAGAGTTTTTGTGTTAAATTCAAGGACTCATTCAGGGTGTATTTTGGCATATCTTTTCCCAGAAGTTTTGTTGAATATGGAGCCTATTCTCAAGTAGTTTATTGTTTTCATGAATGCTGGATGATTGAGTTTTATTTTTTTTTTCTGATTCTTGCTTATCTTGTATGTTCCACTGCTTTACTTTTCTAGTCACCTCTCTTAATTGCCAAATCCAAATCATTCCTCCTCCAACTTGACATCTCTTCAGTGTCTGACCCTGTTAAACTCATTCTCCTTTGACATATTCTAACCACTCAGGGTAAATTAACGTGACTTTTCATGACCTGACTCAAGGCCGTCTTTCTTTCCTCTTAATGACAGGACACTTCTTTTCCAATTTCCTTTGCTGTATCTTCATCTTTGTACTGGTTTATTGCCCTGGATGTGTGCGTATGCACTAGGGTTCTGGCTCATACCTCCTCACTACATATCTTAATGTGCTCCATTCAGATCAATTTTCAAATCATTAGATCATATGAAGCTCTCATCTTTCTCCTAACCTCCATTTCTGCACCACTAACTGCCCACTGAACATTTCCACCTGGATATCCCACTCAAACTCATCATGATCAAAAATTACTCTCCCTTAAACCCATCTCTTTCCGTAACTTCTCTATTTATGTCAAATGTACCACATTGTGACAGGTTTTGATCTTTAGAACATCAATTTGTCTATTGTGTAAAGATTTGGATTGGAGACTTTAGAAAAGGAGACAAATTAGAAGACTGGTACAATAGTGAATGTGAGAAGACAACACAGATGAGAAATGCTGTGGATAGACAAGATTTGTGAACAGAGTGCAAGTATGGGCTGAGAGTGAAGATTTCAGGATGAAACCAAATTTTCCAGCCTGGATGACTGTTATTATCTCTAGTATAGAGAATAAACTCCTGGTGTGTGTGTGTGTGTGTGTGTGTGTGTGTGTTTAAAATTCTTCATAATCTGGTTCCAACTTCTTTTTTCTTAAGTGATCTAACACTCCTCTTCCTCATGTACTTGACCTAGGCAAAATAACTTACTTGGTGTTTTCCTATAGACAGTTCAAAGCCCATCTCCATCCATTTTTGTAAGATGTTCTTCTCCTAGTCTTTAAATGTTGTCTTCCTAGTTCCACCTCTTAAGGTCTCTTGCTATTTCTAGACAGTTCAGATGCAATTTCCTTCAAGTGATCTTTCCTTATATATTTCCAGGAAATTGTTTTCTTCTTAATTTGTGCATATTTTATATCTAAATGCACTTGTACCCTTTGTTCCTCACCTCCCAGGGAAAAAATGCAAACACTTTGAGATCAAGGACAGTTTGGCTTTTGTCTTTGCATCTATGTAGCACCTGACACAGACATGTAGTAGGTGCTTTATAACTCTTTGTTAAATTAAATTGGTTTGCCCCGTTTCTGATTTTAGGGAGTTATGTCTAATGTATCTCTTGGATTATTGTCATATGATTTTAGAACTGAAAATGACTTTATAAATTATCTAATTCAAACCTTCCTACTTTAGTTTTTAAACAAAAGAAACCCAGAGATGTTATTACTATTTAGCATTTATGTAGTGCTTTACAAATACCTCATTTTATTTTCACAACCACCTTGTGAAGTAGTTACTATTAACACCTCCATTTTACAGATGAGAAAACCTAGGCAGTTAGTATTTAAATAACTTGCCCAGGATCACACAGTTAATAAGTACCCAAGGCCAGATTTAATGTTAAATTACTAGCTTACAGTCACAAAGTGAGTTAGTGGATATTCTGATTTGCAATCCAGATCCTTTTACCTGTCATACAAACTTAACTTTGCCATGGTAATAGTAATAGAATGAATAAAAGAGTAGGGAATTGAGGGGAGGCGGAAGGGAACACATTTATTAAGCACCAATTTTGTGCCAAGCATTGTGCTAAATGCTTTACAAAATCTCATTTGATCATCAGAACAACCCTGTGAAGTAGGTTCTGTTATTATTCCCATTTTCCACCTGGGGAAATAGCCAGGCAGAGATTAAATTACCTGCCCAGGGTCACAAAATTGGGAAATAAATCAAATTTGAATTCAGGTGTCCCTGATACCAGGTGTAAGACTCTATCCACCTGTTGTTGTCACTTTTCAGTCATGTCCACTTTTGTGTCTTTATTTGGGGTTTTCTTGGCAAAGATAACCAGAATAATTTCCCATTTCCTTCTCAAGCTCATTTTATAGATGAAGAAACTGAGGAAAATAAAGTTAAATAAATTGTCCAAGAAATCACAGCTACTAATTATCTGAGACTGGATTTGACCTCAGAAAGATGAGTCTTCCTGGTTTCAGGCCTGGTACTCTTTCCACTGTGCCACCTGGCAGAGTTGAAAAAGAATATTTAAGCCCTACATGCAAGGGACTAGAGTGAAAGACCAGAGAGAAATTAAAAACAAACAAACAGCAACAAAATCACAGCAATATCTGTCTTCAAAGAACTTACAAAAGAAGCTTCAAGGTCCTGTGAGATCCTCACTGTCAGTCATCAGTATGTGAATTGATACTTTTTGGCTGCCTCCAGTATTTTCTCCTTCACTTGATAGTTCTGGAATTTGGCAATGATATTCCTTGGTATTTTCAGTTTGGGATCCTTTTCAGGAAGTGATCAGTAGATTCTTTTGATGACAAATTTGCCCTCTGGATCTAGGACCTCTGGACAGTTTTCTTTCATGATTCCTTGGAAGATATTGTCCAGGCTCTTTGTCACCATGGCTTTTGGAGAAACCAGTATTTCTTGGATTTTTTTTTTCCTGGATCTATTTTCCAAGTCAGTTGTTTTTCCAATGAGATATTTTACATTTTCTTCTATTTTTTCATTCTTAAGATTCTGTTTGACTGATTCTTGATGTCTTATAGGATCATTAACTTCTACTTGCCCAATTCTAATTTTTAATAGATTATTTTCTTAAGTTAACTTTTGCATCTCCTTGTGTATTTGTCCAGTTTGCTCGTTTTAAGGACTTATTTTCTCCAGTCAGTTTCTGTACTTCCTTTTCCATTTGTCTAATTTTCCCAGTTAGGTTTTGTGCTTACTTTTCTATTTTCCAATTTTCCTTTTAAATTCTTCTGTTATTTCTTTTTTTTCCCCATATTTTTAAAATCATTGGCCAGTTTTATTTCTGCTTCTCTAATTTGGCTTTTAAAATCCTTCTTGAGCTCTTCCAACAATGCTCTTTGGGCTTGAGACCAGTTCCTACTCCCTTCTGAAGTTTCAGATTGGTGTGCAATCTCAATGCTGACCTCTTTGGTATTCTTGTGTTGGTCCTTGTCCCCATAAAAAGATTCTATGGTCTTTTCTGGTTTGCGTCTTGCTCATGATGATCACCCTTTTTGTGGCTTTTAAAGTGGATATGTGCTTCCAGGGCACAGGGGTCTCTGTCCCACGATTCTTGTGCTTACAACATGAGGCTTTGTGTATTGTGGTCTCTAGTTCTTTCAGCTAGAAGCTAGAATGCTGCAGCTTACGTGTCGCTGAGCTGACTGGTGTGCCAAAGTAGAGGCTATGTGCAATCTCTCTGAGTTTCCCTGGAGTTACCCTGAAGCTTGCCGCATGAGGTGTGGAATAGGGGGTGGTCTGGCAGCAGGAGGTCTCTCCCGAGCTAGAGCACAGGCAGGTCCAGCAATTGGTGAACCCCATCTGTACTAGCATCTTCTCCATTCCCCTGGCTATGCTGAGGCACACTTGGGGTCCTGGTGTTGGCAATTACAATCTCCACCCCCTAGGGCTCAAGATCTCCTCCTGGTTCCCTGAAGTGGAGCTGTCTGACAAAAGCTCTGGCCCTACACTGGTCTCCCTCAGCCCTAGCAAGAAGAACCTCCCTTTAAGATTTTCCTAGCCTCACGGGCAGAGAGACTATTCACCCCTTTGACTGAGCCCACTACTCTAGGATTTTTCCTGGTGAAATATTCTCTGGGTTTTTCAAGGTCAATATGGGGTAGGGTAGAGCATTTTCAGTTCACTCTGCCATCTTACCTCCCAAAAGCTCAAATAGGTCACTTACAAACATTTTATCGGTGGGTTGATATTCTCAGGAGCAGCTGTTACAGTTCCCTGGGGTTCTGCTCTTGTCTCTCACTCAGTTCCACTGGGCTTCTGTCCTGGACTGATATGTTTGAGAATCCGCAGTGCTGCTGCTCCTTCAGATTGCTTGGGGCTTCCTGCTAAACTTGATATTTTCTTTGTGTATTCCTTGAAGAACTGATATTTGGTGGGGATATAAAGCTTGGTATCCTCTGTCCCCTGTAAAAAAGACAAATTGATCAGAAGTTAGATGAAATCTGAGCATATCCCCTTAGACAAACAAAATTTAAAGGAGAAGATAGTTCATATCCCCTCTCTGTGAGAAGAGTAAAGTGTCCTCCAATGCCAGGAATGAACTTTCCCTTGGAGAAGGGTGGTGGAAGAAGAGGATAAAGATGTCTATTCTGCTTCCCTTTGAGCCATGTAGGGACAAGTCCTTGCCATATATGCGTTGCCTCTATACAGGCAAGCCTCACTACAAATTCAGGGGCCTCACCTTTCTTTAAAAAATGCAAAGTAATTCAAAATATACCTAGGTTACAAATATAAAATAATGCAAAGTGATTTTCACATAGGTGAAAAATATTGGGAGGAAGGCATGGGTATGAATCATTGATAAATCAGCAACAGATAAAGCGACCTCTAAGTTATGCTTCAAAGGAAATTAGGCTTTATAAGAAGTTGAGATAAGAAGGGGAAGGCAATCAAGATGGCAGGAAGCAGCTGTGGTCAGGTAAGGTAGGGGTAGTGAGAAGGAGATGGAAGGTCACAAAAATTTTACTGGAATATAGCATACCAGAAAAAGATCAATATGAAATAAACTTGGGTCATGAGTCTCTTCCAAGGGACAAGACAGCTCTCCAAAGAATGTATCTTAAAATCGAGGAGTAATTTTCCTTTGGAGTTAGTAGAGTTCATTTATTTTTTTTTTGATTTAGCAACGTTGTGGTGGCAGAGCATACAGAGTAAAATCTGGAGTCAAGAAGATACAAGTTCAAATGTTGCTGCAAACAGTAACTTTGTGACACAAGGCAAGTTAATTAACCTTGGTGTTCCTTAGTTTCTATTCCTCAACTATAAAAATGGGGATCAAAACAGCACTGACCTCTCTGATGATCAAATGAGTTAACGCATGTAAATTACTTTGCAAACCCTAAACTATTTAAATATTATTTAAGACTTTTATCATTAGTTATTATATTGATAAGAATAATAACTAGGAATTTCAGCAGCAGAAAGGTGACCACTAAGCAGGTGAATGTCTTTGCCCACAGAAGACCATCTCCTAAGGCAAGAAAGGATTTTAATATTCATCAGGGGATGATAAATTCCCACTGATTAAATCATTCCTTTTTTTAAAATATCAAAATGTAATTGTGAATTTTTGCTACCTCTCTTATATCTGAGACAAAGTTAACAGGACACCTTTAGGAACGTTTTCTTATAACTGCATTAAGTGTAATTGCCAAAAATTATCCATGTGAGTCAGCTGGCCCTGATCTAGGCTTTTTTTTTTTCTTTTACAATGAGGAATGAATAAATACAGATAATGACTTCACTGTAATGAAAAAGAGATCCCAGTTGCCTGACATTTCTAAATGTATGATAAACCAAAGGAATTTGCATTTTCTGACCTCATATTCAGCATCTTTAGAAACTCAACCCCTGCCAATTTTGATACTAGCAGGGAGAAAAAAAAGCTTTTTTGCAGACCTGTAAAATCTCTTCTTAATGGAGAGAGATCAGAACCTGACTTCTGTTCAAATTGGATTAGTTTTGTACATGTTCAATACTGGAAAAATGGTTTATAAGAAGAAATGGCCTCAGTTAATTATGACTCTCCATTCCACTCTGATTCAATCAAACCTTCTAAGATAAGGGCTGATATTTGGGAGCTTATCAGAGCCTCTTGAGATTTTTTTTCCTCCCCTTTTACTTGGGCTTTAAATTTTTTTTAGCGCACTGCACAATGCCCTTGATTAACCGATGTTTAGTTGATTCTCAAAGTTTTGACTTGAAAGATGGTAATTGCTAGCATAATACCACTGTGAGTTCTGCAGAAGAAAAAATGAAGTCAAAACACTTTACTTCATTTTTTTGTAAAATACTTTTTTCCTCTCTCTTTTTTTTTGGCAAAGCTTTTCAAATCTTTTTGCTTCAAGCTGATCTTAGTAATTAAAAGAACTGATAAAAAAACTGTCTTGAAAAGGATCTCTGCATATTAAAGTTCATTAAAATGTAATTTCCACAAAACAGGACATTTTCCAATATCTATACATGGGCACAAAAAAAGAGAACTGGATTTTTTGCCCTGTGCAAACCCCTAGGCTATGTGTACTAATTACAATTTAGTTGTATAAATGAGAACTTTATACATTAACAAGTAGTTACATGGTTATTAACTCAATTTTTCTTTAGAGAATTGAAAAAGAAGGAAATAGGGACTGGGAAACCTATTTACCAAGGTATCCATCTGTTAAAAGACATGTTGATTGTTCATTTCTGAGAATCACATTTTCAAAAGGACAAAGATAAATTACATTCTAGTCAGAGGAGAGAACGATAAAGTCTTTGAGATCATTTCCAAATAAGGATTCTTTGAAGGAATTGAAGATCTATAGTTTTAAAAACAGAATAATTATGGGAAAGCTGATACCAGTCTTCAAGATACAAGAGAGATTAGAACTATTCTTGATCTAAGAAATCAGGACAGGGAAGAATGGGTGCAAATAGCAGAGAAGCAGATTTGGGCTTAATGTAAAGAAACAATACACTTATCAATAATTATAAATATTCAAAAGTAGAATGAGTTTCTTCAAGGTCTAGTAAGTGCTCCCTTTCTTGAGTTCTTCAATCAAAATCAATCTCTTACTTGAAGTCTTCAGTCAAAAAAGATAAATACTTTATAGTTGTGGTGCAGAAAGGATTTTTCTTTTGATAGAAGTCAAATTAGATAGCCATTGTGGTCTCTTCCAATTCAAGAGATTCTATAATTGACTGAAACTTCCCAAAAAGTTACATTTGTTACTGGAAACTTTTAAAAACATTATATTTGTTATTAGAAACTTCTTCACAAAACTTGTGATTTCAGTGGTGAGGGTAATCTCCACCAATGGGCAATCCTCCACCAATGGGCAATAACAGTTCCTCTGTGCATCAGTGGATGGTTTCATCCATTTCTCTGGCCAGAAATGTCATCACTTGGTGGCCATATTTTAAGGATGAATGTCTCTGAATTGGGCATCTCTGGTCTTAGGGATAGCAAATACAATCAATTGCCAGACTATTTCTTTCCAGCTTGCTAAGACATGGCAGACTATTCCACTAACATAGTCTTTCAAGGTTTTGGGTTGCCATGCTGAAATAAAAGAAAGAGACTTCAGTGAAAGCCCTAGGAGACAGAAGAATGATTACAAAACTTTGAAAATATGATATACTTAGCAGGAACCAGCATAAAAGCAATCAGGGGTTTCAGGCAAACTGATTGAAATTGTCAACCTAATAAATTGTGGAACATCATGTAGATAAAATAGCTTAAAGATACACAAAACCTTAAAATGGTAGGAGTATAATCTCTAGATTCTGAAGGAAACTTAGGAGACTCTCTAAACCAGTACTACTCATTTTGAAAATGAAGAAGGTGAAAACCAGATGGGTTAAATAATTTACCTAAAGTTACATGTATAGCTAAGATTTGAATTCAGGTCCTATTATATAAGTTCACTTCTTTTATTCATTGCCTCCCTCATTATGTTAACTCTATGAAAGAAATGACTGTTTCAGTTTTGATTGTATCCCCACCACTTAAGCTAGTGCTTTGTGCATTTTAAGCACTTAAATGCTTTTCCATTCATTAATTCATCAATTAGTTTGTTTCCTTTGTACCACACTTACTTCCAAGGGAAATTTCCCAGTGATGGAATTTTTCCACAGGTTGCAAGATCATGAATGAATGAATAAGATTTAATCACCTACTTTGTGAAACAGGTCTGGGCTAAGTGTGGAAGGTAAAATAGAACCAAAGAAACAGTCTTTGCTCTCAATGAGTTCACAATCTAATGGGAGAGGAAACATATATAGGGAGTTTCAGATGCAAATCAGATGGAAAGGTTCCATCATCCCATGGGTTGCAGGAACAAATTAACATACCTTCTTTAATGTTGTTTCCACTAAAAAAATCACATCTGTTTCTGATTCGTGAAAACCATACAGAGGCAAAGAGAGAGGCAGAGAGAGAGAGTAGGGAGGGAGAAAGGAGGAAGGGAGCTTATGTGCCTACAAAAGCATTTGCCAGATCACATCTCCATAGAGAGGTTTCTCCTCAAGACAATGGGTACAGGGGCTGAACTGAAAACTGAACTAGTCATCTGGAGAACAATGCCATTCCCAGGGTTCTTGGTCTCACTTGGCCATTGGTGACAGTTGGTTACTGGCTTTATATTGATATTGGTGATGAAGAATTGGGCATTCCACAGGTTTTGGCCTTATCAATAATAGCTGAATTTCATGGGCTGGAAGTAGAACTAGTAGTCTGAAAAGAACTGCTATTTCTAGACCTCTTTGGTTCAGGGTACAGGGGTTTCTCCATGAGGATCAGAGAGGAGTTGGTTGTTGAAGTGGTGATTGTGGCAGTGCTGAATTTGCCTGAAATGCACTATCTCCCATCTCTTCCTCAGTATGTCGTGCTAATTCATCTGGGATGACTTCCCTGCTTTCTCGGTGGTAGTTGGTTGATCAATGGAGTCATAACCAATGTGATGAAATATCAATGGCCAAATGAGAAGTATTTGTTAGGACAGAGCCCAGTACAATGTAAGTATTTAATAAATATTTGTTGACTGGTTCTAAATATTCAAGAAACTTAGTACTAAAGAATTAAGTAATATTCTAGAAATGTATTAAAGATTTTATTCTCATTGTGCACCATTACTGATCACCTTGAAGACAAAGTAATTGATATTCATTCATTCAGTCACTCAGTCGTCTATTTATTGTCACGGGATTATCAGTAAAAAATGTTTCTAGAGCTTTGGGATAACAGGGAACAAATGTGCTAAATGAATGCCAACTTATTTAGTAAGATAAACCAAAGAGGGTCTTTTAGACAATTAGTCATTCTCCTGTGTGTTATTAATAATATCTTTAAAGCATTTTGATCCTGAATAAAATGCAGAGTTTGTGTAATGTACTATCCATTTGGTAGTTAATTATCGGCCTCATGAGAACTCTTCTTTAGTTGACACCAGAAGATGTCAGCATTGATTCTTGTGCGTTGTTTAATTGCTCAAGTGTTTGTGTGTTATCTGATCAATTAGACTGCAAGCTACTGGCAGGAAGGAACTAGGTTTATTTCTTCACATCCCCAAGACACCTAACAGTGCCTCGCAGAAGGTGACTGCTCAAGGCATCATGATTCGTAGCTTATAAGAGACTCTAGAGAGCATTCTATCAAACCTTCTTTTTGTAAAGATGGAAAAGCTGAAGTTCAAAAGTATCAATAGACTTGAGCAAGGTCATATAGTCATGACAAACCTTTATCCTTTGTATAATGGACAGACTACTATTTCATGATTCTAAGACTAGTTTTTTTTTTCCTTAATTACAACAGGTTGATCCCCCCTAGTCAAATTTTACAGTTCGAAGGGACTTCAGAATTTGTTTGGTTGAACCCTTACCCAAAGCATGAATCTAATTTATAAAATCCTCTCTGAGAGGTAACCAAATGCCTGCTTCAAGACTTACAATAATATGGAACTCATTATCCTCCAAGGCATTTAGAAAGTTGCTTGAATTTAAATAAATGCCACAAGGATTTTTTTTTTTGTACTATCTAATAGCTGACCTTTCACTGGTCTAAGAGGAAAGGGGAATTGGTTAGAGATGCCAGGCTTCAGAAGCATAGGAAGAAAGAAGTGGTAATAAAAGTCTATACTAGAGACAAACCCAAGTATTAGAGAAAGTGGGATTGCCATGGCAAAGAAAGTAACAAAAGCAGGACTTAAGAGGCCAAAAATCAATATATTTGGAGACTAGGTATACAGAATTGGAACAGGAACAGAGATTTGAAATGAGTCCATAAGTTTCAGGTAAACTGCAGTAAAACAGCCCAATAGATTTCAAGCTTTCTGAGGCCAAAGACCATATCAGACAAAGTAATCACTTAGTAAACTTATTGAATTGAATCAAGTTCAGAGATCATAGAAAAATTACTATGTCTAGTGACCATAACTTGAGAATTTGAAACTCAATAGTCAGAATACTGTCCAAGTATGGCAAATGTCAATAGAACTGGGTGGGACTCCCTAGTAAGCATATTGCTGGGAACATGTGCGTATAAGCAAAGGGATCTTGGAAACTGGGTAGGGACAAGGTACAAGCTAATATAAGAAGAGTCATTTCAAAATTCTGGTCTATTCAAGTTATAAGGGAATGAGCAGACAAACCAGAGAATCATATTTGGAGGAGAGAGGCAAAGATTTAGAGAGCTAAGATTTAGAATGATCTTATGTAATGTTTTTTTCTTTCCTGCCTCTTTTTTATACCTTTTGTCTTATATTGGACCATCTCTCTCACCTCTTGAAGAGATTCTATGAGATCAGTATAACTTCAGAAATTATGTGATTCCTTCCCTTGTTGGGGTTTTGAAGCTTAGATTTGGTACCTAGATAGTATTCTGTTAAAGGTATTATACTTCAGTCATTTTTCTGTTATGTCTAACTCTTTATGACCCTGTTTGAGGTTTTCCTGGTAAAGATACTGGAGTGGTTTGTCATTTCCTTCTCTAGCTCTCTTTACAGATGAAAAAACTGAGGTAAACAGGGGTAAGTGATTTGCCCATAGTCACACAACTTCTAAATATCTGAGGATAGATTTGAACTCAGGAAAATGAGCCTTCCTATGCCACCTAATTGTATGCTGAAGAATATACTACATCAAGTGCATGATGGTTCCTATGCTCACTCCTTAAGTTCATTTCCTTCCTAGTTCACTAGCTATGGAGTCAACTTTTCCCAAGTCATCTTCCTCCCATGCTGCCCAGGCACTGGCACTGCTGCAGGGCACTGCAGCCTAGACCTCTAGAGACCATGTCATGCAAGAGCTAAACCACTTAACTTTGAAGCTAGGGCCACAAAAACCTGCTGCCCTGATTAGTGTGGGAGCACACCATGTCTAGGTCACCACGTCTTCTCCTCAGCTACCTCTTTTCCATGCCATCTTGTTAATGCTGTTCCTTCTGTTGTTGTACTCTCGAAACCTTACCTACAGAAAACATGCCCCGAAGGAGCTAATCCATTAGCCTGGTAATTCCTTCCCTGGATCTTAATTAGTGAGAACAGTTTCTCTCCCGCTATATCTTCATCCTATCATCTTTCTTCCGTGCAACCCAGTAGATACCTCTCCCTATCTACTTTTTTAAGCTCTCATACTGGCAAAAGTAATGAAAAAATACTACTATTCCTTCTAGACTGGTCTTGTCTGATGCCTGCCACGTGACTCCATTCACCATACTACAAATTCTCATATGAAAGCACCTTTCTCTAGGCAGTACTTACATATATTGGTTTCTCCTTCCTTTAGAAGGTAAACTTCTTGAGATAGGGGTCTGTCATTCTTTTGTATTTGTGTCTCCAACACTTAGCATAGTGTATGTCATAAAGACTTACTAAATGATCATTCACTCATTCATTCATTCATTCCTTATTCGTCATTCATTCTACTCTGCTGCTATACCATAAAAGCAAGGAGCAAGCAGAAAAATAAAATAATATTTGAATTTTACCAAAAAGAGAAGAAATATCTTTGTTAGCAACAGATGGCTTGGATGGACTTGATCACAAAACCCCTTTTTTCATCAGCTGGTATTTGCAAGAGTGAATTTATCATAGAATTATAAATTTAGACCTGAAAAGGGCCATAGAGATCATTGAATGTGATAAGTTTCTTATTTCATAGATGAGGAAATAGTCTGAGAGATGTTAAGTGACTTGAGAAGGATCACACAGCTAACACCATCAGAGGAAGAATTCAAACACAAATTTTCCTCATTTCAATCCCAGCACTGAATTCACTATGCCACCCAATGGTGAAATTATTATAATTCTCATTTTTATTAATTAATTTGTTTTCCGTTTTCTACAATCACTTCCATAAATCTTAGATTTTTCCTCCTCCCTCACCACTCCCTCTCCCACTCCCTTGCTGAGACAGTGTGCCATTTTATATGGGTTCTACATATACATCCTCAATAAATATATTTTCACCTTAGTCATGTTGCATGGAAAAATTAAAATAAATGGGAGAAACCATGAGAAAAACCAAAACCAAACCAACAAAGGAACCAAGAGAAAATAGTCTACTTCATTCTGCAGTCCAGTTCCATAGTTCTTTCTCTTGATGTGGATGGAATTATGCCTCAAGAGTCCATTGGGATCTTTAGGTCTTTGCATTGCTGTGAAGGGATGTCTACCAGAAAAATTCCTTGCACACTATGGTTGCTCCTGTGTACAAAGTTCTCCTGGCTATGCTCCTTTTACTCAGCATTAGTTCATACAAGTCCTTCCATGCCTCTCCAAAGTCTTCCTGCTCTTCATTTCTCATAGCACAATAGCATTCCATTACATACATATACCACAACTTGTTCAGTCATTCCCTAATTGATGGGCATCCCCTTGATTTCTAGTTTTTGATCACCACAAAGAGACCTGCTATAAATATTTTTGTATATTGGGACCCTTTCCCATTTTTATGACCTTTTTGGGATATAGTCCCTGAAGAAATATTGATGGGTCAAAGGGTATGCAAAATTTTGTAGCCCTTTGGGCATAATTCCGAATTGCTCCCTAGAATGATTGGATCAGCTCACAGCTCTACCAGTAATGAATTAGTGTTCCAACTCTCCCACATCTCTCCCACATTGTAATTCTCATTTTTAATGGTGAGGAACCTGAGGATTACAGAAGGAAAATTATTTGTTTATAGTCACAAAGCTCATGTTCATAATTAAGTCCCATAATTAAGATTTTGATGTTCTTTCTACTCCACATCCCATCAAGATATCTTAGCCTTTGCCCCTTGAAAGTAGATTGTATGACTGAACTTCATCAACCCGACCAGTGAAGAATTATTGCATAACATGGGCTGACATTGTAGACAGAATTCCACAGTCCTCACTGTCTGAGTAACTGGGAATAATTGTTCTCATAATAGACAATGTAATAGTACCTTTAGAGAGCATGTGACTGGTCCATTTATGTTCCCTTCTCTCCCTTTGTGAAAGTAAATAGTGCTAATATAAATATAGGAGTATTAATATATGCTAGTATAGATATAGGAGTCAGAGCAGTCTTCACAGTCCAAATCAAACTCTAAGACTCACTCAGGGGGAGAAAGATGGGAATGAATGAATAGGCAGCAGTGGAATTGATAGGCTGTTCAGAGGTAGGGAAAGGAAAAGGAAGATATCTAAAACAGAAAAGAAAGTCAGTTTTTAAGAGAGGGATTCATAGTTTTTAGAATAATTCTATAGTCTCAAGGAGATGACAAATAATTGACAAAGATAAGGTCATGGTCCAGGTATATTGAAGCACAGGAAGTGATTTTATCATACAGATTTCAATGACCTTTCTATGAAACATTTGAACTTGGAAGAGACTTCACATATCTGTATATATCAATAAGCCTCATACTAGGCCTGAAGCTAGATCTAATATGCATGGTCTTATTCTCCAAATAGCCTATGGATAGGATTGGTTTTGGTGCATCCTTTGGTTAAAAGTTCTACCAAAAGGAACATGAGATTAGGTATATAAGAATACATGTATATTGTATCTCTGGAAGTGCAGGCTATTTCTAGCCTGAACACAAGTTGCCCAGAGTCACGGAATCTCAGAGTTGAAAAAGACCTCAGAGATCATCCAGTCTATCATATTCTGGACCAATAACATCATCTACAACATTCTCAGCAAGTGGCCATTTAACCCTTTGTAGCTCCAACACATACTCATAGTGCCCAAGGCAGTCATGAATATACCAGCAAAATTCTGAATCATGAAATACAACAGACTCTCCACATGGAAGACAAAACCAAAACATTTATTCAGACACTAGAAAGCCCAAACCATCAGAGTTATAAAAAAATCTATACACAAAAGCAATGAAGAAGGCAATACCATTCCCAAGCCTTCCCTCTCTTGGATTTCTCATAAACCATATCCCTTAAAGAAATCATAAACAAGCTCTCTCACTCACTCTAGCCAGCTGCCTTCTTGCTTGCCTCCTTCCCAGCTCTGACTAGTCTCTGTCTAACTTCCTCTTGGCTCTCCTCTAGCTCCACCTCTTTCTGTTCTACCCGTTCAATAAGTTCCTTTCACCACAGGCTTCATGTAACTCAGACTTCCATGTGACCTGGGCAGGTCACACAAGCCTGTTAATGAATGAGAACAATCTTCCCATTTAAATTACCATTACAAGTGCCCCAAGATCTTTTGTATTCATTACATATGTTGGTGGGGCAACTGGTATCAACAGAACATTAATAAGGATAACAGAAAATAAGCATATAAAACAATATCTTAGGCAACTGGTGTCAATAGAACTTTACAACTATATAATAGGGATCCCACAAAATAAGCACATAGAACAATAGCTTATGGGACTTAAGCACAAGAATGCCATGAATGGGGCTCAAAATCTTAGGGTAAAGGATGAAAGTCTCTTCTTCCAGAGTTACTTCTTGCTGAGATTGGACACAGAACTGTCCCTACCTGAAGATGTTCCATTTGAGTGATCAGTTCTATAACTGGTATCTGGAGCTTGGTTGATGCCAGGACCAGGGGTGACACATCATAGTTGTGGACAGGAGGTGTCATTGGACTTAAGAATCAGGCGTCTGCAGGTTGCGGGTACTAAACCTCAGAAAGCAAATCTGACGAACAAGGTGGACAGCCAAAAAGTCAAAAAGAAACAAGGAGATAATAACCAGAAGTAGGGTAGATATAGGGTCAGCCATGCTTCTGGAGTGCATGAACCAACTACCATACCCTCATTCACTGTTGTTTACTGTTTTTCAATTCGCAGTTTTGGGGTCATCATTCTGGCTAGAGATATACTTTCTTTGATCTGAGCGGGGTCCTGGTCAATTTTCTATTCTCCCTCCCGGTGTGATGAACTTAGGTACAATGTTTCAGGAGGCTCTATAGGGGCAGTTCTCATTTCCCTGCTCAGTCTATTACCAAGCCCCTTTTCTTGATACATTTTGTACAATTCATTAGTTGGAATACCAAGTATGCTTCCAAAATCTGTCCCTGCTCTCAGTAGAGCAGTAAACAATTCTTTTCTTGTCAATCCATTCTGACTTTGAATATGCTGGCTATTTACTTTTCTCTCTTGAGGAAATTTATCTTTTTTACTGATTCTCACCATTCAAAATACCAATTTTTTCCCATCCTGTGGGTGAACCAACTCAAAATATCTGTGACCTCCTGTGAGTAAAATCCCTGATTACCTCCTCAAACACTGTGTGGCCCCTTTGATTCCTCTGTTGTGCTTCTACCTGAGAAGCCTCCCAGGCATCCTTCTCTTGTTACTTTTTTGTTTCTTTTTGTGAGGTAAACTAACAACAGCTTTTTTCTTCTACCACCTGAGACTTTCTAGCTTGCTCTTCTAAAGGAGAGTTTGAATGGTGCATAAAAAGCTTCTCATGCACACAGCCAACTCCCTTTCTATCTGAGCTTCCTTATCCAGCAGCTTGTCTCTCTGCTTTTACACATAAGGTGATGACTTGTTAGCAAGGCCCACCTTCTCCTACATACCCCTGCCAGTTCTTTCCCTGGATCTATTGGTATTCCTTGCAAACATCTTTCTAAATCTTTGAGTCCTCCCTTCTGTAGGCGCATTTCCAGGTTTCACAGAGCTCAGTGCTGTTAGGCCATTCTCTTGCTAGGGGAGAAATAGGGTAAATCCTCCCATCTTGGGATATACATTCTTCCTCTAAAACTTTTCTTTGTCCAAATAGCGATCTGACATTTGGCAATCCCAAACTCATTGCCCCTTGTAGTGCCAACATGATATTCACAGCACACAAGATGGCCATGAATATGCCAGCAGAGTTCTAAATTGCTAAATGCAACAGGCCTATCAATGAATGGGAAAGATCTTCCCATTTGAATTACCATTATACCTCCAACTCAAGAATTCAATTTAATTCATTAATTCTTTCATATGCAAATACTAAATAGTAACGGTTTCTCTTTTACCCAGGAATCCTGAGGGTCTTAACCTCCAAACTTGATTTTTTTTAAAATTAAAAGGGCCATCCTTGAATAACTACTTAAAGAAGGCAATTCATTGAATGGGTGTATCTCATTCAAAGTGAGACTGTGATAAGGCCTTAGCCTAAAAGGGCCAGGGTCTCACTTGCATCCTGGGACATCTCCAGTCATCCTGATGTATATATCAGGGCACCGGACCCAGATGACTCAGGGGGAGAAAGTGAGGTTGGTGACCTTGCACAGCCCTCTTTCACTCAAATCAAAGTCAACTGCAAGTCATGTCATCATCTTGATGCCATGGTCCTCTTCAAGAATGAAGGACAAACACAATAAACTAATACCTCACAGCTATCATGACATTCCAACATTTCTCCAGGTAATACATCACAAATTCTTGAACTGATTATCATGGGGCTTAACAACTCAAAGTCCTTTATCATCACATAACTCTCCTTGCAATACAATTTAACTTACCAATATTCTTTGAGGAAATGAAATCAAACTTTTATATGTGATATGACCAAGTCAGAAAGGAGGATTTTTGATGCTGTCATGTCTGACTTTTCATGAGTCTGTGTGGTGTTTTCTTGGCAAAGTTACTGGAGTGGTTTGCCATTTCCTTCTCAAGCTTATTTTACAGATGAGGAAACTGAGGCAAAGAGAGTTAAGTGACTTGTTCAGGGTCATACAGCTAGTGAATGTCTGAGGCAAGATTTGAACTCTGGTATTCCTAACTCCAAGCCCAGTGTTCTATTCACAATGCCACCTAGCAACATAGACTATCATCATCTCCCTAATCATCGTTATGAGGCATCTCAATGCAATCAAAATGATATAATTTTATTGGCTATTATAGTATAATCTTCTTGACTTCAATTGAGCTTGCCATGTGCCAAAACCTTCTTTATTTTTGAATTAATTAATTTAGTTTTAGTTTTCAACATTGACTTCCACAAGATTTTGAGTTCCAAATTATCTCTCCATTTCTCCCCTCCTCCACTTGAAGACAGCATGCATTCTGATTACCCTTTCTCCCAATCTACCTCTACTTCTATCACTGGCCCTCCTCCATTTTATTATCCCCTTCCCTTCTATTTTCCTGTAAGGCAATATAGATTCCTATATTGCCTTATATCTTATATTTCTATATTACCTTATATCTTGCCTGTATATCTTACTTCCCAGTCGCATGCAAAAACAATTTTTAACATTCATTTCTAAAACTTTGAGTTCCACATTCTCCCCCTTCCTCCTTCCTCACTCATCCTCATTGAGAAGGCAAGCAATTTTATATAGGTTCTACATGTTTAGTCATGCAAAACAGTTCTATAACGGTCACATTGGGAAAGACTAACTATATTTCCCTCCTTCCTATCCTGATGCCCATTTATTCTATTCTCTCCTTTGACCTGACTATCCTCGATAATGTTTACTTCTGATTACCCCCTCACACAATATGCCCTCCCTTCTATCATCCCCGCCTCTTATGCCTAAGACAGATTTCCATACCCAAATGTGGGTGTATGTTATTCCCTCCTTAAGTCAAATCTGATAAGAGTAAGGTTCACTCATTGCTTCTCACTACCCCCCTTCTTCCCCTCCACTGTAAAATCTTTTTTTGCTTCTTTAATGTGAAATAAGTTACCCTATCCTACCTCCCCCTTTCTGCCAGTACATTCCTCTCTCACCCCCAGTTTTTTTTTATATCATCCCTTCAAATTCAACTTACTCTATGCCCTCTGTGTGTATATGCACATACATATATATGTATGTCTGTATGTCTGTATGTGTGTATATATATATGTGTGTGTGTGTCTGTATAGATAGACAGATATGTGTATGTGTATGTGTGTGTGTGTGTATCTGAGAAAGGTCTCATGAGTTATGACTTGCAAATATCTTCTTTTCATATAGTAATATAAACAGTTCAACTTTAACAAATCACTTATGATTTCCTGTTTACCTTTCCATGCTTCTCCTGAGTCTTGTATTTGAAAGTTAAATGTTCTATTCAGCTCTAGTTTTTTCATCAAGAATGCTTGAAAATCCTCTATCTTGTTGAATATCCATTTTCTCCTGTGTATCAGTAAGCACCCCAATATACACAGTGGATCTACTACAACAGGTTTTTAGATCTGCATTCATTAAAGTAAATCAACTTTCAAGGGGTTAACAATCACTTTAATCAAGCACAGATATCAGAGAATATCAAGATCAAAATTTCAGAGAAATCAAAAATAAATCAACAGACAGCATGTCCAAACTGCCTGATCATTACATATATACACGTCTGATCATTAAATACATATATAGTTACCAGAGAGGGAAATATCAACTTCTGGATTTTAGCTGGGGGAGCTCCTTACTGGCTTCCCAGAGTCTCTCTGGCCAAAGAAACACTTCCAGTCAGTAAGCCCCAAAGTAAAACCTCACCCTCAGGCCATTTATAAACTTTTTAGAGTTCGAGTGCAATACCCTCTGACCCAATGCCTCAGTAGAAAAAAAATGCTACTTGGGACCCTCCTTTAAAATAACTACCCTAATCAAGCTTCCCACAATGGTTGCGTGGGAAAGATCCTCCCCAAACATAATATTCAATCAGAGGTACTTTCAGTAAAACAAAAACAGCAAAAGGTCCTAATTTGATTGCCATCACACCCTGAAAGATTATACTCAGTTTTACTAGGTAGGTGATTCTTAGTTTTAATCCCAGCTCCTTTGACCTTCAGAATAGCATATTCCAACCTCCCAATCCTTTAATGTAGAAGCTGCTAAATTCTGTGTTATCCTGATTGTGTTTCCACAATGCTTGAGCTGTTTCTTTCTGACTTCTTGCAGTATTTTGTCCTTGATCTGGAAACTCTGGAATTTGGCTACAATATTCCTAGTTTTCTTTTGGTATCTGTCTTTCTATTTCTGTTTTGCCCTTTTGTTCTAGACTATCAAGGCAGTTTTCCTTGATAACCTCTTGAAAGACGACATCTAGGCTCTTTTTTTGTTTTTGTCATGGATTTCAAGTAGTTTAATAATTTTAAAATTCTCTCTCCTGGATCTAATTTCCAGATAAGTTGTTTTTTCCAATGAGATAGTTCAAATTGTCTACTATTTTTTCATTCTTTTGGTTCTGTTTTATAGTTTCTTGACTTCTTATAGACTTCTTACAGGCTTCCATTTACTCCATTCTAATTTTTAAAGAATTATTTTCTTCAATGAGCTTTTGGACCTCCTTGTCCATTTGGCCAATTCTGCTTTTTAAGGTATTCTTCTCCTGATTGGCTTTTTGGGCTTCTTTTGCCATTTGCTATTGTCTATTATTTTAAGATGCTGTTTTCTTCAGTATTTTTTTGGATCTCCTATAGCAAACTGTTGACTCGTTTTTCATGATTTTTCTTGTATCATTCTCATTTCCCTTCCCCCCGCTTTTCCTCTACTTCTCTTATTTGATTTTCAAAACACTTTTTGAGCTCTCCCATCACCTGAGACCAATTTATATTTTTCTTGGATGCTTTGCATATAAGAGTTTTGACTTTGTTTTCTTCTACTGGTTGTATGTCTTGATCTTCTTTGTCACCAAAGTACAATTCTATAATCTGATTTTTTCTTCTGTTTGGTCATTTTCCCAGTCAATTACTTTGTTTTTAACTCTTTGTTAAGGTAGAGTTCTACTTCCAATGTGGAAGGTGCAGTATTCCAAGCTTCAGAGGTTTATTGCAACTATTTTCAGAGACACTTTTTGGGACCTGTAAATTTTCAGTTCTTGCTATTCTCAAAGGAGAATTGTTTCTTCTCTCCTGGTCTGTGGTCTGGTCTGTGAGTGACCAGAAGTGCGTTTTTCTGCTTTGGAAATTTGAGGAGGGTTCCCTCTCCACTGTTGCCACAAGATCTGCCATATCAAGACTCATCTTTGCCCCAGGACTGCCACCTAGTATTGCAACCCATATCTAAGGAGGGCAAAGATAGAGAATCTTGCTCCAGCACTGGCAAAGAAATCCCTGTAATTGCCCTGTGACCAGCTGCATAATCCTCCCTCTATCTGTAAACTGAGAGCTCTGGAAGCAGCTACTGTTGCTGTTTCCACCACCTTGGGGCTGGTGTCAGACCATATTCCTCCCTCATCCAAGAGTAACAGACCTTTCCTACTAGCTTTCTAAGTTGTCTTTGGTCTTTGTGGGTTGAGAAGTCTGAAAACCACCACAGCTTATAGTGATTCAGTCCTCTGAGGCCTTCTCTAGGTTTGCTGGGGAGCCTTGTTTGGTTTTGCTCTGGACTGTGCTCCTCTTTTAGACTGGTGCAACAGACCTTTTCCGTTGACCTTTCAGGTTGTCTTTGGCTGGAATTTTATTTCACTCTGTCATTCTGTGGGTTCTGCCATTCTAGAACATTTTTAAAGGAATTTGGAGGATTTTGGGGGACAGCTCAATCAAGAACCTGCTTTTACTCCATCATCTTGGTTCCAATTCCCAAAGTTCACACTTATATTCTCTGACCTCTTCCCCAGTTGCTATCTAGCCACATTTCATTTATCTTGTACTCTTCATGGAATTGATTCTTCAAAGTAAACTTTTAAACAGAATTTATCAAATACCTACAGTGTTATTGTACTTCATTTTACATCATTGAACATCATTGTAGACTCTGTAAGACTGTAAGAATAGTCAAACATTCTCTGCTAGGCCTGCCAAAGGATTTCCTGGAGTGCTTGAAAAATGTAGGGTTGCCACTGCACTCCCCTGTTTGTCATGTGACCCATGGCAACCAACCATTGTCAGTTTGCCTCTAGTCTAACTTATCTGAGGTCCAAAGAAGTTTAGCCTATTTAAATTTTGGCCACTTCCTACTTCCAAGTGGTTCAGGTCTGATCTCTACCCTCATTTTGCATTTTGTGTTTCATCTGAGCTCTGTTTTCATTGCCTTAGAGAAATAGCTATAAGGAATCCCACTCCATCAATGCAAATTGATACCATCTCTACAATGTAAAGTCTTAGAGAGTTGCCTGAGACTGAGGAATTTGACCAGAGACAGAAACATGACTAGTTATTGTCAGAGAAAAGACTCGAACCTGGATCTTCTTAACTCCAAAGTTAGATCAATATCCATTATACTAAGCTACTTCTTTATTTTTGTCCCTCTAAAATGCCATCTTGTTCGATTTATCTCAATATCTTATCCTCTGAGCATATTTTTGAATCTCAACTTCAGCCTGAACCAGCCTTAATATTTGATCAATCTGGTCTCGATCTACATTGGCTCTCATTCTTAGCAACCAACTGATATTTCAAATTTGGCCTCTATTTCTTTTTAATTAACATCCAGTGTTGCCTAAAGGAGTAAGAGAGGAATTTCTCTTGTAAAAAGCTGTTGAATGGAAATTTTCAGCTCAGATTCTAAACTGAGTTTCTTTTTGCTTTAGTTACTTCCTAGGGACTTTTGAAAGAAATCTAGGGAAAGATTTTCAATTTCTTTGGGCCTAAAATTCATAAAGGAACAGCTAGGTGGTACAGTATATTGAGTTCTGGGCCTGGAGTAGAAAAGACCTGAGTTCAAATACAATCTCAGACACTAGCTGTATGACTCTTGGCAAGTCACTTAACCCTGATTGCCTCAAATTCCATATCTCTAAAAATGAGCTGGTGGGGGAAGAGCAAACTTCTTCCATATATTTGTCAAGAAAACCCCCAAATACCATCATGCACAATTAGATATGGCTGAGCAACCGCAATAAAAGTTCATAGAATCATAGATTTTAAACTGTGAGGAAATCCAGACATCTAATGGTCGCAGGGTGAGTAACCTGTGCCCTCAAGGCCCTCTAGGTGCTCATGTGTGGTCTTTTGACTGAATCCAAACTTCCCAGAACAAATCCCCTTAATGAAAGAATTTATTCTGTAAAACTTGAACTCGGTCAAAAGATTGCTCTCAAGGACCTAGAGGGTCACATGTGGCCTCAAGGTAGCAGGTTTCCCACCTCTGAACCCAACCCTTTTGTTTATTGAGGAAAAATCTGGGGCGTGGAGAGGTTAAGCTACTTGTGTAAGGCTAAACCGATTGTATATAGCATATCTTAGAATTGAACATAGTTCATTCCCTCTCAATCCAGGGCTCCTTCCTCTATAGCATTCTGTTTACTCCTCATATTTAAACCAAGAGGATTGAGTTGTTTGATTTCTATGGTTCATTATGACTCTAAAAATCTAAGTGTGGACCCCTTTTATGCTCAGGCACATTTTCCTAAGTTATTATGTTATCTGGTAAAAGTAATATCAACAAAGATGAAATTCACTCTTGTTCCCAACAAGAGAACAGCCTCCTAAGGGGTGGAAAATAAGGTTCTCCTTCAGACTTTTCAGCCTTAGACTGCATATTATCCCATGCTCTTTAGAACATTCTTTCTCTCTTCTCTTCCCCCTCTATGCTTTTCAACTCCCTTTAATGTATTTTCCTCCCATTAGAATATAAGTTCCTTTAAAGGCAGAGACTTTTTTTCTTCCTCTTTTGGCCTGTATCTGAATCTCTAGTATTTAGGCTTAATGAATTCTTCCTGCCTTTCCTTGAGGCAAAAGTTAGCATGGATGGCACAAAGGATAGTTCAATCATGGATATGGTCATTTCTGGAGAGGGGATCTAAAACTCTCAAAAGTTGAGAAGAATGTGAACCCAATAGAAAGGAGTCTGGGAAGGGGTTTCTGGAGTTCTAGCACAGGTCATCAGAGGACTGAAAGATGCTATTGACGGTGGTTTCCATGGATATAAACCTTCTTAGAACAAAGTCACTGCTACTATATGGTAGTTTGGAAAGAGAAGAGAAAATGTCTTGTTATAATCCGGAAGAATTAGGTAATTTAGAAAAGATATTGACCAGGAGCCAGCATGATATCATTGGGCATTAAGAATATTCTAATTAGGTGAGACACTAAGAGATATTGCAATATTCCAGAAAGGACATGGAATTTGGAATTAGAGAACTTTGATTAAGTCCAAGTCCCACCAATGAAAGGCACCATATTCTTCAGTGAATCACAAAATGACTCTCAATTGCTTCATTTGTAGGATGAGGGCAACAGTTCCTACCCTGACTACCTCACATGTCCAGTGAAGTAATGGATGGGAATGTATCTTATAAATTGTATAGTATAATATGCATGTATCTAATGATTATAGGTCTGGAAAAAAGTTTGCAGATGCCAAGACAAGCTTTGCCAACTTTATAGTTCAGCCCAAGATCAGGAAATTCTAGGTAGAACTATCAGATCCTAGTTGCAGATTTGCACATTCCCTTCAACTGTTTGAATAGTTCCATAGATGTGAATTTTCTGCATGGATATCTGAGCTCATGTCATTAATGATCTTGAGTTTTGTTTCCTGCTCCCTTACTCATGTTTTTAAGGGAATTGACCATCTTAGGTTTGCATGGGCTTTGAAAGGGGATTCAATCCTCGGAGAGCTGCAGATGTATTTATAGATCACACTAGAAAGTAAAAAATTAAGGAGAATGGAGTGACTGCACATCCCTAATATTGAAAAAAAAAATGGGTCTATTCCAGTTTTGGGCACAGAGGAGAAGAATTTGGCAGCACTAGCATGAGCAAATTAAAAATCCAACAAATGCAGTCTCTTGCATGGGCAGAAGCGCTAAGTTCCTGCAGGGAATTCATTTGAGCAAAGTGTCTGTATCTTTTTGGAGCAGAGGCTGCCAGCACAGCCAGCAAAGGAAGTTTATTGCAGCCCATTGAACTGGCCTCAATTGCTTCACTAGGAGGCATCCAAAAGGCCTCTTCAGGGAAAAAATGGTCTGCTACTTTCAACATGCCCATTATCTAAAGAGAAAACACAATAACCTCCTACAAGAAACATTCATTGAAGTTAGGATCTAAGTTTCTCATCAATCAATCAATAGACATTTATTAAGTACCTACTATGTGCCAGGGGATTATGATAGGTAATGGGGATACAAAAAGAGGCAAAAGACAGCCCCTGCCCTCAAGGATTTTACAATCTATTGGGATAGACAACATGCAAACAAATATATATATAAAGCATGTTATATACATGATAAATAGGAAATAATTGCCAGAGAGAAGACACAAAAATTCAGAGGGATTGGTGAAGGCTTCCAGTACAAGGTGGGATTTTAACTGGGACTTAAAGGGAGGTCAGTCATCAGAGTAGAAGGAGACCATTTAAAAAATGGGAGATAGCTAAAAGAATGCCCTAGCTAAGATAGGGTGTTGTTCCTGGAGTAGCAAAATGTTCAGTGTCACAAGAGCAAAGACTTGCTGGTAGGGAGTAAGGTGTAGTAAGAAAACAATAAAGGTAGGAAGGTACTAGGTTATGGAGGGCTTTAATGACAAATATGGCTTTTGTATTTGTTCCAAGAGACAATAGAAAGTCACTAGAGTTTATCGAGTGAATAATAGTGAAGTAGTTGGCCCTGCTCTTTAGGAAAATCATTTTAATGGCTGAAAGGAGAATGGATCAGAGCAGGGAGAAATTTGAGGCAGTTAGATTCACTTGCAGGTAATTGAAATAGCCCAAGTGTGAGGTTATGAGGGCCCACACCTGCACCAGATTGGTGGCCGTATCAGGGGAGTAAAGAGGAATAGGGTGTTAATCAAGAGGTATTGCAAAGGTGAAATCCATAGGTCTTGGCAACAGCTTGGCAATGACAGGGTGAGAGATAGTGAGGAGTGCAGGGTGACTGCTATATTATAAGCCTAAGGGATTGAGAGGATGATGTTGCACTTTATAGCCATAGGGAAGGCAGGAGGTAGGGAGGTTTTAGGGGGAAAGAAAATGAGTTCTGTTTTGAACATATTGAATTTAAGATGTCTACTGGATATCTAGTTCCAGATGCCTGAAAGTTAATTGGAGGTGCAAGACTAGTGCTCAGCAGAGAGGTTGAGACAAGATGAGTAAATCTGAGAATCATCAGCATAGATGTGGTAATTAAATCCAAGGGAGATGATGAGATCACCAAGTGAAGTAATATAAAGGGAGAAGAGGAAAGGACCCAGGAAAGGACCTAAGAGAGGCACTTAGGATAAGAGGACATGGTCTGGAGGAGGATCCAGCAAAAAAACTTAGAAACAGAATGGTAGGATAGGAGGAAAACCAAGAGAGATAGGGACCCTATGTCCCACTGAATGCTACTGTTCTTATGTGAATCACTGCACCATGTCTCAGATCAAAAGACTTCATTAACTCCTGATTGTCTGTGGGGTTTAGATTCCTTTTTTTTATGTTCAGCCCTCCGCAGTCTGCTGCCATACTACTTTTTCAGCCTAATCTCACATTACTTCTCTCCATACAATCTACACATCAATCAAACTGACCCTTGCTCTGTCCAGAGTACATGTTCGTACTCAGAGGCAGCTAATGGTACAATGGAAAGAATGCTAGACCTGGGGTCAGGAAAATATGAGTTCAAATCTCACATCATTCACTTGTTGGCTGTGGCAAGTCACTTAACTTCTCATTGTCTCAGTTTCTTTAACTCTAAAATGGAAATAATAATAGCACTTACTTCACAGAGTTTTTGTAAGGATAAAATGGGATAATATTTACAAAAAATGCCTGTCACATAGTAAGTGGTATAGAAATGTTTTTTTTTTCTCCTCTCGCCTCTCAAATCCATGACTTAGCTTTATTTGTTCACTTGCCTGAAATGCCTTCCCTCCACTGTCTTCGTTGAATTCCCATCCCTCTTTAAAATGATTTTCAGTTTTCACAATACATAGTAGTAATCGTTTTCATCAACACTCCCTTTAGTCTAACTGCTTGGTAATGAACTGTTGACAAATGACAGCAATCCTGATTGACAGCTATTATGTCTTGTTCAGTGAGTGGCAGAAGGAAAAGTGTGAATACAGTCCACAGGAGATGAATCCCCTTAAAGTGGATTTCTTTAGGGGTAGAAGAGAAGCTTTGAAAGCAGGGTTATTATAACCAGAAAAGCTTCATTTTTTTTTCAGATCTAGACTTTAATAACCAAGTAAAATCCTTGCTTTAAAAATATCGGCAACATAAAAACAAATCTATGCAGTAAGAAACGTTCAATTTCCTTTTTGGATAAGGTTACTAGACTGGTAGGTCAAGAGAATACTTTAGATCAGAGGTTCTCAAACTTTTTGATTTTTTTGTTTTTGTTTTTGCTTTAAATAGCATTTATTTTTCCTCAGTTGATAAATGGTCAAAGGATATGAACAGGCAGTTTTCAGAGGAGGAAATTAAAAATATCTATAGTCATATGAAAAAATGCTCTAAATCACTATTGATTAGAGAGATGCAAATCAAAACAATTCTGAGACACCACATCACACCTATCAGATTGGCTAACATGATAAAAGAGGAAGATGATAAATGTTGGAGAAGATGTGGAAGAGTTGGAGCACTAATTCATTGTTGATGGAGCTGTGAGCTGATCAAAACATTCTGGAGATCAGTTTGTAACTATGCCCAAAGGGCTACAAAATTGTGCATACTCTTTGACCCAGCAATACTGCTTCTAAGACTGTATCCCCAAGAAATAATAAAAATGGGAAAGGATTCCACATGTACAAAAATATTTATTAGCATTCTTTATGGTGACCAAAAACCAGAAATCAAGGGAATGCCCACCAATTGGGGAATGGCTGAATAAATTATGGTATATGAAGGTAATGGAGTACTACTACGCTATAAGAAATGATGAAAAGGAAGACTTCAGAGAGGCCTGGAAAGACTTATTTGATCTGATGCTGAGCAAAAGAAGCAGAACCAGGTGAACTTTGTACATAGCAACAACCACAGTGTGCGAGGATTTTTTCTGGTAGGCTTTGAACTTCATTGCAATGCAAGGAATTAAAAAACTCCCAATGGGTTTTTAAGGCAAAATGCCTTTCACATCCAGAGAAAGAACTATGGAATTCAATCGTAGAATGTAGCAGATCATTTTCTTTTGTATTATGTTTTGGTTTGTTATATGATTTCTGCCATTCATTTTACTTCTTCTATACAACATGACTATGGTGAAAATGTATTCAATAGGAATGTATGTGTAGAATCTATATAAAATTGTATGCCATCTCGGGGAAGGAGGAGGAGGGAGGGAAAAATATCTAAGTTATATGATAGTGATTGTAGAACACTGAAAAGAAATAAAAGAAAAAAGTTAGGAAACTAATCATAAAATAAATGAATAAATACAAATTAAAAATTAAAAAATAGCATCTATTTTTTCCCAATTACTTATCAAGAAAATTTTTATCATTCATTTTTACAAGATTTTGGTTTCCAAAATTTTCTCCCTCCCTCCTTCCCCTCTGCTTTTTTGAAAATGGTAGGCAGTTTGATATAGTTTATATATATGCTATCATGTAAATATTTCCATGTTGGTCACAGTTGTGGAAGAACAAACAGATCAAAAGAAAAAGTAACATGAGATGTCTTGCACTATTGTCATGTTGGGAGGAGATGAGTTATTCATAGTTGATCATCACATGATGTTGCTGACACCATGTACAATGTTTTCCTGATTCTGCTCATTTCACTTTGCATGAATTTGTACAAGTCTTTCTAGTTTTTTTCTGAAATCTACCTGTACGTCATTTCTCATTGCATCATAGTGTTTCACTACATTCATATACCACAGTTTGTTCAGTCATTCCCCAATTGATGGGTATCCCCTCAGTTTCCAGTATTTTACCACCACAAATAGGGCTGTTATAAATATTTTTGTACATGTAGGTCCTTTTCCCTTTTTTTATGATCTCTTTGGGATGCAGACCTAGTAGAAATATTGCTAGGTCAAAAGGGATACAGAGTTTGGTTGCATTTTAGGCATAGTTCCAAATTGTTCTCTAGAATGGTTGGATCAGTTCAAAACTCCACCAACAGTGCTTGTGTCAATTTTCATGCATCCTCTCCAACATTTATCATTTTCCTTTTTTTGTCATATTGGTTTGCATTTCTCTAATCAAAAGCAATTCGTTACTTTTTCATATACCTATAGATATCTTTGATTTCTTCATTTGAAAATTGCCTGTTCATATCCTTTGACCATTTATCATTTGAGGAATGACTTGTATTCTCATCAATTTCACTCACTTCCCTATATATTTAAGAAATGAGGCCTTTATCAAAGACATGTGCTGTAAATATCATTTCTTAGCTTTCTGCATTCTTTATAATCTTTGTTGTATTGGTTTCATCTGTATAAAAGTTTTTAAATTGAATGTGATCAAAATGGTGTATTCTACATTTCCTTATGTTCTCTATCTCTTATTTGGTCCTGAATTCTTTTCTTCCCTGTAGATCTGATGGGTAGACTATTTCGTGCCCTTCTAATTTGATAGCTTCATTGTCTATGGTACCTTTTAGCAAGATGTAGTTTTCTTCCTTTTCTCTCTTAATCAGGTCTGTTTTTGATTTTACATTATCTAATATCAGACTTACTACCCCTGCCTTTTTTTTTTAGCTTCAACTGAACTATAATAGATTCCAAAAAAGACTAATGAGAAGACTAGCATTGATTTACACATATGTTG
The DNA here is from genome assembly GCA_023548195.1 of Bettongia penicillata ogilbyi. Classification (NCBI taxonomy): domain Eukaryota; kingdom Metazoa; phylum Chordata; class Mammalia; order Diprotodontia; family Potoroidae; genus Bettongia; species Bettongia penicillata. The sequence continues at coordinate 1,765,084 of JAJHZJ010000171.1, read as the reverse complement.
GTAAATCTCTAATGTCCAGTTTAATAGGAAAAGTAAATTTGAATTCTCCTATCTGCTTCAGCATTTAATCTGCTATAATATATTGATTGAAAATGAAATCCAGCCTCACAGAAACAGCATAACTGAAAAAGGGAAAAACATTTTAAAAGGCAAATAATATGTTAGCATTGTTAGGAAAGTAGTTGTGACCTCACAGACCCCCTGAAGAGGACTCAGGGTATTTGGGGGCCCAAGGTCCACACCTCCAGAATCATTATCCTAGATAGAGTAAACCAGGGTTGCAGCAAGGTATATGATAATATCTATTAATGACCTTGTGGACAAAATGGAGAGATATATGCTGGATGATAGGATAGTCAGGTGAAACTGGAGCAATTGAATAACTCAAACCAATCCCCTGATAAATAGATCAGTATTAGTGTGATGTGATATTTCTGGTGAAGTGCGTTAGACATCTGTGTTTTACTTATTCATAATATTTTTTAACAACTTCAAAGAGGTCATTTAGAAATGTGATTAAGTGATAGGATTTAACTAATAATTTGGAAAGCAGAACAGATAGTCTTAAAATGTTTATGAACTAGAATAATGGGACAGACTTATTAAGGTAAAAGTTCAGAGAGATAAATGTAACACTTAGTACTTCCGTTCAAAGAATCAGTAGCATTATTGCAGGATAGTTGGAAAAGAATTTGGAGAAAAGTCTGGGGGGTTACAGTAGACCAACACAATGACATGGCAAACAAGATGTTAGGTTTCATTAATAGAATGATAATATTTAGAACGAGTATGATAATTAATAGTTCTGTTTTCTGTGGGGATTACAATGTATATGAAGTATTGGGTTTGTTCCATGAGATACATTTATGAAGTTTGCTAACAATCTGAAGAAATTCCCTATGAAAGAACATGATATTAAAAGAACCAGGGGAAGGCATCAAGCTCATTAAACAGATCCTTAATGAATGATTCCCAGGAAGATATAGACAAAAATCATGCAGGATAAAAGTATGTGAGAGTTGCAGTCTCACCAGTGGAGGGAGACTCCATAATTAATGGTATGAAAGTACAGAAGTATAATAAGTAAGAGCTCATTTAGCCTCCAGGGTACTGCCATCACACTGAAGACCAAGCAGAAGGATTAATTAAAGGAACAGTGAGTGTCCAGCAGAGAAGAATAAAATTTTGGGTGTGAAGTGTGGGTGTGAAGTAGGGAGCAGAAGGTGAGGAAGGGAGGACACAAGTACTCTCTTCAAGGATTTATTTGATTTTCACATGAAGACTAATTATATTTGTTTTGCTTGAAACAAAAGGGAAGAACTAGGAGTTTCATAATTTTCATAAAGGCAAATTAGACTCTAAGGAAAGTCTTCCTAATAGTTTGTACCATCTCCAAATGGAATGGGTTGCATTGGGAGGTAGTAAGTTCAACATCAAGTGTTCAAGCAGCAGTTGTATATCTACATTTTAAGAATGCCATAAAGGGAATTCATGATTCAGCAATGGGTTGGTTTAGGCAATCTTTGGTCTCCCTTCCAACTCTTAGATTCCATAATTCTATTGCATTCTTGGGTGAATGCTTTCAATGACCTGAGGCTATATCTTCAAGTAGTCAGTATTAAGGTTTCAAATCACAGGGAAATGCGGACAGATCATGTGGCTATTTTCTATCATTCATTACCTCTCTCTCTCTCCCCACTCTTCTCAAATCGGGGTCTGTTTAAAGAGCAGAAGTACATTCTTTTGAAACATTACCAGACTCAGCTCCTGAAAAGGTTTGAAACAGCAAGGTCAGTTTCAGAATGAATAAAGTAGAATGTGGGAATGTAGGCAGAAAGATAAAGGAGTATAGATCAGTTGAATGCCTATTGCCTGACAGGGACTTATCAGTAGAATCACTGAGTAACAGCGTTTCTGAGTTGGACATAGCCATACAAGCCAATGCTTCAGTTCTTTGTCTGCTGATGTCATCTTAGGCATTCTCCATTCAGACAGGAAGACTTGGGGGTAGGGACACAGAACTGTGCCAAAGAGATAGCTCCATGTGTAAAGGCTTCATCTTCATGGTTCCCCCAAATGCTGTTATCTCATACTGAGCATCTGCACTGAAATACATACCATTCACTTTTCAAACTCCTCTATTCTCCGCTCCTTCCCACAGTCTTCTATATTCAAGGCAAGCTCGTAAATCTTGCTCGCCCTCTTTGGGATAGATTCTCATTTGAGTATTTAAAGATCAGTCTCCGATGAAGCCAATGCTTCCCCCTTCTCCAAGTAATCTAGATCCCATAGGAATGTAGCAATGCATTCAACCAGATCCAGGAGACTATGTAACTGAGACAACTGAGACAGCCTTTGCCTTTTTCCCTTAGCCATTGACATCATATCCCCAGTAATGAGGAGACCTAATGTCCCCCAGCCCTTAAAATCCCTCTATACCCAAATCAGTTTTGTTAAAAGGGATTTTCTTTTCAAATGATTTTTATCTTGTGATTCAAGATCTAGAAAGTACTTTCAATGCAGAAATCCCTTGAGGCAGAGAGGGGAAGAATTATAACCCTAGAATCTTTGCCTCAAAGAATGAAAGCAACTTCCCCTAAAGCCACCATTTCATCCAAAGTATTCTGATTACAAGTCCAAAAATCTTTCCACTACCTGCACCCCATTCAGGTATTTCAGTATTGTGGAAAGCATTTACAAATTAAACGCTTAACAGCTATTAGCTATTCACCCTTTGGTGTGAATGAGTCTTTCAGTGTCAGGAAGAAAGTAAGCCCTAAGAGAAGATAAAATTAAAAGATTTGTTGGTGTTTTTTCAAAATAGAGGGGAAAGAGAGTAGAAGAGAGGAAAGGGTTAGGGAGAGGAGGGGAGTGGGGGAAAAGAGAATGGAGGGGAGGAGAAAAGAGGAAAGGGGAGGGGAGAGAAGAAAGGAGAGGGAAAGAGAAATGAGATTCTGGGTTATATCCATGCCCAGCCATTAACTAAAACTTGGATGTGATGATAGAAGCTCTGTGAAGACTGGTGAAGTGGTAGCTGGACAGAGGTGGTAGTGGAATGGGATAGTAGTAACAAATTTTCAAGGAATTGTAGAATGTTGGAGGTAGAAGGGTGTTGGAGAGATCATCTACCAGTGGTGTTAAACTCAGATCATACACTGAATTAAGAAAATCAGTAATTAAAAATATCTATGTTTTATATTTATTCTGTATATTTATTATTTTTTAAATTCCCAAATCATATTTTAATCTAGAGTTTTATGGGAATGGGTGAATTTGACATCTCTGATCCAAATGCTTTTTTTTCCTCATGTGGAAAAAACTATAGCCACACAAGGTAAATGATTCACCCTAAGAGAGCTACACTGGCAGAAGTGACTAAAAGTCAATATTGCTTTCTCCCAGCATGTTTTTTTTTTTCCTCCAGTCCCTTGTATACCTCTTCCCTTTGCTCATCCTGTTTCCCATTGTCACCCAGTACTGACCTAACTCCCAGTAGTGGATGCTCACTGATAATGACCCTCGTTCTGCATCCCACACTTTCTGAGTCATGCTGTCGTGTAATGTGACAATTTTGAAACAGACAGTGTGTACCAGAGTCCTGAGACAAATGAAGCCCAATCATGCCTGCCTACCTGATACATTATGTTAATAGCAGAAGCCAAATAAATTTATTGGCAGCTTTCCTCAGCTCTTTAAAAATTCAATAATAGCCAAGTCATAATTGCTTGGAAGATTATCTCCTGTTCTTTTTCCCCATTTCTCTACTCAATGAGGGTACAGCCCTTTCCAATTTTCTTCCTTTTGTGACTATGCCTTCATTTTTTTAACTCTAGTTTTATCACAAATTCAGAGTTGAGAGATGGGGTTCAAAAGGCACCTCTGATACTAACTAGCTGTGAATTCAAAGGGAAGTCATGGATATTCTCTGATTCTCAGTCTTCTCATTGGTAAAATCCTTCAAAGAATCTGGGTTTTGATCTATTGGGATGAGTCCTCCAACAGGGCAGATCCCAGCCCATCCAAGATTCCTCATGTATTAGAATTCTTATTTATATTTAGACTATCAACCTGATATGTTTTTCTCTAGTTTTTCCAAACTGTTTTTAAAAGCCTTTATAACCTGTCCCTGACACATCTAACCAGGTTTCTTAGATTTGATTCTGCTTCCCAAACTCTGTCTTTTAGCTACAATGAATTTCTTTCTAATCCTTACACCGTCTCCCATACCTATGTCTTTGTACTGTCTGTCCCACATTCAGTGATTTTGCCCCCTCCTCACTTCCTTCAAAATATGGTTCAAACATTGCCTTCTACATGAAGTCTTTCTTGATTCCTCCAATAATGGTTAGGGTCCTTCCTTCCTTTATTATATTTAATTACCTGGCATTCATTTTGTATTTATTCTATAGATATTGATTCTGATATTATGTTTCTGTGTTTCTTCATTGCCTCTTCTAAGAAAATGTAAGCTTCTTGAGAGCAGAGATTATTCCCTTTCTGCTGTTTTTAGTATTTTTTTTTGTATGTCCCTGACTTAGCACACTGCCTGTAATATAAGAGATAACTTGATACTTTCTTAGTGATTGATTGATTGATAAATCTTTTGATAGGTAGCAGTGGGACAATTAGGCTCTCCATCTGTTCTCTCTCATTACTAGTATATTATCTACCTGCACACTGGTTTTTCTGATTCCTACTTTCTCAGATCCCTTTAGAAAAAAGTCACTTCCTACAGGCAAATCTACATTGGTTACATGTTGCATCCTTTTCTTACTGCGTATTTTTCTTAACCTCTGTGTAGCTTTTTATACTGATCTCTTCCTTTATATTTTCTTGAATTTACTGACACTCTTCCCTAAAATTCTCCTCCTATAAGTTTATTCTTTCTTAGTCTCATTTGCTAAAGGAGAATTATCATAGGATCATGTATTTAAGGTGGAAAAATACCTTGGAGGACATTAAATACATTATTTTACAAATGGGGAAACTGAGGCAAAGATAGGTTTGTCACTTGCTCAGGGTCACATAATTTCTTAGTGTGTAATAGCAGGATTTGAACCTAGATCCTTCTTATTCCAAATCCAGCTCTATCTATTATGCAAATCTGAAGAGCAGGAGGAAAAAGGAGTCAATATAAAGCTATATGATTTTCAAAGTATTTTTCAAGATCTATCTCCTGTGATAGTTCACCCTTCTTCTCTTGCCTCTCAAATTTGGACATATCCCAAAACTCTATTGTAGATCCTTTTTTCTTATATATCAATATTCTCACTTTGATCCAATTACAACAATTCTTGATTCCCTTACCACAACCCCCCCAAATACCTTATATTTATTATGTATATATTTTGGACATCCATATATGCATGCATATTACTTCCCCATAGAATTTAAGATAATTGGAAAATAAGAGTTGTTTTATTTTTGTCTTTGTACACCCAGTGAGAGGCTGTGTGGCATAATGGAAAGCAGAACCAAAACAAGAAAGGTCTGTGTTCAAATCCCACCTCTGACTTATACTAATTATGTAACCCTGGACAAATCACTCAGCCTCTCAGTGTGCTAGCTAATTTTCTATCAACATTTTAAATTCAACATTTCTAAAACTGAACTGTTTATCTTTCTCCCCAAACCCTGTGTCTATGAGACATGCAGTTTAAGATGTCAAATAAGCAGTTAGGGATGGAACACTGAAAGTCAAAAAAGAAGTTAGAGCTAAATAAATAGATCTGATTTTTACAGAGACATTATAGAATCCATGGGAATGGATTTGAGTCTTCATAGAACATGGCCAGAAGATCTTTTCATTTGGCCCTAACACAAAAGCTTGGCCTAGAAGAGTGTCAGTCTATAGGTCTAACTACAGGTAGTAGGCACTGAGAAATAGTTAACTTTGCAACTTCTCATCTGATGTTTATCCAAACAGAGCAGAGGCTGGCCACCTTTCCAGAGCAGAATGCTATGATTTTAGTCACTCTTCTTTCACTTTGTTTAGCTTAGAGTTGGGAAGGTATTAATGATTATATGCAAGGGAAAGGGAGAGCACACTCATCAGTACTCAAGAGCTAAAAAGGAACAGTTAGTACTATTTTATAAATACATGTATAATTTTAGGGCATCACTTAGAATCTGCCTTTTTCCCTGTGCCTCTGTCACATAACCATGCATTGCTAGCCAGGAGCATCATGGGGGCATTTCACTTCCCTTCAAAGCTTTCATTTAGGTGATACAATAGAGACCAAGTGAAGTCAGCTAATAATGTGCTGTGATGTGGCATGATCTTATTATATCTGTCAGCTTTACTTATTTTTTAAAGGAAAAAAAAATCTGTTTGGGGCTAGAGAGAAATGTATTTTCTAGCTATAACAAATCTTGTTTATTCTCAAGACAGTCCAGACCAGTATCAATTTAAATAATGTTGAACTTCCTCATTTAAATAGAATTTTTTTCTTTAAAAAATAAAAAGAAATCAACCAAACATCAAAGTCATATTCTCACCCATTAATCAACACTTGTTAAAAAATCAGAGAGCTCAAATCAGTCCCTTAAATCAGCAACTGTCTTCTGGAGAACTGTAGGTGGTACACTGTTAGCCAAGAGGCTGACCTCCAGTGGCCTTCAGACAGAAGAATTCACTTGGTTGACAAAGATGCAAAAGCCAAGTGATGGAATAAGGAAGATGGCTCATTGTGACACTATTGTTTTCAGGAGTGGTGGCTGCTGTTGACATTTTCATGGCATTTCAAGTCCCTCTACAAATCTCTTATAAATACTACCTAATGCAAAGCTTGACCTTCCTCTTAAAATACAGCGACTTATGAGATTTATTATCTTAGTTTCACATTTCCTCCTCCTTTTGTGTATACTACCAGAAGCTGTAGTTTGGCTATGTGTGTTCTCTTTTCTTTTCTTTCTTTCTTTTTTTAAAATATTGAATAAGCTACAACCACATTTTTCTGTTGTCTCCCCCTCGTTCATTGTTCCCTGGTCTCTGTGGAAAATTCCACTCTGAAACAGAAAATAGATTTAACTGTTAAAGGGAATGTTTGTCTCCATACCATAAATTTTAATTAAACCAAGCAATTCCCTTTATTAATGCTGGATTTTAGGGTCCAAGTTCTGACTCTGTTATATACTTCCTCAGTTTCCTCATCTGAAAAATGAAGGGATTGTGCTAGACGAGCTCTAGATGAGCTTCCTGTTTTAAAGTTATGATGCTATAACCCTTAGGAGAATTCTGATTCCTGCAAGTCAAATTAATGACAATGGCTACAAGAAATTATGCAGTGCCAATGTAATATGCAATTGAATCAAATTCTTATTGGGTGCATCAGGGCCCCTCCTTCCCTGTATCAGCTAGGAGTAAAGGTCCCTGTTTTATTTTTTTCCGTCCCACTGAACTAAATGAGTATAATTGAATTTATGCAAGCTTCCACTGATTTTTCCAAAGGTGTGTTACTGTGTTGTTAGAAGGATTTGCACAAAATCTACTTTACTTTATTCCTAAGAATGAAAAAATAATGAATGAGTTAAAGGACCATGATAGCAGTGAACTAGATCTTGTCAGTGAGTAAGGAATAGATGATGACATTTTTGAAATAAATGCTTATAGATTATCCTATGGCAATGGTCCTAATGGTTCTTTTAGGAACAATACTGGTGTTGTATTAATTCAGCTGAGTTTACTTTTAAGAAGATTAGAAGACCCTCTGTGGGATTTGTAAGTCCAGAGTAGTGGAACTTGAATGATTGGGTTAGTTTCCTTGGTCCCTGAGGCATACAAGTTTCTAGTCTACAGGGAATTGGTGTACTGGAGGTTTCAACAAAATTTCCCTTCTGTTGGGATGTCTTTCTAAATAAACATTGGCCATTGCTGTGATAAATATAGAGGGGCAACAGAATAGCACTTTACTTGAATTTAATTAAAGTTTTTTTTATTCTTTATATTTTTATCATGAATAAAGTTATTTTTATTTCATTTTGTGATCCATCTATTTCTTACTATATTTTCACCTCAATTGAACCATTGGATTGGTTTGTTCTAAACTCAATCTAGAATAATTGGAATTCTAGTTTCATAATTAGGATGGGAAAAGGGATTCCAAACTAAAACATGTATTTTCTCATAGGCAGTGCTGAACACAAATAGAGATTTCCTTGGCAGTACATAAATGTTGAAATTGGACTAATGAAGACTTGGGTTCAAATCCCTTCTCTGATACTTAATACTTATGTCCCTTGGCAAGTTATTTACCCTCTATATGATTTAAGACAATTTCTTAGAAGTTATTTACAACACTTCTATATTTCTGTTGAGGCAACTCCAATATTATAGGGGCTTAAATAGACAAAGGGGATGTAATGGAAAGATGATAAGATTTAGGGTCAGAATATTTGTTGGATTTGAATCTTGTTTGTTGCATGACCTTGGCATTTCACTAACTGGACTCTGATTTCTTCATCCTTAAAATGAGAAAGACAAAATGAAAAACAAAATCAGAATTGAAAGAATGTCTATGACCATGAGTAATTCAATACATACCCCCCAAAAGAATTCCCACTACAAAATTACTGGCAAGTGATAATCCAGTCTCTGCTTGAGTGTCTTTAGTGATGAGGAATCCATTACCTTTAAAGAAAACTCATGGCATTTTTAAATAGATCTAATTATTAGGAAGGGTTTATTTTTTTTTCTCCATAATAAAGTCTAGCCTAATTTTGCTTCATTGAGATTTCTACCTATTATTCTTCAGTTTAACCTCTGGGGAGATGACTACTCATACACTACTACTACTACTACTACTACTACTACTACTACTACTACTACTACTACTACTACTACTACTACTACTACTACTTGCTGCAAAATACTACTATTATCACCACCACCACTACCACTGCTACTACAACTTGCTTTTCTTACCTTCTCAAATCAGTATAATTATCAAATGAGAAAACCTGTGTGTTTTGTAAACTGTACAAGCATAGATAATATTATGTAATTAAGAGATGGAAGGGAAATTTGAGGTCATCTAGTTCCAGCAGGTCATCTTTACTGCCTCCCTCCAATTTATTTCTCTAGTTCCTTTTCTGAGGCTTAAATTTGTGAGAGTTATCCATAAGAACTCAACCCAGACACTCACCCCACCAAACAGACACACACACACTGCTGTTGTCTAGTTATCTTTGTGCCATATCATGACTTCCCACAAACTGAAAACTACCAGTTCTGAAAAAGTCATGTCAATTGAATGCTCTATTTTTCCAATCATCATTTCTGTGATTTCCCAGTCTAAACAGCTTTTCCTGGTCACCACTCTGTTATTTGTATTATTAGAATCTAAGTTCTTTGAAATCACCTAGAGCACTGAGAAGTTAAATGACTTGCCTAGGATCACATAGCCAACATTGACATAAACAGAACTTCTGTTTATGAAGAATAGACCTTCTCAAGACCCACTTTCTTTCTACCACATGACGTATATATGTCAACTATTATTATTACTCTTATTAATATCATTGCTGTTCAACTAACCTCCTCCTCTGATGCCTCATCATGGCAGGGAGGTGTCTCTAGCTTCTTAAAGACTATACAAACCAAGTATAAGCTCTTATAAAACCTACCATACTTTGAATATAGGTCCAGCAAGGAGCTACTTTTCTGTTGTCCAAGGACCAGTCTCATTCAAGGATCTCTGGAAGGTAACAGAATCTTCAGCCAAAGCAGTTCCCAAAGACAACATAGACATATACAGATTTTTAAAGAGGTTACTATCTATTTCTATGGAGGGAATATCAATACTGATGGATTTAGAGATTACTGTATATATGTGATAGATACATATATATATATACAATTTATTATTAGTTTAATAATTTTTAATATTACTGACAGAAACTATCAATTCCAAGAACCTTAGACCCCACAGTTTCATATGTCTCAAAGTTTAGAGCATTTAGTGTTTCCTAGAAGAAAAGAAATACCAGTGATAAGAAATAGGTTCCTCGTCTAGGTCATAGACAAATCTAAAGTTACTGTAGAGTTAATCTGTTCAGCTAACATTTATTAAATATCTACCTTGATTTAGGTATTATGCTGGAGATGAAAAGATAAAAATGCAAGTCCTGAATTCAAGACAGGTAGCCAGGATATGCTGTTGATTCTCAAATTTTCCTGTTCTACCCCAACCATCTCCACCTGTCTTTCAGAAATCTCTAACTAGGTGTCTAGTAGACATCATAAGTTTAACATAGTCCAAATAGAAATAACTTTTCTCCCTAAATCTTTTGCCTACCAGTTTCTCTATCGCTGTCTTGGGCATCTTCTAGTCTCCCAGCCTCACATCCAAGGTATCATCCTTGACTGTTCACTATACCATATCCAATCTGGTGCAACATATAATTCTACTGATTCCCAATCACCTCCAGGCTCAAATATGAAATCTCCTGCTTGGAATTCAAAGTCCTTCATGAACTAGCTCCTTCCTACCTTTCTAGTCTTCTTACACATTACTCTTCTACCACATACTCTTTAATCTAGTGACATTGGCCTCTTTGCTATTCTATGAATAAGACACTCAATCTCTTGACTCCAGGCATTTTCTCTGGTTATTTACCATGCTTAGAATGCTTTCTCTCCTCATCTCATTCTACTACCTTCCTTTAAGTTCCAACTAAAATTCCATCTTCTATAGAAAGCCTTACACAATCTCTCCTAATTCCAGTTCTTTCCCTCTTTTTGTTATTTCTTAGTAATCCTACATATAGGTTGTTGATACACTTTTTTTTTGCTTGTTGTCTCCCCCATTAGATTCATGAGCCTCTTGAGAACTGTCTTTTACCTCTTGTTCTATCCCTAAGGCTTAGTACAATGCCCAACCCATAGTAGGCTCTTAATAAATGTTTTATTGACTGACTTACTAATAGGTTGAGCTCTGGATGTGGGGTCAGGAATAGCGGAGTTGAAATACTGCCTTACATACTTGCTATCTATGTGACTGTGGACAATTTATTTTACTATATCATAACTCAGTTTCCTCATCTATAAAATGAGAGGGTTGGACTTGATTACTTCCAAGGTTTATTTCAACTCTAGAGCTATGATCCTAAAGAGGTAGTGTACTACCTAGAGAAAAACAAAATATACACTAAATAAATTTATTTCTAATTAAAATATATTTCTAAATAAAAATTTTCCAAATAAAAATATATGAAAAATATACAGAGAATTATTTTCTGAATGTGACTACTCTAGTTCCATAACCAAATTGATCTCAGATGTTCAGCATCAGCTGCCTCTATCCAAGGAAAGACTGCTCTTGATAGATGTTAGGATAGAAGAAAGGTTGAAAAAAAGAACCAATCTTTAATTTCCCTGAAAGACACCATACCATATGTGCATTTCTACTTAGCTATTTTCTAAAAGACTGTTTACTCTCTCTCTTATTTCACCAGTGGAACCAGGTGCCCTATCTCCTCTTTCCCTAAAGTGTTGCATAACACAATTTGGCTGAGAAGTAATATATGAGGCTCAACTGTTTAACCTTTATTTTTAAGGGAAAGAATCAGCATACTAATTAGGAAAGATGCCACCCAAGGGGCTCTAGTTCAATGTTATTTCCTTCTGGAAAATGCAAGGGATATGTATTATGGAGTCTACTCTACTGGATCCAAAAGTACTCCTTTCCCCTTTGCTCTTCTCAGACACAGGCAGAGTCCATTTTACTTTTCAATGCAAAGCACTTGCCTAACTAACCTAAAGGATCAGATTCCTAAGCCTATAATGTATACTGTGGCACATAGCAGGGGAAGTGTTGAACCAGAATACCTGAGGCCTACATTCTCATCCTAGCTTTTCCAACAATGAAACTGTCAAATCGAATTGTGTTTCTGGGTCTCCTTTTCTAGATCATCATCCATGCCCCACTCCATAACCTTGGATGTCTCCCACTACTCTCCTGAATGTACTTCATTTCTCTCTCATTTCCCTTTTCTTCTCCCTATTTGTCTTCCTCTCCTTCTCCTTCTTTCCTTCTCTTCTTCCTCTCTCTCTACTATGCCTTTTGCCCTCTCTCCTTTTCCTTATCTTCTCTCTTATCAGTCCCATAGTGCAGTTTGTGTCATTGTGCACACGAATCCCAAATCTACGTATCCAGCCCTAAACTACGAAGACATCTAGAACTGTTCTATAGCTATTTTAACTCCCCCTCAAATCTACTTCTCTTTCAAATTTCCCTATTTTAAGGGGTACCACCATCTTTCCAGCCAACCTAGGGTTTTCACTGACTTTCATTGCTCATATATTTTTTTCCAAACCCTGTCTCTCTTGTCAAGTAGGCTGCATAATGTGTCCTATACTTCCATATCTATTCCCTTTTCTTCACTCATACAACCATCAATACTCTACTGTATTGAGTTCTTTAAACTTGCATTTCTCTAATTAATAGTGATTTAGAGCATATTTCCATAGGTCTATAGATAGCTTTGATTTCTTCTAAAAACTGCCTGTTCCTATCCTTTGACAATTTATCAATTGGACAAATGATTCTTATTTTCATAAATTTGACTCAGTTCTCTACATATTTGAGATAGGAAGCCTTTATCAGAGAAACTTGCTGTAAATCCTCCCCTTCCCCTGCCCCAGTTTCCTCTATTCCCTCTAATCTTGGCTACATTGGCTTTGTTTGTGCAAAAACATTTTAATTTAATATTATCAAAATGACCCACTTTTCTTCCTGTGAGCCTCTCTATCTGTTGTTTGTTCAGCTCATCCTTTATATTTTCATCTCTTATGCCAGTATCTTTACGCTGGGAGTTAAATGACTTGTCCAAGTTAAATGATATAGTAAATAAATGCCAACTGTAGGATTTGAACTCAGGTTCTCTGACTTTTGAGGCAGTCTTGTTTCCAATGAACAGCATTGACTCCCACAGTATCTCACCTGTTTCTTATAATCCCTAGCTTCTTTGATGCTCAACTGCCATCTCCTAATAGAAGATTTTCCTAATCCTTCTAGTTGCCAGTGTTCTCCCTGTGCAAATCATCATGAATCTATGCATGTGTTTGCATGGTCTATCTTTGCAGTAAGTTTCTTAAAAGCAGTATTATTTTTCATCTTGCCTCAGTGAATATGTAGTAGGCATTTAATAATGCATCTCAGCATTCCTAAAATTGCCCTTTATTTTCCTCATTTGAATGCCCATAGGTTAAAAAGCAAGAAGGGGCCTAGGAAAGCATCAGGTACAAACCCTGTTGGATGAAGAAATTGAAATCTAAAGGGAGATAAATGAAATGACTTGTCCAGGATCAGTCAGGTAATGAATAAAAGAGGCAGGTCTAAAGCACAGGTCTTTTGACTTAAATCCAGTGCATTTCCCCTAAGAAATACTATGAAATGAGAGGTTTCAGCTAAGTGAACTCTAAAGTCTCCTCAAGTTCCAAAATTCCGATATACCCATTATAGTTTTAACTTTGTGTTGAAATTAGGAGTCTGGTTTGTGCAGAAACTAAAGATTGAGCTGTTCTGTGAAATCCTACTGCTGATGATATTGATCCAACAGTAAGCACTTACAAGACAAACAACCAAATGAATGACTAAAAAATAAACAAAACAAATAAACAAGGCAAAAATTCTCAAATGAATGGAAAAAAATAGATAAAGCAATAAGCAAATAAATGAATGAACTAAAAAATAAACTAGTAAACAAATAAATGAATAAATAGATAAGTAAAATAATTTTTTTAAAAAATGGTTGAACCTAAGCTGGGTGATGAAGTATGACCGAGTTGTAGAGCACTACCACTAAATCCTCCTCCAGTGCCTGATTGTGCTGCTTAGGTGACCATATAGCCATGAAAGCAATGCTAACATAGGACAAATATCTTATCAAGTTGGAATCACTTCAAGTGTGGACCTGGTAAAAGAATTCATGTCAATCATCTTAGGACCAGCCTCGTTTTACGTAGGAAAGACTTACCATTAGAAGGTTAATGCCAACTGTAGGATTTGAACTCAGGTTCTCTGACTTTTGAGGCAGTCTTGTTTCCAATGAATAGTATTGACTCCCAAAGTATCTCGTCCCTGTTTCTTATAATCCCTAGCTTCCTTGAAGCTCATCTGCCATCTCCGGATAGAAGATTTTCCTAATCTTTTTAGTTGCCAGTATTTGTTTTTCAGCCTCAGAAACTCTTCAGACTTTCAACTAAGACCTGGAAGGTTTACTATCCACAAAATTGGAACAAGGGTGTAGTAGATGGGAATTTGCTCCAGGTTGTAATAGCCAAGTCAGCCAGTCAAATCATCAGACATTTATTAAGTATTTTTCATGTGCCAGACACTGTGCTAAACAATGAGTTTACAAATATAAGCAAAAAATAAAGATATGGAGGGTGGTGGTGAGGGGGAATAGACTCCGCTTTCAAGAAATTTACTTTATACTGGAGGAAAATAATACATAAAAAGAAGCTTAAATGGGGGAATGGACAAGGGGGAAAGCTCTTACATGTGGCATGATGAAAAAAGTCTAGAGAGTGAGGAATGGAATCCAGAGAGAACTGAAGGACTGAACATCCTTGGCCTTTGTCCTTTTCTTAAAATGGATATTCCTGGGGCAAACCAACTAATCAGAGGAAAGGGCAGCTGGGATCTGTCTAGTGGGGTACCTATCTGGAGGTGGGATGCAGTTATTCCTGAGGGCAGTTGCCATCCCTGAGTCTTTTATAGTCTGGAGGTGGGCTGTACTGCCAATTACAGAATGTTTATACTACTACTACCCCACTTTGCCACGTGTTCTCTGAACCATCATCTCCTACCCTGCTATTCCATCCTCCCACCAAATAATTTTTGCATAAGTGGGAAAGAATTCCCTACTTTGGCTCTAGCTACCTACTCAATGGCACAAACACCCACATCTGACTAAGTCTTAGATTCATGAAATATTGAAGTATAGTCTAACAGAGAGCTCTGTGCAAACAATAAAATCCATGTTGTCCTTGACATTAATGACCTGTTAATATACTGTATCTTGCATGTTAGTGTTGGTCTCCCTCCACTATGCTAGCCAGAGACTGACAACTGTTAACTAATCCACTACAAATTTTATTGACTCATAAACTGCCTTTTCGATTTCTGCATTTTTCACCCCTTTGCAGAACCGTTTCCTGACTGCTTACACAAACCCAATGGAAATGAGAATATTTGTCACCTGTCAAGAGTTCTCTGAAGCCCCAAGTCAAAAAAAAAGGAACAAAAAGCCCCCTAATATTTTCTGTATGTATGCTCTTCAGGAATCAAGCTTGTTGGAAGCCTGAGATTTACTTACCCTATTCAGATCCTGAGATTGACAAAGAGATAAATTATATCCTCATTTCCCTTTGCACAGGGTATAAGGGGTTTTAAAATAACAGCAAAAAAAAAAAAAACCAACCTCAAGATTAATATTCATGAAACCCTACAGATCAGTGCAAACACTACTCATTTTTTATGCAGGCAAGGGATAAACAAACTTTCAAGAGTTCTCTGAAAGCAACAGTGAATGGCATTTGGCACACACACAGAAACACAAAGCAGAATGCACAGCCTGCCCTTCGTAGGGCCCAAAGGAAAAGCCCAAAGTGGTTTAGAGATTTGAGGAACATTGGAGGAGAGGGAGAGAATCATAGACAATTACAGCTGGAAGGAACCTTAGAAATCAGTTAGTGAAACTCCCTTTTTTGAGAACTGAATAACTGGTAGCCAAGCAAAGGCAAGCAACTTGCTGAGATGGGAGAAGGCAAGACTTTCAGGGAAAATGATCATGTTTTTAAGAGTATTAAAAACTGTTATTAGAAGAAGGATTAAATGTGTGATGCTCAGTTCTAGTGGAAAGAGTAAGGAGAATTAAAAAGATACAGGTTCCATATGGATATAAAGAAAAAAAAATCTTAGCAAAATGGGCTGTTCTAGCTACTATAAATCGCTGGCCCTCAGTTTCCTCAAATGGCAGGTCTAGATGACCTATGAGTTCACTTGCAGCTCTAGAATTATGATCCTTTGATCAATAATGAAATGGGCTGTCTTGGGAGTTAATGAGTTCTCTGTCACTGGAGGAATATAAACAGAGACTTAATGGTTATTTTTCATGGTTTTTGTTATAAAACTTGGCTTTTGCAACTCTGAGATTCTGAAAATCATAGCAACTAACATTTATAAATACAGAGAGAGCTATGCGGAATTGTGGATAGAGCGCCTTGACTTTCAGAAATGACCTAAGTTCAAATCCTGCCTCAGACACTTGCTAATTGTGTGACATTGGACAAGTCAGTTAACCTCTGTTTGCCTCAGTTTTCTTATCAGTAGAACAGAGACAATACTAGCACCTATCTTTCATGATTTTTGTAAGGATAAAATGAAGTAACATTTGTAAATGTGGTTTGTAAAGCTTAAAATACTATATGTGTATGTAAATTATTCATTCAAATCTTTAGTACAAATTATACAATTAATACATGATAAAATATATAATATATATAAAGCCATTATCATGCTTTATTTTTTTACAATGCACTTTCTCATTATAACTTTGTGAGATAAGTAAGGTAATTATCTTTTCTATTTTTCAAAGAATTGTAGCTCAACAAGGTGAAGTAAGTTTCATGAAATAGCAAAACTAGTATGAATCAATCTACAAATTTATTAAACATTTACCATGTCATATTTAAGTACTAGAAACTTAAAGATAAGCCTGGAAAATCCATTTGTTCAATAATCTAGCATTCTAACAGGTAAGACAACATATACACACATCTGTATATAGGATATGCATTCAGAGAAGATGGAAGGTAGCCTTTAGTGGGGAAGGCACTAATAGTTGGAGGACCAGGAAAAACCACCTGGGGATATAGTTTTGAATTATGTCTTAAAGGAATCTGGGAATTCTAAAAGCCAAAAGTTATGAGACAGAGTAAATACAGGCATGGATAGTGGATGACAGATGGAATAGCAAATAATCCATTACAGCTAGACTATAATCTTTGTGAAAGGGAGTGAGGTGTTAAAAGATTGGAAGGGGTCAAACTGTGAAGATCCTTAAATACCCAACAGAGGAGTTCATATTTGATTCTTGAAGTAACTTTGGAGTGTTGTTGAATAAGAAGTTCACATGGTCACACTTACACTTGAGGAAAATCACCTTTACATGTATGTGGAGAATGGATTAGAATGAGGAGAAATTTGAGGAAAGGAGTTCATTTATAAGGTAATGCATTAGTGAGAGGTTCTAAGGAGCTGAACTACGGAGGTGATTATGTGACTGATCAGTAGAGAATATGTGATAAAGATGCCAAAGAGAGAAAAAAGACAGGATTTGTATGTGTTGGGTGTGTGAGAAAGGAATCAAGGGTTATAGATCATGAACTTGAATGACTAGAAAGAAGTGCAGTATTGTCAGAGGGACAAGTTTGGGGGATAATAGATAGATAGATAGATAGATAGATAGATAGATAGATAGATAGATAGATAGATAGATAGATCTATTTTATACATGGGCTCTTGCAGGGCATCCACTTTGCATTGTCTAATAGGAAGTTGGTACAAGGCTTGGAAGCAGCTAGGTGGCTCAGTGCATAGAACATCAGACCTGAAATCAGGAAGACCTGAGTTCAAATCTGGTCTCAGACACTTATTAGCTGTGTGACCTTGGGTGAGTTATTTAATCTCTGTTTGCCTCAGTTCACTAGAGAAAGAAATGGCAAATCATTCCAGTATCTTGGTCAAGAAAATCCGATGGACAGTATTGGTCATGAACAGTTGGATATGACTAAACAACCAAGCGATAACATAAGACTAGAGAGAGACTAGGTATGGGCAAATAATTCTGGGAACTATATTTGATAAGATGATAACTGAACCTAGGGAATTTGATGAGATGATGCGATCATCAAGTGAGAGAATAAAGGGAGAAACCTACAGTTAGTGAGCATGACATGAACAAAGATTTAGCAAAGGAGATAGAGTAATTGTCAAAACAATATGAGGGTATCTAAGATAGAGTGAAGTCATGAAAATCCAGAAAGGATAAATATGCAGCAGCAGAAAGGGGTCAATGATATAGAAATAATTCAAAGATGTCAATTAGAATGCACATCAAGAACAGACACTGGATTGGCAACTTTGGAGAGAGCTTCAGTAGAACAATGAATCTGGAAGCCATATTGCAAAGGTTTTAGAAGAGAGTAGGAGAAGAAAAAAAGTAGGAGAAAGGGATACGAAAAGGAATTTTCTTTTACAAGCATTTAATCTGAGATGTGGAGTGGAGCTATAGAACAAGAACTGGAAGGCATGATAGAATCTAGTGTTTTATTTTAAGAATATAAGGGACTTGAGTATGTTTCAAGGGAATAGGGAAGGAAGTAGACAGGGAGATATTGGACATTAGAGAGAAAGTGAGAGTGGGGACAATCTGATGGAGAGGATGGGAGGTGATAAGACTAAGGTCACATGTAAAGGGGTTGATCTTGCAAAGGAGAAAAGCTACCTAATTATCAGAGACTAGAGTAATAGATTAGAGTGCGGGAGATAATATCAGAGAGATGAAAGGAGGAAAATGTGAACAAGTGATTATATATATATATTATATATATGTATATGGAGGTAAACACATATGCATATATAGATGTATACATATGCATACATGTGCATGTATATGTGAGTATGTGTGTGTATATATATATATACACACACATACTGGAAGAGAGAGGGAGAAAGAGAGAGAGAGGGAGAGAGAGAGAGAGAGAGAGAGAGAGAGAGAGAGAGAAAAGAGAGAGAGAGAGAGAAAGAGAGAGAGAAAGAGAGAGAGAGAGAGAGAGAGAGAGAGAGAGAGAGAGAGAGAGAGAGAGAGAGAGAGAACCCTATATTTATGTATGTAAAATATGAAGTGATAGTGAGGGGTGGGGATTGAGTGGTATGAGAGGCGCAAGAAGAGAATGATGAGACTTACAGACAAAACCTAGGTCCTCCAGATTCCAAATCCAAGATCATTTCCATTAATTAAATGCTCAAAAAAAATCTGATTTTATCAGGCTATAGAATACAATCTATCCTTAACTGTCTATTCTATTTCATTCTTGTCATATTTAACCTTAAGTTTACCACAAGAATTCCACCCATTGGGACCCTTGAGGGCAGGGACTGTTTTTTTTTTTTTTGCCTCTTTTTATATCTCCAGTACTTAGCATAGTGTCTGGCACCTAGTAGGCACTTAATGTATGTTTATAGTTGTCCGTTATTTGCATTGTAAGGATAACCTATCTTCTTTTTCATCCATGCATGATGATGATGATGCATCTGATGATATCCACTAAACTCCTTCCACCATACCATTTAAAAATTGTATCCCACTGACAGACACTACTGGTTTTGATACCCAGTTATGTTTTCAGTTATCTCAAGAATTTTGGTTAATATTTCCAAGAATTGCCAAAGCAAAATTAATTTGAATTCACTTTCATACTAAATTAGCTCTTCCAAGAGAGAGAGGGTAGATAAGAAGTTAAAGAGTTAATTATGAGATCCTGCCATGGCTCTTCTGAGGCAAAGAATTTCTGATAATTCCATAAGATTCATAGATGAAGAAAGTGGGGAAAAAAGTCTGAGAAATTTAAAAAAAAAGTGTAGAGATAGAGAGAGGAAGCATTCTGCTCAATCTGGGGTCCAAAAAGTGCTACAGATTGACCTAGCTCAAAGCCTCTCTTCTCTCTCCTTCCATAAAACATATATTTTTCTTCTCTTTTGCTACTTGAAGATCATTAATTTGACACATTCTCCCAATTAGAGAGAATCATTTAAGCTTATCAGTGGTTTGTTTTGAAATGCCCTGAAGGCTGTCCTGGGTCCTCTTCTCTTCTCTGTCTATATTCTCTCCTAGGGTGATTTCCTCAGCTACTAAGAATTCATTTATCATCCCTATGCAGATGATAGACAGTTCTATATATCGAGCCCTAAATTCTTTCCTGAACTTCAGTCTGCCATTAACAACTGACTGGTAATTTCCCACAGGCATCTCAAGCTGAGCATGTCAAAAACAAAACTCATTATATTTTCCCCAAGACCTTTTAGGTTCAGGTACTGTGCCCTTGCCCTCAAACTATGGTTTTATTTGCACCGTTTTTCTTTATATCTGCTCTATATACACGTGGATGGATACATATATTATCTAAATGTATACATAGCTATATTTTCTTTATATTTGTATATATCTGCAAAGCTAGGTGGTGTGGGGAAAAGAATACTAGACTGGCATCAGGACGACATGAATTCAAGTCCATTCTCAGACATTTACCTACTCTGTTGCCCTTGATAAGACACTTGACCTCTGTCTGCCTGTTTCTTCATCTGAAAAATGGGGATAATATATCCTACTAACTTCCTAGGGCTATTGTGAAGAAAAACTAAGATATTATTTGTGAAGTGCTTTACAAACTTTAAAGTTCTACTTATTGTGTGTATGTGTGTGTGTGTTGTTTGTGCTTCATTCTTCAAGAGGATCAATGACATTAGGAGCCTGGTGTCTTGACTTGCCAGTACATTGAATTTATGTTATTCAGAATATGTATATATGTACATACATGCATATGTATGCATGTATGTATGGAAGTTTGTGCTGGAACCAGTGGTCCTCTGGCTAGATAGAGAGCTAATTGTTAAATTTTAATTATGAGCATTAATTGAAATTGGCAAATGCATGAATTAGTACTTGATTTATTGTTCTATTGATTGTCTAGATTTATGAACAAGTTGTTCCACATTTACTAGCAATCTCTATAAATGTACATATGCATGTGCTTGTGTTTGGATAGGGACTGTTTTATTCATAGTCTTCCTATTCCCAGTGCTTAACCATAGTAAGTGCTTAATAAATGATTGATTGATAATCTATCCATTTTTCAAAATTCCTTATTTCTCTTAAAGGCCTTGCTCTCCTTTCTGCCACTCACCCTTTGACTTTTCCTTTTCCCTCACATTTTCCCCCACCACAATCTAACAGATGGTAAGTTTTGTTAATCTCATCTCTTCAATAATTCATATTTTTTTCTACTCTTTGTAGCCTCCATTCCAGTCAATCAGTCAGTCAGTTGATACGTATTTATTAATACCTCCTAGGTGTCAGACACTGCTAAGTGCTGGTTGATCATCTTTCCCACCTGAACTGTAAAATATTCTTCATTATTTTCCCTGCTTCTTCTGTCTCTAATCCATTCTTCACACAACTACCAAATTGATATTCCTAAAACACTGATAATATCACTGCATTACTCAAATATCTTAAATTGCTCCCTATTATAATACAATACACTCAGTCTGGCATTAAGATTAACCACAATGTGATTCCTACTTACTTTTCCCATCTTATTTCATAAGTTCCTCAAGGATAAGAAATGTGAAATGTTTGTACTTGATTTCCTAAGGGCATGGCACCATGTGTGGGACATGGTAGGTGCTTGATAAATGTTTGTTGAAATTCACTTTCCATTATAGTACAAATGGTTTACTTTGGGGCAGTTAGGTGATGCAGAAGATAGAACACTAGTGCAGGAGTCAGGAGGACCTGAGTTCAAATTTCCCCTCAGACACTTGACACTCACTAGCTGTGTGACCTTGGGCAGGTCATTTAACCCCAATTGCCTCATCCTGGGTCATCTCCAGTCACCCTGATGAATATCCAGTCACTGGATTCAGATGGTTCTGGAGGAGAAGTGAGGCTGTTGACCTGCACAACCCACCCTCACTCAAAACAAAGTCAAGTGGAAGTCATGTCATCATTTCTCTGATGGCATGGTCTTCTTCAGCAACAAAGGACGGACACACACATACAAATGGTTTACCAGCTGTTCTCTTCTATTGCCTTGGTACATTTCCTCCTGCCTGGAATGCACTCCTTTCACAAAGCAGCCCTTTAGAAGTCTGAGCTTTCTAATTGCCACTTCTCACCTACAACCTTTCTAACTTTTTGTTGCTTAGTATGAATAATGTATTTGCTTACCTGTGTAAATTTTTTTAATCCTCGGAGGAAGGTAACCTGCTAAAGGGCAGGCACTTTTTGGTTTTGTCTTTGTCACAAAAATGGCAAACATAATGTGTGCAGGAAAAAATAATACATCTTAAGAAGTCTATAAGGGAGAAGAAATGGATTCATGCTTTCACTGGCATGGTGGATTTTCTCACAAGGAAATTCTAATAATGTAGTTTAGCACCTTATCTACATTTTATGGTCATAGAGAATTACTAAAGGCATTAATAGGTAAAGGGACTTGTCCAGGATCAAACTGTTGCTATGGTTGTTATTGTTGATTCTTTTTTTTTTTTTTGAGAGGACCAATGACATCATGCGGTGGTCTTTACTTGATCAAGAATTGAATTTAAATGAGGCAGAATTGCACAAAGTCATCAGCTTCACTTTTTTCTTCCAAAATCATTGAAGTCCAATGACAAAACAAAAGTCAGGATGACTGACAATCCCCAGTGTCCTGTGGATGACTTTGGCATCTTCCATGTCTTCAATGCCTGACCACTCTTTAAGCATTCTATAGCACCTGCTTCAGCTCCCTTCATGATCATTGGAAGAAACTGTTTCTTTTATCCATTCTTTTGGGGTAAGTCTTCACGTGCTTGGGGTAGACATCCCCCTAATTCACTGATAGGTTTTAGACCTGTCAATTATCCTCAACCTGATTTAGTCTGTCTGCCAAGATGGATTTACTGAGGTATGGCTGCTGTGTATAATACAGTTTCTTGGAGCCACAGATGAGTGTTGGGTAAAAGGTGGACGTTAAAGGAGGAATGAATAGATCTGAAAAGGGCTTGGCAAGCTTTCACATCAGAGGTGCCAGTCTTCCCTGAACACTTCGTACAGTGGATAGATAATGCATGTGTTATTGTTCTTATTATAAATTTGATGTACTATATAATATACTCAGTAGACTCTAAGACTCCTATGACCAGACAAGTTTTATTGTATCTCTTTATCAACAAAATCAAGTAATATAATACTTGAGCAAAAATACATTTTAATTGACTTGAGTTATTATAATGTACATGTATCTAATTATAATTCCCAAACTCTTTAATGTTCACTTGACTATAGCAGCTTTTTGCTCAGTTTACTTGTCAGTTGTGTTACTCAGATTATATATCTGAAGTCTTCAAACATGAGGAATTGAAGCCCTGTTGGCATTAATGAAGGGACCAATGTGTTAAAGTTACAAGAAATTGACTCAGGTTCAATATAAAGAACCTCCTAACTAGTAGAGCTGTCCAAAAAATGATTTAAAAAAATCGTAAGATATTGTCAATGGAGAGTGGGTTCCCATTGGTTAGGAATGTTTTGGAGTGTTTTATTATCCCAGTCAGATGGAAGGAAGGTGAATTAAAAATGTTTAGGTCTGATTGATTTCAATTATGTAAGGTTGAGCATGTAATTTGAACTCTGTGAGTCTGAGTTCCCACATCTGTGAAATGAAGGGTGTGGACCAGATGACCTTTAAAGTCCTCTCCTGATCTCAGTCCTATCAGTCCAAGATTTTGTACTGCATTTCTCTCAGAGTTATGAGCATCAAATGAAATAATAGATGTGCAGCACATTATAAACCTTGAAAGGCTATATTTTGAACCATTATCAAACTCCTTAAATAGAATGTCAAATATAATCTCTTTTTGCCTAAATGTTGCAGTTCATTCAATCAAGTGTTCAACCATGACACCTGTGAAATATGCACCTAATTCTTCAAGACTCTGATCATAGATCAATAAGTGAGTATGGGAGCTCAGCTATTAGATTATGTGCCTGGAATATCTCTGTGGACAGATACAGAAATGGTTTAGGCACAAAAAGTATGCCAAAATGACAGTTTTATAGAAAATTGTTCAATTTCTGACTATTTATAACTTTCATGGGATAAAGTCAACAGAAGAACAATCTAGAAAAGAATGAATACAAACAGTATCACTCCCTCTCATGATCTTAAACATTTTGTAGATATATTACAAAGAGTACATATCACCCTGTTTGGATTGTTTCTTATTCTTTCTGGACAAATTCCTTGAAAGCAATAGCCACGCCTTATTCATCTATGTGTCTTTCTCAGGAATTAGGATCATGTTAATAATTGTTTATTGAATGAATAATTACAAATACATATCTGTGTAAATATGTGCATTTCTGCTAAATTACTGTTAAAATCCTCATTTGTTGTAGTGTTAGCCCTAGATTCATGGATGGACGTTTGGATGGATGGAGGAGCTCGCAACTCTATTTGTATAGTGTGTATAACTCCAGTAAAATATTTTTCCCATACCTCATTTTGAGTAGAGAGAACCTAAGTTCTTGCAGCACAAACTAACTGGCTCTACCAAATTAGAAAAGAAAAGAATGGACTCAACAAAGGACCCTGTGCCTATTGTTCAAAGACAAGCATCAGAGAGGTTATCATAGATGGCCCACTTTGTGATTCTTTTTTGGCAAAAACAACTCATTCAAAACACTTCATAAGGCATGAGGTCGGTGAGTAAGTATTTTCTTTATTGATGGAGGGGAAGTTAACAAAAATAATAAAATAATAGTCTCTTCAATGATTTAAGTAAGTGTTTAGACAGATTAATACTGCAGATAATATAATCAACAAATTTAGAGGTTGAAGGGGATTTAGGAACTCAGAGACAGAAGATAGTTAATAAGATCATAAAACTTAGAGTTGAAAGTGACCTTCGCAAAGAAATTGACAGATTATACCTACACACATACCCTTACATTTGTTAAGTATAATTGTATTAACCTGACACTCTTACACCATTCATCCAAAGCACCTCCAAAATCAATAGTACATTCAGCAATTATAAATTAGCATACATATACAGAACATATGCATGTATGAATTGTGTATGTATGTGTTTGTATGAATGAATGAATGAAAATGTAAATTGTATCAAAAGCTTTAGGTTTCAAAGGAATCATAGAAATAATTTAATCCAAACAACCATTTCACAGATAAGGATATTGAAAACCAGATTGATAAAGTAACCTATTCCAGGTCACAGAGTTGGTAAGTAGTAAATCCAGGCCTACTGACTCCAAAAGTAGGAGAACCATGAAATAAAATTGATATTAAACACACACAAGCACACACAGACAGACAACACAACAAGCGTATTTGTGCTCCATTACATAGCTCTGTGAAAATAGTTCAGCATCAATGATTGAGAAGAATTATCAGCAGAAAGTCAAAGTATCACTATTACAAGGAGTAATTTTGTAGCAGCAGGACATTCGTGTAATGAGATTTGTTGGATGCTGATATTTGTGCCAGACCTAGGATTTAATTCTCTTATGAAGAAAGAAGAACCATGAGAGACTTGCATAATTCACTATATCTTACATTTATATAGTTCATCAAGCATTTTCCCCTTGAGGTATCTAGTATAATTATTGTTGTATCTATTTTACAGACAAGGAAATAGAAGCTAAGGGATTGACAGGTGTCTGAGGCCATATTCCAGGTGAGGTCTCCTTACTCCAAGTTCAGCATGCCTCTCATTTAAAAGGGTAAGGATTATTAAAAAAGCTTCGGATAACATGACAGTAGCATCTCCACAGTAAAATCACTGTTCTGAGGACTCCCCAATCCTAATTGTTATACCGCCTATGAAGGCAAGTCAAATAAAAGCCCCATAGTAAAGGGATTCTTAACACATCCCATTTATGCTGACATCCACCCCATAGCTTCTCTTGCAGAAGCAGGAGTACATTAGCAGGGCAGACACATTAATGGTAGAGGCATAGCTCACAGGGGAACATGGACTGGCAATAAAGCGTACTATTGAGCAGTTGAGACTTGTAGTAGCCATAAGAAAATGCAAAATTCAGTGAAAGAAAGGAGTGATAAAGAAATGAAAAACAAAATAAAACCTTTTAATTGTTGAGCATAATTTTATTAACTTGACACCCTTACCCCATTATCCAAGCATCTCCAAAATCCATAGTACATTCTGCAATTACCAACAAATGTCATATACATCCTCAAGCAGATCTTAGGAGTCTGAAAGTGCTTATTTACATCTATAAAACTGAATTTACTGTGAAATCACAATAAAACATCACTATTATGAACTAATTGGTAAGAAGTTCTATTTAGCTAGTGGTAAATCTCATCTAGAAACTATCACTAAAGAAAATTTTCTTTAGTACTTTTAATTACATGTGACAACATACAATATGAATAAAATCCTACCTTGAAGAGTCTGCTTTATGAATATACATATATACACATACATATAGATGTATGTATGTATAATTGTAATTAGCAGGTAATTTCTTTGAATAAAAATGCAAGTAGATGTTTGAGAATATCTGGTATTTGAAACATTCTTACTATGTTTTGTTAAACTCTGTTTCAGAAAGGGATCTTACTAAGCAAAAGTAAAAATCTAGGCAGATCCTAAAAGAGCGTAAATCCAAAAACAAAGAGGGAGAGACTGAATTAATGACCTTTTTATTATTTGTACTTATTTCACTAATTGCACTTATAATAACTAAGCATCTGTTAACTAGAAAAAAAAATCAAGTCCAATAAAAAAAACAAAACAAAACAACAGAGCCCTAGAAGAAAAGACTCTTGAATATTCTAATTATTCCCTTCTTCTGAAAGCCTTTCCTACCATTGGGTCATCTGACCATTTTTCCCATTGCCATCATCATCACCAAAATCATCACCATCATCACAATTACAATAAGCATTACCATCTTCAATATCATAATTATCACCATCAATTTCACCATCATTATATAATTAAAATAAATTAAAGGTCATTCTATGAATCAATGTAACCTTCAGCAGCAACTCTTTTATTATCGTTATCATAATCATTACAATCAAAATCATCAATATTTCCAATAATACATTGTGATATTTTGATAATCTTTGTCTACATCACCAGCTCCATCAACAGAATCACAATCATTACAGCCATCATTGTCACCACCATTGTCATCAGCAGCAGAATTATCATCATAATCTCTATTATCCCCTTAATTAGCAAGTATAAATGGATCTGTCACCTCACTGATATGGATATTTCCTCCAGTGTCATAAGTGCCAACCTACTTATTTCTGTCCATTCCTTGTGACTCTTTCATACATTCTCCTTCCACAATTTTGCCACAGAGGTTCCACTTTAAATGGAGAGAGGGAAGGGCACCAGTAGAGTATTTGGGCTATCCACCTATTCACCTATTTCACTAGTCACAAAACCAGCCCATCTTCCTTTCAAATCATGCAATTTCCTGGTGACAATTAAGTTAAACTTTATTCCATCTACATTCTTATCAGTTACTTATAACCTGCTCATAATTGCCATGTATGTTTCTTCATTGCATTCTGTATGATCCAGAGAATAAAGAATGTGAAATTTAGAGAATATGGAATTGAGAAAGTTATACAGTAACAATGGCAGAATATAAATACTAAAGAGATGGGTCTTTGTTCCTGGGGAATGATTGGGGTTATTCATAATTTCTCTTTCTTACTATTTTATGAGGTAATAATATTCATAATTACCCATAATCATTCACTATAAGATTTTTATTTATGATTTTCCCAGGATTTTTATTTATTTTATTATTCAATTAAGAATGACAATGTTTATGACAAACATAAAGAGACATGATTATTTCTCTCTAAAGAGGATTGAAAGAAATCAGGGATGACATTCCAAATATCTAGTATGTAGAGTTTACATAAATATACATATATGTTATATACTATATGCAAATGTGTTTGTGTGCAATAGCAAAGATTTCCTGCTTGTCAGTCACTCACTCTGGAATATTTTTGTTCTCTTTGTGCATTTTTCATGCTTCATTGACACTTTTTTTACCTCCATTTGTTCTTTTTTTGCAAAACAATCAAGACTATTATTAACTCTCCTCTTTCCTCCCAGATCACATTCCCCATCTCCTGCCTACCCTCCAAAAAGAACTTCACGTGAAACAAATAAGTCTAGTCAGGTAGAACAAAGACATACCTTGGCCATGTTTGAAATGTATCCAATCCTGCATCTTTACTTCAGAACCTCTGACAAGAGGTGGATATCATGCTTCACCAAGAGTCTCCTTGAATTTTGTCTCTGCGTTGATCATAGTTCTTGCATCTTTCAAAGTTGTTTTTTTTTTTACTTTTAACAGATCATTATTATATAATGCTTTCTCTTGATTCTTCTCAGTTCACTGTGCATCAATTCAGATAAATCTTTCTAGATTTTTCTGGTTCAATCCCTATTATCATTTCTTACAATTCAACAACATTCCATCCATATAACATTCTTTAGCCATCCCTCACTTGGTGAGAACCCCTCTCCTAGTTTCCAGATCCTTGTCAAAACAAAAAGTACTGCTACTGATGTTTCTGCTTTGATGGGTACTTTCCATTATTTCTATTACTTCTTTCAGATATATAAAAAGTAATATTTTCACTAGATTAAATGCATATGCAAGTTAGAGAAATTTTGAAAATAGTTCCTTATTTATTTCCAAAATGGCTGAATTAATTCATAGCATATTAGTATTCCTGTCCTCCAACATCACCTCCTGTAATTAATTTCTTAATTATTTTTAAATCTCTCCCAATATAATACATTTGAGGCAGGACCACAGAGTTGTTTTGTTTTTTCTTATTATGGTAATATGGCATTTGGATATATGATAGCTTAATTTTCTCCCCTTGAGAATTGCCTGCTCATATACTTTGATCATTTAACTACTGGAATATGATTCTTATCCTTATATTTTTTGAATGAGTTTCCTATAATCTTTGATCTCAGACCTTTATTAGAGAAACTTGACTGGAATTATATTTTCCCAGGAAAACTGTTTAGACCTCACTGTGGTATATGTTGTGTGATGTTAGTATAAGCCTAACTTCTAAAAGACTTCTTTGTTGTTTTCCCAGCTGCCTTTGTGAAGCAGTGAGTCCATTACATTTGTCATCTTCTATATGTAGTAGACCTAATTTATTTAACTG
This sequence comes from Bettongia penicillata ogilbyi, assembly GCA_023548195.1. NCBI lineage: Eukaryota > Metazoa > Chordata > Mammalia > Diprotodontia > Potoroidae > Bettongia > Bettongia penicillata. The sequence goes on along the minus strand of JAJHZJ010000171.1, from coordinate 1,736,040 downwards.
ATCAATTAAAAAATAACCAACATGAAATAGATTTGATGATTACTCTTTTTGTATTGAGTTCCGGTACTCCTAGACTCCTTTCACTGATACTTTCTCACCCCATTCCATCCCACCCCACCCTTCATCATTGCCCTTGAGATTTACACACACACACACACACACATATTTACAAATGGCCATTTGGTAGTTTTATTGGTATGGCAAGAAAAACAAATTAATTTATTTGCAATTTTATTGTCATCACTATTATATTAGCATGCCCCACCATGAGCAATAAATATTCATGAGTATGTCTCTATTTTTATAAGGAATATTTTATAGTTAGTTTCATATAATTCCTGTATCTGCCTTGGTAGTTGAGCTCCAACATATTTAATGTATTTGGTAGATATTTTGAAAGGAATTTATTTTTCTGTAACATCCTGCTTGGTTTAATTGGTAATATACAGAAAGTTGATTGATTGTAGAGTTTTATATCCTACTCCTTTTCTGATATTATTAATTTTTAAAATTAAGCTTAATAGCTTATATTCTCTAAATATCATTTCATTTACAAAAAATTTAATAATTTTGTTTTCTTTTTACCAATGTTTATTCCCTCTACACATACTGTGTATATATAAGTATGTATGCGTGTTAGATATTATAATTCTAATCATCATTCATCATCGTTGCTATTAATGCCATCACTGGCACCACCACTTTTACAATGGTATTCATTTTCCTCATCATCACAATCACCACAATTATCATAGTGACCTTCTCCATAATACCCATCAATAAATTAACCAATCAGCGAATACATTAATGTCTACTCTGTGCCAGGCACTGTGCTAAACCCTGAGGATTCAAAGAGACAAAAAAACATAATCCCTGCCCTGCTTACAATCCAATGGGGATGATGACATGCAAACAAATACATACAAAGCAAGTTATAAACAGGATACAGAGGAAATAATTCTGGATAAGACTTAAAAGAAACTAAGGAGATCACTAGGCAGAATGCGGGAGGGAAAGTATTCCACACATGGGGGGAAATGCTAGAGAAGATACCTGGGCCATATCCAATTGTCCATAGATATATCTGACCACTTGTTTCAGATGACTCTGGAGGAAAAAGTGAGGATGGTAACTTTGCAGAGCCCTCCCTCACTTAAATCCAATTCACTTGCATGTCATGTCATCACTTGCCTGATGTAATGGTCCTCTTCCATAAAGGACAAACAATAAGTGAATAGAAAGCAGCTGCCCACTGGGGACCAAACTGGTACTGAACAGTTTCACAAATTCTTTCACATGACTAATATGACAGGATTTCAACTCAGGTCTTCCTGACTCCAATTTTCTACACATTGTTGCCTAATTACGGATATTTTTGTAATTGAAAATAGAAAAAAATTACAGTAAACTTTTGAATAACTTTGAAATAACTTAAGAATTTAAACACTAAATATTTCAATAAAATATATATCTCATGGTTCATCATCATTAAACAATATTTGTCAAAATATATGTATACTTAAATTTCAAGATAACAATATGCTATCCATCATTGTGGCATTTAATTAAAATTGACTCATTTTCACTTGCCTATTTCTGTAAGAATTGGTAGAAGAATATAAGAGGAATCAAAGAATCAAAGACTATCTTTCTTAATTTCTTGAGTCATGTATTTTTCCTGCTAAGTTCACAAGTTTGAAATGTGATAGAGTATGTCAAACTTTTGTCTAGTTTTCATTAGCATCAATTGTTTGCCAGAAACTTAACAAACAGTAAGAAAAAAAATGTCATTTCAACAGTTCCAATACCACAACCATAATCTCCATCATCATCATCATCATCATCATCATCATCATCATCATCATCATCATCATCATCATCATCATCTATTATGTGAATGTTTAGGTGCAACCAGAGCTAAGCAAGCTATCTGACTTCTAAGTTTCTCTATAATAAGTTGGCTCAGAAGGGCAAACCTGAATCTATTGGTGGAAATTAAAAAGAGAGAAATTTAGCCTAGATGTTATGGAAAATCTTCTAATATAAATGACCAAAATTTAAATGTACAGCCTTGAGAAGAGTTGAGTTCCCTTGGAACACCTTCTAGAGGGGCCTGCCGATTGATTGCATAATAGTCATGAAATAGTGGGGGGTCTTTTTAGTGATGGAGGGATTCAACCAATAGTTTGCTGGTAGATATTTAGTAGTCAGCCCTCTAGAAAAAGAATGTACTAATGACACAAATCATTTTAATGACACATATCAGTTTAATATCCATTATTAATATTTTCTCTATCAGTTTCTTAATTGTAGGTAATCGACAAAACAATAAAAATGAAGCCATGATTTGTAGTTTTCTAATTTCTGAAGTGTAAATGCTCACACTGAAAATTTAACAGTCATCCCTCATGAGCCTGTCTGAGCTGATGGCAGCACACCCCTGCTTCCAAGTCCCTAATTCTGTGATTCTTTGTTTCTCTGATTTTTGAGTTATAAGGGTACCTTCGGCAGCTGTGATGTTGAAAAGGAAATGGAGATTGGGTTCCATAAAGTTTAGGTGGTATCTCACTCCTCTTTCTTTTCCTTTCCTATTTCCCCATCCCACTATCTTGTTATCTCAATGACAATTTGTATCAGTTATGGAATGGCAGATCTATTTCTTTCCCCAAATACCTCTCCACATTTCTAAACTTCCATTCTGCTCTCTCAGGCTTGTGGTGCTCTTTAGAGAAATCGAAAAACACATGATGTATAGAAGAGAGACTAGGCTTTCCTCCTAGGGAATGTCGGACCCCTGATATGTATGATATTCTTAAAAATATGGAAGCAAGAGAGAGCTTTAGTCAGGCTGCTAGTTTTGTTACCATGGGAACATAGATGTACTTCTATCTGACCTCCCTTTCTTACTTCTTCTCCCCAAATACACAAACCTCACTAATGAATTTCATGCTGTGTGTAGTTCCTGAGTAAGGTAATATTTCTCCATAAAAAGAATGGTTTGAGCTTCCTTACATCTCCTGAATGCAGTAGTGATGTGTAGTTACAGATCACCTAAGCCAATTAAGCAGACAAACTTGGCTCCAATTTTCTCTGGCATTTTGATGCATTTGTTTTTAATGAGGAACACTGGACTTTGATGTGGGGTGGGGCAAGCTCACCCTCCCTTGTTCTGGGCTCAATGAGTCTAACAAAGGAATTCACACTGAATTATCAAGTAATGGGATAGTTCAACCCCAATAATCATAATGTACAATCCCTTCTAGTGCTGTCAGCTATCAAGAGACACTCAAGATACAAACCACCAATTATGGACTTCCTAAAGATATAAGGGCCACATGTCATCCTCTGATGAGTGTGGTTTCTTGATACTTCATTGATACTGAATGCCTATGCCTAGGCCCTTCCTTATTCTTACATCTCATATGGACAGCTTATCTAGGGAATATGATTTAAAGGCCATTACAAATTGGCCATTCAAGCCTTTCTCCCACCAAGCTAGCCCTAGTGCTTATAATTCTTGAATTAATTACTATTTTGGATTAGGGCTCATATAACTTTAGGTAAAAAAAAATATTAATAATAATTGCTAAGGGAGAAGAATATAGGATTCCCTAGAGCTAGAAGAGAATTTTGAGGCATTCCAGTTCACACATTTCACTTTATATAAGAGAAATAAAAAAGATTTGCCCAAGGTCACAAAGAAAGCAAATGAGTCAGTATTTGAATTGCATCAAATTGTGGTTATCTAGCACATGGTTCTAGGTAGATGGAGCAGTGGATAGAACATCAGGTCTAGAGTCAGGGAGACCCAAGTTCAAATCTGTCTTCGAATATGTGTCAGGTTTGTGACCTTGGCTAAGTCATTTAACCCTATTTGCCTCAGTTTCCTCATCTGTAAAATGAGCTGGAGAAGGAAATGGCAAATCAGTCCAGTATCTTTTCCAGGAGAACCCCCAAAATAGGTCACAAAAAGTCAGACACAAGTGAAATGACTAAACACAACCCAATAAGCATATAGCTAGCATCTGTCATGCTTGCAAGTAGGTAGAACAGATCATTGAAAATTTTGGCAGTTGCACTATATAGGGAAATGAATGGGCGTGGCTGAGGCTAGTGTCAGTTTTCCCAATTAGTGATCAAACAATAAAACAAGGGATTGAGTTGGGAAATCAGAGGGAAAGATTTCCACACAAAGGAAGGGAAAGAGAAGGGAATCATGAAGGCAGACTAAGTAGTACAGAGGGTAGAGTGCTGATCCTAGAGTCAGAAGGATCTGAGTTCAAATCTGGCTTCATACATAGACAAGTTCCATAACTCTGCATGCCTCAGTTTCCTCATCTGTAGAATGAGCTGGGGAAGGAAACCGCAGTATCTTTGCCAATAAAACCCCAAATGGGATCATGAAGAGTGGAAAGCAACTGAAAGGACTGAACAACAGCAATCCTGGGGAAACAGTTCCTAGGTCCATTGATTGGGTGATTACAACCATGTTGGTTATAAATACTGGCCCCAGAGTTTGGTTCAAAGTCAGCATTTATTACTGTTCCTACAGTAAAACTTGACCCTTTATTTGACGACACTGTGGATTTTGAGAGAGATTATCATTACTCCACAAAGATGTATCTACTATCCAAAACAAAAGGTAATCTGGTAAGCCCCTTCCTTGTCAGAAAAGCCAAGGGAACTGGGAGAATCTTAAAGCAAAAGTGAAGAGGCTATTGTTTAGGTAACTTGTAGAGGCCAATACTGCTCACATCCAGAGGAAAGCAAGTAGCTTTCCTCATAGATTCAGGATTATGTCTGGGTGCCATACATCTATAAAAATGGAAATATCTGGAACCTGATGAGAGAAACCATTTTGAGCAAAGATATTTAGTAAAAAAGGTTTTAGATTGCTCTGTCTGGTAGGTTAGAAGTACATTTTCAAGACTACAATTCAGCTATGTTCACTATACCTCTGAAAGGAGTTCTACCTAGTAAATATTCAATGAATTTGTTTTGCATTGAATTTGAGTCTGTTATCTTAACTTGTTTATACTTTTATCTTATACTTTTCACTCTTTCCTATCATCTGTGAAGCATAGGAAAAGCAATAGTTAATGTGGAATCAGGAGATTTAGATTTGGGTCCTGCCTTTACCACCTATTAACTATGTGCCTCAAATTAACATTTCTTGGACTTAGTTTTCCCTCTGTGTTATGAGAGTTTTGGACTTGATATATGTTTCTTTCTATCTCTAACATTGTTTGACTCTAGCAAGAAACTCAGAAAATGGAACAGGAGAGTGGTAGGCTCATAGGAGGAGGATGAAGGGAAGATTAAAAATATGAGGTTCCCCTAGGGGAACAACTCTTCGAGGTGAAGAATCAGGACAGAAGGTAAGGATGCTTGAAGGGTGTACATATGTGGATAAGATAACTACAGAAAAATGGTAGGAGGGGAACCAAATGGAAATTTTGCCACTTTACTCCTTTGCCCACATTGTTACACTTAAGAATGTGTACCTACAGTCAATCCTAGTCCATTACCCAAGATGACAACGCAGTCGAAAACAAAAATGGAGCGGCAATAGGTTGTGTATTCTCATTGCTCCATATAGTATTTTCATTCTGCTTAAATCTAAAAAACAGACTGTAACTTTTGAATAGTTTTGTAAGAAAGTACTCAGAATCATAAAATCTACATCTTGAAAGAAACCTCAGAAGCCATTTAGTTCAGCTCATGCCTCAACCAAAATCTTTTCTGTAATACCAAAATTGGTCATGCAGCCCCTTTTTGAACAGCATTAGTAATGGAGAACTTGCTGCCCATGGGCTAGCTTATTGTTTTTTGAGAAAGCTTGAATTTTTCAGAATGTTTTCCTTATTTTGAGTCAAAATTTGTTTTTCTTTACAATTTCTACCCATCACCTCTTGTTTGCCCTCTGAGGATAAGCCAAACTTAATCCTCCTTCTATACAAGAGTATTTCAAACATTTGAAGTCAGAAAGGAAGCCCTTCTGAAGCCTTCTCTTAGGAAGATAAAAAACATACCCAGGTCTTTCGATCAATTTTCATATGGCATATTTTTCTCTTTGCATTTTTATCTTTATAAATTGCTTTACCAGATTTTGAGTAAGCTCCCTGAGGGTAAGGATGGATTAATTTTCATTTTTGTATCTACTGCACCTACTTTGGTACATGGTAGGATTTTAATATTTTTTGTTGCTTTTTTTGATTGGTTTATTATCAATATCCTTACAAAAATATTGCACTAAGTATAGGTTCATAGTCACTGAATACAATACTACAGTTTGGCTAACCAGGATAGAGTATAGTATCATTTCTGATCTTCCCATTATATCCTATAAGTGCTTACTTTGTTGAAAAACAACTTAAAGAGAAAAAAGAAAAACATACTAAAAATCTTTCAACCACAAAATGAAGGCTTGAAACAAAATGGAATTAAGTGAGTTAAAGTTGGTCAAGTATCTAATTAAGGTAACAAAACTTATTCTTTCTACATGAGCAATCATGCTAAATTGAGAAATTTATTTTTACTGTCTTATTGAGTAACTAAGAACTTAATTCTCACTACACACCCAAGTGCCTGAAATTTTGCAATTTTATTCATTACTTTGTCTTAGGTATTTTTCTCTTCAAGTAAAATCCTTTTCCAAATATGAAAGAGAAGGCTATGTATTAAGTATTTCTCTGACACATCAGTGTAAATTAAGAAGTCTGATCACTTTCTTAAAGGAAATCAACATAAAGATGAAGTCAGATTTGGGGTAGGTTGAAGCAAAAATTACACATTGCTTATGACAAAAACTGTGAGTCCATAAAAAATCTTTGTGGGTGTGGACTTACATGTGAGTTCTAAGAAACCTTTAAAGAATAATTAATAGTTATGTTATTATTGATTTTGTTCATATCTTCAGTCATATCTGACTTGTCATGAACCCATTTGGGTTTTTTTTGGCAAAGATGCTGGACTGATTTGCCATTTCCTTCTCCAGCTCATTCTACAGATGAGAAATTGAGACAAAAAGAGCTACGTGACTTGCCCAGGGTCACACAGCTTGTAAGTATCTGAGACAACATTTGAACTCATGAAAATGAGTCTTCTTGACTCCAGGTCCAGGACTATCCACTGTGTGATTTAGCTGCCCTCAAAACTATACTATACAAATAATGTGCAAAAAATAAGAAAATATTCTATCAAGCTCTTTTTATGAAAGAAATTTGGTACAAAATGGTAGGGATAAAACAGGTAAGGATAAAAGCAACAAAGAATATTTGATCGTTATGAAATATTAATGCAAATTTTTAAATAAAATGCTATACCAAGGACAAAAATTATTCAATATAATAATTAGAAAAACAATAATGGCTGCTCTCCTTTTTTCTCAAAGAAGATCAAAAGGACATCACCATGATAAAGTGAAGTTTCAGTGATAAGACCAATAAGAGCACAGAATGCTCTACCACAGATTGGGCACAGATAGTCTATGTGAACATTTGAGATGGTTACTCCAAATTTGCACATCCTTACATTTCCTTTGTACTATTTCAATTCTGTTTTGTTCATAGAGAACAGCACCTTTTCTGATGTGTGCATGCCATGCTGAGTGATCCTGTGCCAGTGTCTCCCATGTCACACAATCAAATCTAAAGTTCTTGAGAGAGACCTTGAGAGTGTTCTTGTGTCACTTCTTCTGACCACCGTGTGATAGTCTGCCTCATGCGAGTTCTCCATAAAATAGTCTTGTTGGAAGGTATACATTTTGCATTTGAACAAAGTAGCCAGCCCATCAGAGTTGAGCTTTCTGAAGCATAGTTTGAATGCTTGTCAGTTTAGTTTGAGCAAGGACCTCAGTATCTGATACCTTACCCTGCCAGGTGATCTTCAGAATCTTCCTAAAACAGTTCAAATGGAAATAATTCAGTTTCCTGGCATGGCACTGGTAGACTATCCATGTTTTGCAGGCATACAACAATGAGGTCAGCATAATGGCTCTGTGAACCTTCAGTTTGGTAGTCAGTCTAATACCTCTTCACTCTCGAGCTTTTCTGTGGAGCCTCCCAAATACTGAGCTAGCTCTGGCAATGTATGCATGAACCTCATTGTCAATGTGTATATCCCTGGAAAGTACACTATCAGTACTGGTGAACTTATCTACAGCATTCAAAACTCTTTCATTAGTTGTAACCAATGATTCCACATATGGATGGTATAGTGTGTTTGTCCTTCATTGCCAAAGAAGACCATGCCATCAGAGAAATAATGACATGACTTTCACTTGACTTTGTTTTGATTGAGGGAGGGCTGTGCAAGTCACCAGCCTCACTTCTCCTTCAGAGCCATCTGAATCCAGTGACCATATAGTCATCAAGATGACTGGAAATGACTCAGAATGAGGCAATTGGGATTAGTCACTTGTCTAAATTCACACAGTTAGTGAGTGTCAAGTGTCTGAGGTGAGATTTGAACTCAGATCCTCCTGACTACTGTACTGGTGCTCTCTATCCACTGCACCACCTAGCTGCCAGATGGTGTAGTGGCGATTGGTGGAGCACCTGTGTTTTCTTGGTGTTAAGTATTAGGCCCAAATTAGCACAGGCAGCAGAGAATTAATCCACACTTTGTTGAATCTCAGCTTCAAAGACTACATTGAATGCACAATCGTGCAAAAGAAAATCATGCACCAACACCCCCTCTACTTTGGTCTTGGCTTGTAGCCTTTTCAAATTGAAGAACATACCATCAGTATGGTAATTGACCTTGATGCCATGTTCATCCTCATTGAAAGTATTTGACAACAGTGACTGAAAATATCATGCTAAAATGCGTGGGAGCAAAGTCACAGCCCTGTTTCACTCCATTGGTGACTGGGAAGGCGCAAGAGCATTGTCCATTATCCAGAACCCAAGGATGGCATCAAGAAATTGATGTGCAATACTGATGAATTTCTCTGGGTAACCAAATTTTGACATAATTTTCCATAAGCCCTCACAACTAGCAGTGTCAAAGGCCTTGGTCAGATATACAAATGTTGTGTACAGACCTCTGTTCTGCTCCTGGTATTTCTTCTGCAGTTGTTAGGCAGCAAATACCATATCGACTGTTCCTCACCCCTTTCTGAAGCCATACTGTCTCTTAGGTATATGGCCATCTTCCAGGTGAAGGGTCAGCCTATTAAGTAGGACTCTAGCAAGAATATTGCCAGTAATGACTAAGAAAAAGACACCCCCCTCCATGATTGTTGCAGGACAATCTATTGTCTTTGTCTTTATAGAGATGGACAATGGAGGCATCCTTGAACTCCTGAGGGATAACCTACTCTTGCCATATAAACTGGAAAATATCAACTTCTGTATGAACAATGGTCCCCCTGCCTTGTAAATCTCAGCTGGAATAGAATCAGCACCAAGTGCTTTGCCACATGAAAGGAGCCAAATGACCCTCAAAGCCTCTTCTTCAGTTGGAAGTTCAGCTAAGGAGGGATTGACTTCAATCTGAGGTAAATGGTCAATGGCCTCATTGAGGATGGTCTGTTGAGAACACTATGACAGTGTTCAGCCCATCTCCCTAGGATCATGTCCTTATCACTAATCAATGTGGCTCCATCAGCACTGAGTAGCTATGATGCACCATAGGTTTTTGGTCCAAATAGCTTTCAGGGAATCATAAAAGAGCTTTAAATTGTTACTATCAGCATAAAACTGAATTTCATCTGCCTTCTTACTGAGCTGGGATTTCTACATCTCTCTAATCTTTGATAGACTTTACTTTTGATGGAATTATATGCTGCCTTCTTAGAGATGCATGAACTATCCTGCTGGTAAATCCTGTAGAGTTCTCATTTTTCATTTTGCAGCTTCTGAATTTCCCCATCATTTTCATCAAAGCAGTCTTGGTGTTTGTGAGTGTTCTGACCCAGATGATCAAATGCAGCGCTGTAGACCAAATCTCTGAGAGCTGCCCATTCCTTTTCTGCTCCACTGTTGCCAACTGTGTGTTGATTCAACTTTCCCTCCAAGTCAGCAGCAAACTGTTCATGCTCAGAGAATAACTTTAATTTGTTGACATTAATTCTTCTGGTAGTTATTTTGCCTTTGGGGGTAGCGCTTTTGATGAAGGCAAATATTTACCTTGGAAAGGATAAGTCTATGATCAGTCCAGCACTCTGCACCACACATTGCCTTTGTCACTCTCACATCTTGTCTGTCTCTTCTCCTTGCAATCACATAGTCTATTAGATGCCAATATTTGCTGCAATGATGCATTCATGAAGTTTTACTGCATTTAGGTAAACTGAAAACAGTATTGGTGATGAGTCTTCAGCAGTAAATGACAATTACTGTTGCTATTTCCAACTCCATTCCTGCCTAGGACTCCCTGCCAATTTTGGTGGTCTGAGCCTAGTCTAGCATTAAAGTCACCCAGAATTATAAGCTTGTCCTCTTTTGGCACATTGATGTTAAGGGTCTCTAGATCTTCATAAAATTTCTCTTTGACTTCATTAGGGTTCGTCTTGGTGGGAGCATAGACACTGGTGTTAGTGGCATGGAGTTTCCCTGCAAGTGGCAATCACATTGTCATGAGCCTGTCATTCACTCCCTTTGGCAGGCATGTCAATTTGCTGACTAGATTAGTTTTGACTGCAAAACATATGCCAACTTCACAGCGCTCCCTTTCACTGCAACCACTCCAGAAAAATATGCATCCAGCTCCAACTTCAGTAAGCTGACCTTTATTTGCCAGCCTTGTTTCGCTCTGAGTTGCTATTTGGATGTAATACCTGTTGAGTTCTCATTCAACAAAAGCCGTTTGTCTTTCCAGTCTACTGAATTTTGTGTCGTCTATAAGTGTGCGCATGTTCCATGTGCCAATGGTGAGTGGAATCATCTTTGCAGATGTTTTTGTATATTTTGTACATTTTATTGTGTTTCAACCACAGAGTGAGATTCCCCACCTGTTGAGGTATTCAGGCCCTGGTAAGGCAAGCAGATACTTTCTAGGGCACCTTTTCTAGCCCCATTCCTCACACCAGGAGGTAAGCTGTGCAATCCTTAAAAGGCTGCTCAGACATCCGAGTCCCACTGCTGTTTCCAGTGAGAAATGACCCTATGGCCTGGGTCTTCTGTGTGCAGGGTTGTGACTACAGCTCCCAGTATATCCATTCCTCTGCTTCATCACTTGCCTGTTGCCACAGGACTTTGAGGTATAACAGTACAACGCTATGGGTGATGTCTTTTTATTCCTGCATAAATTGGATTTAAGTGAGGCAGAGTTGCACGAAGTTGTCAGCCTCACTCTCCCCTCCAGAGTCATCATAGTTCAGTGGCAGGACAGAGTCAAGACAACTGACAGTGGCTCAGGGATGCAGTGGATGACTTTAGAGTCTTTGCCTTCAGTGTCTAACCAAGCTCTAAGTGCTCCACATCCCCTTCTTCAGCTTCCTTCATGGCTATTGGAACAAATAGTTCTCATCTGCACATTCCACCAGGGGAAGTATTCACATGCTTGGGGTAGACATCCTCTAACTCACTAATGGGTTTGAGTCCCCTTGGTTACCCTCAACCTGGTTTGGCCTGTCTGCCAAAACAGTTTACTGGGGTTTAATGGCCACTGGGCATGCTCCAGCTTCTTGGAACCACAGGTGAGAATTGGGTGGAACAGGTAGACACCAAAGGTGGAAAAATCCCTGAAAAAGGCTTGGCAGCCATCACACGAAAGATACTGGTCCTTCCTGAACACACGCTACACCCCAGAAAAAACAATAATATAATTGTATTAAACCAATAACACTTAAATACACAAAGATAAAAATAGGCTGAGGGGAAAAGAAAACAAAAACCTTTGACAAGATCAATAATTTGTTTATGCTAAAAACACTTAAAAATACCTCATCCCATTAGGATTCTTTTAAAAAATTAATTATTTTCAATAGCAAAATTCCACACAAAATGGAATGTGATGAAAAACACTTTCAAATAATAACAATTATATGTAATGGAAAAATATTAGACAATTCCTTGGAAATATTGACTCAAAAAATATTCCCACTATCCATTATTATTTGAAAAAGTTCTAGAAATGTTAATCAGTAGCAATTATAACAGAAAAAGAAATTGAAGACAGCTTATTGAAAGAAAGTACTTGGTACAGTGGATATCATGCAGGATTTGGAATCTGAAAGACCTGAACTCAAATTCTGCCTTAGATGCTTACTTGCTGTATGACACTGAGCGAGTCACTCAACCTAAGTTCCATGCACTCAGGAGGACCTGAGATCAAATCTCGCTTCAGACACTTATTAGCTGTAAGTCTCTCAAACCTGATTGCCTCCAAATAAAAATAAATGAAATAAAAATTAAGCACTTTGAAAACCTTAAATGATATAAAAATGTGATGTCGATGATGATGATGATGATGAAAATGTGAGAGTGATAAAGAGTGAAAAGTCAAGGAAAACTGTGAGGTTGACAAACAGGGTGACTTGAAGAGTGTCTGTGTTCTCAACAGAAATAGGGAAGGTAGAAGAGTTTGGAGGGAAGATAATGAAAACTGTTTTTGACGTATTGAATTTGAGATAATTATAAGGTCTCAAGTTGGAGATAGTGAATAATGAGTTGTTGATCTGGTGAATCAGTCTTCTTTGTCTAGGGCTACGAAAGGCAGCTATGGTAGTCTTTATCACCTCAGTAAAATTGAAGCCAAAGACATCTACACGGACGGCAAGAGATAGGAGGGGAGAAAGGGTTATTAGGATGCTAGGCAGAGAAAAGCAGTTTTACCGCGGCTGCTGACAAAAGTTGTATGGAGAATTAATCAGGAAGAATAATAGTACTGACTGCAACAATGCGGGCTCAGTTGAGATTTGATTACATGAATTTGTATTGAATTGTATAGAACTTTCCTCTACAACATTTACACATTGAACTATTACAATCTAAATTCCAATTTCATGTCATCCAATCTTAGCAGAGTTCCTGGCACATAGTAGGTACTTAATAAATGTTTATATATTGATTGATTATTCCACTGGAACTGGTTTCTCCAAAGTTTCCCCACTGATCTTTTAATTGCCAGATTTGATTCCTTCTTCTCAGTCCTCATTCTCCTAAACTTCTCCGCAGGCTTTGATACTGTTGATCATTCTCTCTGCTCATTGATATTCTCCTCCTTTGGTTTTTGGGGTACTACTAACTCCTGGTTTTTCTACTTATTAGACTGCTCCTTCTCAGTTTCCTTTGCTGTATCCTTTTCTAGATCATGCCTTCTAACTATAGTTGTCCCATAGGGTTTTAACCTGGACACTTTTCTCCCTCTAGTCTTCACTTGGTAAAACTTCCATGGATTTAATTACCACTTCTCTGCTGATGATCCTCTCATCTTGACCTAAACTCTCTACTAGCCTCTAATCTTGCATCTCCAACCATCTTTCAAATATCTTAAAGTGAATGCCAAGCAGACACTTAAACTTAATACATCCAAAACTGAACTCGTACACTTTCACCACATCCTTCCCTCTCGTATATATCTATAGAGGGAAACATGATCTTCCCAGCCCCTCAGGCTCACCACTTAGGTGTCAACCTTGATTCTCCCTCAATATCCTTCACACCCATACCCTCCACCAATCTGTTGCCAAGGCCTGTGGATTTTGCTTTTTCTATATCTCTTGAATATATTCCCTTTTGTCCTCTGACATTGCTACAACTCCAGTGCAGACCCTTACTACCTCACATTTGGACTATTGCAATAGTCTTCTACTGAGTCCACCTGCCTCAAATGTCTCCCTACTCCAATCCATCTTCCATTCAGTCACTAAAGTTCTTTTTCTAAAGTGTAAGTCTAATCATGTCACACGTACACACACCCCACTCATTCAATTCCAGTGGTTCCCTATCCTCCATGATTAAATACAAAATGATGTTTAACATTCAAAGTCCTTCATAACTTAAACCTCCTTACCTTTCTAGTCTCCTTATCCCTTATCCCTGTTTCATGTATTCTTCAATCCAGAGTTACTGACCTCTTTGCAGTTTCAAAAATATGACACTCCACCTCTTGGCTCCAGGCATTTTCTCTTACTACCTTCTATTCCTAGAATATTCCCCTCCTCATCTCAACTTACTGGCTTCCATGGCCTCCTATAAGTCCCAACTAAATTCCCATCTTCCTCAGGAAAGGTTTTTCTCAATGCTTCTTAATTCTAGTTCCTTCCTTCTTTTATTTTTTCCTATTTATCCTGTATATAGATTGTACATATTCTATGCTTGTTGTCCCACCTATCAGATTGGGAGCTCCTTGAAATCAAGGAATGTCTTTTACCTCTTTTTTTTATCCCCAGTACTTAGCATACTGCCTGACATAAAGGAGGTGCATGATATATATTAATTGAGTGATTGCAAATGGCAAAGGTTGACAAAACATCACTTACCTGATAAATTGAATATGATCTTAGCAGAGAAAATTAAAGACTTCTGACTTTCAAGATGAAAAGACCAGAATTAAGTACATACTTACCTCCCTCAGCCTCCCCTGTTCTCTGATTGGAGGGTGAGAATGTGGTATACCAAGTTCCTTCCAATTCCTTTCTACATAAAAAGCAGAAATTGGACTTTCAGCTCACCCCAACCTAGATTTCTTGTTTTAATGTTTATTGGATTGGGTTGGATTGAATGTAAACCCAAGAGACACATGGAAACAAACACAAATGCATTTCAGGAATGTGAAGTGACTGCGCAACAATATATTCTTTCCATTCAAAAATTTGAAATACCATCTCATAGAAGAAAGCTTAAATTAGCTTTATCTGGCTTCAGAAAGTAGAACATGGAGATATGGGTGGAAGTTTCAAACAGATCAATTTAGTGTTGATGTCAGGAAAACTTCCTAACAATTAGAGCAATCCAAATGTGAAATGAGCTGCTTCAGGAGGTAAATTCCTGCTCATATGTAGTCTTCAATGAACACTTGTTCATATTAAAATATTGATTTCTTTTGGATATCTGTTGGACTGCTGAACTTTATTCCATCCTTAAATTCTATGATTCTGTGAAATTAAAGGTACATGCACATTATACCCAGCATTTTAAATAATTTCATCAAATATTTTCATAAACTTACTGAATATACAGTACAGTGCTATATTTGAAAAGACACATATAAACCCTAAATAAAACCTCATCATTATTCTCAGGGACCTTAAAGTCTAGTATACTTCATATATATTAATTTATATTTGATCACATGAGCCCATGAGGTAGTTCAAATATTATGATCCAATTTTTATTTTTTTAAATTCACTATTTTATTTTTCTCAAATTACACAAAAGATATTTTTGTTTTTAAAATTTTTTGAGTTACAAATTCTGTCCCTCCTGTCTCTTATACTCCCCTCATTGAGAAGGCAAGCAATTTGATATAGGTTATATATGTATAGTCATATTTTCATGTTACTCATATTGTGAAAGAAAGTATACCAAAAACCCAAGGAAAATAAAGAAAAAGTATGTTTCAATCTGCATTCAGACTTAATCAGTTTTTTGTCTGAAGACAGAAACCTTTTTCATCATAAGTCCTTCAAAATTGTACTTCCTTCCTTCCTTCCTTCCTTCCTTCCTTCCTTCCTTCCTTCCTTCCTTCCTTCCTTCCTTCCTTCCTTCCTTCCTTCCTTCCTTCCTTCCTTCCTTCCTGTTCCCAAAACTTTAAATTCAATGCATTCTGAAGCCTATGGGCTGTGCAACAGTAGATCCTTGCCCAAGCTCCACTTAATGGCTAGCTTACAGTGATTATCACTAGTAACAGTTTCTGTTGATTTATCTATTTTTTTCTTTTATTCATTAAAATGGCCATTTCCTGACTACTTCTTAAAGAGGCTTACTCACTCATTGGGCATTACCTCCCTTTCAGTGAGTACTTGAAAAAGCCAGCCTAAAAAAGCTGAGGTCTCCCATTGTATCCTGGGCCATCTCCAGTCATTCAGATGAATATCTGGTCACAGTACTCAGATGGCTCAGAAGGAGAAGGTGATGTTGGTGACCTTGCATAGCCCTCCCTCATTCAAAACAAAGTCAAGTGCAAGTCATGCCATCATTTCTCCAGTTTCATGATCTTCTTCAAAAAATGAAGGATGAACACACTGCATCAATTCATATGTGTCATTTTTTCATTTTAAATTTAAATACACAATAAGAAAAGAAAAAGAAGCATTATAAAATTAAATACTAAAATTTAAAAGAAAAAAGCATTGCCACATGTACAGCAGAATATCAGAAGATTCATGTAGCAATAAATTTCCATTTCAAGAAAGTCTATATAATAAATATTACTCATTGTATTCAAAGTTGTCCATCTTTTCTTTGCTTCCTTGTATGTTTTCTTTTATTCTCTGCTGTTGAATTTTTACTTTGTTCTCTTTCCCACTTCTTCCATCCCAAAGGCTATAGCCCTCCCTCACTCAAAAGAAACAAACAAAAACACCATGAAGTGCAAGTCATGTCATTATTTCTCTGATGGCATGATCTTCTTCAGCAACAAAGGATGAACACACACACATGTAATTAAGCATGCATATGTTTCTGTATGTATGTTCCCATGCAAACATACGTATATGCATACATATACACAAGCATATATACACATATATACATATATATATGCACTTGCATACACATACATGCACTTAACTATAATTATATAGTCATGTGCATGTATAGAGCTATACTTGCTTGCCCTGTTTCTCTGAGATTGGATAGCCTCTTCATAAATCCAATTCTTTCCATATTTTTCTAAGTCCAACTCATCATTTCCTACATCATAGCAATATTCCAACGTTATACTGTTTAGACATTTTGATTAGTCTAAAATGATATTGATTAATATGATTGATATATGATATAGTTTCCCTATTTATCTTTTTTGAGTGTATCTATTTTAGCTTTGATTTTGACTGCAATTATATTTACTATCCTTGCTTTTTTTTCCTAATAAATTCTACTCCTGATCTTTGTTTTATGTTTGTGTGTGTGTATGTTATTTCCTATCCTTCTTGACTCCTTTACTTTACTTCTATCCTCTACCTTGTCCTCCTATTACTTAACCTACCCCCCTCCAAAGATCCCTTTGTTATCTTCTCCCCCCACTCTTTCCCCCTGTCTATCTGAATTTAAAAAACTTTTATAGTCTTCCAAATATGGTATTTCCTCTTTATCCCATTCCCATTAATCTAGACACCCTTCTGAACCCCTATCCTATTCTCTCACCTTTCCCTCCCTTATCTTCCACCCTCCCTATCCCTTCAGCTTTTTATTTCTTTCTGAATTTAGAAGACTTTTATACATATAAATACATGTATATGTATATATGTATATGTGTGTATATGTATATGTGTGTGTGTGTGTGTGTATTCCTCTCTTTAACCTGTTTTTGGTGAGAGTAGGGTTCCAGAACTACCAGCCCTACTCCTCCATCTAATTCTACTGTGCAGTTCTTCCTCTTGCACCTTATTTATATATGATAATTATTCTTTTTTACCTTTTCCAAGATTGTGTTACCTTTTTAGAATCACATCATACTCAGTTCTACCCCAATCTTTCTTTCAAATTACCCATTTTCTAATTACAATATTAGACATATAGCTTATATTTCCTCATAAAAATATAAACAATCTGTCCTTATTGAGACCCTGGAAATTAGTCTTTGATGTTTACCTTATATTTTTCTTTGATGTCAAATTTTCTATTGAATTCAGGTCTTTTTGCAATGCAGTCCTCAAAGTCAGGCAATTCATTGAATGCCTTTTTTTTTGGTTCAAGATTAGGCTTAATTTGCTGGCTATGACATTTTCAGCCTCAACACTAGTTGTTTTCCTCTTCAATATATAGTGTTCCAAGATCTGTGATCTTTTAGTGTAGCCACTGCCAGATCTTGTGTAATTCTAATTGTGGCTTTGTCATATTTGATTTTTTTTTTTGTTTCTGATATTTTCTTCTTGAGCTGGGAATTTGGGAATTTAGCTATAATTCTCCTATAAGTTTGCCTAATAGGATCTATTTCAGGTGGTGATTGGTGAATTTTTCCTATTTCTACTTTCCCCTCTTATTCTAATATTTCAGGACAGTTTATTTCTTGTATTATTGTATTAAAAATCTTTTTGGATAATAGCTTTCAGGTAGTCTGATTATTCTTATGTTTTCCCTTCTTGATCTTTTCTCCAGGTCAGTTGTTTTTCTTATAAGATGTTTTACATTCTCTTCTATTTTTTCAGTCTTTATATTTTGTTCTATTATTTCTTTTCTCATAACTTCACTGATTTTCTTTTGCCCAATTTTACTTTTCAAGTAGTTGTTTTCTTCCTTAAGATTCTAGATCTCCTTTTCTATTTGGTTAACTTTCTTTTCATAATCTTCTGTTTTTTCTTGGAATAAAAATATATTCCTCAATATCTTTGATTTTTAAAGTCTTTTTTAAAGTTCTATAAATTATTTTCAGGCAGGTATCTATTTGATGGGCAGGAGAGGCTATTTTTTCTTCAATATCTTCCTCTGAAGATGAAACCTGGTCTTTTTTATTCCCATAATAACTTTCTATGATGGAATTCTTTCTCCTTTCCATGCTCAGTAAAAAAAAATGTTGTTACCATCATCACTGGTCCTGGGATACAGTGCCTCTGACTTCAGATCCTCCTACAATTTTTCCCTCTGCACTGGAGCCAAAAGCAGAACTTTGTTCTCCTATAAGTGCCCATAGGCATCTGCATCCCACTGCTTCTCCACTCATGGGTTTTGAGTTGGTTCTTTTTCATGCAAGGCCCACTATAACTGGGCCTTATCAGCAGAGGTTCCCTCAATTTTCCCCAGCTCACAAGTTCAACTCTACACACTGTCCTGGAGATGAAAATTCCTATGGTTAGACTGAGGCTGCCTCCCAACCCAGCTAGCCCCGAGGCTTGCTGCTGGCTGTTATGAAAACTAGCCTGGAGGTGTTTACATTTCACAGGGACTAAATCGCAGTCCTTCTCTGATAGTCCCAGGAACCCCCACTGTTCTACCCCAGCTCTTGTTTATTTTTTCCTGCTTTATGTTCACCCCGAGGCACTGTGTTGTCTCTGTTTCTGGGAGAAATCTGGACAGCTTGGACTTTTCTCATCTACTCTGCCATCTTCCTAGAATGCACTCCTATTTATATCTTTCCAGGTTTTCCCAAGAGCATCCTGCTTGCCATTTTAGTATTCCATCATAAAAATATACCGCAACTGATTCACCCATTCCCAAATTGATGGATTTCATTTCAATTTCTAATTCTTTACCAGCACTAAAAGAACTGCTATAAATAGTTTTGTGTGTGTATGTGTGTGTGTGTATAATTTTCCTTTTTTTATTTTTTATCTCTTTGAGATACAGAACTACTAGTGGTATTGCTTGATCAAAGGGTATGCATGGTTTTATAGACCTTTTGTCATAGCTCCAAATTGCTTTAAAGAATGGTTGAATAATAGTCCTATTTTACAGGTAAAAATAATACTAAACCCCAAATATAAAATGTGTCTTTCCTAGTAATTGACAGAACTAAGATTTCAATCTCCATGGCTTTTCCCTAAGTCCAATACTTTTTTCTCTGTCTGCCTCTATACAGTCTTATACTTGGGACTGTCCAAGATGAAAGTACTGGGGAGTTCACAACTCCCACGACAGTGTCCTCCTGTCTTGCATAGGGGTTAAGCCCCTATCTCTGGGATTTACTTATTTATCCTAAATTTATGTCTGCCAAATTAAGTCACCTATAAAAAGTTAACTTCAGGGATGCACTGAGTTAAGCCTTTTCTTAAAAACTCATCAGATCAGAAAATCAGGAAAAGAAATACATTTTTTTAAAAGTTTAGAGACTAGGAATTTATTTAATAGACTAAAAGAAGAAAAAAAAGAAAACAAACTATTTCAAAGTCTTTTTACAAGACTTTTCTGTAGCCCTTCCCCAAAGATACATTCTTCCTCTGAGGTTTCACCATTACATGAAGTTAATTATACATTTTAATTTAGTAATGCATTTCAGATGCTTGAAGTTTGCATTATGATTTATAAAATGGTGACTCAAAGCCTGGAAAGCATCTGTGGGAAAAGTCAATTGAAGGTAAGCTAGCATGAGAGCAAGCTGTTTGGATCCATTTTTACTCATTCTATAATTAAAATCCAATGATGGATCGTCAGTCATTCCTGATTCAGGGGAGTTTATTATCAATAGTTTTAAAGCTATTGTTACTCCCAACACATGAACAAATGAAATCTCTGATTCATTCATAATTCTCTTTTGACAATTCAATCAATTATGAATCCATGTTGTAAAAAATTAAGCTTTGGACTTGAAATCAAAGGCATTTATTCAGTTTGAGCTGGCTCTCATCTCTGGTATTTATTAGGTATCAATTGGATGTCAGAGGTGGACTTGATTTGGAATCTTGGTTTTCTCTATACTATTTGTAAAATTTAAGGTAAGACTTTTTTAATCTCTCTGAATCTGTTTCCATATCTGTAAATGAGGGGGTTGTACTAGATTATTTTTAAGGTCCCTGATTCTAAGTCACCTACACATTTGATGTCATTGGTTTGACAGTATTTTAAATAGGTAGAGAAAGAATTTTTGAGGTGTTTTTAAACTACTCTCATGTATATACATCCTAACAGGATCTATTAAATAAATGTAAAGCTGTTTTCACTTTGTTTTGTTTTTGGGGTGGTGACATCTTCCTGAATTATCCCTTTAAAGACTGTTTTAGTGACTCTTATAGAGGTTAAAATAGTTTTTTCCAGAACAAATAACTCTTTTAGGTAGAAAAATGGGGAATGCAATTGTACTTAGCCTCAGCTTGCTTGTTTGGAAAATTTGGATAATCACCTTCCCACTACCAATTTAATAAAATTGTTATGAAAGAAGAAAAACAAAACAGAAACAGAAAGATAAAACAGTCGTTAGTCCCTGCCAACGTCATTCCACTCCTACATCTACAATGAACAAGTTATCACAGAGGAGGAGGCCAGTGACACTAAGAATCACACAAGAAGGCTATATATAAACAATTGTTTAGCTTCTCATATTCTGAAAGCATTCTTTCTATGGCTAGGAAGCTGATATACTACTGGAGGTATTGAATTATGACTATATTGACACTGTTGACATAAATGAAATCAAGTGACATAAAGAATTTATAGTCAATGGTTCCCTTCAAAGAAGCCAAAGATACTTTTAACTCACATCACCAACCAGAGTAAAGTAAAAAATCAGCATCAAATTACAAGAAAGGATGAAAATGAGTAGACCCTATATATGCCAACAAAACCTCAAATGACCTGCTAATAATTATATAGCCACCAATCTGGGTTACCTACCAGCTTATCCTACTTTATACTGTCAACTTGGGTTCCAGTGTCAATTTCAAACTACTGTATGAATATATACTCCCCAAACTCTATCTAGGTCATGAACACTCCATTGGTGCATTTACTTTGAATTGCTAGACAACAGATAGAATTAATTCAAAACAAGCCATATATTTATTACTAGCCAAGATGACAGAGTAAGAATATTAGTAATAGAATAATAGCAACAAATCAATCTCCTCTCCAAGTTGTGATTTCCTTACCAGGTCTGTGAAGAAACTAGTCCTTCAGTAGTATCCCAATTAACACCCTCCATTGCACTGATTAAGTAGATACAGATAAAATTAAAAAGCATTGCTCTATTTTTGCTTCTTGGGAAGTTTAATGGGTGTAAAATAATTGCCATAAGAAAACCAAAAGAGCAAAAAAATTGTCTTAGGCAGCAACTACTTGACAATGTCAAGAAGACAGACATGGCATTATGAAAGCAACACAGATTTAGAATAAACAGTATATTTGCACATTTTGAATAAGAAGGTGTTAGAAGATTAAGTGCCACCTCCTAAAAAGGAAGGAAGTGGAAGAGAAAATGAATCTGTGGAAACTTACTGTGAAACTTAGCTAAGTTTGAACATCCTGAGATATTCTTACTATTTAGATATGAAACTATAAGAAAGGCAATAAATAAATATTAAATGGGACAGATATGCTAATTAATATGTCTATAGAAAAGTTGTCCTCATCATTAATGACAGTTAAAAAATCATATTTGTACTTTCTAAATTGAGTCCCCTCTGTGAAATATGAGGGAATGACACTTTGGAAATTGAAATCAAGAAGGGTGACTGGACTTGACCAAAGTTTTACAGAGAAAATCCATGCTAGTAGTTAAATGATTTGAAAAACACTTCAGAATAAATTTTGAAAGGTCTGAAGGAGGGAAGAAATTAAATTGGAATGGAAGAGATCTTTCAACTTTCTAATTTCTGTAAAACTTTATGAAAATTATCTGTGTATGAATCTCAGGAATCCTAGATGAAAATATAAAAAAAATGGCAGTGAAGGCTTTCACAAATGAATTTCTAGAGCAGAAGATTATTTCATAGTTACAGAATTGAATGAGTATTCTAGAAAATTCATGGTCCTGCAGTGTTGAGTTTTTCTAGGTTATAAAAAAAATTTGAAGTATTTGATGATATTTGTGAAGTATAGAACAAAAAGATTAAAATTATTAAATTTATTTGTATTAATTATATAATAAATAAATTATTATTATTTTAAAATTAATAAAAATTAAATGAGAAAGTATTCAATTTATTAGGAAAAATGGCAGCCTTAAGGGTTCCCCTCTAACGAGATATTTCCTATGAATATGTTTTGATTACATTAAGTTCCTAGAAATATGCAATGGTATATAATATTCATTTGACTTTTGCTTATTAATATTAAGAATGACAAAAAACAAGCTTGGGAAAGCTGTTGAGTACTTTCAATCCACCAATCAATGGGTATTTATGAAGCTACTTATCAGACATTGTCCTGAGATCTACCAATGCAGAGAAGACAAACACACAATCCTTGCCTTCAAGGAGATTGCATTCTAGTGGGAGAGACAACGTGCAAGCAACTATATTCATACAAGGTGTATAAAGGATAAAAGTGAAATGATTTCAGAGAAAAGGTACTAGGATTGAGGGGAATTGGGAAAGATCTTTAGGCGAGGTGAGATTTGAGCTGTTTCTGGAAGTTAAGGAAGCAAGCAAAAGCTGTGGAGGGAGAATATTCCAGGTATGGAAGACATCAAGTAAAAAGACACAAAGTTGGAAGATGGAGTGTCCTGTGCAAGGAACAGCAAAAAGGCCAATGTCACTGGACTGTAGAATAAACAGAGGAGTAAAGTGTGAGAATACAGGAAAAATAGGAAAGGGGATGGAAGGGAAAGGTCTTAAAAGCCAAAGAGAATATTTTATATATGGTTAAGGGAAAATGAGGAGGCATTGGAATTTATTCTATGCAGGAGTACTATGGTCAGATCTGGTTTTTTGGATGACCACTTTGACAGGTGACAGAAGGATGGTCTGGAGTGGGGAGACAGGTGGGACAGAAGTACCAATCAAAGACTATTACAAAAGACCATGTATTCAGTGATAAAACTCCGCAGCAGAGTGACAGCTGTATTGACTAGAGAGAAAAGATTGGTAGACTGATGGGATATGGGCTGAATGGGAATGATGAATCTATAGTTACACCTCTTGGTGATTAGAAAGATAGTGATGCCCTCCACAGAAACAAGAAAGTTAAGAAAAGAAGAGCGTTTAAGGAAAAGAAAATGATTTCTATTTTGAACACGTTGAGTTTAAGGTATCTGTGACTCAAGATATCTGATAAGCAGTTGATGATGTGAAGTCAGGTCAAAGGTTAAGGCTGGAAACATAAATCTGATAACTATCTTTTAATATTATTAATCATGATCATCATAGTAGCTAGCATTAATATGTTGAAAATTTGAAGTGTTTTACAACAGTATTCTGATTTGGTCCTCACAATAGGTTTGTGAGAAAGGTACTATTATGCTAATTTTATCCTAGATGAAGAAATAGAAATTAAAAGAGTCTGAGGAAGGTGACCAGGGTCCCACTATTAATTGTCTAAGGAAGAATTCAAAGTCAAGTCTTCCTGACTCCAAGTCCAACAGTCTTCCATGTGGCCTCTAACTGCATGTCACATTATTATTCTATAATATACCAAGCTGTGCTATGCTAGAATGATGTCATGTTATATCATATTAAACTATATTACATTATACTATTATGTCAGGTCATGTCACACTATATTATGTTATGTTACATTGCATTACATTTTATGTTACTTTTAATATTATGATATGTTGCATTGCATTGTATTGCATTACATTATATTGTAATGCATCATACTATATTGTCTAGTATTTTATCATGTTTCATATCTTATCCTTTCTTACTATGATCTGTTATGTGCTTCTTTCAATGCATATAAAGTGCTTGCAAACTTAAACTTGCTATGTAAATATCTGTTTTTATCATAATCATCATTACAACTTAGATCATAATGTGTTACAAATAAAAGAATTGTTTCAGTCAGAAAAATAAAAAAAAAAACTATAAAATTCAAGTGGTTCTTGTTATTCTCAGGAGATCCTTTTTATATTTAGAAAAATCAGGGATAAGTAGATTCACAGGTATCTAATCATTATCTGGACTTTCTCTACTATGCTGCTCCATGAATACTTCCTCCTCACTATTTTTTAGCTTATTTTTATGTGTTGTCTTCACTCACTTGAATGTAAGCTCCTTGAGGATAGGGAATATCTTTCTTTCTGCTTGTATCATATTCCCAGTGTTTAGCAGAATGCCTGGCACAAAAGTGCTTAATTACATTGGTTTACTGACTGACTCACATGCCTCCCCTACAGCTAAGATGTTCATTGAAATGCAAGCAGAAGGAGATTTACCAGATATAGGCTATGATAAAGAAATTTCATCTAAGACTGAGGCCCTTCTTATAAGGTGTGAAGATTTATATGCAAGGTGAAGGGAAAAGCTAGATGGCACAGTGGATAGAGCTTTGGACCTGAGTCAGGAAGACCTGAGTTCAAATTGGCTTCAAACACTAGCTATGTGACCCTAGGCAAGTCACTTAATCATGTTCTCCTCAGTTTCCTCATTTGCAAAATGAACCGAGAAGGAAATAGCAAATCACTCCAGTATCTTTGCCAAGAAAACTCCAAATGGGGCCCCAAAAGTCAAATACAAGTGAAACAACTGAACAAGAGCAGCAAAAGATTTGTTATGATTGGAGCATAGGGAACTATGAGATAGACTCTTAGATAGCCTGAATGCAGAGGGAATGCAGCCCTGTAGACACAGAGAAAAATTCATTTCTCATACGTCATCTTTTCAGGATCTAAACCTGCTAAGTTGTAAACCATCAATATGATAAACTGATTCATAGGTTCCCTTGTATTAATGTCCTGGACTTTTGGGGTAATAAGTGCATTTGATCTGGTGAAAATATTGTCACTGAAAGAAGTATCTCTAACGGTGGAGGTTTCATTCCCAAAGCAAGCTGATAGACAAGAAAACTTTGGGTAGCAAACTATCTAGATGGTCAAAGATCTTAATTATTCCTCTTAAATGACTCATAACCTTGAGATGGTCCATTTTAGAACTTCCTTCCATTCTAGGGATATGGATAGACAGCTTTTCAAGTAGTCATTGTAAGTGATTATCTAAGTGGTACAATTTGAGGGATATAAGAGAGACCCTTTGACCCAGTTCTTTTGACTGAAAACCCACCAGTAGAACTATATTTTTGGGGTCATAAGGTTTTATTTTTTGAAGACTTCTACAACTCACTAGTTAAATGAAAATGCCCACAGAAGAGGTCACACTTGAACCAGTAATCACCTAACACTTTCTGAAGGATTAATTGGCAAGGCAGCCAGCTGGGAGTGAGATAGGTACATGGGGAGAAAGCTGACTTTTTGATTAGATGAAGTCACTTTTTTGGTATGTTTTATGATTTGAGGACCTGAGACTCAGGACAATCTTTTTGAAAATAAGAATTATGCCACTTGACCTTCCCCATTTTAAGTCATGAGAGATTTCCAGTCCCCAAGAGTTTTCTTTTACATTGTTCTTTGGTGGGATTCACATGTTAAATCTTTTGTCCTAATATAATTAAAGATTTGATTGGGATAGACCTTAGGAATTATCTAATCCAAAGGTATCATTTGATAACTAAGTAAGCTAAACCATGTAATTTAAAGAGGTAACATGAATTGCCCTAGAAAATAGAATTGTTAAGTAATAGAAGGGATATGAAACCAGATCTTTTGACTTCAAATCCAACACTGTTTGTTCTTTTTTTTAAAATTATTCCTTACTTCCCATATTCATATGGGAAACATATTCATTAGGGGAAGTTATTGAATGAATTAGAGTTAACAAATTAATAAGCTTGGGGTTTTTAAAGATATTTTTTCATGAAAGTTGTGAATATATGCCAATGGATACATTGTTGGGAAGAGAAAAGATATATCCTAATCACATCTCCATCATGGAAACTGGCTCTAAGAGGGATTGGTTCTTACTGTTGAGAGCACTGGATCTGAAATCAGGAAACCCTAAATTCAAATCTGGCTTCAGACATTAACTAACTGTCTCTGGGGAAGTGATTTATCCTCTAATGTCCTCACTTTTCTCATCTAATACCTATCTCCCTTGGTAGTTATGAGGATCAAATGAAATAATATTTATTTTAATATTTTATATTTATATTTTGTGTTGCAAACCTTAAAGTACTATATAAACTTTATTATTAATTATTATCACTTTTAGGAGAGAGGCACCCTTTTTTACTGGCCATAAAAGGGAATCTACAGACTTTCTTGTAACTTTTTCTTTCTTCTACCTTTACTCCAACAGGATCTGGAGAACCCAGAAAATATATGCCAGTCTCCTTTACCAAAAACCATTAATAGCAGACTTGAGGTAAAGGCATATGACTTAGGTAGACATTTGTTTACCCAAGTTGCATGAGAAGTGAGTTGCAGGCTTTCCTCCTCCCCCCAGAACTTCATCTTCCTAGTTAGTGGAGAAATTTCTGAGTAATCCTAGCTCTTGATGAGAGAAGAGGTCCCCATAGCTGGGTTGAGTAGTGGTAAGGGATGAAAGTCACAACATGTAATGTGTGTAGGGAGAGATGGGGGGGGCACTAGACTTTGCATTTTGCTGTCACATGAGTTATTTGGGTGCCTATTGATAAGAATTGGAGTAAACTATTCAGCAGTCACAAATGTTGTTTCCTTTCTGGGAGAGAAGCAGTATTTATAGTAGTAGCATAAATTCAAATGATTTCTATGGCCCATCTTTAGGCTTAAAGAAGAATTTACCAGAATCCTGGAGTTTGCCTTTCTAATAGGCCCTTTTTCAACTCCCTTCTGAGAGAATGCCAAAGCATGGAATGCTGCTGAATCTGAAAGATTTAGGACCATGTGGAAGAGTGGGACCCAAAAGAGAGAATGAAAGAGTACATAGATAGCTACAGGGTGTTTATTTCATTTTATTTTATGCTCCCATGAGTCTGTTGTATATTCTCTATTTCTTTGAAACAGAAGAAAGAGTAAAGACAGCCTTGAAACTTGTACCAGTTACCTTGAGTGCCAATGCTATAGATGGGAAACCTGTTACTTATATTGGTGGAGACCTAAAGTCAACCTATACTCTGGTATTTCCCACTGGGGACTCTGTATAAGAGACAGTGATCACTGAGAACAGCTAGTTTTTAAACACAAGGCTTGGAGTGACTAGACTAGTTTATTGAAGTCATAGGAATTTTCATTGAGAGAATTCCCTGAGTTACACATGGAATTCCTTTCCTGGGAATTTGTTTTTAGCCTGAGTTTCACATGGGGCATGCAGTACAATATATCAGTTATTCAGAGTCTGCTAGATGGTGCACTGGATAAAGCACAAGACCTAGAAGGCCTGGGTTCAAACGGGCCTTAGACACTTATTAGCTGTGTGACCCTAGGCAAATTATTTAACCTTTGTTTGCTCATTTTACCATCTGTAAAATGGGGATAATAATAGCCCCTACCTCCAAGGGTAGTTGTAAAGATCAAATGTGATCGTTTTAAAACCCTTGACACAGTCACTGGCACATAGGATGCCCTATATAAATGTTAGCCATCATTATTTTTATTCCTCATCCCAATATGGGGAAGGTTTGGTAGCACACATAGGTTTTCATTGTGTCTATAAATAAAAGGAAGAAACAATTGGATTGTTTTATCAGTGTTCAGCAAAGATGCATGTTGATTTCTGTTGTAAGATATTAGCTTTGGTCCTGTCACATCTTTTTTCTTTTTTTTATGAGGGAGATGTATTGTCACCAAGGCAAAAACAGCAAAAGTTATATTGTCTTGTCTCTTTTCCCCTTATTCCTGCTTCTACTGTAAATACTTCTCTAAGCTCTATGAAAAACTAATGAAGAGGGGAAAAAAGAAAACTGTGCTTAAATTCACTTTGTGTCAAGCTGAATTGGTCTTGGTTTATTATTTTAATTAAAAATAATACTCTTGGGTACAAATGAGGAAGAAAAATGTAATCACTAGGCAACCTGTAAATTATTTTAAATTGTGTTTCCCCAGCTTTGATACTCATATCATATTTCAGTGGTTAATATTCCCTTGTTCCAGAGAAAATTACTCTTTGTGGTTTGCTAAATCTCATCCCTAGTATACACTTACTAATTTAGAGTTAATGTTCCTAGGCTAGAACATGAATTTGGAATGTTCTAGTGACATCCAACAATATGTACCTGCATATACACAGCCTTTACAAAAGACAGATTTCTTATCTTATCATTTTCCCACAACACACACATATACACACACATGGGCACACACCATTCTGCAGGTGATATTTTTTCACTTAATTCCATGATCAGAGGTAATTACATCTGGAGTGAATTCTGTTCAAAATGACTCTCAGCTATCTTATAAAAACAGTTATTTTTTCCCTTAATACCGATCATTGACATTCTCTTAGTTTGTCCTATTTTCAAGAGAAAATTTTCCAAGAGCTATTTTGAATCATATGTCCTTGGAATGGAGACGAGTTTAGGACGTTGAAACTTTGGTTCTACTCAGTGATGGAGAGGAAGGATGGAAAAAAGGAGGAGGAGGAAGAAGAGAAAGAAGAGGAGGTGGTAGAGAAGACAACAATTGCTTATGAAACAGAACTGAAAAAATAATTTCAAAACATCCATAAACACACAATACAACTAACCATAGGAGATCATCTATAACTTTCTATGTACGTTTGTGTGTATGTATATATATGTACATGTCTCTGTATGCACATATATATGTATGTATGTATATATATAATATATCTGTGTACATACATATATAGATTTAAATGGATTTGTAATTTATAATTTCATTGATGTTTGCTTCCTCTGGCTATACAAATCTAAACCAAATCATGCCTGCCTATACTCTACAATTCATATTCATACTCTGTCTGCAATTCACTACAGAGAGTGTGCCCAACAAGCTAGGGCCTTCATTGTTTTCTCTTGACATTGCAAGGGTAGTGGTAGGACACACAAGCTATCCATTATTTCTTGCTTTAGCCATATGTCTATTGTAATCATAGATTTCCTTTATGACATTCTTACTCTCAATTTTTCTTTGTAGCTCTCAATATGCTGTAGCCTTCTCATATGTACTAGGAACTTCTCCTTTGCCTTCTGAGTGATAATTTTTCAGAGACAAAGGCCAATTAAAAGGATGCAAATGACTGGTATGGCCCTATGACTCATAGTCATACAACAATACTGGTGAAATATTGTTATTAAAAAGATGCCCCCCAATGGAGGAATGGCTGAGGAACCTGTGATGCAGGAATGTAATTGACTATGACTATGCAGTAAGAAATAGCTTATATTATTAATTTTGAATGGCATTGAGAAGACTTAATTAAAATGATGCATGGTGGAGTTAGCAGAGTCAGGAAAACACAATAACGTAACAGCGTAAATAGAAAGAACTAAAAAAAATAAATATTGTACAATTATAAAGATGAAACTTGGCCTCAGAATTGGAAAATGTATCGCCTTCTTTTCTTTGTAGAGGTAGGCAACTACAGAAACGTAACTTTATATATACTGTTGATGTTTTGATTAGTTTTACCGAATTGCTTCTTCCCCCTTCATTTTGAATCGGTTCGTAAATATTTATTAATCATTTAAGACTCTGTGCTTAGTTCAGTTCTGAGAACAGATATATAAACAGAAAGAAAAACAATCCCTGCTCTCAAAGAGCTTACCTTCTAATGGGAGAAGTCAACATATAAAAGGAAACTAGAATGGTTGAAGGAGGAGATGAAGATGCCAGACTCAGTTGCATTGTAGAAAAAGTTGACAAAGAGGCTTAGGAGGAAAGCCAACTGAGGAATTGGGTGGATTGGTTGTCCTTTTTGAAATGTAGCTTCTATAAGGAACCAGCTGTTCTCAGGGAGAGAACATGGAGGCAGAGAGTTCTTCTGATGTGTGAAGTAGCTGGTTACTGGGAGTTTCCACAGTGGTGTTTGGGGGCATCATTGACAAAGGCCTGGAGGAATTATGAGTGTTATCTATAGGAGAAAAGTTAAATCTTTGTTACAATAATGTCTCTCTTTGGTTAGTGGAGGTTAGGGAGAGATATATTAGTAAATAAAAGTGACACCAAAAACAAAAAAAGAAAGAAATTTTAAGAAATTGTAATTGTTAAAAGGTAGTCTTTCATTTCAAGAAGAGCTTTTGGATCATTAAAGGAACTCTTCAATTCCCCAGGGGCAATTCACTCTGAGTTCTTCCTCCTGTTTAATTCTAGGCCCAAATTTTGTCCATTTGTCATCTATCCAAGGAATATATATATATAATCCATTATTTGTTCATAGGCCACCACACTGTGTATCTGGTTCAGATAATAGACATTCTTCATCAATGTTTATTTGTGTGTTTTGTGACTGTTGTCTTGTCTCCTTCCCCCAGTGTGTGGGTAGCCAAATTCTCCTGAGTGATGGGCATCTTTCTGGAGGTTTAGCAAAGTTTCAGGGCTTGATGTGCACAGAATAGTATATTCTGCAAAAGGAATGATTTGAAGGATGTAAAATTCTATAGGAAATTCCTCTTTAACTTAAAATCTGCTCAATATTTTCCATGAGAGGAGCAAATATCTTCAGTAAATGTCTGTCTCCTGATTTCACAGCTTACTTTATTTTAATGATCAGAGAATTGAACAGGTTGTAACAGTCATATCTTTCACAAAATATTGTGTAATGTTGATATATTCTGGGGAAACACCTTATTGCCAGATATCCTTTATAGAGACTTTTTTTCTACTCTGAGTAAAAATCTTTTTAGAATCAGCAAATAATAAATACAAGGGTATCGTTTATTCTCTATTTGTATTTGTTTAGTTTTGTAATGGCAAAATTGTGTTCTGTTACGGAATGTTAATTGCCAAAACTTACCTATTCTCTCCTCTTATCAAGGATGCCCTGGATGTGTGTGGAGACTCTATATAAAAGTACATCTATGTGCACATATGTATATGAATGAACATGTATCCATGGATATGAATATGTGTATATTTGTATATGTATATCTACATCTGTACATATATGTGTGTATATACATATATAAAAGTAGGCACATAGTTCAGTAATTGGTGAGATTCCCTCAGTTACCTTCATTTTCTAATAGGATTAAAGACATTTTTCCATGCCTGTAGTACCTCCATCTTCTTCAGTTACCTTGGGAATAGATTCCTAAATGTGAAGACAAGTGTGTTACATCAATACGCATTTGCCTATTTTTATTTTTGATTAAACTAGCTATTCTTCCAATAGTTATTCTGTATGCTTGATGTGTACATCTAAGACAAGCATATTACTTGATGTTGAAATTTGCTTAAAAAATTTTAGCTTATCTTTTCCATCTTTCATCTGTTTATTGTCCTTTGTCCACTTCTGTATTTAAATGCAGCTGGAATGATCCTATTTAACTGGGTTTCTTACCAAACTTTCTTTAAACTGATTTTATCGTGCTATGCAATTTATCTTTCTCTGTAAGATTTTTAAGTTAACTAGTTGACAGTCTGAACAAGTGCTGCCTTTAGCTACTTTATCTTTCCACATGTCAGGTAAATATAGTATTTACTAACTAATGCAATTTGTGCTCTTTTTATCTTATCCTTATAATTTATTTACATTGGTTTTGTTTTGATTATTTTGGTCAGTGCATATTTTATATGTGCTATTTTTTATTTTCAATAACTTAACTGGAATAGATTGTATTTGTTTGAACTGAACACTGTACCTTTTTCTTCTTTTGTTGCAAGTTTGTTTTATATTTCTCCGGCAATTCAGCAATTTAAGTATACATAGATAGTCAACTTAGTAATGCTCCCATATCAGTATTGAAACATTTTCCATCTGCTAAATAATAATCAATTTCATTTTTATGCTGTTATCTATTCCAGGGTCTTCCAATTATTTGTTTCAATAAAAGAATTCATGATGTATAGGTGCAAAGTTTTTGTATGGTTTACAGATTTTTTCTTTTTCTTTCCTTAATCCTGATTTATATTTTTTGTTATATTTTTCACTATGTTCATCTATTTCCATGTTTTAAATGAAATACCAAATTGTGTATATATATATATATATATATATATATATATATATATATATATATATATATAAGTTTAATTTGGTGCCCCTTTTCAAGGTTTTCCAGTGAAATTTCTCTACATCTTCATCCTGTACAATTATTGACAGTACATAAATTGCAATTAATTTCAGTGTAATGTTTTCTATATATTTATTGTGATCATTGGAATATAACACATGGCAATAAGGATTTGTTGTAACATACTGCATGAGGCACTTGAAGTACAAATTAAAAAGTTCAATACCCTTTCAAAGAGCTTACCTTCCACAAATGCAAGATATTACAGGAAATGTTTCTTGTTGTTTTTGGACACATTACAAAACCAACTATGCCAGAGTTTTTATTTGTCTCTCAAAGGAGAGCCTATGATCCATCCTTCCACTTATCTACAATTTTTTTCTGCCTTCTGGTTTAATTTATAGTCAGGATGTCAAGCTTGATACAATTCAATTCCCTTTATAGTATGTTCACTTATAGGTTATTGGACAAGGATCTGAAACTGAGAGTGCTGACAGATAATTTTAAGTTTATAACTAGTCCCCAAACTGACTTTTTCTGCTCCATCCCCCACCCCATCACTCTGCTCTGGTTACTATGGAAGTAAAAGAAAGAAAAAGAACTGAGGACCATTTTCTTTCTTTCCTCATTTACCTTGAGCAAATAATTTGTCACCAAGCGTCTTGTGTACTAGTAATACTCTCTATACTAAGCTAGGCTGGGCCACTGAGCTCAAAAGGCAGATTTAGTATGTTGCTGGGACACACCAGACACATACAAATAGTTTTCCTTTTATGGATATATATCTGAACATAAAGGGCTTCTTACTCTGTAAATTGGCAACTTATTTGCAATGTTTTTAAGACCATTTGCAATGCTCTTTAAGAAGTTGTCTGGGAGCACTTGAAAGTCAGGTGACTACATATAGCTTTTCTGTTTCAGAGGTAGGACTTGAATTCAGCATTATGCCACATTGTTGCATAGATGCAGCTCTTGTACATTTATGTGTAGAGAAGAAGCAGAATATTTTGTGATGGTAAACAGGATTTGCTGGTATAAGATAGAATCAGTCAAATTTATTATTTGTAAATGTGGATTACTGTGGAATATTTTTTGCAAATGACTGTTGTTACTAGTGCTCATATTAGAGAGGGCTTTGATGTGATATCTGCTGGCTTTATTAAAGAAACAGACCCAGACTCAGGAAAACCCAGATCGATACTCTCTCTCCATTTCTTTTGACCAAGGGGACTTCTTTATTGTTAGTATTAGGTAATCCTCAGTGTTGATGGAGCCATATTGATTAGTGATAAGGACATGATCCTAGAGAGATGGGCTGAACACTTCCATAGTGTTCTCAACAGACGATCATCAATCAATGCTGAGGTGATTGACCGTTTATCTCAAGTTAAAGTCAGTCCCTCCTTAGCTGAACTTCCAGCTGAAGAAGAGGTTTTGAGGGCCATTAGGCTCCTTTCATGTGGCAAAGCACCTGGTGCTGACTCTATTCCAGCTGAAATTTACAAGGTAGGGGGACCATTGCTCATACAAAAGCTGACTGAAATTTTCCAGGTTATATGGCAATAGGAAGTTATTCCCCAGGAGTTCGAGGATGTCTCCATTGCCCATCTCTATAAAGGTAAAGGGAAGAGATTGTCCTGTGACAATCACAAGGGGGAGACTCTCTCTTAGTCATTGCTAATAGGTAACACCAAGAAAACACAGGTGTTCCATCAGCCACCACCACACCATCTATATGTTGCAACAAATGGAGAAGTTTTGAATGCTACGGATAAGTTCGCTTACCTTGGTAATGTACTTTCCAGGGATGTACACATTGACAATGAGGTTGATGCATGTATTGCCAGAGCTAGCTCAGGGTTTAGAAGGCTACAAAGAAAAGTAGGGGATGGAAGAGGTATCAGACTGACTACCAAACTGAAGGTCTACAGAGTCATTGTGCTGACCTCATTGTTGTATGCCTGTGAAACATGGACAGTTTAGGAGTGTCATGCGAGGAACCTGAATCACTTCCATTTGAACTGTCTTAAGAAGATTCTGAAGATCACCTGGAAGGATAAGGCATCAGACACTGAGGTCCTTACCAGAACTAAACTGCTAAGCAATCAAACTATGCTTCAGAGAGCACAACTCCAATGGGCTGGCCACATTATTCAAACGCAAAATGTACCCTTGCCAAAAAGAGCATTTTATGGAGAACTTGCATGGGGCAGATGATCACATGGTGGTCAGAAGAAAGGATACAAGGACAGTCTCAAGGTCTCTCTCAATTTTAGATTTGATTGTGCGACATAGGAAACATTGGCACGGGACCACTCAGCATGGCATGCCCACATCAGAGAGGGTGATGTGCTCTTTGAGCAAAGCAGAATTGAGACAGCAACAAGTAAACACAGGATGTGCAAATTTGGAATATCTACCGCAAATGTTCACATGGACTCTCTGTGCCCGATCTGTGGTAGAGCATTCTGATCTCATATTGGTCTGCTCAGTCAGTCAGACACATTGAAACTTGACTTTATTATGGTGATGTCATTTTGTTCCTCTTTGAAAATGAAGGACAACAACCCAATACTACAGTGTTTACCACCGTCTGGTATTGTATCATCTTAATACTTTTCTTCAGTTTAATATTCTTAGCCAGTGGGCTTAAATGAATTTTGGAAAACACTTAAAACCAACTTCAGTTTTAGGTACCTTCCTTTGTTCAATGGACTCATTTACTTGCAGATGTTTCTTTTATTTGCAGAGACTTCCATTAATCATCATCAACCAACTAAGAGGAGTGGTTTTCTGGTTTATCACTTCAACACCAGTTACACAAACAAGAAATTAAATGGTAGCAATGCATTACTGTATAATATATACTATATATTATATAGTATATATTAGTATTATATTATATTAGTGTATATATACTATATAGTATATATAATATAATATATACTATAAACTCAGGAAAATATTTGGATTTTTTTCTTCTTTCATAATAGTTTTTTTATTTCTTTTAAAAATTTTCTTTATTTTTTGATTTTTTTCATATTTTAAACATTTTGAAAATTAATTTGATTCTCCTACTATCTCCCACCTCCATTAAATATTTTAAAAATCTCTCAATGAATAATCCAATGTCTATATATTATAACAAATTCCCTCATTAAGTGAATTATGTAGATGCATATTGAGGAAATGTTTGAAAATATGTCTTTTTCTGCATCCTAAGTTCATTATCCCTCTGGAAAAAGGTGAGTGGTGTGTTTCATCTTCATTATTTTGAATCTTACTATAATCATTTTATTGATCAGAGTTCTAAAATTTTTCTAAGGTTTTTTTTTCCTGTAATATTATCATTATCACTGTTACTATTTATATGTTCATTTATTTGCTTATTTATATAGTGCTTACTCTGTGCCCAACATTATGACAAATAATTTACAAATATTATCTCATTTGATCCTCACACAACCCTGAGTGGTAGATGATATTATGATCACCATTTTACAGTTGAGAAAATTTAGGCAAATAAAGATTAAGTGGCTTGTCCACACAGCTAGGAAGTATCTAAGGCTGAATTTGAGTTCATTTCCTTGTGACTCAAGATTCATCACTCTATTCACTGTGCCACCTAGCTGTCTTATTTATATAAATTCTTCCTCTAGTTCTGCTTATTTTGTTCTGCATCAATTCACAAATGTCTTCATATTTTCCTCTGAAATTGTACATTTCATCATTTTTATAGTATAATAATATTACATGCATATACAACAAAATGTTTAAACCTTACCCAAGAGAGTATCTCCTCTTACTTTCCAAGTTTTAGCTGTCACAAAAATAGCTAGTATAAATATAGATGCTTTTCTTCTTTGACTTCTTAGGGCTTATAGATCAAGCTGGGTCAAAGAGTATGTAGAGTTTGGTACATTTCTGGGCAGAGTTCTAAATTACTTTCTGGATTGACTAGACCCTTTCACAACTCCATCACCAATGCACTGGAAAACAGTTCTGCTTCCCCACAGTCTCTCCAATATTTACCAT
Organism: Bettongia penicillata ogilbyi; assembly: GCA_023548195.1. NCBI lineage: Eukaryota > Metazoa > Chordata > Mammalia > Diprotodontia > Potoroidae > Bettongia > Bettongia penicillata. The sequence goes on along the minus strand of JAJHZJ010000171.1, from coordinate 1,699,354 downwards.
TTTCCTCTTTTGTCATCTTTGCTATCATAATAGGCATGAAATAAAACCTTAAAGTTGCTTAATTTGCATTTCAAAAATGAATAGGGCTGAGGGTGGAGTCAAGATGGCAGAGTAGAAGGACCGACCTACTCTGACTCTCCCCCCATAATCAATAAAATGCCTGTAAAAAATGACTCTAAACATATTCTAGAGCAGCAGAAGTCACAAAATGACAGAGTGAAACAGATTTCCAGCCCAAGATAGCCTGGAAGGCCAACAGAAAAAGTATATCACACCAGGCTCGGGCTCCAAGGGAGCACAGGCCAACCTTGTTCACACAGCACAGATGGGACTGAAACAGACTTCAGGGTGCAGAATCACAGGGAACTGCAGCTCCCAGATTTCCCAGCCCACAAACTCCAAAGACATCTTCAAAGGTCAATGAGAAAGCTCTTTCACTAAGGTGAGAGGGGAGCATGGTCCTGCCCCAGCCCCAGCCCAGGCAGTAGCACTGTCCACTTTTGGCGTCCTAGACCTAAACATGCTGGGGAAATTGCACAGCTAATCTGGGTCTCAGTCTAGAGTGGTGGTCCTAGGGTGAGGAGCGCTGGCATTGATATGGTGGAACTGGTGGTGGCTGTGGAAAGGGAACCCTACTTGCAGTTCCAGGGAAGAAAAGAGTACTTATGGCTGCTCACAGACCAGAAAGCAGGCCAGGAGAGGAGTAAATTCCTCTCCCTTGATTATGCCACCTTGGAGAAACTGAGAACTTACAGGTCCCTAGAAATATCTCAGAGAACAGCTGCACAAAACCTCTGAAGCCTAGGTAGCATACCCTCCACTTGACAAAGGCCTCAAAACTCAAGTAACTGGTTGGGAAAATGCTCAAAAAGGGGGAAAAAATGAGACTATAGAATGTTACCTTCTTGGTGAAAAGGTGTTTTCTTTCATCCTTTTGGATTAGGAAGAACAAAGCATACTATCAGAGGAAAGCATCAAAGTCAAGGCATCTACATTCAAAACCTCCAAAAAAAAAAATATGCAACGGCATCAGACCATGGAAGAGCTCAAAAAGGTTTTGAAAATCAAGTAAGAGAGGTGGAGGAAAAATTGGGAAGAGAAATGAGAGAGATGAAAGAAAATCATGAAAAACAAGTCAACAGTTTGCTAAAGGAGACCCAAAGAAATGCTGAAGAAATTAACACCTTTAAAAATAGCCTAACACAAATGGCAAAAGAGGTCCAAAAAGTCAACGCAGAGAATACTTTTCCAAGATGAACTGGTCAAAAGGAAAAGGAGGTTCAAAGCTCACTGAAGAAAATAGTTCTTTAAAAAATAGAATGGAGCAGATGGAAACTGACTATATGAGAAACAAAGAAATTATAAAATAAAACCAAAAGAATGAAAAAATAGAAGACAATGTGAAATATCTCAGTGGAAAAACAGTTGATCTGGAAAATAGATCCAGGAGAGATAATTTAAAAATTATTGGTCTACCTGAAAACCACAATCAAAAAAGAGCCTAGACATCATCTTCTGAGAAATTATCAAGGAAAATTTTCCTGATATCCTAGAATCAGAGGATAAAATAAAAATGGAAAGAATTCACCAATCAACCCCTGAGAGAGACCCCAAAAGATAGAGAGATCCCAAAAGGAAAACTCCTAGGGATATTGTATACAAATTCCAGAGTTTCCAGATCAAGGAGAAAATATTATGAGCAGCCAGAAAAAACAATTCAAGTATTGTGGAAATTCAATCAGGATAACACAGGATTTAGCAACTTCTACACTAAGGGATCAAAGGGCTTGGAATATGATATTCCAGAGGTCAAAAGAGATAAGATTAAAACAAAGAATCACCTACCCAATAAAACTGAGTATAATTCTTCAGGGGAAAAAATGGAATTTCAATGAAATAGAGGACTTCCAAGCATTCTTGTTGAAAAGGCCAGAGCTGAATAGAAAATTTGACTTTCAAATACAAGAATCAAGAGAAACATTAAAAGTAAACAGGAAAGAGAAGCCTTAAGGAACTCATTAAAGTTGAACTGTTTACATTCCTACATGGAATGATGTGGTTTGTAACTTATAAGATTTTTTTCAGTATTAAGGTAGTTAGAGGGAATATTATATAGTTGTGCGTATGTATATGCACATGAGTATATGTGTGCATGTATATGTGTATACATGTATATGTATGTATATATGTATGTGTGTCTATAAGTATATGTATATATGTATGTATATGTATATGTTTATATATACACACATACACACAACACAGATTCAGCTGAATATGAATGGAGAATACCCCAAAAAATAAAATTTACTGTTGAATGGAATGTACTAGGAGTAAGAGAAAGGGAGAGGTAGAATGGAGCAAACCATCTCACATAATAGAGGGAAGAAAGAGCTTTTACAATGGAGGGGAGGATGGGGGAACGAAAAGAAATAAGTGAGCTTTACTCTCATAGGATTTGGCTTAATGAGGAATAACACACACTCAATTGGATATGGAAATCTATTTTACCCTGCAGGAAGGCAAGGCAGAAGGGGATAGGAGAGGGAAGAAAATAGAAGGGAAAATAAATTGGGGGAAGGGATAATCAAAAGCAAACACTATTGGGAGAGGACAATTCAAGGGAGAGAATGGAATAAATTGAGGACAGGATAGGGCAGAGAGAAATGTGGTTAATCTTTTATAACATAACCATTATGGAAGTGCTTTGCATTGTTACACATGTACAACCTATATTGAATTGCTTATTTTCTTAATGAAGGTGGGTGGGGAGGGAGGGAGAGAACATGGAACTCCAAGCTTTAAGAATGTATGTTAAAAATTGTTTTAGCATGCAACTGGAAATTAAGCTACACAGACAATGGAGTACAGAAATCTTTTTCGCCCTACAGGAAAATAGAGGGTAAGGGGGCTGGAAGAAGCATGGGTCATAGAGTGGAGGACAGACTGGAAAAAGGGGTGGATGGGATGCATGCTGTCCTGGAGTGGAGGGTTGAGAGAGATAGGGAGAAAATTTTGAATTCAAATTCTTGTGAAAGTGAATGTTGAGAATTGAAAAATAAATAAATTATAGGTAAAAAAATAAAAGAAATTAATAGTACTGTGAAGAATTTTTATATTGTTGTTCATAGTGTGATTGTTTTTGTACAGTTCTGTTACAGGATCAAGAGCAAATAATTACAACAGTGAAAAAACCCCTCATTTCTTCCAGTGGTATGATACATTTTAAAATATAGCTGCTTATGTCAGTAGGAAAGAAACCATAGATTTTCAGCTTTAACCTCTTCCCCCTAAAAGGTGCACATTAAATTGGGACAGAGGGCTGTGATTATGTTGAAGGCAAGAATTGTATAAGAGTTCATATTTGTATACTAGGCAAAGAGTCTAGGGACTTTGTACACAATAGACACTCAATAAAGTCTTGTTGAACTGAATTAAATAGTAACCATCCCAGTATATCAACTTTTTTTTCATATATGTTGAAGTGTATGATACTTATAGAAGGGCATATGAAGAGGACTGAATAAGATACATATCTAGACATATTAGGACAATATAAGGAAAGTGATTATAAGTGCATATTGTGTGATAAGCCCTATATGTATTGTTATTTGCCCTTCATTTTCAAAGAGGACCAGTGACATAATGGAGTGATATCTTGACTTGAGAGTGAATTGAATTTAAGTGAGACAGAGTTGCAAGAGGTCATTGGCTTCACTCTCTCTTCCAGAGTCATCAAAGTACAGTGGAAAGACAACAGTCAGGATGGCTAGTGATGTCTCCAGATGCAGTGGATGACCTTGGTACCTGCTTCAGTCACCTTCATGCTCACCATTTCTGTCCATCCCACCAGTGAAACTATCCATATCCTTGGAGTAGACATCCTTTTAGGTCACAGAGAAGTTTGAGGTCTGTTGGTTACCCTCAACCTGGTTTAGCCTATCTGCTGAGATGGTTTACCAGGTTGTAGAAACTGTACGTGCTTCAGTTTCTTAGAGTCACAGGTGAAGAAAGGTGGATATATCAGGTAGACACCAAAAGTGGATGAGAAGCCTTGAAAAGGACATAACAAGCTAGTGAGACACAGGTTAAGATTCAATTTGACCTTAGGCTAAATTAATAGAAGAATAATTTCCAAATCAAGGTAGATGGTCCTGGATACCATGATCCTGTTAAGATATATCTAGAATGCTGTGTCCAGTTATGGATGCACAATTTTAGAAAAAGCACTGACATCTAGAAAATATCCATAAATAGAGAGAAGATGGTAATGTGAATGAAGATGATGCAGGGATAGAATCAAAGACTTGGATTGGATGTTATTGTTGTCTCCAAATATTTGAAAGGCTCTCATGTAGAAGAGGATTTAGATTTATTCTTGTTCCTAAAAGATAACTCTAGGACCAGATGATGGATGTTTATGAAAGAGAATTTTTTGTTCAGTATAAGGGAAATTAAACTTCTTTCTAGAAAAATGTCCACTCGTTGGTCATTAGACAAATATCACGATTGTCTAAAAACTGTAACTTTTTGTACTCTCTATTGATTTTTTACTCTTTTATACCACCTTCAGTTTGAAAACAGAAAGCATCCATATATGACAGAGGGTCATTTTGTATTTGTCTTTATTCATTAGATTGAGTCTATTTAGTAGATTTATTCTGTCTAGTAGATTTTGCCATTGTCATAAAAAATAATCAAAATGACCAATCTACTCATGCTGAAGCAAATGATATCAGAGAAATTATATGCCTGGAACTTGGGAAATCATTCCACTTCCATGGCATGAGTGAGCATCAGTTGATAGGTAGCCTATGTGATCCATTAGAATGTGCAAAACAACGAAAAGAAGAGAAAGACCCCAGTATGCTGGCAAGAGACAGGAGGGAGAGGATACCTGTGATGAACTTAGAAGAAGGCAAAGATAAGAGCATTATAGGATAGACAGACATGGACAATTTATGACATTTGTCATTGGAGGGATTATCCTCAATGATGAGATCATAGATCAATAAGACCATATGAATACTGGAATTTAAGAAAGTAACAATTGGAACCATCTAAAAGTGAAAATGTGTTGCCTCGGGCTATGGTACATTTCCTATCTTTGATGTTTAACACAAGAAGGATTTGAACTTATAAATACCTGGAAGGCCCAAATTGCATCAATTGATACTGTGCATTTATTTTTTTAATTCAGAAAACAAAGCAAAGAGCAATAGAATGATTATTTTTATTTAAAATTAAAATTATAATAAAAATTTTGTATCAATTGATATGTCAGGTCCTTCTGGTTTAAGCAGAGGTTATATAATGACTTGGTGTTTTAAAGGAAATTATAATTCAAGTAGGGATTGCTTTCAGTAACCTCTGAGATCAGTCCTACATTTGAGATTCTTCTTTTCTATATATTTCTTCCTTGTTCTCAGTTTAAGATGGTTATGTCCTCACCCTATCCAAGCATTCAAAAGGTATGCTAGAGATAGTTACATTTCAGATGTTTATCATCTCCAGTTTCCAAGGTGCTTAGAATATTTTGTGAAGTAGTTATATGTCACTTCACTCATTCTCCCCTAACAATAAGACATAAAGAAAATGACTAGTTACTCTTGAGATGGGATGGAATCCCCCAAATACATAAGATTTTCAGTAAGAAATACTTTTTTCGATAACAATCAGGGGGAGGAGCCAAGATGGCAGAGTAGAAAGATATACATATGCTAGGTCCTAACCCACAATCCATAAAATACCTGTAAAGAAGAACTCCCAACAAATTCTGGAGCAGCAGAAGCCACAGAACAATGTAGTGGAGGAGATTTCTGTTCCAGAGAGCCCTGAAAAACCAACACCAAAGGTCTGTTGTGCACCAGACCTGGAGCAGAGCTCAGCCTTGCCTTGGCCGTGGTACTGAGAGGAGCAGACCTAGCAGGCTTCAGGGACAGAATTTCCAGAGGCAGTGCAGCTCCCTCCACCCACAGGCACCAAAGGTCAGTGAGAGAGTCTTTTCAGCTTGCCGAGAGGGGAGCGGGGTATCTTCATAACTCAGGCCCCCAGCAGAGGCAGCAGCAGACAGGAGCTCCAAAGCAGACAGCAGCTCAGATCCATTGTTGAAGATCTCAGCACAAACCCTCTGAGGGAACTGAGCTCCATGTGGTGGCCCTGGCCACACCTGAGCACCTGAATTTAATCTCACACTGAATAGCAGCCCTGCCCTGCCAAAGCCCTAATGCTGGGAAGCAGCATTTGAATCTTAGACCCTAAGTGCTGGCTGGGCGGATCTGGAGGCAAGGTGGGTGTGGAGAGGAAACACAGAAGTCAAGTAACTAGCTGGGAAAATGCCCAGAAAAGGGAAAAAAAATAAGACCATAGAAGGTTACTTTCTTGGTGAACAGATATCTCCTCCCATCGTTTCAGAGGAAGAAGAACAATGCTTACCATCAGGGAAAGACATAGAAGTCAAGACTTCTGTATCCCAAACAAATATAAAATCAAGTTAGAGAGGTGGAAGAAAAACTGAGAAAAGAAATGAGAGAGATGCAAGAAAAGCATGAAAAGCAGGTCAACACCTTGCTAAAGGAGACCCAAAAAAATGCTGAAGAAAATAACACATTGAAAAATAGGCTAACTCAATTGGCAAAAGAGGTTCAAAAAGCCAATGAGGAGAAGAATGCTTTCAAAAGCAGAATTAGCCTAATGGAAAAGGAGGTTCAAAAGCTTACTGAAAAAAATAGTTCTTTCAAAATTAGAATGGAACAGATGGAGGCTAATGACTTTCTGAGAAACCAATAAATCACAAAACAAAACCAAAAGAATGAAAAAATGGAAGACAATGTGAAATATCTCATTGGAAAAACAACTGACCTGGAAAATAGATCCAGGAGAGACAATTTAAAAATTATGGGACTACCTGAAAGCCATGATCAAAACAAGAGCCTAGACACCATCTTTCATGAAATTATCAAGGAAAACTGCCCTGATATTCTAGAACAAGAGGGTAAAATAAACATTGAAAGAATCCACTGATCACCACAGAAAGAGATCCAAAAAGAGAAACTCCTAGGAACATTGTGGCCAAATTCTAGAGTTCCCAGGTCAAGGAGAAAATATTGTAAGTAGCTAGAAAGAAACAATTCAAGTACTGTGGAAATACAATCAGGATAAACACAAGATCTAGCAGCTTCTACATTAAGGGATTGAAGGGCATGGAATATGATATTCCAGAAGTCAAAGGAACTAAGACTAAAATCAAGAATCACCTACTCAGAAATACTGAGTATACTACTTCAGGGGAAAAAATGGTCTTTCAATGAAATGAAGGACTTTCAAGCATTCTTGATGAAAAGACCAGAGCTGAAAAGAAAATTTGACTTTCAAACACAAGAATGAAAAGAAGCATGAAAAGGTAAACAGCAAAGAGAAGTCATAAGGGACTTACTAAAATTGAGCTGTTTACATTCCTACATGGAAAGACAATATTTGTAACTCTTGAAACTTTTCAGTATCTGGGTAGTTGGTGGGATTACACACACACACACACACACACACACACACACTCATGCACACACAGAGACAGAGAGCACAGAGTGAATTGAATAGGATGGGATCATATCTTAAAAAAGTGAAGTTAAGTGGTGAGAGAGAAATGTATTGGGAGGAGAGAGGGAGAAATGGCAAATTATCTCTCATAGAAGAGGCAGGAAGGAGACTTTTTAGTGGAGGGAAAAAGAGGGGAGCTGAGAGAAAAACATGAAGTTTACTCTCCTCACATTCGACTAAAGGAAGGAATAAAATGTATGCTCTTTTTGGTATGAAAACCTATCTTACAATACAGGAAAGTGGGGGAGAAGGGGATAAACCGGGTGGGGGAGGATGATGGAAGGGAGGACAGTGGGAGGAGAGAGCAATTTGAAGACAACACTCTTGGGGAGGGACAGGATCAAAAGAGAGAACAGAAGCAATGGGGGGCAGGATAGGATGGAGGGAAATACAGTTAGTCTTACACAACACAACTGTTATCGAAGTCATTTGCAAAACTACACAGATATGGCCCATATTGAATTGCCTGCCTTCCCAAAGGGAATGGGTGAGAAGCGGCGGGGGGAAGTTGGAACTCAAAGTTTTAGGAATACCTGTTGAGTATTGTTCTTGCTACTAGGAAATAAGAAATACAGGTAATGGGGAATAGAAAGTTATCTGGCCCTACAGGGCAAAAGAGAAGATGGGGACAAGGGAAGGGAGGGATGATAGAAGAGAGGGCAGATTGGTGATAGGGGAAATTAGAATGCTCAGTGTATTGGAGTGGGGGAAGGGAACAAATAGGGACAAAATTTTGAACCCAAAATTTTGTGAAAATGGATGTGAAAAAGTTAAATAAATAAATTAAAATAACAGAAAAAAAGAGAAATACTTTTTCCCAAAATTTATCAATTTATTTGTTTTCAGTTTTCAACAATCACTTCAATAAGTTTTAAATTTTCTCCTCCCTCCAAAAGATGGCATTTTATCTTATATGGATTCTACATGTATATTTCTATTAAAGATATTTTCACATTAGTCATGTTGCATCGAAGAATTAAAACAAAAGGGAGAAACCATGAGAAAAAGCATACAAAACAAAACATAACAAAGGAGAAAATAGTCTGCTTCATTCAGCCTTCTGATTCCATAATGCTTTCTCTGGATGCAGAAGGCATTTTGCATCGAGTCTTCTGCAAATATTTTAGGTCCTTGTATTGCTATGTAGGGCTAAGTCTATCAAAAAAGCAAAAACAAAACTGTCCTCACACACTGTGGCTGGTACTGTGTATAATGTTCTCCTGACCGTTCTCTTCAGTCAGCATTAGTTCATGTAAGACTTTCCAGGTTTTTCCTGAAGTCTTCCTGTTTGTCTTTTCTTATAGCATAATAGGATTTCGTTACATTCATATACCACAGCTTATTCAGCTATTTCCCAATCAATGGCAACTCCTCAATTTCCAGTTCTTGGCCACCACAAAAAGAGCTGTTATTAATATTTTTGTGTATGTGGGTCCTTTTATGATCTCCTTAGGATACAGCCCTAGAAAATGAGAAAATATGCTGCTTCATTCTGCGTTCCAATTCCGTGGCTATTTCTCTGGTTTTGGATGGCATTTTGCCTCGAGTCCTTTGGGAATATTTTAGATCCTTGCATTGCTGTGAAGGGCTAAGTCTACCAGAAAATTTCCTCATACACTTTATCTGTTACTGTGGACAATATTCTCCTGGTTCTTCTTTCATTAAGCATCAGTTCATATAAGTCCTTCCAGGTCTTTCTGAAGTCTTCCTTTTTTTGCATCTATGTTCATTAGAGAAATTGTTCTATAATTTTCTTTCTCTGTTTTGACTCTTCCTTACTTAGGTATCAAAATGATATTTGTATCATTAAAAAGAATTTGATAGGACTCCTTCTTTGCCAATTTTACCAAATAGTCTATATAGTATTGAAATTAACTGTTCTTTAAATGTTTAATAGAATTCACTTGTAAATCCATCTGACCCTGGAGATTTTTTCCTAAGGAGTTCATTGATGGTTTGTTCAATTTCTTTTTCTGAGATGGGGTTATTTAAATATTTCACTTCCTCTTCTATTAATCCAGGCAATTCATTTATTTTTAAATATTAATCCATCTGATTTGGATTGTCATATTTATGGGCATACAGTTGGGCAAAGTATTTTCTAATTATTGTTTTAATTTCTTCCTTATTGGAAATGAGTTCACCCCTTTCATTTTTGATATTGATAATTTGGTTTTCTTCCTTTTTTCATCAAATGTTTGTGAATTTTATTGTTTTCTACTCTTAGTTTTATTTATATTAATTCAATAGTTTTTTTAATTTCAATTTTATTAATCTCTCCTTTGGTTTTCAGTATTTCTAATTTGGTATTTACTTGGGAATTTTCAATTTATTCTTTTTCTAGTTTTTTCAGCTGTATGCCCAATTCATTCATCTCCTCTTTATTTTATTCATGTAGGCATTCTATCATATAAAACTTCCCCTAAGAACTGCTTTTGCAGCATCCCATAAATTTTGGTAGATTGTGTCATTATTGTAATTCTCCTGAATGAAGTTTTTGATTGTTTCAATTATTTGTAGTTTAACCCACTCATTCTTTAGGATTAGATTATTTAGTTTCCAATTAATTTTTGGTCTATCTTTCCACAGCCTTTTATTACACATAATTTTTACTGCATTATGATCTGAGAAGGATGTACTATCTCTGCCTTTCTGCATTAGATTGTGAGTTTTTTTATGCCCTAATACATGAACATAAATACATGGGCATTTTTGTATATATACCATGTACTCCTGAGAAAAAGGTATATTCCTTTCTATCTCCATTCAATTTTCTCCAGAGATTTCTCATATCTACCTCATCTAGAGTTCTATTCACCTCCTTCACTTCATCCTTGTTTATTTCACGGTTGGATTTATCAAGTTCAGAGAAGGGGAGGTTGAGGTCCATCACTAGTGTAGTTTTCCTGTATATTTCTTACTGTAACTCCCTTAACTTCTCCTCTAAGAAGTTGGATGCCATACCACTTGAAGCATGTATATTTAGTAATGATGTTGCTTCCTTGTCTGTGATGCCTTTTAGCAGGTTATTGTTTCCTTCCTTATCTCTTTTGATTAGATCTATTTCTGTTTTTGCTTTGTCTGAGATTAGGAATCCTAACTATGCTTTCTAAACATCAGATAAAGTATAATATATTCTGCTTCAACCTTTTACCTTTATGCTGTATGTATGCCCCTGTTTCAAATGTGTTTCTTATAAACAACAGATTGTTGGATTATGGTTTTTTACCCATTCCATTATCCATCTCTGTTTTATAGGAGAGTTCATCCCATTCACATTCACAGTTATGATTACTATCTGTGTCTTTCTCTTCATTCTCTTCCCCCACCTCTGTTTATGCTTTGATTTCTCACTTTTCCCTTTCCCTCCTCAAAAGAGTTTTACTTTTGATCACAACCTCTCTCAACTTTCCCTCCCTTCTATCAGCCCCCTTTCCTTTCCCCTTGTTCCTTATTCCCTCCACTCTAAACACTCCCTCCCTTTTCTTTTTCCTTTCCCCTCCTATTGCCTGTAAGGCAAGTTAGATTTCTATAGTCAACTATGTTATTCCCTCCTTGAACCAAATATGATGAGAGCAAAGATCAAACAATACTTATCTCCCTCCTTTCTTTGCCTTTACTAGAAGATGTTTTTGTGTCTCTTCATGTGATGTAACTTACCCTTTTGTGCCTCCTCCTTTCCTCTTCTCCCTTTGCTTCCTTTCATTACGTTTTTATCATCACATCAGTTAATTAATACCTACACCCTTTCTCTATGTATATCCCTTTTAAATATCATAATAAATACACAATTCTCAAGATTAATAAGTATCATTCTCCCATGAAGGGATGTAAACAGTTTGGACATATTGAATAATAAGTTTTTGTTTCCCTTTTTTTCATGTTTACCTTTTTATGCCTCTCATGAGACTTGTATTTGAAGATCAAATTTTCTATTGAACTCTGGCCTTTTCATCAGGAAGGCCTGGAAATTCCTTATTTCATTGAATGTCCACTTCCTTGCCTGAAATATTATGCTCAGTTTTACTGGGTAATTGATCCTTGGTTGAAGTCCAAGTTCTTTTATCTTTCAGTGTATCATACTCCAGTCCCTATCATTTTTTAATGTAGAAGCAGCAAAGTCCTGTGTGATCCTGACTGTATTTTCCTGAAATTAGAATTCTTTCTTTTTGGCTGCTTGCAGTATTTTCTCTTTGAGCTGATAATTCTGAATTTGACAACAATATTCCTTGGCGTTTTCAATTTGGGATCTCTTTAAGGAGGTGATCAGTGAATTCTTTTGATGGCTATTTTGTCCCCTGGATCTAGTACCTCAGGATAACTTTCCTTGATGATTTCTTGGAAGATACTGTCCATGATCTTTTCTTAATCATAGCTTTCTGGAAGATCAATAATTCTTAGATTCTCTCCTGGATCTGTTTTCCCAGGTCAGTTGTTTCTGCAATGAGATATTTCATGTTTTCTTCTCTTTTTTCATTCTAGATTATATTTGCCTGATTCTTAATGCCTCATGGAGCCATTAGCTTCTACTTGCCCAATTCTAAGTTTTAATGAATTGTTTTTCTTGGTTAGCTTTTGTAGCTCCTTTTCCATTTGTCCAATGTTTCCTTTCCTTTCCTCCAGTTAGGTTTTGTACCTCCTTATCCGTTTGGCCAACCTTATTTTTTTAAGGAGCTGATTGTATTTTTAAAATCATTGGTCAATTTTTCTTCTACCTCTCTAATTTGACTTTTAAAATCCTTCTTGAGCTCTTCCAAGAATACTCTTTGGGATTGAGACCAGTTCATGTTCCCTTTTGAAGTTTCAGATGTGGGTATATCATCAATGCTATCCTCTTCTGAATTCATATTTTGATATTCCCTATCCATGCAATAGGATTTTATGGTCTTTGCTTTTCTAATTTGATTCTTCTCATGGTGATTGCCTTTTTCCTGGCTTTTAAAGTGGTTCTCTGCTTCTGGGACAAAGGGTGCTCTGTTTCTCATTTCTTGTGCTAGGAGCTACAGGTCTGGTTACTGACTTTGAGTGCTATGGCCTCTGGTTCTTCCAACTATAAGCTATATATGCTTCAACTTACCTGGTGATGAGCTGGCTGATGTGTACCAAGGCTGAGGACAGGTGAGGTCTATCTGAGTTTCCTCAGGATTACATTACAACTCATGCAGTGAGGTGTGGCAGAGGGGTTCTGGTCATAGGGCATCTCCTCCTCCCCTAAGACTTTGCAAGAGCACAGGGATGCTCAGTATCTAGAGAACCTCATCTTCGCTGGTGTCTTTCCAATTTTCCTGGTTGTGCTAAGGCATACATGGGGTTCTGGTGTTGGTGCTTACCAGCTTCAAATCCCTGGTGCTCAGGATTTCCTGCTGGTGCACTGAGGTGGGATTTTCTGGGATGCTTTCTGTGCTTTACTGGTCCCCTTCAGCCAAAGCAAGAGGGACCCTTCCCATCAGTCTCCCTAACTCTCTCCTGAGCTAAAAGACTGCTGTACCCTTTCTGTTGGCTCTACTATTCTAGGATTTTTCCTGCGGTTAATATTCTCTGAGTTTTTCAAGGTCAACAATGGAGGACGAGAGTACTTACAGTTTATTATCTTGGCTCCTAGAAGTTCAAATAGGTGACTTTCAAACATTTAGTCTGCGTCCTGATAGCTCTAGGAATAGCTGCTGCTGCTGCCATGGACTCTGCTCTTCTCTCTCACCCAGCTCTGTCAGACTCCCATCCTGTACTAATTACTTTTTAGATACAATAAATAGAATATTGAAAAAAATGTTGAGAGTTATACACTTTCTTGGAGATCTTGACAACAGGTCCAGAGGAATTCAAACTAAAGGGCTTCCAGTTGGGATAAAAAGACAAAATGAAAAAGGAAGGATAAGTACACCAGGATATTAGTCAAAGTCAAAGAAATTCACAGTATGGAAGATTTCTATGTCCAATTGTATGTTAATGGGCAATTAGGAAAATTTTGTTGGGTAAAGACTATGTAGCTAAAGCAAGATTGTGATGAGTGGCTCCTTAAAAATTCCTGTGAGGATCAGTTAGACTGAATTGGACCTGGGGCATTCAATAGAACCATCCTTCTGTGAGTTGCACATGAAATGGGAAATCATATTTGTGCTAAGCGCTTACATAATAAAGCCTTCAAATTATTCTATGGCTTATAGTTGTGAGAGGGAGTAAGAAAAAAAAACTAGCTCTTTTAAAGGAGATGAGCTAATAGCAATTGAATGTAAACATCCTGTTGTCCCCATTATATATTGCTTAGGAAATAGAGTTTACGAAAAGATTATCACCTTGCATAGGTTTTTTTTTAATATACCTAGTGCAGGCTAGAGGTCAGATATTTGATACTCCAGTGTATTATTGTTGAGATTTAGGGGTAAGGGAACCCAAAATTGGGACACACAGATCCTGACCAAATGAATTTGACCCAAGCCTTCTTCCAGTCAAAGAAAAACAAGGTTCATTAAAGATTTGCCATATTGACCAGACTCTTAAGGGATATAACTATTTGTATTGCTTTTGCAAGTAGGTCAGATTGAATTGGAGCACTTTCATGGAAACAAGATGGATCTTACATTCATAAAAACTGTGGGAGGTATCTAGGGTTGGTCAAGTAGTCTGGGGTGACAGGAGCAGGGGTCTAGAGAGGACCTTGATTGGAATGGTGTCTAGATAAGATCAAGGGTGGGAAGTAGTCAAAGGATATCCTGAGTTAACAGAGAAAGGAGGGAGACTAGATGTGGGATACAATGAAAGGCTAGTTCATAGCCTCAGGCCAAAGCCAGAGAATTACAAGTAAGGCCAGTAGGGAGGATTAGTGGAATGGGTAGATGCCTCTGGCCAACACCAGGGACTTGACCTTGTGGGAAAGTTCAAGGAGAGTTCAGGGGAGTTTCTAGAGTCTACACATCAGGTCTTGTTATTTTAAAAACCTGCTAGTAAATCTGCCTGCCTTTAGTGTTTCCTCATTCAAATCTATCCCCCATTCAGTCAACAAAGTGATTTTCCTAAAGTATAGATCTGACTATGCCACACACCCTACTCAATAAACTCCCATGCTTCCCAATTACCTCCAGGATCAAATGCAAAATTTTCTGGTCTTCAAAGCTCTTTATCATCTATGTAGCCTCCTACCTTTCCAGTATTCTCCAAGCCAGTGGTACTGACCTCTTTAGAGCTCTACAAGAAGACACTCCATCTATACACTACAAGAATTTTCTCTGACTGTCCCTCATACCTGGAATGTTCCTCCTTTTCATCTCCACCTACTACGTTACTTGGCTTCAAATCTCAATTAAAATCCTATCTCCTGTGGGAAGCCTTCCCCAAACTATCTTGATTCCATTTATTTCCTTCTTTCAATTATTTTTCCCATATATCCTATATATTGATTTTTTGTGAGTGCCTTGAGTGCAGTGACTACCTTTTGCCTATTTTTGTATCCTTAGGGCTTAGTATGGGGCCTGGAACACAGCAGGCACTTAATAAATGTTTACTGACTACTATTAAATTGAGAACTGCTTTTTCCACAATTTAACAACCAATGGAGAATTAAAATGATTTTTTAATGATTTTCTTCTCACCATCCTCTACCCACACCCTTCTTAAAAGTTCCAACCTAGTGCCTGAGAAAATTCTCTTTCTAATCCTTGATATCTCATGGGAAAAGAAAAGCATGCCCTGAAGCCCACAAGCTTTATATCACAGTCTTTATCATTTCAATACCAGTTGAAATTTAATGTGTGTCAATCCCTTTCTAGCAGAGTTACTTCTTAAGACTTCCTGGAGAATGTAGAAGCAAGTGACTCATGACAAACACGATGAAGAGAGATCTTACCTGAAGTCAAAATGATACTGCTTCAGCAGAGTGAGTTAGGAAGAAAATAGCCTAGCAAAGATACTAAAGAATCAAGGAAGCATAGAAAAGGAATTTTAGACATGGAATTAACTCTAGTGATCAGCAAAATCAGCATCTACCTAGGATGCAGCATGCAAGGGTAGTGGTACAAAAAGGAATTATTAAAAATCTCCAGTACTTCAAGGAGTAATAATTACAGCTGTAGTCATTCAGCCTCTAGTGACACCAGTCATAGCCCTTGTTGACTTTAATACACTCACTGAGAATATTTGTGGCAAGAAAATTCATTGCCTTGAGGCCAGTACAGAGATGAGTGAGTCTGTCCACACATAACTTGACTCATCCTCATATTACAGGAAAGAAATAGTTAGGCCAGAATGCCAAACCTTCATAGCTTTCCAAGAACTCAAAGAATTTATCATCGGCTTACACAGCTTTTGAGAACCAAGTTTCTTCTTCTTACAATAAGAAAGATGGTGTCATGAATAGAAATAAAAGCTTCCTGAGGGTAGGAACTGGTTTGTTTTTGTTTTTGTATCTCCAGTGCCTAGCACACTAAGATAAGTTGTCCTCTGGGGTTATTTCCTCCACTCTTGTTTCCACTGCTGTGCTAGGTCTCCAGAAGGTGGCTAACTCCTCGATTTCAGGTTCTAGGTGATAACCATAAAGAATTGGGCCATGTAGTTCTGTTGGTCATGAACTTACACCAAGATGCTACCCAGAAGTCCTTGAAGTTTAGAAAGGTAGACCAAAGGTAGCTATTGCAGGTAATGATAGCTCCCCAATAAAGACATGCGAGATTATTTATCTAAGTGTATACACACCCACATATGTATGTGTATATGTATATTTATATGTGTGTATATATACATATATTTTGTGGGATTGTTTCAGTCATGCCTGACACTTCATAACATCTTTGAGAGTTTTCTTAGCAAAGATACTGGAGTGCTTTATTGTTTCCTTTTCAGGCTTATTTTTATAGATGAGGAACAGAGGCAAACACAGCTAGTGAGGGTCTGAGGTCAGACTTGAACTCATGAAGAAGAATCTTCTTGATTCCAAACCCAGTGTGCTATTCCCTGTGCCACCCAGCTGCCAATAAATGGATAGATATAGAGAAAGATATCAAGATAGATAGACAGACAGACAGACAGATTCATTAAGCAAGTTTTTATTGGCACCCATAAATATATGAGTATAATAATAATTAGCACCAATAAATAAATATTGGCACCAATATACATATACGTTTGTATAAGCATTTGTGTGTGTGTGTGTGTGTGTGTGTGTGTATGTACACATTCACATTTTTCCCTTCCACATACAAGGTGCCGGGGGAAAATGGGCTCAAACTTTAAGAGCAAATGGAATCCCTTTTGGAATCCCTTTTTCTCCCTTCATGGACACCCAAGAACTCCCTCTGAGGGTGTAGTTCTCTGCCAGGGTACTAGGGTTCAGTGCTCTTATACAGAGACCTGAAGTTGCTTTTCCTTAGTATGTATTGTTTATCCTCAGTTTATCTTTAAATCCTGATGCAGGTACTCCTCTCAGACATTGCTGCTCCAAGGTCATTGCTATCAGCTCTGGTAAACACTGACAACCATGTATTTGTAATTATAGATCTTCTACCTTTTAAAGTTTACCTGATCATCCTTCACCATCCCCCAAGGCTCTCTCAGGAGTCCTTCAATGTTGGATTCAATGATCCCTCAACTCCAGTCCTTCCAGACTGGCTTGCTGTTTTATTCATTGCCTCATAGGGCATCAATAATTCTCTTCACCCAACCACAAGAAATTTCCTGTGTGGCATCATATACTTTCATCCAATTACCCAAAACCCCAGTGATCTTTTCAAATTGATTAAGGATTAATCCAACTTTCTTAGTTCAGAAAACTAGGCCCAGAAAGAATAAAAGATGTGAGGAGAGATGGCTGCCCAGAGGAGAAGTGTGATATATAGTGGAAATTATAGTGAACATGAATTGAGATATGAGGTATATCTGGGTTCTGCCAAAGATTATCTCTGTGACCTTTAGCTCATAAGCAGAATATCTCTCACTATCTCCCTCATTAAATTATTGTGTGCATTATATTTTGTAAACTGTAAAATGCTAGACAAGTTAACTGTTCTAGGCACTCAGATCTGGGATGGAGAAACTACAGCCTAGAGACCACATGTGGCCCTCTAGGTCCTCAAGTGTGGTCTTTTGCCTGAATCCAAACTTCATACAACAAATCTTCTTAATGAAATGATTTGTTCGTAAAACTTGGACTTAATCAAAAGGTCACACTTGAGGACCTAGAGGACCATATGTGACTTGCAGGATGCAGGTTTTCCTCCACCCCTAGACTAGGTCTACTGGATAGAGAGCTGGGGCTGGAATCAGGAAGACCTGATTTTAACTCCAGTTTCAGATACTTACTTGCTGTGTGACCCCAATCAAATCACTAGTTTCTGTTTTCCTCACTTTCTTCAACTGTAAAATGGAGATAATAAGGGGTGTTGTGAGAGTCAAATCAAATGAGATAATATTTGTAGGGTGCTTAACATAGTGCCTGGACTATATTAGGTACCTAATGAATGTTTGTTTCCTTAACTATCGTTTTAAACTGGTGGCTTTCAGCATTCATTTCCTTGCTTTTTGTCTCATTTGATCCATTTGTAAAATGGCTTCTTAGTGTTCCAGGTCATATAATATGGCTTTGAGACATATTGGATCTAAAACATTTTTTAAAAATGGAGTAAATTCAGCTTAAGTTTCATCCATCTTGGATCCCATTCTAATACAGACACCTTAATTTCTTTTTTTTTTTATTTAATTTTTTTTACATTCATTTTCACAAATTTTTGGGTTCCAAATTTTCTCCCCTTTTATCCCCTCCCCCCACCCCAATACCCCAAGCAATCTAATTTTCCCTATCTCCAATCTGCCCTCTCTTCTGTCATCTCTCCCTTCTCTTGTCTCCATCTTCTCTTTTCTCCTGTAGGGCCAGATGACTTTCTATTCCTCCTTAACTGTATATCTTCTTTCCTAGTTGCAACAACAATACTAAACAGTTGTTCCTAAAACTTTGAGTTCCAAATTCTCCTCATCCCTCCCTCCCCACCCATTCCCCTTGGGACAGCAGGCAATTCAATATAGGCCATATCTGTGTAGTTTTGCCAATGACCTCCCTGATAGTCCTGTTGTGTAAGACTAACTGGATTACCATCCCTCCTAACCTGCCCCTCATTGTTTCTCTTCTGTCTTTTGATCCTGTCCCTCCCCAAGTGTTGACTTCAAATTGCTCCCTCCTCCCTTTGCCCTCCCTTCCATCATCCCCCCCTTGCAATATCTCTTTCTCCCCCACTTTCTTATACTGTAAGATAGGTTTTCATACCAAAATGAGTGTGCATTTCACTCCTTCGTTTAGTCAAATGTGATGAGGGTAAACTTTTTTTTTTTTCTCAGCTCTCCTCTTTTTCCCTCCACTAAGAAAAACTCCTACCTGCCTCTTAAATGACATATAGTTACCCCCTTCCCTTTCCCTCTCTTTCCTCCCCCTACATTTCTCTCTCACCATTTACTCTAGTTTCTTTTAAGGTATGGTCCCATCCTATTCAGTTCAATCTGTGCTCTCTATCTCTGTATGTGTGTGCATGTGTGTATGTGTGTGCATGCGTGTACATGTGTATGTGTGGTCCCACCAACTACCCAGATACTGAAAAGTTTTAAGAGTTACAAATATTGTCTTTCCATGTAGGAATGTAAACAATTCACTCATGGTAAGTCCCTTAAGACTTCTCTTTGCTGTTAACTTTTTCATGCTTCTTCTCATTCTTGTGTTTGAAAGTCAAATTTTCTTTTCAGCTCTGGTTTTTTCATCAAGAATGATTGAAAGTCCTCTGTTTCATTGAAAGACCATTTTTTCCCTTGAAGTATTATACTCAGTTTAGCTGGGTAGGTGATTCTTGGTTTGAGTCCTAGTTCCTTTGCCTTCTGGAATATCCTATTCCACGCCCTTCGATCCCTTAATGTAGAAGCTGCTAGATCTTGGGTTATCCTGATTGTATTTCCACAGTACTGGAATTGTTTCTTTCTAGCTGCTTGCAAGATTTTGTCCTTGAGCTGGGAGTTCTGGAATTTGGCCACAATGTTCCTAGGAGTTTCTCTTTTTGGATCTCTTTCAGGTGGTGATCGATGGATTCTTTCAATACTTATTTTGCCCTCTGGTTCTAGAATGTCAGGGCAGTTTTCCTTGATAATTTCATGGAAGATGATGTCTAGGCTCTTGTTTTGATCATGACTTTCAGGTAGTCCCATAATTTTTAAATTGTCTCTCCTGGATCTATTTTCCAGGTCAGTTGTTTTTCCCATGAGATATTTCACATTCTCTTCCATTTTTTCATTCTTTTGGTTTTTTTTGGTGATTTCTTGGTTTCTCATAAAGTCATTAGACTCCATCTGTTCCATTCTAATTTTGAGAGAACTATTAAATTCAGTGAGCTTTTGAGCCTCTTTTTCCATTTGGCTCATTCTGCTTTTGAAAGCATTCTTCTCCTCATTGGCTTTTTGAACCTCCTTTGCCAATTGGGTGAGGCTATTTTTCAAGGTGTTAATTTCCTCAGCATTTTTTTGGGTCTCCTTTACCAAGGTATTGACCTGTTTTTCATACTTTTGTTGCATCTCTGACATTTCTCTTCCCAGTTTTTCCTCCACCTGTCTAACTTGCTTTTCAAAATCCTTTTTGAGCTCTTCCAGGGCCTGAGCCCACCCACCACCTCCCTGGGGTGTCTGGGGTACTGAGGCCCCGCCCTCCACATCTTTCCCTGATGGCAAGGATACGTCCTCATCATCAGATCCGAAGGTCGGGATCATTTGCATTTGTTGGAAAAAACTCTCTAAAGTCTTATTTTTCTTCCCTTTTCTAGGCATTTTCCCAGCCAGTTACTTGACTTCTGAGATTCCTTTCCACCCCTGCCTGGATCCGCCCAGCTAGTGCTTGGCCTCTGAGATTTAAATGGGCTTTCCTCCTGCCGGCTGTCAATCAGTGAGCTTTAGTTCAGGTGCTGGGGTGGGGCCAGGGCCGCCTCTGAGACTCTGATCCCTCGGGGGCTTTATGCAGAGACTTTCAGGAATGGAATGGGTGGGAGCGGGGTGGGGGGCCCGCCTCCTAAATCCCGCTCCCTTGGGGGCTTTAAGCAGAAGCCTTCAGTAATAGAGCGGGGTGGGGGCAGGGCCATCTCCCAGGCTCAGCTCCTTCAGGTTTTATGCGGGAATCTTCCGTAATGAAGATCCTGCCTGCTGTTGGGGGATTCCTGAGACCTGGGCTGCTGCCGCCTCAGCCGCCGCCCACATCTCTGCCTCTGCCGCTTCCTGCCCCCGTCCTCGCCGCTGCCGCTTCCTCCCGAGGGGGCCCGAGTCACGGAGACGCCCCGCTTCTCCTCTCCTTCAGCCCGGCCTTCTTTCTCACTGACCTGTAGCTTCTGTGGGTGGAGGGACTTTCCCGGCTGCTGGAGCTTCCGTCTCTGAAGCCTGCTTGGATCAGCTTCTCTGGGGCCTCGGCCAGGGCAGCGCTGGGGGTCGGGTCCACTTTCCGGGGCACGCTGGACCCTGGGGACGGGTCTTCAGGGCTCCCTGGAACGGAAATCTCTTCCACTCTGCTTCTGCACACCTTGTATTCACCCAGAAGTTATGGGGGACTCTTTTTACATTAATTCTATGGGCTTTGGTTTTGGAGCTCGTAAACATGCATTCTTCTACTCCGCCATCTTGGCTCCGCCCCCCCAGACACCTTAATTTCAAAAATAACACAAGAGGTAGCCTCATTACTGAGGCCGTCCCAGTCAGTGTTTCCAGAGAGAGTATACCTCCATTGCATTAATCATATTTGCTCCTCTGCTTGCTAAATATATTGATTAAACACCCAAATGTCCAGGAAGTTGTTCACTGCTATGAGCTGCTACTATAAAGACTCAGTTAATACAATAGGATAGTCAGAGTAATTTGCTTGTGAAGGGAAAAGGCAGTAACTATTTCCAATAAGGCTTGTGAGGGCACCAGCCTCTCTCTATCTCTCTCTGAGATCCCTGTATCTGGCTTATAAATTAGAACTAATCCAGGTAATAAGGCTGAGAGGTAAAGGAAAGCCCGCGTAAGCCTTTATTGTGTTAGAACCATGTAGTTCTAGGGAATCTGATCACTAGGATAACAATCCCAACGTAGGAAGGGAGGAAGTAAGTATTCATCAAGCATCCATGTGCCAGACTCTGTGTAAGCACTTTATCAATATTATCTCATTTGATCCTTATGACAACCCTATGATTAGGTGCAATTATTATCATCCCCATTTTACAGTTGAGAAAACTAAGTCAGACACAGTAACATACTCAGAGTCAAACAACTACTAAATGTTTGAAGTCAAATTTGAACTCAGGTCTTGTCACTTTGGGCATAACATTTTTATCAAATATACCACTTAGCTATCTCTATGTTAATATTCTTGCTCCTCCACTTTGTATTTGCCTTTGGGAGAAATCTTATAGAATGGAATCCATTTCAATTGCTAGAGATCTTAAGACTTGGAATGCACCAAGGGCTGAACAGTGATGATGCTATATGTAATGAAATGAAGCAGACCTGTAAACTTGACAAAACATTTTGAATGCTTCTCTATTCCATTCACCATATGTCTGTCAGAATTTATGGTACAAGGGAATGACTGCTGAATCTATGTGACAGGCTTCTTCATAGACCCTAGCTAGCTGAAGTGGCCTCTGATCACCCTTCTTACGTACTAGGAAGTCCCTATCTTCCTTTTGCTGGTTTAGAATGATTTATTTAAGCAGAAATTGCAAGAGCCTCCAGATCATGATCAGTTTTTCATCACAATCTACTTGTGAATGACAAGGGAATGGGACAGGGTCCCAGTCCAAGCCATCTGCTAATTGACTCCTCATAAGTTCCCTTACCTACTCAGATTCTGTGCCTCAGTCTGGCAACAACAATCACAAATAAGGGCAGAGACCCAGAGCTCTGGATGATAGATTAGGGTCAGTATGTGTGTTCCATCTTGTGCTGGTGACACGGCTACCAGTGATTGAGACTGAAGGCCTTAGAAGTCACATGCTTGTAGGCCTATGAATAACAAACTACCTCTGACCTCTTAGGTTCCTTCTCAGTAATTTACCCATGATGTCCTTATAATCTAGAGTCAGAGCCTGGGTTCCAATCTCAACTCTCTTATTTACTACTTGGGTGGCATTGGACCAGTCTCTTGACCTTTCTGGACCTCAATTCTATATCTGTTGAATGAAGGGGTTGGACTAGACCAAGATTTCTTAACCTACATTTGGCATGAATTCCTTTGGCAGTGTTGTGAATCTTAGGGACCCCTTCTCTTAATAATGAGCAATGCACAAAATAAAATGAACAGGACAACAAAGGAAAACAATTATACTGAAATGTATAAAAAAGGAAAAAAAGGTGTGAAAAATTATTTTTCTTAGTAATCATCTTGGAAACTCAAAGCTTCCCCATCCCCTTTTCTTTCAAAGTTCAGTTCTTCAGAAGAACTTAATCTAAATGGGTTTATTCCTGCTCATTATATTGCCCAGCAGGTCTGGGAAAATGTTGATCCTTCTCTGTCAACACAGGTGACATGGAAATTGATGTTTCTTTGATTAGGATTAAGTGACCTAAGTCAAGACCTCATTTTAATAAAACTCACATTCCAGCATGTTGACCAATTGAAATTGATTGGCACCCCTTGGGAACACCTACTCTTCAAAGGTCCTATAGCCATGTACCCCCAAATTCCAAATAGAGTTAGTTCTGAACTGCCTCCTTAGGGGGGGCAGTTATGTACTGTAATTACCGTGTAATACATGTCAAGTCAGCTTGAGAGAAATTAAACTGTGGACACATGCACCCTAATTTTGATTGCTCTTTCTTAGGACAGATTCTGCTTCAAATTGGGGTTTGTGGGGTTTTGAAGTTCACAAAGATCAAGGACTCCAAGTTAAGAAACCTTTCATGGATGACTTTTGAGGTCTCTTCCAGTTATAAATGATGATCCAGTGATTCCTTGCAACAAGAGGTCAAGTAAAGTGACCTTTGCAAGTAGCAAAGTGAAATAATGAGAGTGAAGCAGTTGACTTTGCCTTTCAGTACTGTGGTCTGTTCCCTTTGTTAAAAAAATAAATGAAGCTCTGGGGGATGAGACAGGGGAGGGAAATCCCTCCCCCAAAGGTTAATCTGCATGGCATCACTCCCGAGATGGCTCCCAGGGTAGAAATTGAATTCTCCTTGTTTCTTCCCTGAAACATATTGAAAAAGGCCCCTTGGAGAGTCTGGTAAGAGCTTAGCCATCCTGAATGTCCCTCCCCATGGAGTCAGAATCACTGAAGATAACCAAGCTCCAGAAATCCCACTGCTCTTGCTCCTCTCTACTGAGCTCTGCAGTTGAGGCATGCAGTTAGCATATGGACAGAACCCTTGAGGAGTCAAGGTTTCACAAGCAAAATAATGATGGCTATACTGTTTGGAAAGGCATACTACGGCAACTTCATGTCAAGATAGCTGATGCAAGGATTTTATTCCATTTTTGATGAGGGAATGGAGAGTTGTAGACACAGCATGGTACAAGAGAAAGCAAAGCAAAACACAACATTGGATTTGATGACCCTGGACACCTGAACTCAAACTAGAGTTGTGTCACTTCTCTGACCATTCCTTTATCTGTAATAGAAAGGGTCTAGGCTAGATTATATACAAAGTGTTTTCTAACTCTAAAGCATATAATCCTATGGTTTCTTACCATAGATATTGCAGACAGATGACACCCACCTACCCTACCCACTCCTGCCCCAATCCTCAATTCTTTCCTCTTTCCACTAAAAACTACACTGTCTCCTGTAGGGACCAAATGAGGGATACAATCCTCATGTAGGAAAGAGACATTTGTAAGACCTTACAGCTTTTAGGACACATTGTTTTAACCCTACAAATTGCAAATATGGTAGGTGATTCAATTCTAGTCAAAAAAGTTCAGTAAACATTTATTAAGCACCTACTATGTGACAGACACTATATTAAGTGCTGGGAGTACAAATAAGAAAGTCTGTCACTGACGTCAAGGAGCTTATATTCTCATGAAAGAGGATAACATACAAAATGAAACTGTGAAGGGAGGAGAACCAAAGGTACCACGATGTTCAGTAGATTGGAAACCAAATTGAGTTATTGATAGAAAATAGAGAATTAACTGGAGAGTTCTGAAAATTGTGAGTTTATTGATTCATCCTCTAGTCCTCCAATCAGAAGGGGGAAGCAAGTGTGGGATTTGAGAAGATGTTGAGTGCTAAAATATTAGTCAATCTGCATAATGATGAGATTTCAGTGGATCAACTTATCCTGGTTGGAGGCATAATGTTCAGTGGAGTCAAGACTCAGCTAAACTGCTGATGGAAAATGGATTGTGGGGCAACTAGGTAATACAGTAGAGAAAACATGGGCCCTAGAGTCAGGAAGATCTAAGTTCAAATTTGACCTCAGATATTTACTAGCTGTGCGTTCCTGGTCAAGTCACTTAACTTCAGTTGCTTACCCCTCTCCCTCCTAGGTGATGAGGAAATCTATCTTGTGACATCTAACTGAGGGACAATCACAGCAAAAGAGATAATCATGTAGCCCACAACACTCCTCAGCATAGCCTGAAGTAGATTAAGGTACAATTAGGAAATATTTAGCAAAAATTGAAAATAGAGCAAAATATAGATAATGTTAATATGTTAATAAATCAATATTTGGTCTACTGCTATCCTTATGTAGGATTTAGTGGCCCCTCTTTCTATTTGAGTTTGACACCACTGTGATGGAGCTTGAGTATGTTGTAAAGGAAACCTTGATTCCAAGAAGCAGAAGTGAGGAGAATGTCCAATCCAAGCTTGCAGCACAATACTTAAGTCCCCTGATATGAACTCTCTTCTGACTTCTTCAAATCTGGACCTAGTTGGTGTGTGTCCAAGGGCTTCATTCAAAGCTAACCCTAAATGCTCCAGGACTTACATATAGAAACTCCTGCTCTTTAATGTTCTAATGACCCTATACAGAGCAGTCAGATGGTACAGTGGTTAGAGCACCAGGCCCAAAGTGAAAAGACCTGAGAGACTCAGACACTTACTAACTTACTGGACAAGTCATTTAACCTCTGTTTGTCAGTTTATTCATCTATAAAATGGAGATAACAACAGTACCTACCTTCTCGGGTTGTTAAGGGGATCAAATGATATATTATTTCCCAAACACTTAGCACAGTATTTGGGGCATAGTAAGCACTATATAAATGTTAGCAATAATTGGCTAGTATATACTGATGAAATTCAAAGGGAAAAGGAAACCCTAGACTTACAGGCTCAAAGTCTCTCCTTCTGGAGCTCCTGAGGTCTAGGAACAAGAGTCGCTGTGCAGAATATTTTGATAGTAATACTTCCTCTTATCTAGAAGGTCACATAATCAATCAACAGGCTCTTTCTATATTCCAGGTACCAGGCTAGACTCAGGATATAAAACAGAGTGATGGCCTGAGAGTGAAGAGGATCTGGGGTCAAATTCTGCTTCTCATACTTATTTGTTAGTGGTGAGACAATGGACAAGTCTCTGTGCCCTCAGTTTTCCTCATCTGTAAATTGAAAATAAGACATTCAGTACATACCTTGCAGGTGTATTATGAGGCTTAACTGTAATAATGTATGTAAAGTATTTTGCCAATTTTAAAGGACCATATAAGTAGCCTAATTGTTTGTCATTGTTGATAGACACCTGCAACACAAAGGTTGCTCCATAGCATTTGCTGATGCCCTCCCCCACCTTCCATATTAGGATGATAGGACTGTAGGTTTAAATGTGAAAAAGCACATTATAGGTTAACTTCAAATCTAGTGTTTTTCCTAATGCTTTCTGAAATCTTCAGTAACTCATCAAAAGACCTTCATTTTGCCTCTGTGCCTGCCCATCTAGCATTCACTACTCTGGGGTCATGTAGAACTGGAAGGTGGGCTTTCTCAATCATAAGGGTCGTGAATTAATAACTGAAACATCAAGGTCAAGGGATTTCCTCTGGCCAGGGTCAGTCCAAGGCAAGAGTATGCCCTGGGTACAATCACAGAATCATCTCAGGGGTATGGGGCCCCAAATGTCCTTGAGCAGGGATGGCTTATAGAGCATTCCCAAGAAGCAATCAGCTCTCTTTCTTTTAAAGACTTCAAGTTATAGGGAGATCACAATATATCACTGTAGTCTACTCCCTTTGTAAACAGCCCTAATTGGGAAGATCCTCCTATTTAGTGAAAATTTGTCTTTCTGAAATTTTTCTGATTTCTCTTCCTTCTGCATATGGAAGAAAAGCAAAACAAATGGCATAATGAAAGCCCTCTTTCATATGTAACCTTTCAAGTATTTGAAGATAGTGACTGTGCTCTCCTTCTCTTCTTCTCTCCAAGTGAACACGCCCAGATTCTTTTCAGGTCCCAGTTCACTTCCATTTCCCTTATATTCCATGTATGTCATTTGTCCCCATATGTCCTGCTGGGTACCTTGCCTATGTCCTACCATATAAGGCCTTATTTTCTTTTACCACTAATGCTTATATGGTTAAGAAACATGGACATAATGGAAAGAGGATATACATGGTTAAGAAACGTGGACATAATGGAAAGGGGATGTACATCGTTAAGAAACATGGATGTAATGGAAAGGCTTGAAAATAAATGACTAGTCTGAGATGCTATCTTTTTAGTGGATTTGTGTAACATTAGGGAAATCGTTTAACTTTTTAATCTCTCTAAAATCTGAAAAATTGAATTAATGTCATTTGTCCCACCTATCTCAAAGAATATTGGGGCACCAACAAGGTAAAAATAGATAAATAGCATTAGATAGAACCACAAAATTCTTTGTAAATATAAGGTATAAATATAGCTGTTAGCTGAAAAATCCTTAACTATCTGAAGAGATTAGTATAGTAGAAGGGACACTGGATATAGAGCCAAATGACTTAATTCTCGATGTTAACTCTAATAATTCTAATCTTATAACATAGGACAAAGAATAACCTCCTGAGTCTGTTTCCTTATCTGTACAGTGGGGACAATACTCATACTACCTCCCTCGTTTGGTCGCTTTGAGAATTACAGGAAACAATGAATACAAAGTAAATTAAAGGGATATAGAGATATAACCTATCATAATTACTTAATCAGAAAGATAGAACGTAATGCAATTTCATTGAGAATAATTGTGGAATAAATAATACAATTTCAGAAAAATTAAAGGTGATTATCATTTAGAGGAAAATAGAAAGATTCATGGTAGGTGTTAGGCTTCAATATTTAACAAATAACAAACTAAGAAAAGGAAAACAGAATAAGGGTTATCAAAAAAACTAAAAAAATAACAGAGAAGAGTGAGATGATTATAAATAAGAAATGGATAGCTATGAGCTCCAGAGGTATCATCATGGGTGTCACAAGAAGTCAAAGAAGATTCCTCACAATGTTGTATGTATATCTATAGTCTTATGGGAGGATATAGACAAGAACCACAAAGGATGGACAGCATGAATGGGTTTCAATTTGCATAGTTAAAGAGAGCATGTACATTAATGAGATCATAAATCCATTTGAATATTTGAATAAGTTATTCAAAGCCCCAAAGCCTTCAAGAGTCTAAGAAGTGACTTTTAATGCTGCAATTTTTAGGTAGCAATGAGAGTAGTTATAGAAATAATTTTGAGCAGGGGCCCACCATATATGTGTGTGTGTGTGTATGTATAAATTATATATGTATACATATATATATATATACATATATATATATATTTATATACAGCTTCACCTACTTCACCTAGGCTCCTAAGATGAATGGCATAATATTACAATTGAAAGAATGTTAGCTTTGGAGTTAGAGAAACAGGGTTCAAGTCATAGTTCTTCCATTGACTGCTATGTTACTTTGGGCAAATCCCTTAATTGCGATGAGGGGTGGGGACTCAGAGTTTTACCCTGTGTTATGAAAAACTACATGACACCTATGATTCAGTCAGGCTCAGAATCTATGACCTTCCCTCAAAGTTAATCATCACTGACATCTTGCTTTCCTTGGCAAATCTCAGTTCTCTTGTAACATTTCTGAAGTTATCTCATTGAGGTGACTGGCTTTCATTTTAACAGAAGGAAAAAGCAAAGGAAAAAATAGGTTCCTATATTGAAAACATGACAAAACAATAGCCAATTATGTGCCTATGTGACTCGTTCCATTTTCAGTGTGAGTTTTCATTTTGAGTGGTGCAGCAATGGTATATAGCTCTCCATTCCCTTCCCCAATAAAACATCTGGCTACAAACCGGAATTTTCATTAAAAGAGTGCAGGGAGCTTTGGCATAATTCATCCCTAAGTCCCCTTTTGGAAAGTACTTGTATAGAGCAATCTTCTTCTTAATATGAATCTGATATTCTTTTCCTGGCAAGAGAATTACATTCAACTACTGTAAAGAAGGTTTGTTTTTTGAATAGGGAACCTTTTGCCAAGAAGATGAGTGAGAATATGGGGGAGGATGAATGTTATATTGTTATGGGATGATATATTATTATTTTCAAAGCTCTGAGGAGAAAAACTCAACCTTGTCAGCCTTGATTTATGTTGGTTCATTCTGTGATTCAATAAGAAGGTCAGGTAAGCTTAACTAGAATATTTTGTTATATATATTTTGCTACTGAGAGCAATGAAATGTCCCTCCCCCATTCCCTACTCTCACCCCTTTCTATCCTTTGCACCTAAGTTACTGCTGAAAAAGGTACAGAGTGTAACATATTTACACATCAGCTCTACCAAGAGGCCATAGAAAAATTAGTTTTCTAGCATCCTTTGAGGTTATCCAGTACTATCTGATTATGGATGGGAAAACTGAGGTATAGAGAAAGAAAGTGGTATGTCAGCTACACAGCCAGAGAATCTCCCAGATGGAAAGGCCCTCAGAAGCCATTGAGTTCAACTGATTACTACCTAGAAATTCCTTCTACAACATGTCTGACAGTCATCATCCAGTCTCTTCTTCAAAATTTTCATTGATGAGAATCCACGATCCCCTACGGTACTTATTCCACCTTTGACTAGTTCCCATTGAGAGCGGGGGAGAAACTTCCTAATATGGGGCCAAAATCTGTCTCAATAAAAGCTTCCACTCACTGCTCCTAGTTTTTTGGTAGGAGTCAAGTGAAAAAAAATTGAATTGTTTTCCCCATGAAATTCCTTCAAAAGTTGCTATTGCAACTCCCATTCATTCCAAATCTTTTCTGAGTTGAACATAAATTCCTTCAAGTATCCATCATATGGCTGTTAACACTCTTCTCAACCATCCTACATACTCTTCTATAAATATACTCCAGAAACCTATTTATTATGTATTCACTAGCCCAGAGACCCCTTCAAAATATCATCATAATATCTCTGGCCTGATTCACAGGAATTACACAAGCATTAGCCAACATCAGTCATGTACCAGCCTCTCTTCTAGTCACTGAGAAGACAATGCAAAAGTCAAACTCTCCTGCTCTTCAAAGAATTTGTATTCTATAAGGGGAGACAAAATGGAGTTTTATAATTAGGTACGAAAATGAACAAATTTAATTCTTAAACATCATTTGGATGAGAGGCACCAGCATCTGGGATTCTCAGTCTGTAAATCAATATGCTTTTATTGAGCAGCTACTATGTGCCAGGCACTGTGTTAAACACTGGAAATTCTCATATAGAAAATGGTATTTACATTGAACTTTGAAGGAAACTAGAAATTCTAAGAGATAGAAGTGAGAAGGAAGGACATTCTCAGCATTGGCAGTATAGTCTGTGCAAATGTATGGAGAGGAGACATGAGGTACCATATATAGTGAATAGTGAGAAGGTCATTTTGGCAGAATTACAGAATTTCTTAATGGGATTAATATCTAATAGGACTAAAACTTCGGTAGGAGTTAGGTTGTGAAAAACTTTAAATACCAAATAGAGAAGTTTATATTGTATGATAATGATAATAGGAAACAATGGGAGTTAATGGCATTTAGGGGTGATATGGTCAGATGCTTCATTTAGGAATTTCACTTTGGTAGGTCTGAAGAGAGGACAGAAACATGAGGCTGAGAGAACAATTGCAATAATCTATATGATAAATAATTAGCCATGAGTGGTTGGTTTTTGTCCTTCATTCTCAAAGAGGACCAAAATGACATCATTATGATAAAGTGAAATTTCAGTGTGTTTGACTGTGGCTGATCAGACCAATACAGGCTCAGAGTGCTCTACCACAGGTTGGGCACAGATAGTACATGTGAATATTTGGGGTGGATACTCTGAATTTGCACGTCCTACATTTACTTTGTACTGTCTCAATTCTGCTTTGCTCATAGAGCGCAGCACCCTTTCTGATGTGGGCACACCATGCTGAGCAGTTCTGTGCCAGTGTCTCCCATGTTGCATAATCAAATCTAAAGTCCTTGAAAGAGATCTTGAGAGCAAAGAGTAGTACTTGTATTGAGGCAGAGTTACAATCCACATAAGAAAAATAAAAATTCCTAACAGTGAAAGTTACAACAAAATGTATTGAGCCACCTTGGGAGGGAGTGGGTTATTCTTACTGAAGATCTTAAATTAAAGGCTGAAAAATGACTTGTTATAGTGTGCAGAAGGACATTTTTATTCATATATGAAATGAACTACATGATCTCTGAGGTCTCTCAATGATTAGACTAAAATGACTGGGTATTCTCCCCAAATTGTTATTTCTAAATATTAACAGATTCTTCCAAATACCCAATATAACAAATCTTGACCAATTACTTCTCACTTCATTACCTTTATTTCTCTATTTTGTTATGTTGCAATTTTTGAACCTGCTTTTCTCATTACTTTGCCTTAACAATCTTCATCTTGTTAAAGACACACACACACACACACACACACACACACACTATAGTCAGTCATTGGCCTGCTTTAGTAGTAAAGTACTTAAAGAACAAAAGAATTTTTAAATTGGAAGGGTGCTTGGAGGTGATCTAACCTAGTGTTTCTCAAGCTTTGATCATTAGACTGGTGAAAAAAAGATTGTCAAGTTTTTGACGCAGGTTGACAAAACTTTTGATAGCTAAGACTCTTACTTAGTTAAAATCTTATATATTAGAAAAACTATAAAAGTTAGTTCCTTGGAAACACAACATGTCAGATCTGGAAGGGACCTTAGAGATCATCTATTCTAATATCATTGTTTTCCAAATGAGAAAATGGAAGTTTTATGAAGTGAAATGACTAGTTGAGACTCCAAATCAGATCTTATAAATTCCAAGTCCAGACTTCTTTCTACTATTCCTTCTTCCCCCAGTACTCTACTCTTTTCATCCCTGCCTCTTACTTTCTTCCTGGCTCCTACTCCTTATTCCTTGAGCCACTAAGAACTACTCACTCCACTTTCGATGCTTTCCTTTCAGTTCAATCTATGCTCTTACTGATTTGAGAGAACTCTCCATATGGAAATTCTCCATCACTATCAATGTAATCTTCAATTTATTTGTTCTTTATAGCTTTAAAGAATTGCCTGCAGTCACTAGAAATTAGATAACATGCCATGACCATGGAGCTCATATGTGGGAGAGGATAGACTTGAACCCAGGAAATACGTGACTGAGAAAAATTCAGTTGTTCAGGAAAAGACTGAACAAACAAAAACATTCTTTTGCCCTGCCAACTGATGATCTGAGTTCAAATCAGGTCTCAGACACTTACTTAACTAGGTAACCCTAGGCTAGTCACTTAACCTCTATCTCCCTCACTTTCTTTGCCTGTAAAATAAGGATAATAATAGCACCTACTTTCCAGGTTGGTGCGAGGATAAAGTGAGTTAATATTTGTAAAGTGTTTTGCAAGCATTAAATTCTATATAATACTAGTCAATATTATCAATCATTATGTTAGAACTAAAAAGAAATTTTAGATTTAAAATACTAACCACCCCCAGTTTCTCCTTTTGGGCCTCCTCTAACAATGATTTCAAGTTCCCTTACCCTTTTCTCACTGTTCTCTGGACACCTTACTTTTAGAGGAACCTTTCAGCCAGATATCAGAGTCGAGGAAATAAGCCCCCATAGAAACCTTACCTGGCAATTGTCCCTGTAGCTAGTGTGGTCTCCACTCATTCAGCAAGTCAGGGCTACTGAAAATCCAGAAAAAAAAAAGTTCTAATGGTTCAGGGTCAGAAGTAGATAATATTTTTTATCAGTGGAAATCACAGTAAACAACAGGTTTTACCATGTGCCTGGCTTCCATACCCTATTGACTGGGGGTTTTTGTAATCTATTCTGCAGCTACACCGTGTTATAAACATTGTATCCCCAATTAGAACATGAACTTGAGTGCAGGGATGGTCTCCCTATCCTACTATCTTCATCCTTAGCTCTTGGAAAAGTGCTCAGTACATGGTAAGTGCTTCACATATATTTTATAATTAATTTTCATTCAACTAGCCTTTCACTCAAAAGACCTCACTGGCTAATACCAGTCAGTCATTCAGATGGATAAATAATTATTTTATCTTACTAAGTACTTACTATGGGTCAGGCATGTGCTAACAGTTGAGATTATGAAGGATGACAAAAACGTTATATCCTCAGTCTAATTCCAATGGCAATTTCCCAAGGAAATTAAGGAGATGTAAATCTTCTATGAGGTCATACCCACTTAAATCTATTATCTATATCTTGGATGTAGATGGAGTTTTCAAGAGAAGATGTGCCTTAAAACTAGAGGTAGAAAAGTTGAATATAATGGTTTTTAATAGCTAGAGCTGGACTGAAGCCTTGTTAGGACTACAATACAGCTTCTCTTCTCCAATTCTCTTCAGAGACCCTGAAGTCAACTGGCCCTGCACGCCATGTTCTCCCACTTGAACAAGAGTTGCAAAAATACAGCTGTGAGCACTACATTTTCTGTGAGAGAATATAATTCACTTTAAACCTTCAAATGTCACTTCATTACAGGGATCTCTGCTGAAAACACAAGAGCTCTGCAGCTGGGGCACCAAAGGCCCCACTATATCAGAAAATGACAGAGGAGTTTCTGACAACTGAGATTTCAGAGGACTTGGACAGTTTGTTCAGAAACTGCGTGGGGTTTTAAATCTGATTTCCCTTTGAAGGGTCTCTCTCATCTGGTTCTGTGAAGAGAGGAGAGTCAATTAAAAAGGTCTGGTAGCATGAGTGCTAGAGCCCTTTATCCAACTCAGTGTGGCGGAGAGATTGAAGGCCTGGAATAGAATGTTACATTGAGATTGCTGCTGACCTTTCATGACTGGCAAGGCAGTTCAAGGTTATCTTGAAAGGGACAGAAACATCAACAACCTTAAAAGACTTGGCTGATTTCTTGAAGCAGAACAGTAGTGGAAAGGAGGAAGTCATTGTATCTCAGAGATTCAAAAATAGTTAATTTTTTAAATGTATATTTATTTATTTTTAGTTTTCAGCATTCATTTCCAGAAGATTTTGAGTTTGACATTTTCTATTTCTTCCCCTCACCCCAAGATGGCATGCATTCTAATTACCCCTTCCCCCAGTCTGCCCTCCCTTTTATCATTCCCCCCTTTATCCCCTGACCTTTTACTTTCTTGAAGGACAAAATAGATTTCTGTACTCCATTGCCTGTATATTTCATTTCCCAGCTATATATAAAAACAATTTTCTAACATTTGTTTTTAAACTCTCTCCCTTCTTCCCGCCCCACCCACCATCATTGAAAAGGTAAGCAATTCAATAGTTTATAAATGTGTAATTATGCAAAACACTTTCATAATAATCATGTTGTGAAAGACTTACTATATTTCCCTCCATCCTGTCCAGCCCCCAAATTATTCTATTTTCTCCTTTGACCTTTTTCTAATGTGTTTGCTTCTGACTACCCCTCCCCCAATCTGCCCTCCTTTTTTTTAATCCCCTTCCCTCTTATCCCTTTTCTCCCTACTTTACTGTAGGGTAAGATACCCAATTGAGTGTGTATGTTATTTCCTCCTTAAGTCAAATTCAGTGAGAGTAAGATTCACTCATTCCTTCTCACCTCCTACTCTTTTCTCCTCCATTGTGAAACCTTTTTCTTGCATCTTTTATGTGAGATAATTTACCCCATTCTATCTTTCCCTTTCTCTTTCTCCCAATATATCCTTCTCACCCCTTAATTTTATTTTTAGATATCATCCCTTCATATTCAACTCTGTGCCATCTACCTATCTATCTATCTCTCTGTTTATCTATCTATATTTCCTTCAACTACCCAAATACTGAGAAAGGTTTCATTAGTTACAAATATCATCTTTCTGTGTAGGAATGTAAACAGTTCAACTTAAATAAGAGTCTTATGATTTCTCTTTCCTATTTACCTTTTCATATTTCTCTTGATTCTTATATTTGAAAGTCAAATTTTCTATTCAGCTCTGGTCTTTTCATCAAGAATGATCAAAAGTCCTCTATTTCATTGAATGTCCATTTTCCCCTGGAAAGATTCTACTCAGTTTTGCAAGGTAGATGATTCTTGGTTTTAATCCTAGCTCTTCTGACCTCTGGAATATCATATTCCAAGCCCTTCAATTCTTTCATGTAGAAGCTGCTGAATCTTGTGTTATCCTCATGGCATTTTCACAATACTTGAATTATTTCTTTCTGGTTGCTTGCAATATTTTCTCCTTCACCTGGGAACTCTGGAATTTGACTATAATATTCCTAGGAGTTTTCCTTTTAGGATCTCTTTCAGGAGGTGATTGGTGAATTTTTTCAATTTCTATTTTATCCTCTGGTTCTAGAATATCAGGACAGTTTTCCTTGATAATTTCCTGAAAGATGCCAAGGCTCTTTTCTTGATCATGACTTTCAGATAGTCCAATAATTTTTAAATAATCTTTTCCAGATCTATTTTCCAGGTCAGTTGTTTTTCCAGTGAGGTATTCACATTGTCTTCTGTTTGTTCATTCTTTTGGTTCTGTTTTATTATTTCTTGATTTCTCATAAAGTCATTAGCTTCCATTTGCTCCATTCTGATTTTGAAGGAATTATTTTCTTCAGTGAGCTTTTGGACTACCTTTTCCAATAGGCCAATTCTGCTTCTTAAGGCATTCTTCTCTTCATTGCTTTTTTTACCTTCTTTTGCCATTTGGGTTAGTCCAATTTTTAAGATGTTATTTTCTTCAGTATTTTGGGGTGATCTCCTTTAACAAGCTGTTGACTCGATTTTCATAATTTTCTTCCATCGCTCTCATTTCTCTTACCAATTTTTTTCTTACTTGATTTTCTAAATTCTTTTTGAGCTCTTCCATGGTCTGAGACCAATTCATATTTTTCTTGAAGGGTTTTGATGTAGGAGCCTTGACTTTGTTGCCATCTTCTGGTTATATATTTTGATCTTCTTTGTCACCAAAGTAAGATTTTATAGTGTGAGTTCTTTTACAATGTATATTCATCTTCCCAGTCAAATATTTGACTTTCTAACTCTTTATAAACATAAGACTCTGCTTCTAGTGGGGGTGGGTATACTTTCCCAGGCTTCATGAATTTTGTATCAGCTGCTTGATCCCCCACTGTTTGTGGACTCAGAGCTCCAGAAGCAGCCTCTGCTGGTGCTACTGCTGCTACTTCAGGCTGTTGCCACCACCTCCCCCACTACCTTTGGGCTGGGAACTGATGTGGCCAGACACAGACCTCCTCTTTCACCCAGATCACACAGAGTTTTCCTACTGACCTTTAAGATGTTTGTGGGTTGGGAAGTCTGAAAACTGCCACAGCTGCCAATCATTCAGTCACCTGAGTTCTGCTCCAGCTAGTCTAGGCTAGTGTGACCAATACCAGACTGTACTCCACTCCTTCCCTGTGCAATAGACTCTTCCTGCCAACTTTCTGGGTTGTCTTGGGCTGAGAATTTGTTTCACTCTGTTATTTGGTGAGTTCTGTAGCTCTAGAATTTGTTTGCAGTAATTTTCTATAAGTATTTGGAGGATTTTGGGGAGAGCTCAAGGAAGTCCCTGTTTTTACTCTACCATCTTGCCTCTGCCCCCTCAGAATATCTTATTCTGGTAATCACACACAGAGACACTCACACAAACAATCATATCCCATTTATCAGAGGGCAGTTATCATTGAACTTGGATCTGGAAGCAATCTTACAGTACATCTAATCCAATGTAGAAGTGGGAAAGGGACTTGACTTAAGTTCCGTGGGTGGGATGTAGGTCTTAAAGTTGGAAGGGCTGAAGAGATAATTTAACCTGTTCCTCTCATTTCCCCAGGAAAAGATCAAAGCACAGAGAAAAGAAATGCCTTGTCCAAAGTCATTCAGGTAATAAGAAGCATGTCTGTGTTCCAGATTCTGAAACACATGCAGTATTTTTTTTTTCTCATGGCATCTGATGGAAGGCAGAAGAGGCAAGAGACCAAATTTAGATATAATCCACTCATCCCAATATCCCTCTCAGTCTCTCTTACCTTTCCCATTTACTGAATTAAAACTATTGCTAGATTAGGAAAAGATCACAAAATTCAAGATCATATCACGATCAACAAGCATTTACTAAGGACTTTACAATATGTTAGGCATTGTACTAAGCACGGGAAATACAAAGAAAGGCAAAAATAGCCCATCTTTCTGAAGTGCTCACATCAGAATGGGAGAAACAACATGTAAACAACAAACATGTGACTATATACAACACATATGGGGATGCTTAGGGAAGACTGGTACCTCTGCTGTAAGGGTTCCTTATCCACCTTTGGTGTCTATCTTCACCCAACTCTCACCTCTGTCTCCAAGAAACTGTAGCATGTACAACAGCCACACTCTGGTAAAACTATCTCAGTAGATGGCTAAACTAGGCTGAGAGTAACTGACTGTAACTCTCAAATCTCTTGGTGAGTTGGGGGGGGCGGGGTAATCTACTCCAGTCATGTGAAGATATTTCCCAACAGAATAAGTGAATGAAAACAATTCATTCCAGTGGTTATGAAGGTGGATGAAACAGATACTATGAAGTACTTAGAGTTTGGTCAGACCTTGAAGACACCAAGGCACTGCATCCTATGCCATTGCCTGTCATCTTGACTTTTGTCTTGGCACTGGACTTCAGTGACCCTGAAGGAGAGAGTGAGGCTGATGACTTTGTGCACCTCTGATTCACTTAAATTCAATTTACATTTGAGCCAAGGCATTACCATCATGGTGTCATTGGTCCTCTTCATAAAGGATCAGCAACAATAACAAAATATAGATACATACATACATACGTGTATACATATGTGGTATTTGTCCTTTGTTCCCAAAGAGAATCATGACATCATGAAGATGATGCCATGACTTTCAAGTAAATTGGATTTAAGTGAGGGAGGACTGTGCAAGGTTACCAGTCTCAGTTTCTCCTCTGCAGCCATTTGAGTCCAGTGGCAAAATATAGATCAAGATGACTGGAGATGGCCCCCATATGCATATATGTATGTATATGTGTGTGTGTGTATATATATATATATATACACACATATAAATGTGTGTGTATGTATATATTTGGGGGTAGCAATGTATGAAAATCTTCCAAGTTGTGTGGGTATGTATGTATTAACACACAGATATGTGTATATATAAATGTATATATCCATATATATTTCTATGTATATGTATGTGTGCATATATGCACAAGTATATTTTGTAAATTAGAAGTTCATCTGTGAAGGAAGGCACTTGAGTACTAGAAATTTGAAAGAGATGCTGGTGAGCACAAAAGAAATGAAGGGAAAAATAGAGGGAAGCATGTTATCCCTGGGTGGACTTTGCTTTAAGAAGCTATCCCCACATCTAATCCCAACCCATTACCTTGACTTGCCTTCCATCTCACTTCCCTTGGGGTTGGGGAGAATCAGGAATTGCCTGTCACCTGTGTTACAGGGACAAAGTTGATGAAACAAAACCAAACATGATTGTACCTGGAAAAATTGTTATGTAACAGTCTCTTATGCAACCCCACAAACCCCACCAAAAAAAAAAAAAGAAAGAAAGAAAAGAATTTTCTCCATGCACAAACAATTCCTACTTCTGTCCCTGGTGACTATAAAAGCACAACCAATTCCTAGTTCTGACCCTGATGGTTATAAAAGCATTTTTTAAATAAATATTACTTGAACTCATAAATTTGAGGGATCATAACCATTTCAGGAAGCAGAATCACCTGTGTATGTGTCTGGACCACACTGTACACTTATATTTTGGATTTTTCCTCTGCTCCATAAAAGAGCCTGATGCTGTGGGACCCAAGAAGGACAAATATGGTCTTATCTCAAGACACAACCACAATCCTAACTCCATACAGAGAAGGTTGGCGTTACGCTTCACGGGATTGCACATATTTGGATCTGTAGGAAACGTGAACAGATTTCATGGAGAGATGCCAACCTCCACAAAATTATTTTGAATTGCCATCTTTCTGAACATGGGCAGGATAATTTGGCATTCAAGCTTCCGACAAATAGGCACATTTATTTTACTGTGATCAGTATCTTGACTCACAAAGACCCCAAAGAGGGTCTCCAAACTATAGTAGCACTCCCTCTCACAGTCCTCTCCACAGCAAAAATCAGCAGGCAGCTCTTTATATTGTAACCCCGTTGGCAGAGCACACTAGGTTAAAGACTTTAGACAGTGATGAAGCCTGTTTCTTCCTAACTCTACACTTTTAAGGTAAGGAAACCATTCACCATGTAGTCATGCTGCTTTGCATTTCAGTGAACCATGCATCCATGGAGGGAGTGTGGAGGTGGTTCTGGGCTCGTGGGAAGTTCTGTAATGAGACAGGGTTCCACTGATGGATATCATAAGGAAGCAACTACCAAAGATGTTCATTCAGTTCATCAAGCAAATCAAGCACCTTTGGTATGCAAAGTCCTGTGCTAGTTACTAGAGATATGAAGATACAAAAATGTAATCAGTCACTGTTCTTCCGTATCTTGCTTTTGACATATGGTAGGGGAAAGACAGAGTAATAGAAAATGTCTATAAAATAAATCTGCATGTGAATAAGCAGTATTCTTATCAACTGAAATTCCTGGCTATATTAGTATATTAGAAAGTGAAGACAAAGCTTTTCATTTTATATACATGTAAAATATACCTATATTTATTGAATAATTTTACACACACACACACACACACACATATATATATATATACATATACATATACACCTATTTGTGTCTAATAGTAGTTATCTCTAGGTTTGGGGGGAGGGAACAAAAAAAATTTACATAACTATTATATGTTTAAAAGGAATAACAAGTTATACATAATAGATTTGTAGTTTCATGTTTAATCATCTTTTTTATTATACTGCTATTAAAATGTTTCTTTTCTTCCATAAGTTAAAAATAAAATATACACATATGTGTATATATACATATATATGTGTATATACATGCATACACATATATGTGTGTATACCACATTGCTATAATGGATGGAAAGATGACTGGTTATGGAGTCAGAAGACTTGAAGTTCAAATTTGGGCTTCTTTTCTCATCTCAGATGAGTTATTCCTCCAGCTGGAAAAATGTAGGAATAGATAATTCTTGAGACCCTTGTTACAGAAGGACATCATAGAGTCTCAGTGCTAGAAAGGATCAAAAAGATTCTAAAAGCATCTAGTCTGATGACACATGAAAAGGAATCCCCTCTGACAAGTTATCATCCAGACTCTACTTGAAATAATCAATCAATCATCTTTTAATGTTGAGAAATTCCTCCCAAGGCAGATTTTTTTAACTTTGGCTAAATCTTATTGTTAGGATGAAAGGTAACTTGGCCCTTGGGAAGGAGAGCCTTCATGGAGCCATGAAGACCTGGGTTCAAGTTCTGCCTCAGACACATACTAGCCATGTGAGCCTAGGCAAGGTATTTTAACTGCTTAGAGGTCCTGCTAACTCTAAGACTAAGTTACAGACTAATTGCTGATCAATATGTAGATGAAATTTCTTCTCCAAGAAATGTGACATAGACTTAATCTCTTGTCAGAATATCTACTCCAATTCAATTGATTTTTTATTAAGTACTAGCTATATGCCAAGCACTTTCTAGATTGGAAATGGAAAGAAAAAATTAATTCTTCCTTCAAGAAGTTTACAGTCTAAAAATGTGTGCATAGGAAATTAAATACAACTTTATTAGGAAATATTTCCCTAGAAAGCACCAGAATTTATAATATGTTACCACAACATATACTGTCTGTTCTTTTGTTCCTAGTTTCTCTAAGTACAAGAAATTTTAAGATTATCTCTTTCCCATAAGCTAAATCTTCATGTACTTGAAGACATCAGTTTCATCCCACTCCCACAAGCCTTCTGTTTTCCACTCTAAACATACCCCTTTTCTTGAACTAATCCTTGAATGGTATGACTAAAGATGTTTTGCCTTCCAATGACAATACTAAAATGTTGCCTAAACTTGAACATAATACTCTCCACATGATCTGGAAAGGGCAGAAGAAAATGGGGTTATTTCCTAGATAGAAAGATACCATTTGCCTTTTACTTGCCTCTTCAAAAGCCTTGCATCATAATGTATTTGAGGGCTTCCTGTGACTTTCCCGTGGTTTTCTGTGACCCCAAATTTAACTACCCTACATGTCTGCCATAAGCCTCATAAAAGCTTCAGGTCTGACAGCTTACTTGGTATGTGCATGAATAAAAATCTCCTATGCTAAAGGATGTCAGTTTTATGACATCTTTCCATATTATACTCATTTAGGTAGAATGCAATCAAACATGCCTGTTTAAAAAATAAACAAAAAAGACACAATCTATAACAAAGCTTTTTTTTTTCATATTAAAGGAACACAATTCCCATTCTGTTAAGGAAGATGAGCATACACACCCACACCCAACTCTCCCCCCGCCCAACACACACACAAACATATACTTTTACAGGCTATAGACTTTCTCTGAAATTGAACATATTTTCGTAAGAACAAGTTTAAACTCTTATAAGATCATGACAAATGGCAAAACTGCTTTCTGGGTCATGGCGTATGAATATCAAATACCCAATCTACATTTGATCTATAGTCTGAGATCAGGACAATTGAGAACTGGAGATAGAATTACGGAAAATAATAACCTTTGAGGGAAGAACTCTTTATCCTTAAGCTATGATTTCTTCTGGCTTGTTTGAAGAAAATCAGTCCACTTTGGTGTTTTTATCATCAATATTAGCTTCATCATCCTTTGGATGTATTTAATAATTCTAGTAGGTTGCATTACATAGGCTACATACTTCAGTTTTATTTAAACATTCTATATTGGTCAAAGCATATGTCAATCCTGATAGAGGGTGCATTCCTAATATAATTTCTCTTCAAAGAAAAAAATTATTGATACATTTTTAAAAATCACTCATTTTAAACCATACTCAAGTTTTACATAGGTCACATTTCAGAGGAGAGAGAAATATATAGCCTATATTTGGAAAAAATAGAATATCTCAAATAAAAACTATAATTTTACTACCTCTATTATCTTCCATTAAAAATAAATTTGCCATGCTTTCATACAGTCTAGAGAGCTAACAAGACCTCTGTTTTCAGGGTAAAACAATTTCATTTATTTATTCTTACATTATCCCTA
Source organism: Bettongia penicillata ogilbyi (assembly GCA_023548195.1). Classification (NCBI taxonomy): domain Eukaryota; kingdom Metazoa; phylum Chordata; class Mammalia; order Diprotodontia; family Potoroidae; genus Bettongia; species Bettongia penicillata. The sequence goes on along the minus strand of JAJHZJ010000171.1, from coordinate 1,657,183 downwards.
TGAGATAGATGAGAGATAGTATTATTCTAATTTAAAGAAGAATGAAATGTTAGGACATCAAACTGGAAAAAAACCCTTAGAAATGGCCTATGTACTTTCTCACCCCTCCACTCTTTATCCAGTTACTCGTCTTATTACTTATTTCTTCCTTTGTAACATCTCTTGTGTACTCTTCTTTTCTCTGCTGCTATCACCACCTAAATCCAGGCCCTTATCAACAAATACTTGAGTTCTTGCAGCCTGCTGTTGGGTCGCCTACATTAAGTTTCTCCTCACTCCAGTTCCCAGTCCACTAAATTATGAGCTTAATATCCCTAAAGTATGGATCTAATCATAGAACCTCCCCTACCCCTAATTCAATAAAATCCAAAGGCCTTCTTACTACTTCCAGGATAGACTATAACATTCTTTCTGACTTTTAAACTCTTTCATAAACTGACCACTGCTTACTTTTTCAGTCTTATATCTTACACCCCTCCATGTACTCCATGAGTCAATGGCTTTGGCGTCCTTGATACAATTCTACATCTCCCAGCTTGATACATTTTCACTGTTTCACATGTCTAAGACAGAGAGTCTGTGTCTGTCTCGCTGTCTCTGCATGCATCTCTCCACATACCTGCCTGTTGCCTTTCCTGGCTTCCTTTAAGTTTCATTTTAAATCTCACTTTCTGCAAGAAGTTTTTTCCCAGTCCTCCTTCATCATAGCGGCTTCCTTCTGAAGTTATCTTCAAATTGTCCCACATGGACCTTGTTTGTACAATTACTTATATGTTGTTTTCCCATTAGACTATGACCTCTTTGAGATTAGGGACTATTTTTTTTTCTTTTGTTTTGTTTTGTATCCCTAGTGTTTAACACACATATAGTTGGTTGTTGTCCTTCGTTATTGAAGAAGACCAAAATGACATCACCATGATAAAGTCAAGTTTCAATGTGTCTGACTGTGGTTCATCAGCCCAATACGAGCTCAGAGTGTTCTCCCACAGACTAGGCACAGATAGTCTGTATGAACATTTGGGATGGGTACTCCAAATTTGTGTATCCTATGTTTCCTTTGTGCTGTTTCAATTCTACTTTGCTCATAAAGTATTATTGTGGGCATGCCATGCTGAGTGGTCCTGTGCCAGTGCCTCCCATGTTGCACAATCAAATTCAAAGTTCTTGAGAGAGACCTTGAGAGTGTCCTTGTATCACTTCTTCTGACTACCATGTGATTGCCTGCCACATGCAAGTTCTCCATAAAAGAGTCTTCTTGGCAAGCATACATTTCGCATTCGAACAACATGTCTAGCCCATTGGAGTTGCACTCTCTGAAGCACAGTTTGAATGCTTGGCAGTTTAGTTCAAGCAAGGACAGCAGTGTCTGGTACTTACCCTGCCAGCTGGTTTTCAGAATCTTCCTAAAACAGTTCGAATGGGAATAATTCAGTTTCCTGGCATAGTGTTGGTAGACTGTCCATGTTTCATAGGCATACAACAATGAAGTCAGCACAACAACTTTGTAGACTTTCAGTTTGGTAGTCAGTCTAATACCTCTTCTGTCCCATACTTTTCTTTGGAATCTCCCAAACACTGAGCTAGCTCTGGCAATGTATGCATCAACCTCTTTGTCAATGTTTATATCTGTGGAAAGTACACATAGTAGGCACTTAGCAAATCATAGTATACTTGACTGGTCCAGTCTTCTCAGTTTACAGAAGAAAAACTGAAAAGGAGAGAAAAGAACTTCCAAATGCCTTAGGATTATGCATCTGAATCTGAAAGGGACCTGAGATGTCATCTTTTTCAACCCTTTCATTTTATAAATGAGGAAACTAGAAGTCTGAGAGGTTAACTAATCCATATTTACAAAGGGTAGCGAGTATCAGAGATGAGATTTGGAACTTGGCCTTTTGATTATAGATGCTTTTTCCATTGTTCCACACTACTTTTGTAAAAAATATTATTAAATGAAAAAATCAGATTAGATGCATAGATAAATGGTCAGATAGCCAGATATAAGTAATAGAATCCCTATCTCTTGACTCTCAGTTCAGGGCATATTATCCTAAAACACAGTTAAAAGGAAACTACATACCTAGATCAAGTGTTTGACTTTTTCATTGATGTGTGAGTTTTCCTGGAGACGTGGTGGCTCCATATGTAGATGTGAGGCTGTCACTGGGTAGCTCAAAGGGAAGCAGAATAGTCATCTCTAGCTTCTTCTCTTCTCAACATTTGTCCAATTCCTTCCAGGAGAAGGAGCAAAATGTTAGGCCCAGAGGAAATCACTCTATGCCTCTCAGAGAAGGGTACGCCAGGCTAGAATTATATTTGTCTCTTCATTTAAATGTAATTAGCCTAGGGGAGATGATAGAGCTTAATCTAACAAGATCCATGTCATCATTTGGGGAAAAGAGAACCCCAAGCTTTACGTATAAGATCTGAACTCCTTTCCATCAAATACCAGTTCAACCATGAGCATATATCTAATAGAAATTATTAAAGAAAAGCCATTTATCCAAATCTGTAGCAAAACAGAAATCAGAGAAGGGATACAGGTTTGATTGGTTCGTTGACTGCTGTCCTTCATTGTTGAAGAGGACCAAAATGGCCTCATTATGCTAGAGACAAGTTGCAATGTGTCTGACTATGACTGAGCCAATCAATATATGCTCAGAATGCCCTACCAGAGGTCGAGCACTAATCGTGCATACAAACATTTGGGGGGAATTCTCTAAATTTGAGCATCTCACATTTAGTTTGAGCTATATTCATTTTGCTTTGTTCATAGAGCACAGCACCTTCTCTGATAAGTGATACATAGGAGGATAGATAGATTGATAGATATATGTATGTGTCTGTGCATTTGTTTATGTTTATATCAGACAATGCAGAGTAAAGTGCTCTCCCATTTGGACCAAACATCTCAGCTCAACTAAGTGAGAGAGTTCTAGATCTTATCCAAGGGGAAACTCCTTATAGTCTCTAGAGTAGCAAGCTGTGGCCAGGGACTTGATAAGACACTGTCAACTCCACAATTTCTCAGAGTCTTTTCTCTCTACAACCTCAAGTGGGCTTGGCCTCTTCTGTCTTCCTTCTCAAAGGTAGAATACAGAGTGCAGGAAATGGCTTGAAAATTAAAGATTCCCAAATTCTAGATGAGAACTGAAGATTTATTCTCTGTCATCAACTTCATCCCATCCGTCGAGCAGGATAGGGTGTTTATGCCCACCAGTTGGGAGAAAGTCCCATACCAAATGACTTTCAGAGTGGGCTTAAACTTTCTTTCCTCAAGAGCATTATTTTTGAACTAGGGAATGTTAGATGGACCTGGGAAGAAATTTCCAGTTTTAATTTTAAAATGAGGAAACTGAGACTTAGAAATGAATAGCTTGCTCTATAGACACATATACACATCAGCCAGTTAGTGAGTCAGTCAATAAACATTTTTTAAAGGTCTACTATATGCCAGGCACATTATTTATGAATTATTAAGTACTAAGGATACAAAGAAAGGTCAAAGATAGTGTTTTTTCCCAAGGAATCTTGTAGTCTAATGGAGGAGACAACAGAAAAAACAATGTGCAAGCAAACTATATACAATATACACAGGAAACATTCAACAGAGGAAAGGCAATGGAAAGAAATATCTGACCTACAGAAACACAGCCAGAGTTATTTAGCTAATTTAATCATTTATTAATTGTGGATCTGGGACCTAGTTACATGGTGTCGAGTTTAGAGAGCTCTGCCTAGTCAGGGAGATCTGATTTCACATCTGGCCTTAGGTACTCACTAGCTTTGTACTTAGGTTAGACAAGTTACTTGCCTCAGTTTACTCATCTATAAAAGAAGGTAAATAATTGCACTTGCAACTTGGGTTGTTATGAGGATCAAATCAAATAATAATTGTAAAATGCTTAGGACAGTGCCTGGCACATAGTAAGTGCTACATGAAATTAACACTTATTATTACTCAGCTTGCCTGACTCTCAAGTCACCACAGTATAACAGCTAGAAGTAGACATTATTTAGATCCCTTAATTTGAATTTGATTATTTATTTTAAATTTTATTATTTTATTTTGAAAGGAAAGACAGCATAATGGATAGAGATCTGGCCTCAGATTAAGGAAAATCTCATTTTAAGTCCTGTCTTTGACATGGCGCTTAACTTCTCAGTTCCTAAAGAAACTCTCTAAGCCTAGGAGTTGTAAATAAGTTTCCAGTCTACACTAATAGAGGAAATCACTTGGTGAAAGCTCACTGTAGAGATGAAATCTATTTCTTTTATTTTTTTTAAAACTTTTAATGTAATATTCATTTCCTGAATTCTAAATCATAGACCCTACCTTCCTCTGTAAAACCCTAAAGGCCTCAAACCATTTGCTTATCATTCCTGAGTAGGGTGATCATATTGCTACAAAGGTAGGCAGAGTGGCACAGATAAAGTACATAAGATAACTAGTTCTTATCTATATATGAATTCTGAGGTGTTGGTTTAAATGTAATTGATTTAATAATATTGTCCAATTTCCTTGGCAGGTTTTGTGAAATAGTGAGTCATATCAGTAACTAAGTTCTGCGTTTATTGAATACTAGTATTCTATCTTCTGGCCCCCAACTTGGAAGTTATTTATGGCATATTCAGTTTGTTTCTCTGAAATTGATCTGTATATAGTCTCCATGTCTTCTGTCTTCTGTTTTCTATTTTTATAAATATTAATTTCTTTTTAATGGATTTGTTGGTATAAAACTGGACAAGAGTTTATGTTAATTTTTTTATGTCTTCATTTGTTGTGGATCCTTTCTACCTTGATACTGGTAATCTGATATTCCTTTTTTTTTTCTTTTTAATTAAATTAGATACTGGTTTGTCTATTTTAATGTTATTTAAACTAGATATAAATTTATTAATTTTACATTTTGTTTTCAATATTGCTAAAAATTTTTAGTTTCAAGATGTTTATTATATAGGTTTTTCAAATTGTTGGTTTTCTTGCTTTCAGTTATATTTCAAATTCCTTGATCTGTTCTTTATTTTTTTTGTTAACAAGAATTTATTTTACAACTGACATGATTTTGTTTAATGATTTGGCACATTTTGGTCACTGACAGCATCCACAGAGATTAGATTTTTTAAGTGATGAATTTATATGTTTTCAGTTTTCTACAATCACTCTATAAGTCTTAGACTTTCTTTCCCTCCCTACCAACTCCCTCCCCTATATGGCATGCAATTTTATATGCGTTCTACAGATACATTCTTACATTTTCACATTAGTCATGTTGTATAGAAGAATTAAAATGAATAGGAGAAACCATGAGAAAAACCAAAGGAAACAAAACACAAGAGAAAATATTTTACTTTATTCTGTGTTCCAGTTCCATAGTTCTTTCTGTGGATGTGGATGGCATTTTGCTTCAAGTGTCCTTTGGGAATATTTTAGGTTCTTGCATTGCTGTGAAGGTCTAAGTCTACCAGAAAAATTCCTCGTACACTGTGGTTGTTACTGTATAAAATGTCCTCCTGGTTCTACTCACTTCACTCAACATCAGTCCATATAACTCCTTCCAGGTCTCTCTGAAGTCTTCCTGTTCATCATTTCTGTTTTTATAAAATTTATTTATTTTTATTCAGTTCCATGACATTTTGAGTTGCAAACTTTCTCCCCATCTCTCCCCATCCTTCACCCCCAAAACACCATGCATTCTGATTATCCCTTCCACTAATCTGTCCTCCCTTCTATCACACCCCTTCCTTCTCCTATCCCCATCTTCTCTATTTCCTTGTAGGGTAAGATAGATTTCTACACCCCATTACCCATATTTCTTATTTTGCAGTTGCATGTAAAAACAACTTTTAGCACTAGTTTTTAAACTTTGAGTTTCTCTCTCTTTCCTTCCTCCCCACCCATTCCCACTGAGAAGGCAAGTAGTTCAATATAGGTTGTACATGTGTAGTTATGCAAAAGACTTCCATAAAAGTCATGTTGTAGGAGACTAACTATATTTCCCTCCATCCTATCCTGCCCCCATTTATTCTATTCTCTCTTTTGACCTTGTTTCTCCCCAAAAGTGTTTACTTCTAATTAACCCCTCCTCCCATTTGTCCTCCCTTCAATTATCCCCCCATACCTGACTTATCCCCTTCTCTGCTACTTTCCTGTAGTGTAAGATAGATTTTCATATCAAATTGAGTGTGCATATTATTCTCTCCTAAAGCCAAATATGATGAGAGTAAGCTTCACTTTTTCCCTCTCACCTCCCATCTTTTCCCCTCCAGTGAAATAAAAGCATTTTTTTGCCTTTTTTGTGCCCCATTCCATTTCTCCCTTTCTCCTCCCAATATAATCCTCTCTCACTCCTTAATATTATTTTTTTATATATCATCCTGTCCTATTCAACTCACCCTGTGCCCTCTGTCTATATCTATATAATCCCTCCAATTGTACTAGTACTGAGAAAAGTCTCAAGAATTACAAATATCTTTCCATGTAGGAATGTAAACAGTTCAAGTTTATTAAGTCCCTTATTTTACCTGTTTACCTTTTAATACTTCTCTTAGGGCATTCTTCTCATTGACTTTTTGGACCTCTTTTGCAATTTGGGTTAGTCTATTTTTAAAGGTGTCATTTTCTTCAGCATTTTTGGGTTTTCCTTTAGCAAGTTGTTGACTTGCTTTACATGATTTTCTTGCATCACTCTCATTTCTCTTCCCAAATTTTCCTCTACCTCTCTTAATTGGTTTTCAAAATCTCTTTTGAGTGCTTCCATTGCCTGAGACCATTTCATATTTATTTTGGAGGTTTTGGATGCAGAAGTCTTAATTTTTATGTCTTCCTCTAATGGTATGCATTGTTCTTCCTCAACTGAAAGAATGTAAGAAAATACCTGTTCACTAAGAAAGCAACCTTCTGTAGTATTATTTTTTCCCCTTTTTGGTCATTTTCCTAGCCAGTTACTTGACTTTTGACTCCTTTGTCAAGAGGAGGGTATACTCTAGGGACCTGTAAGTTCTCAGTTCCTCCAAGGTGGCACAATCAAGGGAGAGGAGTTTACTCCTCCCCTAGCCTGCCCTCTTGTCTGGGAGCAACCTCAAGCTTTTCTGCCCAGGTACTACAAGTAGGATTCCCTGTCCAGAGCCTCCACCAGCTCCACCAGCCAGTGCTCCTCCTCACCCCAGGACCACCACTCAGGGCTGACATCTAGATCAGCTGCTCAATTCTCCCAGGGTCTTTCAGCTGAGGGCTCCAAAAATGGACTCTACAGCCACCAGGGGCTTCCTTAGGCCAGGGATAGGGCAAGTCCCTGCTCCCTTCTCACCCAGGTGAAAGAGCTTTCTCACTGACTTTTGAAGGTGTCTTTGGCATTTTTGGGTTGAGTAATCTGGGAACTGCAGGTGCTGCCCATGATTCTGTGCCTTTAAGCCTGCTCTGGTCCTGTCCTGTCCCACTGCATGGCCAAGGATAGGCTGCCCTCTACTCTGAGCCCGGTGAAATAGATCATTACTGTCAGCCTTCCATGCTGTCTTGGGTTGGAAATCTCTTTTACTCTGTCATCTTGTGACTTTTGCTGCTGTGGAATTTGTTTAGAGTTATTTTTTACAGGTATTGTATAGGTCTGCCCTTCTACTCTGCCATCTTGCCTCTGCCCTGCCAGGTTGGTCTATTTTTTAAAGTGTTATTTTCTTCAGCATTTTTCTAGGTCTCCTTTGGCAAGCAGTTGACTTGTTTTTAATGATTTTCTTTCATCACTCTCATTTCTCTTCCAAATTTTTCCTTTACTTCTTTTACTTGATTTTCAAAATCCTTTTTGAGCTCTTCCATGGCCTGAGACCAATTCATATTTTTCTTGGAGGCTTTAGATGATGGAGCTTTGACCTTGTTGTCTTCTGTTTGCATGCTTTGGTCTTCCTTGTCACCAAAGTAAGATTCTATAGTCTGATTCTTTTTTCAGTTTTTGCTCATTTCCCCAGTCATTTATTTGACTTTTGAGCTCTTTGTCAAGGTAGTTCTCTCCTTCTAGTACTGTCAGCCACTTGATTCCTCAATACACTCCACTCTCACACACTGATCCCACAGGCTGTTTCTACTGACCTTCCAATTTGTACTCAGTGTTTTGGGGTCCTTAAGTTTGCAAACTGCCACAGATGTGAGAGATTCATTCTCCTTGAGGTCTGCTCAGGTCCTGTCTGTGCCTACATGACCCATGCTGGATTGTACCTTGCCCCCTGTGGTGTGATAGATGCTTCCCGGTGACCTTTCAGGCTGTCTTGAGCTGGAGATTTGCTTTACTTCATCATTCTGGGTGTTCTGCAGCTCCAGAATTTGTTTAGAGCCATTTTTTTTACAGTTATTTGGCTGGGCTTGGTGGGAGCACTCTAGAAAATCTGTGCTGTTACTCCACCATCTTGGCTGCATCCCTCTCCCCCCATTCATCATTTCTTATAGCAAAATAGTATTCCAGTTCATTCATATGCCACATCTTGTTCAACCATTCCCCAACTGGTAGACATTCCCTCAATTTCCAGCTCTTGACCACCACAAAGAGAGTTGCTATAAATATTTTTGTACATGTGGGACCCTTTCCCATTTTTATGATTTCTTTGGGATACAGTCCTAGAAGTAATATTGCTGGGTCAAAAGGTATGCATATTTTTGTTGCCCTTTGGGCATAGTTCCAAACTGCTCTCCAAAATGGATGGATTAGCTCACAACTTCACCAACAATGAATTAGTGTTCCAATTCTTCCACATCTTCAACTTTTATCATCTTCCTGTTTTGTCAGGTTAGCCAATTTGATAGGTGTAATGTGGTACCTCAGAGTTGTTTTGATTTGCATCTCTCTAATCAATAGTGATTCAGAGCATTTTTTCATATAACTATAGATAGCTTTAATTTCTTCCTCTGAAAATTGCCTGTTCATATCCTTTGACCATTTATCAATTGGGGAATGACTTGTACTGTTGTAAATTTGACTCAGTTTTCCATATATTTTAGAAAGTTGGCCCTTATCACTCACATTAGTTGCAAAAATTATTTCCTAGCTTTCTGCTTCCCTCCTAATCTTTGTTCATTGAGTTTGTTTGTGCAAAACTTTTCAATTAATTGTAATCAAAATTATCCATTTTGCAATTTATAATGTTCTCTATCTCTTGTTTGGTTATAAATTTCTCCACCCTTTATAAATCTGACAAATACACTATTCCTTGCTCCCCTAATTTGTTTATAGTATCAGTCCTTTTAGTTAGATCTTTTATCCATTTGTACTTTATTCTTGTGTACAGTGTCAGGCATTGGTCTATACCCAATTTCCACCCCAATGTTACCCAGTTTTCTCAGCAGTTTTTATCAAACAGTGAGTTCTTATTCCAGAAGCTGGGGTAAGTGGGTTTATCAAACAGTATATTGCATATTCATTGACTGCAGTGTATTGAGTACCTAACCTATTCCACTGTTCCACCCCTCAATTTCTTAGCCAGTATCAAGTGCATTTGATCATTGCTGCTTTATAATACAAATTGAGATCCAGGAGGGCTAGGCCACCTTCTTTAGCTTTTCTTTTTATTAATTCCGTTAAGTAATTCAATTAATTCTGGACTGATTGTTCTTCAAGATTTTTTTTTTTTTTAGCTAACTCTAGAAAATAATTTTCTGGTAGTTTGACTTAAATGGCTCTGAATAAGTAAATTAATTTAGGTAGAATTGTTATTTTTATTATATTAGCTCGGTTAACCCATGAGCAACTGATATTTTTCCATTTACTTAAATATGATTTTATTTCTGTGAAAAATGTTTTGTAACTGTTCATATAGTTGCTGGCAAGTTTGTTTTGGCAAGTAGACTGCCAGATATTTTACAATGTATACTGTAGTTTTAAATGGGATTTCTCTTTCTATCTTTTGCTCTTAGGCTTTGTTAGTTATATATAGAAATGCAGATGATTTATGAGGGTTTATTTTGTAACCTGCAGCTTTGCCAGTGTTATTTATTATTTCAAGTAGTTTTTATTTGATTCTGTGGGATTCTTTAAGTATATCATATCATCTGCAGATAGTTTCTTCTTTGCCTATTCTAATTCCTTCAATTTCTTTTTCTTCTTTTTTGATAAAGTTGACATTTCTAATACCATATTGAATAGCAGTTATTATAATGGATATGTTTGTTTCACTCTTGATCGTATTGGAAAGGTGTCTAGCTTTTCCCCATTGCATATAATACTTCTTATGGTTTTAGGTAGACACTACTTATTTATTTATTTGGCAGCTAGGTGGTTCAGTGGATAGAGCACCAGTGCAGGAGTCAGGAGGACCTGAGTTCAAATGTCACCTCTTGACACTTGACACTCACTAGCTGTGTGACTTTGGGCAAGTCACTTAACCCCAGTTGCCTCATCCTGGGTCATCTCTACTCATCCTGATGAATATCTGGTCACTAGATTCAGATGGCTCTGGAGGAGAAGTGAGACTGGTGACCTGCACAGCCCTCCCTCACTAAAAACAAAGTTAAGTGCAAATCATGTCATCATTTCCCTGATGGCATTGTCTTCTGTGGCAATGAAGGACAAACACGCACACTTATTATTTTATGGAAAATTCCATTTATTCCTATGCTCTCCATATTTTCAATAGGAATGTGTGCTGTATTTCGTCAAAAGGTTTTTTTGCATCTATTGAGATAATCATATGGTTTCAGTTAGTTTTGTTGTTCATATGATCAATAATGCTGATAGTTTTCCTAATATTGAACCAGCCCTGCATTCCTGGTATAAATCCTGCCTGATCATAATGTATTATTCTCATGATAAGTTGCTGTATTTTTTTTGCTAATATTTTATTTAAAATTTTGTCTATATTTTTCTTTCTCTGTTTTGTCTCTTCCTGGTTTAGATATGGGAATTATATTTGTATCATAGAACGAATTTGGTAGGACTCCTTCTTTGCCAATTTTCCCAAATAGTCTATATAGTATTGGAATTAACTCTTCTTAAATGTTTGATAGAATTCACTTGTAAATCCATCTGGTCCTGCAGATTTTTTCCTAAGGAGTTCATTGATGGTTTGTTCAATTTCTTTATCTGAGATGGGGTTATTTCAGTATTCAATGTCCTCTACTGTTAATCTGAGCAATTTATAGATATATGTGTGTCTGTATACATATGTGTATATATATATAATGTGTGTATGTATATACATATATGTATATATACTTATATATTAATATTCATCTGTTCACTTAGATTTTCAAATTGATGGGTAAACAGTTGAGCAAAGTAATTTCTAATTATTGTTTTAATTTCCTCCTAGTTGGAGGTGAATTTGCCCTTTTCATTTTTGATATTCGTAATTTGGTTTTCTTCTTTTTTTAAAATCAAATTGACCAAAGGTTTATCAATTTATTGGTTTTTCCATAAAAAAACTCTTAGTTTTATCTATTAGTTCAATTGTTTTCTTAATTTCAGTTTTATTAATCTCTCCTTTGGTTTTCAGTATTTCTAATTTCGCATTTTCTCAGGGATTTTCAATTTGTTCTTTTTCTAGCTTTTTCAGCTGTATGCCCAGTTCATTGACCTCCTCTTTCTCTGTTTTATTTATGTAGGCTTTCAATGATATAAAACTTCCCCTAAGAACTGCTTTTGCATAGGTTTTGGTAGGTTGTTTCATTATTGTCATTCTCTTGAATGACATTGTTAATTGTTTTGATGATTTGTTGTTTAACCCACTCTTTCTTTAGGATTAGATTATTTAGTTCCCAATTAATTTTTTGTCTATCTTTCCATGACCTTTTATTACATATGATTTTTTATTGCATTATGATCTGAGAAGGATGCACTGACTATCTCTACCTTTCTGCACTGAATTGTGAGGCTTTTATGCCCTAGTACATGGTCAGTTTTTTTGTATATTTGCCATGTACTTCTGAGAAAAAGCTATATTCCTTTCTATCCCCATTCAATTTTCTCCAGAGATCTATCATATCTACCTCATACAGAGTTCTATTCACCTCCTTCACTTCTTTTTTGTTTACTTTGAGGTTAGATTTATCAAGTTCAGAGAAGGGCCATTAAAGTACTCCACTAGTGTAATTTTGCTATCTACTTCTTCCAGTAACTGCCTTAACTTCTCCTCTAAGAATTTGGATACTCTCTCACTTGGTGCGTATATGTTTACCAGTGATATTGCTTCATCATCTATGGTGCCTTTTAGCAGGATATAATTCCCTTCATTATCTCTTTAGATTAGATCTATTTCTTCTTTCTTTATCTGAGATTATGATTGCTACCCCTGCTTTTTTTTTTTACATCAGTTGCAGCATAATATATTCTGCTCCAACCTTTTACCTTTACCCTGTGTGTATTTCCCTGTTTCAAATGTGCTTCTTGTAAACAATATATTATTGGACTATGGTTTCTAATACATTCTGCTTTCTGTCTCTGTTTTATAGGAGTTCATCCTATTCATATTCAGAGTTATGATTATTATCCGTGTCTTTCCCTCCATCCTATTCCCCCTGCCCATTTATACTTTCAGTTCTCCCTTCTCCCTTCTCCTCCACAATAATTTTAATTTTTGATCACCGCCTCTCTCAATTTTCCCTCCCTCTTATCAGCCCCCAACCCTTTCATTACTCTTTTCTTTAGTACTTCTCTCTCTTTTGTCCTCCCCTCTCTTTTCTTTCCCCTTTCCCTTCCTACCCTCTATGGGGCAAGTTAGATTTCTATACTTAAGTGAACTTGTTGTTCCCTCCTTGAAACAAATTAGATGAGAATAAATGTCAAACAATGCTCATCACCCTCCCCTCTTTCCCTCCACTGTAATATGTTTTTGTACCTCTTTCTATAACATAATTTACCTTTTTCTGCCTCCTCTTTTTCACATCTCCCATTAAAATTCTTTACACACTTAAATCACATTTTTTATCATAACATCATTTAATTTATATCTACTCTCTCTATGTAAATCTCTTTTAAATATCATAATTAATATACAATTCTCAAGATATAAGTGGATATAAATTAACTATAAGTTAAGGAGAAAATCCTGCAAGCAACCAGAAATAAACAATTCAAATATCAAGGAACTAGAGCCTGGACCACACAAGACCTTGCAAATTCTACATTAAAAGATCAGAAAGATTGGAATATGATATTTTGTAACTCAAAGGATCATGGAGTACAACCAAGGATCAATTACCCATCAAAATTGAGCATACTATTTCAGAAAAGGAGATGGAATATGACAACAATTTTCCTTGGTGTTTTGCATTTGGGATCTCTTTCAGGAGATGAAGAGTGGATTCTTTCGATGACTATTTTACCCTCTGGATTTAGGACCTCTAGGCAGTTTTCCTTGATAATTTCTTGGAAGATATTGTCCAAAATCTTTTTTGCATCATTGCTTTCTGGTAGACAAATAATTCTTAGATTTTCTCTTCTGCACATATTTTCCAGGTCGGTTGTTTTTCCAATGAGATATTTCATGTTTTCTTCTATTTTTTCATGCTTTACATTTTATTTGACTCATTATTGATGTCTCATAGAGCCATTAGCTTCTACTTGCTCAATTCTAATTTTTAGTAGATTGTTTTCTTCAGTTAAATTTTGTGTCTCCTTTTCCGTTTGTACAATTGTTCCAGCTAAGTTTTGTTTCTCTTTATCTATTTGTCCAATTTTCTTTTTAAATTCTTCTGTGAATTTGTTTTTCATATTTTTAAAATCATTGGCCAATTTTTCTTCTACCTTTCTAATTTAGCTTTTGAAATCCTCCTTGACTTTTTCCAGGAATGCTCTTTGGTCTTAAGACCAGTTCTTATTCTCTTCTGAAGTTTCAGATAGGGGTACAATCTCAATGCTGACCTCTTCTGTCTTCATGTCTTGGTCCTTGTCCCCATAATAAGTTTCTATGATTTTTTCTTTTCTGATTTGTTTCCTGCTCAGGAGGATTGCCTTTTTCCAGCTTTTAAAATAGATTTCTGCTTCTGAGGAACAGGGGACTATGTCTTATGGTTCTTATGCTTAGAACTTAAGGCTTTGTGTATTGTGGCCTCTGATTCTTTCAGTTAGAAGCTAAAATGCTGCACCTTTCCTGGTGCTGAGTTGGCTGGTGTACCAAAGCAGAGAACAGTTGAAGTCTTTCTGAGTTTTCATGGAGTTACCTTGGAGCTCACTGCACGAGGTATGTGTGTGTGTGTGTGGGGGGGGTTGTCTGACAGCAGGAGGTTTCCTCTCCTGAGCTAGAGCACAGACAGGTTCAGCAGTTTGTGAACCCCCATCTGCAATAGTGTCTTCCCAATTCCCTGGCTGTGATAAGGCATGCCTGGGGTCCTCATTTTGGTGCTTATTAGCTCTAACCCTATGGGGCTCAGGATCTCCTTCTGGTTTGCTGAAGTTGGGCTGCTTGGGACAGCTCTGGTTCTGCACTGGTTCCCTTCAGCAACAGCAAGATGGTCTCTCCTTAATGATTTTCATAGCCTTTTGAGGTAAGAGACTGTTGACTCTTTTGACTGATCCCACTTTTCCAGAATTTTCCTGGAGAAATATTCTCTGGGTTTTTTGAGGTCAACAAAAGGAGGGGGAGAGCATTTACAGATCACTCTGCCATAGTGGCTCCTAGGAGTTCAAGTGGGTGACTTACAGATATTTAATCTGCTGGCTGATAGTCTCAGGCATGGATACTACTGTTACCCAGGGTTCTGTGCTTTTCTCTCACTGAGTTCCACTGGACTCCCATCCAGTGCTGATATCTTTGAGAATCTACACTGTTGCTTCTACTTCAAACCACCCAGCACTTCCTACCTGGCTTTGCCATGGTGGGATACGTGCTTGTATATCCCGTGTGCTCTGTGCTCCCCCAGGCCATGCAACAGATTCTTCCCATTGACCTTCCAGGCTGCCCTGGACTAGAATTTTGCCACACTTTGTCTCCTAGTAGATTCTGCTACTATAAAATTTCTTCACATTCTCCTTTTAGATGTATCTGAAGGATTTTGTCATAGAGCTTAGGTGAGTACATGCTCTCTCACTCTGCCATCTTGGCTAGCCTCCAAGAATGTTTAAAGACATAAATTTTTATTCAAGGACTGATTTGTCTAGATCCCTGAAATTATGGAATGTTTTAAATTATTGATATTAATTTTAATGACATTTTCTTATTATTTCAATAACTTGTTCTTTGACCCCAAAATTGTTGATTGAATTGTTTAGTCACTAACTTATTTAAATACTTTTAGTGGCATTTTATATAATATAATTTTATTATATTTGATCAGGAAATGATGGGTATAATATTTCTGCTTTTCTCTGTTTCTTTGTGAGATTTTTTTATCCTAGAATGTGATCAGTTGTTGTAAAGTTGCCATGCTATGCATGAGTAATACATATATTACTAGTTCTATTCAATAATTAACAGATGTCTATCATTTCTAATTTTTCTAAAATTCTACTTGTTCCTTAACTTCTGTTACATTTAGGTTTTAGGGATAAATTGAGGTCCCCAATTAATATAGGTATATTGTCTATTTCTTCTTTTGATCCATTTATTTTTTCCTTTAAGTATTTTGGAGTTATGTCAATGGATTACGTATTAAAATCAATTCATTATCTCTTACCTTTTGATAAAATGTAGTTTCCCCTTGTATTTTTTTACTTGTCTATATTTACTTCTGCCTTATTTGAAAATATAATTGCTATTTCAAATTTTTTTTTGTTCAGCTGAAGCTGAAACATTTTGCTCCATTTTGCATTTTAATACACTTGCTAATCTTTTCTGCTTATTGGGTGAATTCTTCATTTACTGTTATAATTGCTAATGGTTTATTTGCTTCCATTCTGTTCTATTATACATCTTTTCTGGACCCTTCTCTGCCTGTTTATGAAACCTAGATACAAAAGGTCACAGCATAAATAAAGAACCATCAACAAAATTTTGTTCAGATCTATGAATATGAGAAAATTGCATGACCAAATAAGGAATAGAAAGTATTATACATGATAAGATAGATAATTTTGAATCAAAACATAAAACTACAAAAGCAAACAGCTTTGAAAACTTTAAAGACCATGATCAATCCAATAACTTCATTATTCCAGAGGACTAATGATGAAATATTCCAGAATCCTCTCCTCTGCTCATTCCACTTTCCATCCATGCGTTTTTCCATGCATTCTTTTGGTTTCAGCTCCTCTGAACATAATGTCCCTCAAAAGATAAACTAATCATCAGACATTTCCTCATCATGTTGTCCAACTCAGCCTTGGACATTCTTAGCACTTTCCCAATCCTCTCAGCTCCCCTCTTACAGGAAAGCTAAAGGGTGGAACGAACACTAAACTCCACACAAAACATTACTTTATAGCCACCAGAACCTGTACTTTGTGGCTCACTCTGCTCTCCATCTGCAGCTCTGCTTGGTTTCAACTCTGGGGACACAAGACACCCACTAGTATCCACAACCACCATGACCCATGCGTTTTAGCTTCCTTTTGTGTGTTGTCTTTTCCCTTTAGAGAGTAAACTCTTGAACTTAGGAACCATCTTTTATTCTTATTTATATCCCCTGAACTTAGCATAGACCATGGCGTATAGTAGGTGCATAATAATTTTTTACTGAATTGAATTTGAATCGAAACATGTTATCCATTACAAGAAGTGACAGATTTAGGATGGAGAATGAACACTATATATTTTTATATATGACAATTGAAGGAATTTGCTTTTCTTGATTATGCTTATCTGTTATAACAAATTTATTTTTATTGTCAGGAGAGATGTGGGAGCAAGAGAAAATAGATCTTTGTTCATTTAAAAACATAGAGAGGAGGTGCTATAGTTAAGAAATGTTGCAAACACTTTCAAATAATGTCACTATAATATTAGTTTACTTTTTTTATGATTTTTAACTTATTATTGTTTTACTATGGTAGAAGAGTGGAAATTCCTTTTCTCATGAAATGTAAAAACAAAACATGTCTATAAAACTTAAAAATAAAAAAAAAAACTAGCTGATATACTGCTTTTTTAAAAACTTTCAAATTGCTGTCTTGATTTTTAATGCATAGGGTTCCTGAAGTAGAAGGTAATTTTCAGTGTCTGGTGATGATCTCCAGGGCTGATGCATTATAGCATGTAGTCCTTTCCCTCTATTTTGTGGCCTCAACTTTGGTCTGCCTGTACTTCCTCCCAAGTTAGAACGTGGTCTAGGGCTTATCGGATGCAGTGGCACAGGTTCCAGAATAACCCCATAACCTCTGACTCCCAGGGTCAGAGAATCCTAGGAGCATAAATCTATTTCAGGGGCCATGTAATTCAACTGCCACATTTCACAGAAGAAATTATGTTCCAGGGAGTTGATGTGACTTGCTTTAGATCACATAGGTGTCTATTAGAAGAGATGATTTTCTCAATATCAATGGAGAAAGATCCAAATTTTCTCAATATCAATAAATGAGCTTTTATTAAAATACTTCCTATATGACAGCTATATGTGAGGTGCTAGGGATCCAGAGTGAAAAATAAAAAAGTCTCTGCCCTTATGAGTTTATATTCTAACAAGGAGACAGTATTGATAGAGGTTATGCCAGAGTATTGCTCTGGATGAGAGGATGAGATTTCTCCTCGTACAGACACAGTACTTTGAGGCTCAAATAATTAACTTATTGGCTTATAAAGATGTATGCAAGTCATTTAAGAAGTGAACAAAAGGAAACCTAGAAAAGGTGGGGTTAGAGCTAATTCTTGAAGAAAACTGGATATTATAAGAAGCAGAAGGGAGACTATTCCAGATGTGAAGCATAGTCATTGCAGAGACATGAAGAAGTGACAAGGGTCATTAGGTAAGAGGGACAGTAAGGAGGCAAGTATGCTGGACCAAAGAGTATGTGAAGAAGTTTCCTAGATAAGGGAGTCCTTAAGCTGACTCATGAAAGAGGATTCTCTCTAGGTAAAAAACAGAAAAAAGGATCATTCCAAGTAGACTGAACAGTGTGAATTTGGCATCAAGCATGGTGTATACTCGTGAGAGAGATAGAAAAATGGTCTTTAGGAGGCATGGAGGTTGTGGAATAACTGGGGAAAGCAGTCTTTTGGTGTATGATAAGAGATAGGGGTTTCCTGGGGAAGAGTGGAGTCCAGATTTGGCTTTCTCACTTTTCATCAGAGGCCATTGGGGCCTCCAGATGTGCTACAATCATTCAATTAGAAAAAGAACATAGAGGAAGGGCATTCTATGGACAAGGGGCTTAACTAGCTACCGAAGATAGTGCTGACAATACATGCAGTACCAAAATAATTTCTGCTTCAGGAGATTACATTTTACTGAGGGTGACAAAATGTATCCACATATACAAAACCAAGGTTATCTGAAGAGAGAAAATTAACAACTGATAGTGCGGATTGGGATCATTGCTGCAACTTTTCATCTTGGAAATTTGCCAGAGGTACAAAGAAGTTAAGAATCACACAGCAAGTGTTTGGGGCCATGGAGAGACTTAATCCCAGGTGTTTCTTTCCTTCAGGCCCCTGATCTAATCACTGCACCTCTCTACCTTTCCTAAGTCTTTTCTTACTGAGGGGTTAAATATCCTTCAACAATTCTTTAGGTTTTTTTTACCATCCTGGTCATCTCCTTTTATGTGCATTTTTATTTATGTTGGAGCTTGTGTTAGATTTGCTCTCCAGACATCTAGTGTTTCCCCTTCTAGAAAGTTTAAAGCTGTCAGAGAGGTAGCAGAATTGTGATCATGGAGTAGAGTATGTAAGAAAGTTTAGCCCCCTCTTGAGACCTTCTTCACAGTCTGAAATTCCCATTGGCCTACTCCCCAAAGTACAGAGGGGAAATGGAATGAAATTCTTAGCGAACCAGCAAGGGAATTAACTGAATACTAGAATACCAGATTTGAATATCAGGAGAAATTCCAATCTCCCTGGAAAAGCAGTCCTGTAGTCCAGCTTAGAGAGTGAGAGCCTAGAGCCTTGCAAGTGTTTGGACCATCTTGAACCTGAAGGGAAAAGTCCTGGCACTGAAGTTTTCACCACCATTTATAATTATGCCCTGCTGTCTCTCAGGTCAGACTGACTTTTCTTTGAGCTCAGGAAATGGTAGGGTATTGAGGGAGAGAAGTAAATTTAGAAGCTCAGTTGTGTCTCTGGCACATTCCGAGGCAAAGGTAGAAGAAATGGATTAAACTTTATGTCTCCCCCACCCCGATGCCTCCTTCGTTCCAAACCTGGCCAAGGGAATCATGGATGAATCCATAATGCATTTCTCAGACGAGTGCTGATGTTTTCTGCTTAAAAATGTTTTTAATTTAATCACTGCTCTCACTGGCTTTGCTTCAGGCCTCATAATAAACGAAAATTCTTCCACAGTTGGATTAAACCTGACACCCAACGCTCACCAGATCCACTCACCATCCTCCTGAAAGAAGTGAATGCTGTCTGGAGAGCTCAGAGGAATATCAGTCAGGATGTCATTACCATATTGTTTCCCATTTGTAGAAAATGAAAATTGAAAAGGCAGTTCATGTTTAGAAATACTAATATGACCAACATGGCCCAGCAGTTATTTTAGGCTTATTTTTTGGGGAAAGAGGGACTTTTTTTGCCTCTCACCCCTGGCCCAACTGCTCTGGCAATTCCCACCTAGTCGTTATCAATCCCCAGAGGTCTATGACTTTGTGATGCAATGATAGGCTCAGCACCTATAGATGCAGACATCAAAGATTGAGGGGGATATGGTAAGAACATTGATTTAAGGTCAAAAGAACTGGATTTGAGGCTCTATTTTACTACAAGCTAGGTAAGTGTTGATGATTTAATCTTCTGCAAAAGTCAGAGGTTGGATTGGATAACCTCTAGGGTCTACTTAAAAGTCTCCTAATCTTAATACAGATTGTTATTCAGTGGTTTCAGTTATATCTTACTCTTCTTGATTCCATTTAGGGTTTTCTTGATAAAGACACCAGAGTAGTTTGCCAATTCCTTCTCCAATTCATTTTACAGATGAGGAAAGTGAGGGAAACAGGCTTAAGTGATTTGCCCAGGGAAACACAACTACTAAGTGTCTGAAGTTGGTTTTGAACTCAGAAAGAGGAGTGTTTTTGACTCTAGGCCCAGAACTTTACCACCTAACTTCCTCACTAATATAGATTAAACCCCTCTAAAGAAATGATTTCTGTAAAACTAGAGTACAGCTAATGCACCTTTATTTTTCCACCATACTCTTAAAGTCCATCAGTGTGTGTGTGTGTGTGTGTGTGTGTGTGTGTGTGTGTGTTGGCCTCTTTCTCCCCAACACAGAATGAAACCCTTCAGTACTTTAAATGATGATTATTAGGAGTTGTTCAGCCTACCCTGTACATACACACACACACACACACACACACACACATACACACACACACACACGGGCATTGCCTACTATTGTCATCTACAATTGTATGGTGACAAGTCTTGTAGAACTTAATGAGAATGGTCATTAGACAATAAATGTATAATCCATCCATGAATCTATACTTTTCCACTGTGGTAGGATCTGCCAGGGCTTGGGATTCTTAAGCATAGATTTCAAGTAACCGGTCTTACCTTTAGCTCTCAGTGAGGTAACAGAATAGGACTTCAACTGAAATTTTGTTTGCTAGTTTTGTTTTCCCCAAAGAGATCCTATCTACAGAGAAGGGCATCAAATATTTGAGCATGACTGATACTCAGAACAATAGAGTATGTATGCAGATTAATACATTCAAGGATAAACTATGCAAGGTACATATAGTGACTAATGGAATGTAAAAGCCCCTGGAACTATAGCATATCAGCAATGTGTTGTGACAGTCAACAGAAATGAGGGCAGAAACTGCCCATTAGTCGTTTTTGCAATTGCTGACATCTCCCTGGCAATTTAAAGAGGCTTTTCATTTTCTCAGTCATTTTACATAGATACACACACACGCACACACACGCACATACACACACCACACAGACAATGGCAAGGGCAGGTGAACCCTTATTTTCCTAACTCCATCCAACTGTGACATTGAAAGCAAAGTAGAAACATGAAAAAATCAACTTTGAAAAGAATATACCCCAGTCATTTATTGCTTCAGATGTGGTCTGTTAGATGGTCAACTGAAGTGATTGGTTGTTTGAGTCAAATAGCTTGGCCTGATGGATTTCTTTTTCACTGCCACAATTGCCTGGTGGTTTATTAGGAGTGACCAAATCAAGAGACAGCATGGTATTATAGAACAAACAGCAAATCTGTAGAGGGCATCCCAGCTCTGCTTCTTACAGTGTGATTTTGGCAAGTAATTTTTACTGTTCAGGGTAACAGTTTCCTTAATGGTAATGTGAGTGAGCCTTAGTAGACAATCTCCTAGGTCTTTTTAGGCCTTATGACATAGTTCTATAAACATGTTTAGGGAAGCTTAGGGACCACTTTTCAGAATGATTTTAAGAGCATAAAATACATAGAATTACAAAAGTAATAAATTATATTAAAATAAGTTATCATACATGTATGTGTTTGTGTATGTGTGTTTATTTAAACCATAGATCCAAGGCAGGGCCAATATGATGGAGTAGAGGCAGGAATGCCACATTCTTCTCTAAGTGACTTTAAAATAATGCTTTAAATTGAACCCTGGAGTAGCAGAGCCAGCAAAATATCAAGGTGAGACATTTTTCCAGCCCAATGCAATTATTAGGTCAGCTGGAGAGGTCTATGACACTGGACTGGGGGCTAGCCTGAATTGCCTGTGGCGACAGCACCAACAGTAGGCTTTGGAGTCAGCCATGGTGGCGTCAACAGCTTTGGAAGCTGTCCTCTCAGAGTTGGTAAGGAGGTTGGGTCCACTAATCAGAAAGAGATTACAGGGGACTCTTTGCTGACATTGGGTGCAGGATTTGGTCCTCTTTGGCAATTCTAATGCCTATGAACAGTTATAGGTCACTGTTTCAGAGTGAGGAGGAATACTTGTGCTTGGTCATAAGCAATCAGAGACCATGGTCACAGTTCCAAAGCAAAGAGAAGCATTAATGCCTGTGGCTGCAGAAGAGTGGTACCCTTCCTGGGTAAAGACCAGAGCATAGATCAAGAAAGCAGTGACTCTACCTCTCCCTGAATCACACCACTTTGGAAGCACTGAAAACTTGCATACCCCCCAGAACTAATTTTGAAAACAGCATCAGGAAAAATACCTGAAGTTTGGTACAATGTCTCTTCACTCCCACATGAACAAAGCCCAATTTTCACAGAAAGTTAAAAGTCAAGAAATTGACTTGAAAAGATTGCAAATGCCAAAAAAGGCACTTGACCATGACAGGGAGGGTCAAGACACAAACTCAGAAGACAGTCTGAAAACTGTTACAAGCAATGCCTCAAAGGAAAAAAAATACAGTTTGGACACAAGTCCAGCAAGAATTCCTAGAAGAGATTCAAGAGTAAGATTAGAGTGATTGAGGAAAAATTGGGGAAAGAAATGAGTGATATAAAAAAATATGAAAAGAGAATTCACATCTAGGTAATTGAGGCACAGAAAATACTGACAAAGATAGCACCTTAAAGGAAAAATAAGAGAATTAGCCTAATGGTAAAAGTGGGACAAAAATTCATCAAATCAAAAAAAAAAAAAAAAAACCTCCTTAAAAAGCAGAATTGCCCAATTAGAAAAAGATGCACAAAAGCTCACTGAAGATAATTCCTTAAAAATTAGATTTGGGCAAGGAGAGGCTAATGAATTCATTAGACATCAAGAAACAATAAAACAAAGCCAAAAGAATAAAAACATAGAAGAAAATGTGAAATATCTCATTGGGAAAGCAACTGACCTAGAAAATAAATT
Organism: Bettongia penicillata ogilbyi; assembly: GCA_023548195.1. NCBI lineage: Eukaryota > Metazoa > Chordata > Mammalia > Diprotodontia > Potoroidae > Bettongia > Bettongia penicillata. Next base: position 1,634,363 of record JAJHZJ010000171.1, on the reverse strand, counting down.
AAGGAGAAAATTTAAGAATGGTGGGACAACTGAAAAGCAAAAATCAAAGAAAGAGTCTAGATATCATATTTCAACAAATTAGAGAGCAAAATTGCCCTGATAACTTAGATTCAGTGGATAAAAATAGAAATTAAAGGAATCCACCAACCACCTCCTGAAAGAGATTACAAAATGAAAACTTCCAACAAAATTATAGCAAAATTTCAGATTTCCCAGGTCAGGGAGAACATAGCCACACTTAAGATCACACAAGATTTAGCAGTTTCCATATTGAAGGAGCAAAAGGCTTGGAATATGTCCCAGAAGGCAAAAGAGCTAGTATTGCAATCAATGTTAATATACCCAGGAAAACTGAGTATAATTCTTTCAGGAGAAAAATGAATATTTAATGAAATAGAGGATTTTCAATCATTCTTGATGAAGAACACCAGTCCTAAAAAGAAAATTTTACTTTCAAATAAAAGAATCAAGAGAAGCATAAAAAGGTACACAGGAAAGATAAATCATAAGAAATTCAATAATGGTAAACTGTTTACATTACTACATGGAAAGATGATACTTGTAACTCCTAAGAACTTTCTTACTATTGGGACAGTTAGAAGTCTACATTGTGAGCATCTGAAAGCAGGATTCACTGAGAGAAGGGAAAGGGACAGAAAGAATGAGTAAAATGATCTCTTATAAAAGAGGCATATAAGTAAGAGCTTTTATAGAGAAGGGAAAAATGGGAGAGGTGCCTAGCAACACTTGAACCTCACACCGATTAGAATTTGTTCAAAGAGGAAAGGAAAAATATATACACACATACATACAAACACAGTTGAGTACAGGAATCTATCAGTCAAAAGGGATGTAGGATGGCAAGAAAATAAAATAAAAGAGTGGTGGTGATGAAAATGAGAGAAGCAATGGCCTGAAATAACACAGACTTTTAAGGAGGAATGGTAAGGGGAGAGAGAGGGAGAGAGAGAGAGAGAGAGAGAGAGAGAGAGAGAGAGAGAGAGAGAGAGAGAGAGAGAGAGAGAGAGAGAGAGAGAGAGAGATTTAATGGAAGGAAATGCACATAGTTAGTAATCATAACTGTGAAAGTGAAGCAGACAGCAGAATTAGAAATCAGTGCCTAACAATATGTTGCTTACAAGAGACAGAAACAGAAACACATAGTTAAAATATGGAACTGAAGAAGAGTCTATTACCCTTCAGCAAAAGCAGGAGTAACAATTATGATGTCACACAAAGCAAAAGCAAAAATAGACCTATTTAAAAAGAGATAATCAAATAAAATACATTTTACTAAAAGATATCATGGTGAAATAATATCAATTTTTTACAGCAAGTTTCTCTGAAAAAGGCCTCAATTTTCAAATATATAGATTATAAAACTGATTGAAATTTATAAGAATAAGGACCATTCCCCAAATGATAAATGCTAAAAGGATATAAAGAGACAGTTTTCTGAAGAAGAAATCGAAGTTATCAAAAGTCATTTGAAAAAATGCTCTAAATCCCTATTGATTAGAGAAATGCAAATCAAGACAAATCTGAGGTACCAGCTCACAACTATCAGAAATGGCAAGTGCTGGAGGACATTTGGGAAAAATAGGTATACTAAGGAACTGCTGGTGGAGTAGTGAAGTGGTCCAATCATTCTAAAGAAAAATTACGAACTATACCTAAAGTTCTATACAACTGTGACCCTTTGACCCAGCAATATCACTATTAATTGTATATCACAAAGAGATCAAAGTAAAAGGGAAATGACTAATATGCACTAAAATATTTTTAGCTTCTCTTTTCATGTAGGCAAAGAATTGGAAATTAAGGGGATTTCCATCAATTGAGGAATGACTAAAGAAATTGTGCCATATAATTGTGATGTAATACTATTGTGCCATAAAGAATGATGAACTGATGCAAAGTGAAATGAGCTAAACCAGGAGAGTATAGCATAAAGTAACATTAATATTTTCATGGTAATCAACTGGGAAAGACTTACCTATTCTGATTAATGCAATGAATGATCCAAAGCAATTCTGGAGGACTCTCGATGAAAAATACTGTCCAAAGAGAGTTGATGAACTCAGTATAAATCAGAGAATAATTTTCTTTATTTTTTACTTTTTTATGACATGACTAATATGAAAATATTATTTCACATGCATAATTGACATCATACTTGATATCACTTCTCAGTGGGTTGCAGTCAGTGGGTTGAAGAAGTGTAACAGGGAAGGAGAGATTTTGTAACTCAAAAATTCAGTATTAGTCATATTTTTAAAAAATGTACAAAAGATGAAAAAGTGAGAAAATTATATTTCACTCCTTATAGCACAATAGTACTATATCATAATCATAAGCTACCACATATTCAAACATCCCATAACTAATTAGTATCCTTTCTATTTCCAGTTCTTTGCCCCCAAAGAGATGCAAAAATATTTTTGTATGATGGGACATTTCCTTTTTTCTTTAATCTCTTTGGGATATAGAACTAATAACGGTATTGCTGGGTCAAAGGGTGTGCAAAGTTTTATAATGCTTTTGGTAGAGTTTCAAATTGTTCTCCAGAATGGTTGAAACAGTGCACAACTCCACCCCAAGTTCATTAGTGTACCTATTTTTCCTGCATTCCCTCCAGCATTTGCCATTTTTGATAAGAGTTAGCTGATAACTCAGAGTTGTTTTAATTTGCACTTATCTAATCAATAGTGATATAGAACATTTTTATATGACTGTAGATAGCTTTGATTTCTTCTTCTGAAACCTGCCTGTTAATATATTTTGACCATTTATCAACTGGGGAATGGCTCTTATTTTTTATAAATTTGACTCAATTCTATACTCAGTATATATTTGTAAAATGAACTCTTCATCAGAGAAATTTTATGCGAAAAATTTTTATCTTCATTGTTTATGGTACCTTTTAGCATAATGTATTTTCCCTGAGTAGCTCTTTTAATTAATCCTATTTTTGCTTTTGCTTTCTCTGAGATCATAATTGCTACCCTTGCCTTTTTACTTCAGTCTAAACATATTAGAATCTGCTGCAGTGTTTTATTTTAACTCTGTGTGTTTCTCTTTCTGTTTCAAGTGTGGTTCTTGTAAAAGACATATTGTTGGATTCTGGCATCCATTCTGCCATCTGCTTCTGTCTTATGGGTGAACTTATCCCATTCAAATTCACAGTTATCATGATTAACTGTGTAGTTCTCTTAACTCCAAATTCTTCTGTTTCTTCCTCTCTTCCTTTATAATCTTGCTTCTCCTAAAAAGTCTACTTTGCTTCTAACCACTGTCTCTGTTAATTCACCTTTATTTTTATCATCCCTCTAAATATCCTTCATCAACTATTTCTCTGTCAGGTAAGTTATATTTCTATACACAACTGAGTGGGTATGTGGCAGGCAGGGGGACAGTTTGGGTATGTATTCTTCCCTCTGAATGAATTCTAATGAAAATTAAATCTAAGCATCACCTGCAATTCCTCCCCCCATTTCTCCTCCATTTTAAATCTTTTCCTTGTGTTTTTCTTTTACATGGGGAAATTTTTCCCATTCTACCTTCCCCCTCCTCCTTCTTCCACTGCATCCCTATTTCACACCCCTCCATTTATTTTTTGGAGAACATTTCAACATAATCAACTCACACCCATGACCTCTGTCTATGTAAATTCCTTTTAACTGTCCTAATAATGATAAAGCTTATACAAGTTGCATGTATCATTTTCCCATATAGGAATGTTAACCGTTGAGCTTTACTTAGCCTGTTATGATTATTCTTTCAAGTTTACTTTTTTATGCTTCTTTTGAATCTTCTGCTTGAATGTCAATGTTTCCATTCATCTCTGATCTTTTTAAAATCAACAATGCTTAAAAGTATTCTATTTCATTAGATATCTATTGTGTATCCTGAAGGATTACACTCAGTTTTACTGGGTAAGTGATTCTTGATTGCAATTCTAGCTCCTTTGCCTTCCCAAATTTCTTAAGCCCTCTGCTCCTTTTCAATGGGTAAACTGTTAAATTTTGTATGGATTGTGGCTCCTTGATTGTAGGGAACCATAGAGGTCCACAATGGTTTCAGGAGCACATGATGGCCTGATAAGTCCACTTGATTGTGCAAATGGAGCAAAGGTTGTTGATTCAGCCCTCTGGAATCCTACACAATAGCCCCAAGGTCTCTCAGTCTTGAGTAAACATTCTGGTACTTATTAAGACATTCCAAGGCAGTCATGAGGACTTGTATCTGTACCTTAAGGAGGAGTTGTAAAAGCAAATGTATCACTAGCTTGCTGCGAGTATGGAACTTATGGTTGAACAGTATATAAGGCTTCTACTTGCTAATAATAAATGGAGCTTGCTACATCTCTGTCTCCTGCCTCATCACTGCGTGCTTGAGATTCGAGATGTCCTGCTGGTCAGGGGTCTCTTCACTGAGCTGGACGTTACCCCAACACATGATAATTGAATTATTTCTTGCTGTCTGCTTGAAGAATTTTTTCTTTGACCTGGAAACAATATTATTTTGAGGAGTTTTCATTTTGGGATCTCTTTCAGGAGGTGCTTTGTGGGCTTTTTGTAAATTTCCATTTTACCCTCTGGATCTAAGATATTAGGAAAGTTTGCCCTGATAATTTGTTTAAATATGATATCTAGGCTCTTTTATTTAGTCATGGCTTTCAGGTGGTTCAATTATGCTTAAATTATCTCTCCTCAATCTATTTTCCTGGTCAGTTGTTTTTCTGATGAAATATTTCACCTTATCTTCTATTTTTAATTGTTTTGGCTGTTTTATTATTCCTTGATATCTAATGGGTTCATTAGCCTTCATTTGAGCAATTCTAATATTTAAGAAATTATTTTCTTCAGTGAGCTTTTGTGTCTCTTTGTCCATTTGGCCAGTTCTGCTTTCTAAGAAATATTTTTTGGGGTGGGGGTAATTTTTTAACCTCTTTTTCCATTTGACCAATTCTATTTTTAAGGCATTTTCTCCAGCATTTTTATTTGTCCCTCTTTTTTCATGTTGTTAATTCTCTTTTCATAATTTTCTTGCATGACTCTCACTGCTTTTCCCAATTTTTTCTCTATCATTTATCTCTTTACTCCTTCTAGGAATTTTTATTGGGTCTGATCTTTGAGGCTTTTTTTTTAGCTGTTTTCACATTGTCGCCCTTCTTGTGAGTTTATGTCTTGATCTTCTCTGCAATCATAGCAACCTTTTATTTTTTTTTATTTGCTCCTTATTCTGACCTATTTCTTGACCTTGCACTTTCTATTGAAGTTGGACTCTGCTCATCTGGTGGTTTGAGGTCACTATCTCAAGCTTTAAGCTTTTTCATGATACTGTTTTTCAGAGCTAGTTATGGAGGTTTTTAAACTATATGAGCAGTATAATTGCCAATCAGCACCAGCTGTACCCAGTGCCCACTGTATTTTGATACTTCAAGTATCCATTACTTTCATGTGTGTGGGAATTATTATTTACTGATGCAGATGATGACTCCTTTGGATATTACTATGTGACCTTTATGGGGTGCCATGACCAAAACCTCTATCAACTAGAAGTCAAAATTTGTCTGAGTTGTTACTCAGATGACAGAAGCATAGAGTATCATTAGGCCTAGATTAAAAACCATTCAGAATTGATTAACGTACTGCACTGCATTTTGTGAGCCACAAAACCTTTGAGAATACAAGGCCAGAATAAAATAGTGGAGTAGGACTTGCACAAAGGTTCCTCATTCTTAAAGTGGGGGAAGAAATATTAGCCTGATGACTTCCACTCTTGGAATTCTTTTCTCCATGCAAAGGTCAGGTCATTGCTACTTCCTCCTGTAGCGGGTGGTTCTCCCAGTTCGTCGATTTGTTAGTGTTCCTCCTCAGACCCTTCCTGAAACCATTTTGGATTTTGCTTAATCTATATCTTGTATTGATCTATCTATATGCATTTTCTCTTTTAAAAAAACATACAACTCTAAAAACTCTTTGAGGACAATACTGTTTTCACTTTTCACTTTGTATGGCCAGAACCTTGCACACTTTCAAATTAATTGAATTGAATTGAATGAACTTACAGAATTGTTTGAGAAAAACACTCCAGACCTAAAAAGAATGGTGAGGGAATGAGCTTTGGATATTTGTAGAGTTTTTGTGCCACAAGTCAGAGTTCTGTTGCTTCCTTGTCATCAAACTCAGTGAAATGGCTGAATTGTTAATAGGAGCAAAATTAATTATCGAATTGGAGACATACTTGGTTCTTCTTTAAAAGGGGAAATGAGGTCAAACAATTAATATAGTTTTCTATTTCATTAAATGTGAAGCATGAAATCAAACCTTCCACTGAAGTCTTATCCCAGTGCCTCATCATGGTATAAAAGTGACCTTGAGTTCTTGAAGGCTATACCGGCAGAGCAGGTCCTACCAAATAGGCAAATATTTATGTGTGGACCCAGGGAGTGAATGTATGTATGTGATTTGATGGTCTTTCATAAAATGTGATATACTTTCCCTTCCCCTATATTCTCCCTCTGACACACACACACACACACACACACACACACACACACACACACACAATTTCTTTTGCTATAACAATCCTTGCTTTATTCACATCCTGGGAATTGTTTTTAAAATGACACTGTCAACTATTAAAAAAAGCTACTCTTTTCACTATCCAGGGTACCGTAGCAACCATTGCTCCATTCCTCAACCAGATTTGACACATATTTCTTCATATTTACTGCACATATTTCTCTGTTACCTACTATGTGAAGGTTATGGTATGGTATTGTTCATTCGTTTCAATCATGTTCAACTCTTCATGACCACACTGAGATTTTCTTGGTAAAGACACTGGGGTGGTTTGCCATTTCCTTCTCCAACTTTTATGTTGTTGTTTGGTTGGTTGGTGGTTTATTTACAGATGAGAAACTAAGGCAAAGATGGTTAAGTGACTTGCTCAGGGTCACACAACTAGTGAGCATCTGAGGCCAAGTTTGAGCTCAGAAAGATAAATCCTCCTGACTTTAGGCCCAGCACTTTATTCACGGTGCCATCCACTTGCCCATTACGGTATGGTATTAGGATGCAATGATCCCTCTTCTGACCCTTAGCCACAAGTCTGACACACACACACACACACACACACACACAAACTATAATGCCAAATTACAATGTAGTAAGTAGGTGGGGACAGGTGTAGAGAGAAGAATGGAAAAGTCATTGAGCTTGAGAAATTTAAGAAAATATTATTGAGGAGCTGGTATCTGAGCAGAGGCCTTGAAAAAGAATAATTTCTATCGTCTGTGAAAAGTAGAGAGACTGATGCAGGCATTGTGGGGAGAGGGATGAGGATGATGATACAATCGTCCTTCTTGGTTTAAAATAAAAAGAATGATCCTTGTGCTAGGAGCAGCCTATTTCCTTTTTAGGGATACATATTTTTAAAAAATTATTGTTCAACTTTGTTCCACCTCTAATTAAAGTTAAGAGATGAGCAAGCAAACAAGGCCTTGGTGTAATGTCATGCCCCCTCTGGGAACATTTTAAAGATTTGCTGGCTGGCTGATTTATTCCATTTGGAGCCTGCTGACTTTTCAGTTCAGAGCTGAATCAATTATGAACAAGCATTTATTAAATGCCTACTATATGTTAAATACTGTGGGAGATAAAGGAGAATACATATGCTTGAGATAAAAAACCAAAAAAAAAATGTTTCTGGCTGCAAGTAGCTTATAGTCTACAAGGGAAACCACATGCACATATACAGATAAATGTAAAATAATGGTAATGGTGGGGGAGGAGGGAATACTTATGGCTAAGCAGAATAGAAAAGGGTTTCTGTAGGAAGTGATGCTTGAGATGAGTTTTGAAGGAAACTGGCTATTCTGAGTTCTGAGAGTAAGAGGGAGTACAAATCTCCCTACTGTCCTAATTTCTCTTATTTGGATATACTTTAGGAGGAGAAGATGAAGCTTGAAGGGTGAATGTCAGGTTCAAGTATTTGTACAGTAAATATGATCCATCAGCAAGCATTTATTAAATGTCTTGCATACAAGACAATATGATTAGTGTTAGGGATATTCATGTAGGAATAATAATAAACCAAACAATCCGTAACCTTGAAAAGGCTACAAGCCAAAAATAAAGTTGAAAGAGAGTTGGTGTGCAACTTTTTGTTCACAAACAAGTGTGCCTCAAAACAGCCTCTGAGTTTAAGATGCCACAAAGTATGGATCAATTATCTTCTACTTGTGCTCTAGCATGTAAACCACTTTAAGACAAAAACTGATTTTCATATTTTACGTTCAGGGCCTAGCAAGGTGCTGCGCACATACTGCATGCTTAACCCATGCCTGTTGAATTTCTTATTTCCTAAAAATAAATTTAAAAATATTTACATATCTATGGCACTTCAAGATTTCCAGAACCTTTTGTGTCTCACTCATAGGCAATAAGTTTACAGACAGGGGAGTTCAGTCATCAAAGAGATACTGCAGTAAAAACAATCTGACAGCAGTTTACTGGAGGGATCGAAGAGATTAAAAACATGGAGACCAATAAGTAAGCCATTGAAGTAATCCTGGGGCAAAGAGATGTGGGGGACTTGGATTAGGGATGCTAATCCCCCCCAAAATATCACAAATCCATGAGTTGTGACATGTTGCAAGTGCATTTATTATAAGAGAAATGAAGAAGCATGTGGCACTTCTGGTTCAAGGAGTTCAGCTGGGCAGGGGGAGTCTTGGATGTTTATTTTACAGGGAGAAAAGGAAGTTATAGGGAAGGGGAAAAGGGCTAATCCTTTCCAAAGGGCAGGAGAAAGGTGATGGCAAATGGGGAATTATTTTCTCTTGAGAACTGCTACACAGAAGGTAGGATGATCTGTTTATCTATAAGGGTACCCCAGCTGCAACAACACTTTCTCAGTCTGGTACAGATTGACTGGCACTTGTCTTGGTAGCTGGTTCAATTCCCAAGGACACCCAGGGAGTCCAGCTGGATATGCAAACAACAAATTATGTCACATTAGGGTGGGGGTGTGCTTTGACATGTTCAGGGACTCCTACATGTTATGTTTCTGGAAAATATGACAACTTGAGAAGACCCATTAACAGGGAGAAGAGAGTATCTTTGTTGCTGACTTTTCTCAGTCGTGTCTGACTCTTCGTGACCCCGTTTAGGGTTTTCTTGGCAAAGATACAGCAGTGGTTTGCCATTCCTTCTCTAGCTTATTTTACAGATGAGGAAACTGAGTCAGAGTTAATGGTCTGACCAGAGACACACAGACAGTAAGTGTCAAAGGCCAAATTTTATAGATTGAAGAATTTCAAAGGACAAATTTTATAGATTGAAGAATTTCAAAGGAAAGGCCTACAGAATTCCATTCTCGTTAGTTGGAATTTCTTTGGTACATGGTTTTTTTGTTGTAAATAAAATGAAATAATTCCAGCCTTTGTTTTTCTCAAAGAGAAACTATGGGGACTCATTTTAATTTGCTGCTGTAGTGTCTGAATCACTTTGCGTTACTCAGAAAAAAAGGATGTATATAAATATTAAAAAATAGAAAATCCAAACCTTTCAGAGTCTCGACTGCATATTTGCTAAAACAGAATTGTTGCTTCCTGAATTATTGACATGTCTCTTAACCAACTTTGATGACTATGTTTTAACTGTTTAGAAGTTACATGTCAAGCATTTTTGAGCACACTCCTCCATATGTGTGTACATATACAGTCACTGTAATTTAAGGTGTCATGCCAATTCTCCCTTCAGTTGAACCCTGTGTCACGATTGTGGATTGGCAACCTCCCTTTTACTCTAGCAATAGAGCATTTGAGGTACAATTTTCTGGCAGATAGGTTAAAATTTACATTAATATACTATATTGAAACATATTATTAGGAACAGGGAAGAATGATACAGAATTATAGGAAAAGAAATAAAAACACTGGTGATTTAAAAGATTCATAGGGTCATAGAATATAGAGATAAAATGGCCTTAGAGATCATTAATTCAAACTCCTCATTTTATACATTGAAGAAACAGCTTCAGAGAGGATATATAACTTGGGACCATAGGATTTTAAATTTAAAGAAACTTTACAAAATAGCTCCTCCTTTTCACAGATGGAAAAACAAAACAAGGGCCCTTAGAAGCAAAGTGGTTCCCCAAAACTCAGAGGCCTTACGTGCCAGATCTTGAATTTGAACACTAGTCCTCAATTCAAAATGCAGTTTTCCTTCTCCCCCGACCCCACATGGAACACAGAATGATAAAGTTGTAAAAAGTGGTAACAGCTTTTACAAGGCAGCTCTCCTGGGGCCTAGAACTCATGTTACTCATTATTCTCATTTAGGCTTTTTTTTAAGATAGCTACTGATGGAAATTAAACTATGTTTGGATCCAAGCAATGAGATTATAGGAAACTCTGTCCACTGATTATTTAACAGTGTAAAGGACACACAAATCCATTTCAAATGCCATAGCATCATCTGCCCTGCATTATAACCCAGTAAGTATTTAAAAATAAAATCAATGTCCTGTAGCTTAAGCTTAATCCTAGGCAAAATTGTGATTTGGGAGGAGTCCATTTTCAGAACACCTCCACACTATGAGTGCCCCCCCCTTTATTCTCGGTGAACTTCCCGTCCAGTTCCCTTGTAGCCTCTTGCTGTCTCCTGGATATTTTTGACACTGGATTATGACACCTGGCTTGATAGTAATTATATATGGAAGCACTTGATCTCATGGACAATTTTTCTTCGCCAAATCAGAGTTGACCTGTCCTGTACACTCTTTCCTTTATTGTACAGGATCATAGAGCTGGAACCTCCATATTTCTTCCTTACATAGAAACTGACTTTAACTGTGTTCCATTGTCTCTTGCCCCTCATTTTCTAGAGCTGGAAGGGACCCTAGAGTTATCTAGTCTAATCTTCTAATTTTACAGAGGAGAAAGTTAGATAAAACAAATGTGACTTGCTAGAACTCACTTAGGTAGCAAGTTGCATAGCCGGAATTCATGATATATATTTCTTGACTCCAAATATAATGTTCTCACCACAGCCCAGCGTTGGCTAGGTGACTAATTATTACAATAAGTTAATTTCACTGACTTCATTTTCTACCCAGACTAGCATTTTCATTTTAACTATGATCTTTTGAAAAGTTTTTAAAGCAGTTATTTTTGTAGGAATTCGCCATGGAATAGTACAGCAGTAAGAAAAGTTTGTTGTTTGTTTCTATTTTTGTTTTGTGTTTGTTGTATGTTTGGTTCTATTTAGACCTTTTGAAGACCCTCTAATAACACTATCTATTCCACATGGGTAGCTGCTTAATGTGCAATGTGTAGGCTCAGTCTTTTTATAAGGATTCCCCCCCTTGATTCCTTTGAGCTACACACACCCTTTAGAAAAAAAATGATGTTCCCCAGGAGTAAAATCACCTTCTGATGAATTTCACTCTGTAGGATTCTGAAGATTCTACACTTAATTCTATTTTTTTTTCTTGTTGAATTTACTCCAAGGCGAATGCAGAACAAAAACTGAGAATAAATCAGCCATTTTTTATCACAGCTGTGACTACCACTAAAAAGCAAAAGTCTACGAGATATAACCTTGATTCATAATACTATGCATACTGGGTGAATTGCTCAATAAAACCCAATATTTCAGATGGATTGCAAGGCCAGGATGACATCATAAGTGGGAGAACAGTGCTATAGTCTTCTATACATCACTATATCTAGCATATCCATAAGCTAATGAGGCCTGTTTGCAATATGCTACCTTTATGTTCATTACATCTTAATTGATGAAAATACTCTCTGAGACATGTGGATTGGAAGCATATACACAGAGGAACATAAATGAATAGCTTTGTTGCCACCAGTTACGCCTTTAAAAAAAATATTGAAAAAAGTAATTGAAAGTCCATCTGAAGCCCAGAGTAAATAATACTCACAGTCAAATTTGACAACAACAAATACGCGACATTTCATGCAAGGGAAGACAATATGATGAATCACTTTGGTTTGCAGTTGCTGGAGGAGAATGAGCTATGTAAGTGTCATGCCTACAATCTTGCAAAGACTGTACTTTGAAGGGTTCATGAACTCATCACACTTTGTATTCCCCTTCATTGCCTCAGAACACAACCTTTCCATGTCTTCTTGTCCTGTGAAATTTTTCTGTTTTCCTATAATCCTTCTGTAAATAATTTACTCTAAAACTGACTACTTTCTTGGGGCAGCAATGTGGTACAGTGAATAGAGCACCAGCCTTGGAGTCGTGAGAACCTGAGTTCAAATCCAGCCTCAGATAGTTGACACTTAACTGGCTGTGTGACCTCAGGTGAGTTACTTGACCCTGATTGCCTTGCTTTTCTCCCCCCTCCAAAATAAGTGGCTACCTTCCTCTGGTTCTTTTAATATCCTAGAGACATCAACGAAGCATTCATATCGTCTATCTCATTCTCATTACTGGAATAATTTATTTCTTTTAGTTGATACACATATTACATCCTTCATGACATGCTTTCTCACATTGCTAATATGCTGAAGCCTGCTTACATGAAGCATATACCCTTTCACTTTTAGCTTAGTTATATGAATCTGAGAGGGGATTCTTTGAGTTATATTTAAGCTTTGACTTGGGAATTTCTACCTGTACTCAGGCTTCCAGATATTTACTGCATTAGGCATGTCAGTGATTTTCCCCTTACTTGTAAACAATGAAAGGATGCTGATGTTGCTTACTGGTATTGACTTCAGAGTGATTTGTGACTTCGTTCAGGGTGAGAAAATGACTAGAGTGCTATAAGGGAGTATCTCTATATGTTGAACCTTAGGGTATAGATTACTACTAGATTTGGAAACAGATAACAGGTTGGGACTAACTGGGGGCAGATAAAGGGTACACTCAAGTGATGTTGAGTTCCTTGGGATTGTAAAGTGCAACCCAAGCAAAATCCTTACGGAATGAAATTAACATTTGGAAGCTTATTGATCCTCATGCCTTGGCACATGAAGATAACTAATTGTAATAATTCTCTGTCCTAGCAGAACCCATGGATTGGGAGCTGGGCATGTGGGGGAGCTTGAGAGCGCTCATATCTTGGTCTGGGTCACTTGCCAAGCTTAAGTTGATTCAAGTCATAAACTACAATTCAGGACTTACTAGTTTACTAGACTATGATCAAGGTTCCAGTCATTAGTGCCAGACTCAGGACGTGCCAGACTATTGAAGTCTACTTAAAACTGCTCTTTCTGGGCTTCCAAGTCACACTAAAGCTGATCCTGCAGTTGTTGTTCCTTAAATAGAATACTCCATCATCTATTTCTATTCATTGGGCTAGTATTCCCGCGTGTGGCCCGTACTTGCTTCATACTGCTTTCTTACGAAGTTCTTCCTTTAGATGTAGTTCGGACATTATCTTCTATAATATTTTTTCTCTGATCTCCACCAAATACCACTGCCCTCCTTCCAGTCAAACTTGTATTTAGCTAATGTGTATATTTGCTTTAATTCCCTTTATATTTGTTCTGTTTATTTGCCTGTTGAGTCCTTAATTGGAATATAAGCTCCTTGCAAATAGGGAGTTTCATTTTTATCCGCACTCCATCTCCACTTAGCACAGTTTCAGGCACCTAAGTCATTTAGTGTTTTTTGATTAAATAGTCATTAAGGTTTATAGACTAATTAGTGATTATTAATTTGGAAATTCTACTAAAGTCCACCTCTAATGGCTAATTATTGTATATATTATCTTGAAGTTTAGGCCAGTAGAACAGAAGTTCAGACAGCTACTTCCAAGAATAAAGATTTTGAATATGAACCTATTAATGGACTGAATGTTTATCATTTAAGAAAATTTTATATAGTAAATGTAGAGGTTCATTATGAAATGATCTGCTCATCAGGAGATGTTGTCATGCACAACAGCAAAATAAGACCACCTGGTAAAGGGACAAGCTACTATGATCTGCTTCTGTGGAAGGAATATATGTATATATGTGTAGTATATACACATGTATATATAAACATGCACATATACACAACATATATGTACACACGCATGTATGTGTGTATTAACATGTACTGTGTACATCTATACGCATGTCATGTGTATATATACATATATGCATGTACACACATATGTATATATGTATGTGTATATGTGTACATGCGTATATGTATATATGTATTATGCTTATGTGTGTATGTATGATATTATATCCTTGGTATATTGAGCTCCTATATGCCTACTATCTGTGACCTCTTTGCGGGAATCAGTACAATCTAGATGCTAGAGTATCTAGAGTTTCCCTAGGTAGGGACAGACCAGGGAGACTCAAGTGAAAAAAGACTTGTAAAATTAAAACTGGAAGGTAATAACTGAGAATAATGTTACAATACAATCAGAAAATAAGTTGTTGGTCATGTGACTAAAACCGATGATAATTGTCTCCATGTGAAATCTCAGGTGACCTTCTTTATGGAGTGTTTATGAGAAGATATGGACAAGAACAGAATGGAATGAAAAATCCTGAATCAGTTGCATTCTGCCCATTGAAAGGATTACATACTTTGATGTAATATTTGAATATCTCCTTTCACACTCAAAAAATTGACAATGGTGACAAAAAAAGGCAATAGTCAATGTTGGAAGAGTTGTGGTATGGCAAATATAGAGATGGTAGAGCTGTGAATTGATCTAACTATACTGAAGAGCAAGTGTCCTATGACAGTTATTAGAATGATCATAGCTCTTGCTGAGAGTCACGACAGCTAGGATATGTCATGGAGGGTATGTCTTCTGTCATGTCACAAGGTCGAAGATAGAAGGAAAGATTATTATATATATATATATATATATATATATATATATATATATATATATACACCAACATGTTTATAGCAGTGCCTTTCTTTTGCAGCAAAGACCTAGAAACAAAGTAGATTCTAAGAAATTGGCGAATGTAATAAACATATAGAATACTAATGTGTCGTAAGAAATGATTACTATGAAGAATACAGAGAAATATGGAAGAGAGAAACATAAGAAGGCTTAAATTGATTGAATTGATTTAAGGTGAAGAAATCAGAACTATAGAAGCTATATATACATATATATATAGAGAGACTGCTATAATTTAAGTTGGAATAACAATAAACAATAAAAATTGAAAGTGAATAATGTGAAATTCTAATTACACTTATTTTTGTAAAGATAGATTTTAATTCTTTTTAACTTATTTTATTTAGTATTTTATTTTTACCAGTTACCTGAACAAACAATTTTAAGTTTTGTTTTTAGAACTTTGGGTTCCAAATTTTCTCCCTCCTTACCCCCACACTCCAAAGAAGAAAGCAAACAATTTGATTTAGGCTATACATGTGTAATCATGCAAAGGATATACATAATAGTTATGCTGTAAAAGGAAACATACACCCAAAAAAACTCAAGAAAAATAAAGTAAAAAAAAAATGTATCCTTCAATCTTTATTCAGATACCATCAATTATTTCTCTTGGGATGGATAGCATTCTTCACCATAAGTACTTCAGAGTTGTCATCATTGTATTGCTGGCAATAGCTGAGTCGTTCACAGCTGATCCTCTTACAATAATACTATTATTGTGTACACAGTACATTTCATTCTGCATCGGCCCATGCAAGTCTGTCTAGAATTTTGTGAGAGCATCCTACTCATCAATTCTTATAGTAAAGCAATATTTCATCACTATCATATACCACAATTTGTTCAGTCATTCATGGGTATCCCCTCAATTTATAATTCTTTACTCCCAGAAAAGAGCTGCTAAAAATATTTTTGTATATGTAGGTGCTTTTCCTTTTGGTTTTTTAACATTTTTTGAATACAGACCTACTAGGTAGGCCAAAGGACATGCATAATTTTATAGCCCTTTGTGCATAGTACCAAAATGTTCTACAGAATAGTTCAATCAGTTTACAATTCCACCAACAGTGCATTACTGTCTCATTTTCCCATATGCCCTCCAACATTTGTCATTATCCCTTTCTGTCATATTAATCAATATGATAGTTGTGAGGTAGTAGCTCAGAGTTGTTTTAATTTGCATTTCTCCAATCAATAGTGAGTTAGGGTATATTTTCATATGACTATAGAAAACTTTGATTACTTCATCTGAAAACAGATCATATCTTTTGATCATTTATCAATTGGGAAATGGCTCTTATTTTTAAAAATTTGACTCTATTCTCTCTATATTTGAGAAATGAGACCTTCATCAGAGAAATTTTCTTCAAAACTTTTTTTCACAGTTACTGTTGCTAATCATATTTTCTTACATCCTATCCCTGCCCCCATTTATTCTATTCTCTCCTTTCACCCTGTCCCTCCTTAAAATTGTTTTGCTTCTGACTGCCCCCTCTGCCAATTTGGCCTCCCTTCAATCATCTTCCCCCTTCTGTTATCCATTTCCTCTCCTATATTTCTGTAGGGTAAGATAGATTTCAATACCCAGTTGAGTGTGTTTGTTATTACCTTTTTGAGTCAATTCTGATGAGAATAAGATTCACTCACTCCATCTCATCTCCACCCTCTTCCTGTAAATGTTTTTTCTTGCCTTTTTTCAGTGAGATAATTTGTCTTTCTCCCAAAACATTTTTTCTCTCACTCCTTACTGGTTTTTTAGATATAATCCCTTCATTTTCAACTGACACCTGTATCCCCTGCCCTATATATACTCCTAACTACCTTAATCATGAGAAAGTTCTTATAAGTATCATCTTTCCATATGGGAATGTAAACAGTTTAAGCTTATTAATTCCCTTATAATTTACCTTTCCTGTTTACCTTTTCATGCTTCTCTTGAGTCTTTCATTTAAAAATCAAATTTTCCAGTCAATTCTGGCCTTTTCATTAATAATGCTTGAAAGTGGGGTGGAGCCAAGATGGCGGAGTAGAAAGCCTCATGTATGCTAGCTCCGAACCCACAGCCCATATATTTCCTGCAAGAAGAACTCCCCACAAATTCTGGAGCACTGCAAGTCACGCAGAAACACAGTGGAAAAGATCTCCATTCCAGAGAGCCCTGGAGAGCTGTCCCCAGGGGTCCGTCGCGCCCCAGAAAGCGGAGCCCATCCCTGAGGTGCCCTGGCCGGGGCCCCAGAGAAGCAGATCCGAGAAGGCTTTGGGGACAGAACCTCCGGAGGCCGGGAAGGTCCCTATGCCCACAGGCACTACGGGTCAGTGAGAGAAATGACTGGGCTGGCCAAGAGAGGAGCAGGGTGTCTCCATGGCTCGGGATCCCTTGGGAGGCAGAGGTGGAGGGAGCGGTAGAGGCAGCAGCAGAGGCAGCGGCAGCGGCAGTGGCCTGGGACTCTCCGAGCAGCAGGCAGAAGTTCAGGGCCATTAGGGAAGGTCTCTGCATAAACCCCCTGA
Organism: Bettongia penicillata ogilbyi; assembly: GCA_023548195.1. Taxonomy (NCBI): domain Eukaryota; kingdom Metazoa; phylum Chordata; class Mammalia; order Diprotodontia; family Potoroidae; genus Bettongia; species Bettongia penicillata. The sequence continues at coordinate 1,616,933 of JAJHZJ010000171.1, read as the reverse complement.
GGGAATTGAGCCTGGGAGGCAGCCCTGCCCCCACCCAAGCACCAGAACTTAAGCTCACATTGAATAGCAGCCTCTCCTGCCACTGAAAGCCCATTTGAATCTCAGACCCTAAGCACAAGCTGGGCGGATCTGGGCGGGGGTGGACAGGAATCTCAGAACTCAAGTACCTGGCTGGGAAAATGCCCAGAAAAGGGAAGAAAAATAAGACTATAGAGAGCTACTTTGAGGGGGTGCAAATGTTCCTGCCTTTCAATTCTGATGACGAGGAAATATTCTTACCATCAGGGAAAGATGTGGAGGTTGGGGCCTCTGTATCCCAGACATTCCAGGGGGATATCAGGTGGGCTCAGGCCATAGAAGAGATCAAAAAGGATTTTGAAAATCACGTTAGACAGGTGGAGGAAAAAACTGGGAAGAGAAATGAGAGAGATGCAAGAAAAGCATGAAAAAAGGGTCAATACCTTGCTAAAGGAGACCCTAAAAATGCTGAAGAAAATAACACCTTGAAAAATAGGCTCATTCAATTGGCAAAAGAGGTTCAAAAAGCCAATGAGGAGAAGAATGCTTTCCAAAGCAGAATTAGCCAAATGGAAAAAGAGGTTCAAAAGCTCACTAAAGAAAATAGTTCTCTCAAAATTAGAATGGAACAGATGGAGTCTAATGACTTTCTGAGAAACCAAGAAATCACAAAACAAAACCAAAAGAATGAAAAAAATGGAAGAGAATGTGAAATATCTCATGGGAAAAACAAATGACCTGGAAAATAGATCCAGGAGAGACAATTTAAAAATTATGGGACTACCTGAAAGTCATGATCAAAAAAAGAGCCTAGACATCATCTTCCATGAAATTATTGATGAAAACTTCCCTGATATTCTACAACCAGAGGGCAAAATAAGTATTGAAAGAATCCATCAATCACCGCCTGAAAGAGATCCAAAAGGGGAAACTCCTAGGAACATTGTGGCCAAATTCCAGAATTCCCAGGTCAAGGAAAAAATATTGCAAGCAGCTAGAAAGAAACAATTCCAGTAGTGTGGAAATACAATCAGGATAACTCAAGATCTAGCAGCTTCTACATTGAGGGATCGAAGGGTGTGGAATAAGATATTCCAGAAGGCAAAGGAACTAGGACTCAAACCAAGAATCACCTACCCAGCAAAACTGAGTATAATACTTCAGGGGAAAATATGGTCTTTCAATGAAACAGAGGACTTTCAAGCATCTTGATGAAAAGACCAGAACTGAAAAGAAAATTTGACTTTCAAACACAAGAATGAGAAGAAGCATGAAAAACTAAACAGTAAAGAGAAGTCATAAAGGACTTACCAAAAGTGAACTGTTTACTTTCCTACATGGAAAGACAACATTTGTAACTTAAAATTATTCAGTATCTGGGTAGTTGGTGGGACCACACACACACACATACACACACACACATACACACTTGCACGCACACACACATACACACATGCATGCACAGACAGAAACAGAGAGCACAGAGTGAATTGAATAGGATGGGACCATACCTTAAAAGAAATTAAGAGAAATGGTGAGAGAGAAATGTAGGAGGAGAGAGGGTGAAATGGAATGGGGAAAATTATATCTAATTCAAGAGGCAAGCAGGAGACTTTTTAGTGGAGAGAAAAAGAGGAGAGCTGAGAAAAAAAAAAACAAGAAGTTTACCCTCATCACATTTGACTAAAGGAAGGAATAAAATGTACACTCATTTTGGTATGGAAACCTATCTTACAATACAGGAAAGTAGGGGAGAAGGAGATAAACAAGGGGGGGATGATAGAAGGGAGGGCAATGGGGGGAGGGAGCAATTTGAAGTAAACACTTGGGGAGGGACAGGATCAAAAGACAGAATAGAAACAATGGGGGGCAGGATAGGATGGAGGGAAATACAGTTAGCCTTACACAACATGACTATTATTGAAGTCATTTGCAAAACTACACAGATAGGGCCTATATTGAATTGCCTGCCTTTCCGAAGGGAATGGGTGGGGAGGGAGGGATGGGGAGAATTTGGAACTCAAAGTTTTAGGAACAACTGGTTAGTATTGTTTTTGCTACTAGGAAATAAGAAATATAGTTAATGGGGAATAGAAAGTCATCTGGCCCTACAGGACAAAAGAGAAGATAGGGACAAGAGAAGGGAGGGATGATAGAAGAGAAGGCAGATTGGTGATAGGGAAAATTAGATTGCTCGGTGTATTGCGGTGGGGGGAGGGGATAAAAGGGGAAAATTTGGAACCCAAAATTTTGTGAAAATGAATGTAAAAAGTTAAAGAAATAAATTTTTTTTTCTTCTTAATATGACTTTTTTTCTTAATTAATTAATTTATTTAATTTTTTTACATTCATTTTCACAAATTTTTGGGTTCCAAATTTTCTCCCCTTTTATCCCCTCCCCCCACCCCAATACCCCAAGCAATCTAATTTTCCCTATCTCCAATCTGCCCTCTCTTCTGTCATCTCTCCCTTCTCTTGTCTCCATCTTCTCTTTTCTCCTGTAGGGCCAGATGACTTTCTATTCCTCCTTAACTGTATGTCTTCTTTCCTAGTTGCAACACCAATACTAAACAGTTGTTCCTAAAACTTTGAGTTCCAAATTCTCCTCATCCCTCCCTCCCCACCCATTCCCTTTGGGACAGCAGGCAATTCAATATAGGCCATATCTGTGTAGTTTTGCCAATGATCTCCCTGATAGTCGTGTTGTGTAAGACTAAGTGGATTACCATCCCTCCTAACCTGCCCCTCATTGTTTCTCTTCTGTCTTTTTTGATCCTGTCCCTCCCCAAGTGTTGACTTCAAATTGCTCCCTCCTCCCTTTGCCCTCCCTTCCATCATCCCCCCCCTTGCAATATCTCTTTCTCCCCCACTTTCTTATACTGTAAGATAGGTTTTCATACAAAAATGAGTGTGCATTTCACTCCTTCGTTTAGTCAAATGTGATGAGGGTAAACTTCTTGTTTTTTTTTTTTTTTTTCTCAGCTCTCCTCTTTTTCCCTCCACTAAGAAAAACTCCTACCTGCCGCTTAAATGACATATAGTTACCCCCTTCCCTTTCCCTCCCCCTACGTTTCTCTCTCACCATTTACCCTAGTTTCTTTTAAGGTATGGTCCCATCCTATTCAGTTCAATCTGTGCTCTCTATCTCTGTATGTGTGTGCATGTGTGTATGTGTGTGCATGCGTGTACATATGTATGTGTGGTCCCACCAACTACCCAGATACTGAAACGTTTTAAGAGTTACAAATATTGTCTTTCCATGTTGGAATGTAAACAGTTCACTCATGGTAAGTCCCTTAAGACTTCTCTTTGCTGTTTACTTTTTCATGCTTCTTCTCATTCTTGTGTTTGAAAGTCAAATTTTCTTTTCAGCTCTGGTTTTTTCATCAAGAATGATTGAAAGTCCTCTGTTTCATTGAAAGACCATATTTTCCCTTGAAGTATTATACTCAGTTTAGCTGGGTAGGTGATTCTTGGTTTGAGTCCTAGTTCCTTTGCCTTCTGGAATATCCTATTCCACGCCCTTCGATCCCTTAATGTAGAAGCTGCTAGATCTTGGGTTATCCTGATTGTATTTCCACAGTACTGGAATTGTTTCTTTCTAGCTGCTTGCAAGATTTTGTCCTTGAGCTGGGAGTTCTGCAATTTGGCCACAATGTTCCTAGGAGTTTCTCTTTTTGGATCTCTTTCAGGTGGTGATCGATGGATTCTTTCAATACTTATTTTGCCCTCTGGTTCTAGAATGTCAGGGCAGTTTTCCTTGATAATGTCATGGAAGATGATGTCTAGGCTCTTTTTTTGATCATGACTTTCAGGTAGTCCCATAATTTTTAAATTGTCTCTCCTGGATCTATTTTCCAGGTCAGTTGTTTTTCCCATGAGATATTTCACATTCTCTTCCATTTTTTCGTTCTTTTGGTTTTGTTTGGTGATTTCTTGGTTTCTCATAAAGTCATTAGACTCCATCTGTTCCATTCTAATTTTGAGAGAACTATTAAATTCAGTGAGCTTTTGAACCTCTTTTTCCATTTGGCTCATTCTGCTTTTGAAAGCATTCTTCTCCTCATTGGCTTTTTGAACCTCCTTTGCCAATTGGGTGAGCCTATTTTTCAAGGTGTCAATTTCCACAGCATTTTTTTTGGGTCTCCTTTACCAAGGTATTGACCTGTTTTTCATACTTTTGTTGCATCTCTGACATTTCTCTTCCCAGTTTTTCCTCCACCTGTCTAACTTGCTTTTCAAAATCCTTTTTGAGCTCTTCCAGGGCCTGAGCCCACCCACCACCCCCCTGGGGTGTCTGGGGTACTGAGGCCCCGCCCTCCACATCTTTCCCTGATGGCAAGAATACGTCCTCATCTTCGTCAGATCCGAAGGTCGGGATCATTTGCATTTGTTGGAAAAAACTCTCTAAAGTCTTATTTTTCTTCCCTTTTCTAGGCATTTTCCCAGCCAGTTACTTGACTTCTGAGATTCCTTTCCACCCCTGCCTGGATCCGCCCAGCTAGTGCTTGGTCTCTGAGATTTAAATGGGCTTTCCTCCTGCCGGCTGTCAATCAGTGAGCTTTAGTTCAGGTGCTGGGGTGGGGCCAGGGCTGCCTCCAAGACTCTGATCCCTCGGGGGCTTTATGCAGAGACTTTCAGGAATGGAACGGGTGGGGGCGGGGTGGGGGGCCCGCCTCCCAAATCCCGCTCCCTTGGGGGTTTTAAGCAGAAGCCTTCAGTAATAGAGCGGGGTGGGGGCAGGGCCGTCTCCCAGGCTCAGCTCCATCCGGTTTTATGCAGGAATCTTCCGTAATGAAGATCCTGCCTGCTGTTGGGGGATTCCTGAGACCTGGGCTGCTGCCGCCTCAGCCGCCGCCCACATCTCTGCCTCCGCCGCTTCCTGCCCCCGTCCCCGCCGCCACCGCTTCCTCCCGAGGGGGCCTGAGTCACGGAGACACCCCGCTTCCCCTCTCCTTCAGCCCGGCCTTCTTTCTCACTGACCTGTAGCTTCTGTGGGCGGAGGGACTTTCCCGGCTGCTGGAGCTTCCGTCTCTGAAGCCTGCTCGGATCAGCTTCTCTGGGGCCTCGACCAGGGCAGCGCTGGGGGTCGGGTTTACTTTCCGGGGCGCGCCGGACCCTGGGGACGGGTCTTCAGGGCTCCCTGGAACGGAAATCTCTTCTACTCTGCTTCTGCACACCTTGTATTCACCCAGAAGTTATGGGGGACTCTTTTTACATTAATTCTATGGGCTTTGGTTTCGGAGCTCGTAAACGTGCGTCCTTCTAATCCGCCATCTTGGCTCCGCCCAATAAATAAATTTTTATTAAAAAAAATAATGCTTGAAAGTCCACTATCTCATTTAATATCCTTTTTTACCACTGAAGAAATATACTCAGTTTTGTTGGGTAGGTTATCCTTGGTTGCCATCCTAATTTCCCTGCCCTCTGGAATTTCATATTACAAGTCTTCTGATCGTTCAAGGCAGAAGCTACTAAATCTCATGTTATCCTGATTGTGACTCCATGATATTTATATTATTTCTTTCTGGGTGCTTGCAATATTTTCTCCTTGATTTGGGAACTCTGGAATTTGACTATAATATTCCCGGCAGTATACATTTTGGGATCTCTTTCAGGAGGTAACAAGTGGATTCTCTCTATTTCTATTTTATACTCTGCTTCTAGACTATCAGGGCAGGTTTTTTTATAATTTCTTGAAAGATGATGTCTAGACTCTTTTCTATCATGGTATTCAGGTAGTACAATAAGTTTTAAATTATCTCTCCTGGATCTCTTTTCCATGTCAGTTGTTTTTCCAATGAGATATTTCACATTATATGCTTTTTTAATTTCTTTGGTTTTGTTTAATAATTTCTTCATTTTTTCATAAAGTCATTAGTTTCCTCTGCTCCATTCTAATCTTGAAGCAATTATTTTCTTTAGTGAGCTTTGGGACTTCCTTTTCCATTTGGTCAATTCTGTTTTTTAAGGCATTCTTTTCACTGTTTTTTTAGACCTCTTTTACCATTTAGTCTTGTCTCCTAGTCTGTTGGTTAAGGTGTTAATTTCTTTGGTATTTTTTTGTGTCTACTTAACCAAGCTGTTGACTCATTTTTCATCATTTTCTTGTGTCAGTCTCATTTCTCTTCCTAATTTTTCTTTTACCTATCTTACTTGATTTTTAAAATAGTTTTTGAATTTTTCCATGACCTGAGATCAATTCATGTTTTTTTGAGGCTTTGGAGGTAGGAGCTTTGACTTTGTTGTCTTCTGCTGAGTATGTATTTTGATCTTCATTGTTACCATATTAACTTTCTATAGTCAGAGTTTTTGTTGTTTGCTTGTTTTCCCAGACTATCACTTAATTTTTAATTCTTTGTGAAAGTAGGGCTCTGCTCCCAAGGTAGAGAGGGCACTGTCCCAAACTTCAGGAATTTTGTGCAATTGTTTTCAAGATACTTAGAGAGACCTGTAAGTTTTCAGTTCTTCCAAGGTGATATGATCTAATCAGAGGTGTTAACTCCTCTCCTGCTCTGTGCTCTTGTCTGTGAGTGACTGCTAGTGTTCTTTTCTGCCCAGGAACTGTGATGAGGTTATCCTCTCCACTACTGCCATAAACTATGCTATGCTAGTGTTCTGTTTTGCCCCAGGACTGCCACCCAGGACCATGACCCATATGAGACAAAGTCCTCCCTCAGTGCCAGCAAAGAGACACCTGTAAACTCCTTTTGACCAATTTTTAGAGAGTTCTGGAAGCAGCAGCTGTTGCTGCTACTACCATTGCTGGTTTAGTCACTCCCAAGGCCTGCTCTTGGTTTGCTAGGGTTGGGTGTGTGCTGGTGCAGTCTGTGCTAGATTGTGTTCCATTCTCTCTCAAATGAGCCAGACCTCTCTGGGCTGAGAGGTCTGGAAACCCCACAACTGCCAATGATTCAGTCACCCTGACAACTGCTCTGGATCTGCTTGCATGGCCTGTGCTGGACTGTGCTCCTCTCTCAGTCTGGTGCAATAGATCTTTCCTGGTGACCTTCAAAGTTGTCTTGGGCTGTGAATTTGTTTAACTCCATCTTTTAGTGGGTTCTGCTGTTCTAGAATCTGTTTGGAGTAATTTTTTAAGGTATTTGGAGGGGTTTGGTCTAGAGGTCAGTCCCTGCCTTTACTCTGCCATTTTGACCCTGCTTCCTATTATATTACCTTCTCAACAAGAAAGAAGATACATCTCCCTTTCTTCTTGACAGAGGTGGGATATTATACTAGTGAAATATTATATATAAGTCCATCTCGATATTAGTTGAATTGTTTTAGTTTTAATTTTACATTAATTTTAATGAACCATTTCTCTCTCTTTCTTATTGTCTTTTTGCCTCTTTCTCCATCAGTCTCTGTCTCCATCTTTCTGTCCCTCTCTCTTTATCCTTCTACCATTATAAAAAGTGACTTTTTTATCTTTAGTTTAATTATCCATTAGGATCTTATGATAACATACAGTTTAAGTTTCAGGTCTTAATTTATTCTCTGCCGAACTTCATTCTGCTTTTCCTTGATTTTTTTTAGGAATTCTTCCTCTAGTAATTTGTGTCCTTTAGTTTATTGAATACTAGGCCATTGTCATGAATTGCCTCTTGTTATGGGCCTGCATTCCTAATTTCTTCCACTATTTTTTAAATTTGATATTTAACCAGAACATGCTAAGTTTGGTAATTACTTAATATATTTTGAAATCTTCTAATATTTTACATCCTTCATTTCTACTTGTTTTCATTATTCTTCTTAAGATTCTAGATTTTTGTTTTTCAACATGAATTTCATTATTATAGTGCCAGTTTTGTAAAGAAAAACATTTATTGTTTTATGTATTTCATACAAAATATATGTATTAATTTAACTAGAATCATATTTTTATTAAATAGATGTTCCTCAATCACGGGCAATGATTTAATTCCTTATTTTCATAAAGATGATCTTTCTTTAATTCATATATAACTTGATTGTGTGTTGTTAGGTTTAATGTGGCTATTGAAAATGGAACACTTTTTTTCTACCTCTTTCGTTTAGATTTTGTTAATATTAAAGAGAAAAGCCAATGATTTTTGTTGATTTGTTTGATATCCTGCTACTCTAATAAAAATAATTATTTCATTTTATTGAATCTCTGGGGCTGTTTAAGTAAACCATCTTATCATCTGCAAATGGAAAAACATTTTTCCTTTTCTCTGCAATTATTTATTTCTTCAATTTCTTTTTTCTTAGCTTATTTTAATGCCTAGAATTTCTCAAACTATGTCAAATAAGAGAAAAACAGTGAATATCCCTGTGCTCTCCATGTCCTTGTCAGAAAAATTTCTAGTACTTCTAGATTGTAAATAATATTAGCTCTTATTTTTAGAATAATATTCATTTATTATCTATTCCTGTAGTTTTCAGGAATGTGAACTATATTTTGTTGTAGGCTTTTTTTCAAGAACCACTGCTGTAACCAGAAAATAAAAATTTTTTTTTTCTATTAATAAGATCTATTGTGGCCATAGTGTTTCTAATATTGAACCATGTCTGTATTCCTGGTATAAATCCAACCTGGTCATAGCAAAATTTTAAAAATTTATTACTGCAACTTCTCTGTTTATCTTTTATTCAGTACCTGTATTGACAGATGGAGATCTACAATTTTCTATCAATGCTTTATCAGCCCCTCATTTGGGTGTCATGATAATAATATTTATATTTATTATAATAATAAATATTTATCTGAAAGAATATATTTGATAAGGTATCTTTAATCTTTTTTTTTTCTCCAAGTAATCATTATAACCTAAGATTACCCTCTAGCATTATAGATTCTGAAGAAACTGCCATTCTTCAAATTGCTATGTATATAATTGAAGGAAGACCATGTAGTAAAAAAAAAATTAAAAGTTACATAAAGTATAAACACACATACATGTATACATGTATGTTATTCTTAAAACATTAATCTGCTAATATAATTTGGTCCATCTTTCCTTTTTCTCAGAAGTTTATTTATGACTTTTTCAATTAATTTTTGTGAAATATAGTTAGATTCTATATTTCTTTTTCTATTAAATTATATATTTTGCATTTTCTGAACATACATCCTTCCTTATCAGTTCTTTAACTTAGGCATCCTTCTCTTTTTACTTTAAACTAATTCCTTTGGTGATCTTATCTGCTCCCATGATTTCAATCATGTATGCAGATGGCTCCTAGATCTCTAGATACAGTACCAGTTCTCAGATGAGGTACGGTCACTCAGGTTGTCCTAGTTTAAGTACTTCACCTCTGAAGGATTTAATTTTTTATTTTGAAATATAAGGGTAATTATAATTTGGGGCAGCTAGGTGGTGCAGTGGATAGAGTGCCAGGTCTAGAGTCAGGAAAACTACTCTTCTTGAGTTCAAATCCATTCTGAGATACTTACTAGTTATGTGACCCTGGGCAAGTCACTTAACCGTGTTTGTCTCAGTTTTCTCATCTGAAAAATGATCTGGAGAAGGAAATGGTAAGCCACTCCAGTATCTTTGCCAGATTTTAATGACCAGAATTTCTTAAACTATATCAAATAAGAGAAAGAAGTGGATATCCTTGTGCTCTCCATGTCCTTATTAGACAAATTTCTAGTACTTCTAGATTGCAAATAATGTTAGCTCTTATTTTTAGAATAATGTTCATTAATTATCTATTCCTGTAGTTTTCAGTGTATGTAACATAAATAATGGGAGCTATATTTTGTTGTAGCTTCAAAATGGGGTCATGAGACACAACTGAGAAATGACTGAACAAAGTGAGGAGGAAAGAACTACTTTAAGTAGTTTCTTTTCATTCTTCTATTTCTAGATATTTGGCTTATTTTGGCACAGTCTCTCATTGTTCTGGAAGTGGTTTTAAGAAGAAACACTTTCAGGTGGAAGCTTTCACATTGCCATCTTTATTGGAAGTACCATATTCTTCCATCAAAATGATATTTATGTGCATGTTTTCTCTTCTTTTTTTTCACTGCCATTACCCTGTTTCAGGCCTTTATAAAAACATGTCAGAATTATTATAATTACCTTGATAACTGTTTTCCTCTGTTGCCAATGTTTTTCAGCTTTAATTCATTCTATACTACACTTAAATTAATCTTCCCTACAATTTCACTTATATCATCCAAGGGTCTGACTATTTTCTTGCTTATAAACCTTCAGCAGTCTATCTTGTCTCTAGGACAAAACAAAAGTTCCTTAGCATGATATTTAAGTCCATCCACCATGTGGTTACACCTTACCTTTTGAGCCTTATTTCATAGCACTCTCTATTTCTTCCATTCTGTGCTTCAGAATATCTACTAATTTGGTAAGATTTTCTCTCTTCTCCTAAGCTCTTAATTTACCTTCTGAGATTTTCCTCAAGAGTTCTAATTTCTCATTCACCTCTCCCTGCATTTCTTTAGTTGGTTTTCTGGTCAAATCTTTCTTTTATGATCACAAGTATAAATAGTCATAGTAGATTGTTAAATGGACACATTATAATATTTCAGCAAACCTGGGATCCAGACGTTCCTCAATCTAGTATTGCCTTTCTTTCTGCCTCTCTATATTAGTTCAGACAGCCTTCTCCCAAAATCTGGAATATGTGATTTCATTTTTAACTTCTCTTAGGGTATGATATAATAATCTCTCCCCTCTTCTCAAATTTTCTTAGAACACTTTGCCTGACTTTAACCTTTGCCCTAACCACATTCTGACTTGTGTCATACTTATTTGTGTGACTCTTTCATGCCCCAGTCCCCAAGTAGAATATGAGAGTCCTTGAGTTCAGAACCTTTGCCATTTTCTATCATCTCCTCTCCAGTGGCTAATGTCATTCCTTCAGCACAGGAAATTGGTGAATTGAACTGAATGGAATGTCATTTATCTACTTAGTGACTCCCTGTTGCCCACTTTATCACTACTATGTTCTCTTTTTGTGTCTGAATTTCAGTATTTTCAAAGATCTCCTTCTATTCTTTCCTCTCATTTTTTGGCTTCCTTTTTCTATCTAACCAACTACCTCCAACTTTTTTGCCCTTTATTTTAAGTTAAAATATCTGGAGGTCCTAATGTAGTCATAGAGATTCGCATTTTGTGATCCAGTGTTCATTCTGATGGTAAAGCAAAAATATGTCCAGAGAAACTAGGGATATTGCACCAGGCAAATGGATTTGGTAGTCTGAATTAAAGGTACATTGCACAGAACACTGGAATGAGAATCAGAAGACCTGCATTTTATTTCTGGTCTAGCTGTTCATTGTATTATAAGAAAGGGTGCCTAGACCAAGTGTCAGGAAAGGAAGATACTGACTTAGATCATTTCTAAGGTTCCATTTGTTATTAGATATGTATTGATGAATTCTCAGGAAGTAGAGCATGCAAGAGAGAAAACATCAACCAAAACAACAACAGCTACTACCACCAAATTGGAAATGGAGTATAGCTTTTTAGCAAAATATGTACTCCATTGGAGACTACTTTATTTATTTATGTATGTTATTATTTGTTTTGTAGGATTGACTTGAGACAAGATCCCAAAGGTTCTTGGGCTTGGTATATATATATATATATATATATATTTTTGCTGGTTACAAAGAAAAAAAAAACCTGAAGATTTTGCCCTTGGTTGATGTGGGAGGAGGGGAATTGAATATCTTTTTATTTATTTATTTTTAAACTATTAAGGTTCCAATTTGTTGTAAACACCAAAGGATGCCCAGGGCGTGAAGTTACCCTCTCCCTCCTTCCACCTATTCTAGTTCTAAACAAGCAGAGAGGAAAATCAATAATGAACAAGCCTCATTCTTCCAGCTCCTGGAACCTGCTGAGCTCTGTGCATCCATCAGCACACACACAAACACACACACACACCTGTTCACATACCCTCGATATTTCATCTAGTCAGTTTCAAATAGTGAAATACTCACCCAACCTATATTTCAACCAAATGGATTAGTACTATCTATTCCACATACTAACAGTCTCATGTTCAAAAAGAACCTTTGAAGTACAACCCAGAACTGAACAAGAATCCTCTTGGGAAAATCTATCTTCCCACCTTCTTCCTCCACAATGATCATTTAATTGGCATTTAAAGAATTCATTGACTAAACATTTATCACTTTTAAACAGTCCATTTTTCCTTTTGAAAACTCTATTTATTATATCATATTTCCCTATATCCAACAGCAATCTGACTCCAACTTCCATTCATTCCATTTGCAATCTCTGGAGCTCAAAGAAAAGAACTTTGATGTTTGTACATAGTTCTTTGCATGTTCCCCCATCAAACTGTAAGCTCCTGTAAGGCTGGGACTGTTTTTTATCTTTCTTTTTTATCCTCAGAACCATATCTTGTCACTAGACCCAAATGGCTCTGTAGGAGAAAGTGAGGCTGGTGACTTTTGCACATCCCTCCCTCATTTAATTCTAATACACTTGCATGTTATGGCATCACCTCCTTGATCTCATGGTCCTCTTTGAGAAGGAAGGACAAACAGCAACCTCTGTGAGTAGAGAAGGAGTTGCCCACTGGGGACCAAACTGAAAATGACCAGTTGACAACATATTTTTCTCTTTCTTTCTTTCTTTCTTTCTTTCTTTCTTTCTTTCTTTCTTTTCTTTCTTTCTTTTCTTTCTTTTCTTTCTTTCTTTCTTTCTTTCTTTCTTTCTCTTCTTTCTCTCTTTCTCATCTTTCTTTCTTCTTCTTTCTTTCTTTCTTTCTTTCTTCCTTCCTTCCTTCCTTCCTTTCTTTTCTTTCTTCTTCTTTCTCTTTCTTTCTTCTTTCTTTCTTTCTTTCTTTCTTTCTCTCTCTTTCTTTCTTTCGTTCTTTCTTCCTTCCTTCCTTTCCTTCCCTTCTTTCTTTCTTCCCTTCTTTCTTTCTTTCTTTCTTTCTTTCTTTCTTTCTTTCTTTCTTTCTTTCTTTCTTTCTTTCTTTCTTTCTTTCTTTCTTTCTTTCTCTTCTTTCTTTCTTTCTTCCTTCCTTCCTTCCTTCCTTTCCTTCCTTCTTTCCCTTTCTTTTCTCTTCTTTCTTCTCTTTTCTTTCTTTCTTTCTTTCTTTCTTTCTTTCTTTCTTTCTTTCTCTCTCTTTCTTTCTTCCTTCCTTCCTTTCTTTCTTTCTTTCTTTCTTTCTTTCTCTCTCTTTCTTTCTTTCATTCTTCCTTCCTTCCTTTCCTTCCCTTCTTTCTTTCTTCCCTTCTTTCTTTCTTTCTTTCTTTCTTTCTTCTCTTTCTTTCTTTCTTTCTTTCTTTCTTTCTTTCTTTCTTTCTTTCTTTTTTTCTTTCTTCCTTCCTTCCTTTCTTCCTTTCTTTCCTTCTTCCCTCTTTCCACATAGGGTATGTCACCCTTACCTGGGGGAGCTCTGCACAAAGAGAATGTAAATTTTAATATCTGAAATTTTTTTGATTATTTTTCTTTTTCTTTAACTACCAGCCTTAATCCCAATTCACTCCAGTTCTCATTGATTGGTCAACAATAAGTCCCAGGCCAAGCCTGGGAATGAAATACAAAAATCATCAGCAATCCTCAGGGTTTAGCACGTTAGCACGTTGGCTAGCACCTAGTAGGTGCTTGATAAATGTTCGTTGATTTGACTCTTCTAAATGATCGCTTTTCCAAATACTTGAAGACAGCTAAGTATATGGTTTCTAACTCTTTTTCAGACTAGTTCATTCAGGTGATTCTCAGACAATATGGTCTCCAATTTTTGCACCATTATGATTATCTTCATTTGGCAGTCTATTTTCTAATTTATCTGTATCATTCCTAAAACATGGCACCCAGGTACAAATTTAATACTCCCAATATGATAATAGCTAAGCCAGAGGAGATTGGGGCTAACCACTGACCATGCTCCAGACAATATATCTCTATTAACTATTCTGAAGAACACAGTCATTTTGGGAGACTACTATTTCATATTAGCTACTCACATTGAATATGTGAATAAGTAAACTTCCAGATCTTTTTCATAAAAGCTACAATCTGATCTTTTTTCCCATAAACAAACAAACACAAATGTTATATTCTTGAGGTAACCAGTAGTACAGTGGAGAGAAATCTCAGCCTGGAGTCAGGATGACCTGAGTTCAAATCTGGTCTCAGGTATTTACTAGTTATGTGATTCTAGAGGAGTCACTTATCTTCTGTTTGCCTTGGTTTCCTCAACTGTAAAATATGGATAAAAATGGCAGCTCCACATGACTCTTATGAGGATCAAATGAGGTATTTATGAAAAGTTCTTTGTATGGAGCCTAGCATACAATGTCACACACATACATGTAGAAATGTGTGTATACATGTATATGTAAGTATTCATAGATATGTATATGTACATGTGTGAGTTCACTCATATATATATACACACACACATATTCCATCTTTGTATATATGTTCATGTGAATAGATAGATGAATGGATTGGTAGATGGATATATACATACCTACATATATTTTATATATATATATATATACATATATACATAAATACATGCATGCATACATACACACATACATATATAACTCTAATAACTGAAGAGTATTTTTTCCTGAAGTCATAGCTCAAATACGCCCATTTGTTAATTCTCCCCATTGCTCCTCATTTTGTCCTCTGGGTTCAAGGAAGAGTCTAATTCTATTTCAATCACCAACTATTCAAATACATGAATTCGGTGCACCCTGCATTCTCCCCAGATGATACTTTGACCTTTTCCTGCACCCAGGCATCTTACAGTATGAAGTAAAGACCCTTGAGCTTCTTTTACATTGTTTACCAGGCCTTGGTCAGATGCTGGCATTACCCTTATCACACCATGTCTTTTTACAGTGCTTATTTGTGTATGTCATCTCTTCCCTTGCAGATTTTAAGTATGTTGGTTTCAATTATTTTCATCACTGCATCTCTGCTACTGAAAACAGTGCCTTCCACATAGAAGACATTTAACATATATTTGCTGAATTAAATTAATTGAATTGAACAACTCAGTCTCAGAAGCTCAACTGGTTTCTTCTTCTTCCCTGCTCCTCGAACCCTCAGTTTCCATTCCTTTTATCTATGTCCCATGCAGAGTCTGATTAAATGTCACTGCCTTCTCCACTTTCATTTTGGCCCAGGCACTCAAATTCTGTCTAGAGCAGCCAAGAAAGGAGAAAGGAGGGGGAGAGAGAGGAAAAACAGGAGCATGAAAAGACAGTGCAGGAAGGGACTGTGGTGTGGTGGGTATGAGCAAGATTTATAGGCCCTATATCATAGATGAAAGGCTGGAGGTGGTAAAGAGAGAGCATTGGCAATAATTTATAGAGGCTTGTTATGACAGACTTCTCGATTGAGGATGAAAAAGATGCTGTGAAAACAAAACCCAAATATCTGGGATGTTGCTGTAAACAACAGGCTTTGCATCACAGAGCCAGCATCATGCTAATCTGTGAAGTCTATGGGAATTGGGGGAGGGGAATGACCCTCATTTGTAAGATTTTGCCTTTTATGTGCAGAGAAAATGGGAATTGGCATTAAGAGAAAGTCTAAATCAGAGAAGACTGATCATGTTAAGGAATGCATAGAAAAAAATCTCAATATCCTATAGCAGCTTGATTCCCTCCTCCAAACCTCAGATACCTTGCCCTCTATGACACTCCAGGAGTTTGTGGTGAGAATAGATGCCTGCAGGAGACCCTAGCTGCCCTGGTCATGTTCCATCTCAGATGTTAATTTTCCATGCCTGATATTCAGCTGCAGGAACTCATTTCTTTTCCTGTAAATGCTGACTTTGATCTTTACTTCTCTCTGTCAGTGGTCTCTGAGTACTGCTTAGGGAACTGATGTCAAAAGATGTCCTCACTGTGATGCTAAGGTAACAGAAGTGACTCTTAATATGCAATACTTGAGATTAAAGAAATACATTCACCCCTCATTTGGCATATCAGTTGTCTTTCACTGCCAGAGTTACAGTGCAGGAGAAAGGACAATGAATTTTGAAATCAGAGGATCTGGTTTCAAAGTCCAGCTCTATCATTTTATTGCCCATAGAACCTTATAATTATACTGGGCATTTTCATTATAATGACATCTGTAGCTAGCATTTTTATGCTAGTTTTGAGAGTTGCATAGAATTTTACTGCATAATGTCCCTTCATTCTTATGACCAATCAGAATTCTTTACAAATATCAGCTCATTCGAACCTCACAACAACATTAGATTATAGGTGTTATTGTTCGCATTTTAGATATGGAAACTGAAACTCAGAAGGTTAGATGAACTAACTACCGTTTAGATGCCTGAGTCCTCCAGACTTTTACCATTTTGTTAGTGTGCTTTCCCAGAAGTGAACATAATGCTCAAGATGTCACCTGACCAGGACAGAGTATAGCTAGAGTATTACTTCTCCAATCTTATTTTTTTACCTCTTTAGCATATTGTTGAATTATACTGAGTTTTCAGTCTACTAACTATCCCATTCCTCCCTCACTCAATTTTTGCCTAACTTTTGCCTAGTCATATCTCTCATTTCATTCTTGGGAATTTGATATTTTGAACGCAATCATTATAAGAATTGAAATTGATTCCTATTAAACTTTATCTTACTACATTTGACCAACCTAGTGTCCTGTCAAGATTCTGTTTGATACTCTCTATGCCATTCAATCTGTTAGATTTCGTTCCTAGCTTTGTGTTATCTGCAAATTGTGTTTACATCATGCCATTTAATATTAAGGAGATATGAGTCTTCATTGTGGAAACCAATTAGTACATTATTACAACATTACAGGTGAGACTTGACAATATCCTTAACTAGACTGGTGGGTGTGTGGGTGAGGAGAAGAGAGCATATTTGAGAGATGTTGTGTAGGTAAAGTCAACAAGATATGTCAACTGGTTAGATGAGGGGAAAGGTGGGGTATGGAGGGAGAGTGAAGGAGAGCATAAAGAGTGACTCTGTGATTATAATTCTAGGTGACTTCTATAAGTCAGAGGAGATGACAGAAATAGAGAACAACTTCGATTTTAGACATGTTGGTTGAGGGATATCTAATTGAATATGTCAAACAAGCGAATAGTGATTCAGAAAGGAACTCAGAAGAGAGCTTAGAGTTGGGTATAAAGTTCTGGAATCATCTGTATAAGATGGAGTAACTAAATTCATGGGAGCTTTACCCACAAGGAGGGTGTATAGAGGAAAAGAAAGAGGACCCATGACACTGCTTTTGGGGATGTTCATGATCATGGATAAGGAAAATGATGATGATCTAAAAAGGAGACTGAAAGGGTTGTCAGACATGTAGGAGGAGTACCAAGAGAATGAGGGTCACAAAAATTCAACAAGGGGGTGATCACTCCATTTTGATAATCTCCAATTTTCTATTATCTTTCCATGTCCTTTCAGCTGATTTACAAGATAAATAGAGAAAATAGTAAGACAGTAACCAGGACAACAGACACTACATCCCACGGTACTCATCCTCATTATTAGCTGATTTTTGCTTTCTGTGACCGAATACAAAAAATGTGCTCCATGCTCCCCAACCAAAAATAAGTAAGAGTTGAGCAATTCTACTTTCTGTACCCTGATTCTCCTCTTTTCTCTGGTTTCCCTTTGAGGTTTACTCTCTAAAAGTCTAGAGATGATATGTAACTTTCCTTGCATTCTCAATCATAAAGAGACCCATAATCCTCATGCCAATAACCAGTCACTCCCCATTGGTGACAATGAGAACAAGAATAGAACTTCTCCTTAACGACCTCGTATGTTTTGAAGAATGACACTATGATTAAAGTGTGTGTGTTGTGTGGGGGAGCAATCTGTGTTTAGAATAGACAGTAAATGCTTACACAGCTGCAGGAGCCCATCATTGTTGTGCATCTGTGCCAGGATTGCCGTGTGTTTTCCAAGCACCAAAATTCAATTCTAGAGTTTTGTGCTAAAGGGGTCCCAGTAGTAACTCTGGGGCACATGTATGTCATTGCCTAATAAAATTGTCAATCACCATCACACCAGTCAGCATTTTTTTTAATTGGTTGTCATGCCAACATTGTTTGGCCTGGTCTAGTGCTGATAGGTTTCTGAACATCTTAGTGACTGGGGGTAAAGGGAAGCTAGACTTATCTAATTTCTGTCTACTTTCTGATTCAACATAGTAGTAGCAGGATTCCAGATCTTGGATGTGAGCATACCCTAATAAAAAGGAATTTTGCCTTTTGAATGAAACTGACTTTGACTGCTAGATATTTGTCTCAAAAAGGCCAAAGAAAGAACAGTCTCAGATACACCAAAATATTTGTAAGAATACTTTTTGTAGTTGCAAAGAACTGGAGAAAAATAGGTATCTATCAACTGGGAATATTATTGCCTCCAAAGACAAAATGAATATGTAGAATTCAGAGAAGTAAGAGAAGACTTATTGTAATGGATATAATGTGAGGTAAGTAAAACAAGGAAAAAATATACACAATGACTACAAAAGGATAAATGGAAAGAATAAAAACTACAAAAATGAAATGAAATACTCTAATTATAATGGACAAACCTAACTTGAGAGAATAAAGACAAGAAGCAAGCACTTCCCCTTGCACCTTAAAGAGGTGGTACATGAAGGGTGTAAAACATTGCATATATTGTCAAATTTAGTTAACATGTAGTTTGTTTTGTTGAATTTTTTCCTCCTCTTTTTATGCCTTGTTCCAATGGATAAATCACCTCGGAAGGTAGTGAGAAATTACATTTAAAATAAATGTGAAGTGAAACAAAAATCAACAAAATTTTAAAATGAAATGTATACCTGGGAAGTGACTATAGTTGCCCCAATGCCCAAATGCTTTTATGGTTCTGTTCAATTACTACCATATAAATACCAGAAGCATAAGAAACAATATATTTCAACAAAAGATTAGTATCTAGTTGGAGAGATAAGGCATTTACCTATGAAAAACAAATAATAATTTTATCATGGATGCTAAATATTTAGAAAAGCTTTCAGAGGTCATTTAATCTGTGGCTGCTGTTTAGTTGCTTCAGTCACGCCCAAGCCTTCATGACCCCCATTTAGGATTTTATTGGCAGAGATACTGCAGTGGTTTGCTATTTCCTTCTCCAGCTCATTTTACAGATGAGAAAACTGAGGCAAACAGGGTTGAGGTCAGATTTGAACTAAGAAAAATGAGTCTTCCTGACTCTAATCCAGGCATGCTATCTATTGTGTCACCTAATAGACTATTTATGAATTCCCTTTCTAACTCCTCCAAAAGTGTTTATTAAGCCTCGGGTTTGAGAACAACAACAAAAACCCTACAGCTATGGAGAAGAAACTTTCTCACAAGGAAACCCATTCTGGTTTAATGGAAGTACATTTACTGGGAAGTAATCTCTTACATTAGACTGCAGTATACTGCCCTTTAATTTTCACCCATTGGTCCTAGGACTGACTTCTGGAACTACAGAGAAACAGACTCCCTTCATTTTTCTCATGACCAACTTTCAGTTCTTTGAAGATAAGTTATCATGCCCTTCTGAAGAATTCTCTTCTCCCATCTAAACATCTGCACTTCCTTCCACTGATCCTCACAGTATTGTTCCCAATACCCTCCCCTTTCTGGTCACCCTTCTGCAGAATGGGTTCTTACTTGTCAATGTCCCTCCAATCCAGATGTGTTCTTAAAGAGCACACATTAAAGCAGATCTATTACTTCAATGATTCCATGTATTTTGCTTCTTTCTATATAGTTTAAGAACTCAATGCTTCTTCTTAACAAGGAAGAAAGGAAACGAGTTTCTTAAACACCTTGTATATGCCAACAACTTTACTAAGCACTTTACAAATATTATCTCATTTGATCCTCATAACTAACCTGGGAAGCAAGTGTTACTTTGAGCCTCATTCTATAGCTGAGAAAACTAAGGCAGACAGAAATTAAGTAACTTACCTTGGATCACTCATATCTTCTTGATTCCAGATCCAGTGCTGTATTTACTATGTCACCATACTAGAGGTACCTCATACCTCTCCCAGGTCACAATACTGGGTCATATTGAGCTTATAGTTCACTAAACCTTTAAGTCACTTTCCACATGATCTGACATATAGCCATGCCTCCCTTGTTCCCTGCATGTGCAGTTGAGTGCTTTATATTTGATTCTTTCATGCAATAAGGATTGGAATCAATGGATTAGGTATTCTTACCACCACAGCAGGTCTGTAGCTTGGTAGATGATCTTTGAGAATTATTGTGGCTAAAAAACTTGTTACCCAGTTGAACATCTCTGCTACTTTTCAAACAAACATGCAGTTCATCAACAGTTCCCTACTTGACACTTTCCCAGTTTGGTAGAATTCGAAAGAGCTTTCCCTGTACTAGTTTAGACTACAACAGGGTTATTTCCACATCACAGTATAGCAGTAGAAAATTTTTGCACTTTTTTAAAAATAGTATTTTTCCCCATTTATATCAAGACTATTTTAGCATTTGTCTTTACAAGGTTTTGAGTTCCAAGTTTTTTTCTCTCTCTCTCCCTCCCCTCCCCTATTTCTAAAATGGTAGGCAATTTGATATAGGTTATATATGTGTTATCATGTAAAACATATTTCCATATTAGTCATAGCTGTGAAAGAAGAAACAGATCCAAAGGAAAAAAGCACAAAAAAGTAAATGAAAAAAGTATGCTTCAATGTGCATTCAGAGTCCATCAGTTCTTTGTCTGGATGCAGAAAGCATTTTCTTCTACGAGTCCTTTGAATTTGTCTTGAATTATTGTGTTGCTGGGAAGAACTTAGTCATTCATAATTGATCATTACATAGTGTTGCTGATACTATGTACAATATTTTCCTAGTTCTGCTTATTTCACTTTGCATCAGTTTGTACAAATGTTTCCAAGTTTTTCTGAAATCTAAATGCTCATCATTTTTACTGCACAATCCTATTCTGTTATATTCACATACAAAAGTTTATTCAGTCATTTCCCAATTGATGGGCATCCCCTCAGTTTCCATATTTTGCCACCATTAAAAGGGCAGCTAAAATATTTTTGTATATGTAGGTCCTTTTTCCTTTTTTATGATCTTTTTGGGATTACAGGTGTAGTAATGATATTGATGGATTAAAGAGAATACACAGTTTGGTTATCTTTTAGGCAGTTCCAAATTTCTCTCCAGAATATTTGGATTAGTTCACAACTCCACCAACAGTGCATTAGTGTCCCAATTTTCCTACAGCCTCTCCAACATTAATCATTTTCATTTTTTGTCATATTAGCCAATCTGATAGGTATGAGGTGGTATCTCAGAGTTGTTTTAATTTATGTTTCTCTAATCAAAAAAATGATTTAGAGCACTTCTTCATTGATAGTTTTGATTTCTTCTTCTGAAAACTGCCTATTCATATCCTTTGGTATTTATCAATTGGAGAATGACTCGTATTCTTACCAGTTTGGTTCAATTATCTCTATATTTTTACATATTTGAGAAGTGAGGTCTTTGTCAGAGACACTTGCTGTAAAAAATTATTTCTTAGCTTTCTGCTTCCCTTCTAATCTTGGTTGCATTGGTTTTGTTTCTACAAAAGCTTTTTAATTCAAAATAATCAAAACTATCCAGTATACATTTCATAATGTTCTATATCTCTTGTTTGGTGATGAATTCTTTCCTTCTCCATAGATTTGAGAGGCAGACTAGTCCTTGCTCTTCTAATTTGCTTATGATGTCACCCTTTCTTTCCAAATCATGTACCCATTTTGACCTTATTGTGGTATGGAGTGTGAGATGTTGGTCTATCCCCAGTTTGTGCCCAATTATTTTCCAATTTTTCCAGAGGTTTTTGTCAAATAGTGAGTTTTCATCCCAAAGCCTGTAGTCTTTGGGTTGATCAAACCCTAGGTTACTATGGTCATTTATTACTGTGGTCTTGATTACTGTGCCATTTATTACTGTACCTAATCTATTCCACTGACCCAGCACTTTATTTCTTAGTGAGTACCAGAGAAATTTGATGATTATGCCTTTATAATATAGTTTACGATTAGGTATCACTAAGCCACCCTCCTTTGCATTTATTTATTTTTTTATTAATTCCCTTGATATTCCTGAATGTTTTTTTTTTTTGCCACATAAGTTTTATTGTTATTTTTTCTAGTTCTATAAAGTGTTTTTGGTAGTTTGATTGGTATGGCACTGAACAAATAAATTAACTTATGCAAAATTGTCATTTTTATTATATTAGCTCAGCCTGACCATGAGCAATTGATTTTTCCAATTGTTTAGATCTGAATTTATTTGTGTGAAAAGTGTTTTGTCATTGGGTTGTTATGTGGACTCCCAAGTACTTTATATTGTTTACAGTTATTTTAAATAAAATTTCTCTTTCTATCTCTTGCTGCTGGATTTTGTTAGTCATATAAAGAAATGTTGATGATTTATGTGTGTTTATCTTATATCCTACAACTTTTCCAAAGTTGTTAATTATTTAAAGTATTTTTTTCATTTGATCCTCTAGGGTTCTCTAAGTACACCGTCATATCATATCATCTACAAAGACTGATAGCTTTGTTTCCTTATTGTCTATGCTAATTCCTTTGACCTTTTTCTTCTCTTATTGCTATAGCTAAAATTTCTAATACTATATTGAATATAGTGGTGATAATGAGATCCTTGCTTTACCCCTGATCTTATTGGGAAAGTTTCCAGCTTATGTGCATTGCAATAATGCTTGCTGATGGTTTCACATAGATACTGCTTATCATTTTAAGGAATGCTCCCTTTATTCCTATCCTCTCTAATGTTTTTAATAGAAATGGGTGTTGTGTTTTGTCAAAAAGCTTTTTCAGCACCTGTTGAGATAATCATGTGATTTCTGTTGCTTTTATTATTAATGTCATCAGTTATGTTGATAGTTTTCCTAATATTGAGCCAACCCTGCATTCCTGTTATAACTCCCCCTGACCTCCGGCCATAGTGTATAATTCTTGTGATATATTGCTGTAATCACCTTGCTAGTATTTTGTTCAATTTTTTTGCATTGATATTCACTGGGGAATTTTGTCTATAATTTTTTATCTGTTTTAGTTCTTCTGGGTTTAGGTATTAGTATCATATTTATGTCATAAAAGTAGTTTGGTAGGACTCCTTTCCCTATTTTTTTTAAAAATAATTTACATAATACTGGAATTAATTGTTCTTTAAGTGTTTGGTAGAACTCTCTTGTGAATCCATCTGGTATTAGGGATTTTTTTCTTTGGGAGTTCATTAATGGCTAGTTCAACTTCTTTTTCTGAGATGGACTTATTCAGTCATTCTATTTCCTGATCTGTAAATATAGGTAGTTTATATTTTCATAAATATTCATCTATTTTACTCAAATTGTCAGATTAATTGGCATATAACTGGGCAAAATATTACCCAATGACTTTAATTTCTTCTTCATTGGTGGTGATTTCACCTTTTTCATTTTTGATACTGGATATTTGGTTTCTCTCTCTCTCTCTCTCTCTCTCTCTCTCTCTCTCTCTCTCTTTCTCTCTCTCTCTCCCTCCCTCCATCCCTCCCTCCTTCCCTCCCTCCCTCTCTTTCTCATCAAATTAACCAAATTATCTAACTTATTGGTTCTTTCATAAACCCAGCTTCTAGTTTTATTTATTAGCTCCATTTTTGAACTTTCAGTTTTATTCATCTCATTTTCATTTTCATGATTTCTAACCTAGTGCTTAATTGGGGATTTTTAATTTGTTCTTTTTCTAGTTTTTTTTTTAGTTAAATGTCCAATTCATTTATCTTCTCTTTCTCTATTTTGTTGATATAAGAATTTAGAGGAATAAATTTTCCCCAAAATACTATTTTATTTGCATCCTATAAGTTTAGGGATGTTGTCTGTCTCATTGTTGTCATTCTCTTTAATGAAATTATTGATTATTTCTATGATTTGTTCTCTGAACCACTTATTCTTTAGAACTAGATTATTTAGTTTCTAATTGATTTTTAACCTATCTTTTCTTTGACTTTTGTTGAATGTAATTTCTATTGTATTACGATGCAAAAAGAATACATTTAATGTTTCTGCCTTTCTACACTTGATTTTTGCAGTTTTTAATGCCCTAATACATGGTCAATTTTTGTGTGGATACCATATGCAACTGAGAAAATGGTATATCCCTTTCTGTTCCCATTCAGTTTTCTCAAATGGTCTTCCTATGTAGGGATGTAAACAGTTCAACTCCATTGAGTCCCTTATATTTTCTTTTTCCTTTTTAGACTTCTCTTGTGTGTTGATATTGGAGATTTTTTTGTTGTCGTTGTTCAGTTGTGGTCTTCTGTTTATGAAAGATTGAAATAGTTTTATTTCATTGAATGACCTTTTTTTTCCCTTGAAGCATTATGCTTAATTTCATCAGGTATGTGATTCCTGGTTGTGACCTTTCCCTTCTGGAATATCATGTTCTCTGACCTCTGATCCTTTAATGTTGCATTCCCTAATCCTGATTATGGCTCCCTGATATTTGAATTCCTTCTTTCTGGACACTTGTGATATTTTCCCTTGACTCAACAGATATGAAATTTTTCTATAATGTTCCATGGAGTTTTTATATTGAAATCTCTTTCCTGAGTTGATCAGTGAATTCTTTCAATGCATATTTTGCTCTCTGGTTTCAGGGCAGTTTTCTCTGACAATTTCTTTAAAGATATTGTCCAGGTCCTCCTTTTGATTATGGCTTTCAGCTAGTGCAATGCATCTGACATTGTCTTGCCTGTATCTATTTTTCAGTTCAGTCGTGTTTCCAATCAGATATTTTACATTTTCTTTTCTTTTTATTCTTTTGAAATTGTTCAATTGACTCTTGATGTCCCATAGAGTCATTAGCTTCCACTTGCCCAATTCTAACTTTTAAGGATTGCTTTCTTCAGTATTTCCCTTTCCATTTGACCAATTGTACTTTTAAGCACTTGTTTTCTTTTTCCAAAGGGTCAATTATTTTTTCACAATTCTCTTGCATCACTCATATGTCATTTCCTTATTTTTCTTCTACATCTTTTACATGATTTTCAAGGTCCCCTTTGAGCTCCTCCATGAGTTTTTTCTGGTTTTCTGTTTTCCTTTGGGGTTTTTTGCCCAGAGTTATTTTTATATCGTTGTCCTCTTCTGAGTTTGTGTCTTGACCTTCCTTGTCACCACAGTAACTCATTATAGTCTGATTCTTTTTGTTGTTGTCATTTGCCCATCGTTTTTTTGTTTGTTTATTTTGTTTTGTTTTGTTTTTGGCATTTTTCCTTTCTTTTAAATCTGATCTCTATTCCTGAGGTGGAAAGGACACTGTCTCGGGATTCTTGTGCTAGGGGGCTGCAGGCTCCAGCTGTTAACCTGATGCTACATTGATGTTGCCCTGAGGCCCAAGGCAGATCCTAGTTTCTGGTGTTGTGCTGAGGGAATAGGGTGAAGGGTGACTGGAATTTTTGGAGGCCATAGGTATCTGGCAGTTTACTTGGTGTTGAGCCAGGATCCTAGTGTTGGTGTCTGGCATATGCTTAGGCTGGTGAGGTATTTCTGTGTTTTTCTAGGGCTACAGTGAAGCACATGGTGGTCTGACCTCTGGAGGCTGTTTTTCTGAGTCTACACTGAAGCACAAGAGGGTTCTTAAAGCTGCCTATTCTCCTAGCTATGCTGAGGCACATGAGAGGTCCTGATGTTGGTGTTTGCCTGCTCTACCACACTGGGCTTGTTTGCTAAGGTGAGGCTTGCTGCTGGTTAGCTGGGATATTTCTTGTCCTGGGGTGTGCTCCTCTTTTACCTGAGTGAAAGAAGCCTTTCCTGATGATCTTCCAAGTTTTGGGGGCTAAAAGATTATTTCATCCCATCTTTTTGCTCATTCTACTGTTTCAGGATTTGTTTAGGAGCACTACTTTATGGTTATTTGGAGATGAACATGAGAGAGCTATGGTGATTTACTGCTAACTATCATCTTGGCTCCCAGAAGTCTCTGTATTTCTTTTTATATATTAAATACAATCTTGATATTACCAATCAATATTTCAAAGATAAAAAACTCTAATTTACAAAGCTCTTTCATTTTTTTTCTCACAATAAAATCATATAGTAGAGTGGGAAAAGTACTGGATTTGGCATCAAAGAAACTAGGTTTGAGTAGTCAGTCTGTTACTGTGAGTTGGGGCAAATAATTTGTCTTCCCTGGGTCTCAGTTTCTTTACCTATAAAATGAAAATGTAAACACCCATGTCTCCTGAGTTCCCTTTCAGCACAAGATCAATGATTCCATGCATCTTCTAAGGTCAATAATGCAAGTGTTATTGCTATGATCATTCATGATAATGCTAGCTTTTTCATCACAGCTAAACGACAAACTCACTAAGCTTGCGTTGCATCAACTATAAAGCTATTATGAGTGGTAACAATTATTAATACTAACAAATATTATTAATATTTCTGTTATCATGGTTAGTCAATTAGCACACAGAGAAGCTGAGGTTTGAACCCAGGTCTTCATTTTCCAAGTCTCCTACTTTTCAAAACAGAAGGTGACAATGCAAGTTTCCTGCTCTATAACTGCATCAGACCATTGGATCTGATCCTTTCTTGGATTCACCAGCCATCCCTTTTCTGCCACTCATACTCACTCCCTCTATTGCCATTGCAGTGACTTTGTCTGACTAACAGCAAACAATTGTTAATGCTGAGTAATGTTCTCTTGGTTGCCACTGGTCTAAGCCTTGAAATCCCCTGAAATATCCTTTATTCTCACAGAGTGTATCTGTGACAAAAACTATATTGTGGTGGGAATGATTTCATGGGTGGCCATGGCCAAAATGTGAGCCAAGGTTCAGATTTATGATGATGAACCTCTTTTTAATTTGCTAGATTTGTTTTTAAGATGCCAGCAAAGTCCTTTGTCAAAAAAAAAAAAAAACCAAAACCAAAAACTTGTAGATTTTCTACTATGGTAAGACCCCTCCCCCCACCCTTCCTGTTTGAGCTTCATTTGCAGACTCCATGTAGAGGCATTAGAGTAACATGATATCGTTGAGGAGGTGGTGGGTGCTGTATTCAAGGTATTCTTATATACATACATAAACATATATATGAACGGTTTGTGTTCTGGTGGAGAGATGAGGGAGGGGAAGAGAAAAATGAACTGAATTTTCTTATATTCCCTTCCTTTTTTGATTATTCATTTTTCAGGTGTATCCAACTCTCCATGACCCTACTTGGGGTTTTCTTGGCAAAGATCCTGGAGTAGTTTGCCACTTCCTCCTCCAGTTCATGTTACAGATGAAGAACTGGGGAGAACAAGGGTAAGTGACTTGCTCAGGGTCAAATAGCTAGTAAATGTTTGAGGCCAGATTTATAGATGTCTTTTCCTTTTCTTTTAGCCATGGGTAAAAGTCTAAGATCTCTAATATTTCACCAATTACTAACTTCTTGGATTCTCTGGTGATAGTGATTCTATGGAGATATTAGGAAACAAATAAACATTTGAACGTTATGAACTCTTACAGCTACTGTGAATTTGGGAATAACCTTTGTATTTTTTTCCTAAATGAGAAAACTGAGGCCAGAGAGGACAAAAGGTCATACAAGTTAGCATAAATCAAGGTGAAGCACAAAAGTTGGGTCCCTTGATTCCTAGACCATTTTTTTCTTTCCATACTTTGTGATGCCAGCTTTGGGGCTGAGAGGGGAGTGAAGGCATTTAGTTGAATGAAATCCCATAATGTCAGTGAGTGCAATCATCATAGGTTATTCTTAGTGCTGCTATCCAACATCACAAGTTAACTCAACCATCTTTCTGGTTAACCTTGTTGTCTCTCAATATATATGAAAGGATAACTGCTTTCTAAAAGATGTATAAGTTCAGACTTTTCAAAATTAAATGATTAACCCACATTCCCACAGATAATAAATAATTAAAGCTCAGGCCTCCATGTTCTATTTTTTTTTACTACATCAAATTGCCTCTATGAAATATACAACTTTGGCCAGCAAAGTAGGGTTAAAAGTAATTAGAGGTTGCTCTTTTAGGAAGTAGATAGCATCAAATGAATTGAAAATGTGGATAGGATGGATGTATTACATAAATATAAACAATGCTTGATCAATTACCTACTATGTACCAGACTATACTATAAATACTATCTCATTTGATCCTCATACTAACCCTGTAAAGTAAGTGCTATTTTACACATGAGGAACTGAGGCAGACAGATGTTAAGTGATTTACACAGGATCATGCACAGGGTCAGTCTCTGTGGCTAAATTTGAATTCAGATCTTCTGATTTCAGGTCTACTAGTGCTCTATGCACTGCACCATCCAGGAGAAGTGCATTTACATACTCTATGATGATGCTATGACGTTTTATATAACACAAAGTGATTAGTGTTTCTATAGTGTTTTAAATTTTGTAACTGCTTACTCCCAATTACCCCATGAAGTAAGAAGCCAAGTACCATTACCTTCATTATGAAGTGACAGTAGCAATGGCTCCCAGAAAAGAACTGACCTGGCCAACATCACAAGTTAACTCAGCCATCTTTCTGGTAAACCTTGTTTTCTCTCAATATGTATGAAAGGAAAACATGATATAGCAGAATATTCTCTTTGGGTGGGTGGGGAGAGGAAGGAGCTTCATTTTTTTTTCTTTTCTTTCCTTTTCCCCTTGTAATTAGAGAAGTTGAAATGTAAAAACTGAACTATTAGAGTATAGTGAAGAAATTCATGCTGCATCTTACACTAACGGTGGCTCGCATTAATCTGTGTTGTGTCAATGTCCTCCCTCTCCCATACCCCCTAAATCTTGGATCCCCTGTACAGTCTCTACCCACCTTTCAATATCTATCAGTGCCTTGTGCTCCTTCTTCCCTCTCCCTCCCCCTTCCACCCTATACCATCAATACATGCTCTCAGGGAAAAAGCCATTATCAGTCACTTACACATCAGTGTGAACATAAATCAATCTTTTGTTTCTCCCAGCAGTATTTACCTTTTAAGCTTTATCTCAAGGATTTTAGGATCATAGATTTAGAGCGGAAGAGACCTTAAGGTCATCTTGTCCAACTCTTTCATACAGAGGTGAAAATGAGGCCTAGAGCAATTCTGTGACTTGCCCGAGGTCACATAGGAGAAATAATAATTGCTTAATATAATATTTTGTTACTTTATGCATTTATCAATTAAAATAAATAGCTTATTTAATGATGGTGATTAAGGTGATGATACACATTTACTAAGCACTTCTTACATGCCAGGAATTGCCCTAAGTGCTATAGATACAAAGGAAGGCAACAATTGTCCTTCAAGCCTACATGCTACAACATGTAAATAATTGGATACACATAAATATATGCAGAATAAATGAAAGGAAATCTATGAGGTGAAGGCATTAGCAGCTGTGTGAACTAGGAAAGACTTGTTACAGAAGGATAGGATTTGAGTTTAGTTTTGAAGGAAGTAAGACAGGGAAACTACAAAGTTTGTAGGTGGAGGGGGAGATCATTCAGAGAAAGCCTGTGTAATAGCGTGGAAATGGAAGGTGCAAAAGAATATTTTAGAGAAACTAGATTCTTTCTGCAAAGACTTGGTCAATACAACCTGTGAATGAACTGTCTGAAAGATGCAAGGGATGGGTCAGCTAGAGTCAGTCACTCTTGTGGCTCTCAGCAGACAGAACGCTTCATCCTCCACTGTCTTGCTCTTCTCTTTCTCCTTCTGGAAAATCCACATTGACAGAGGCAACCATAGCAGCAGTTTTTAATCCACCTGCTGTGCTATGAGACAGCTGGCTCCCTTATCCACTCTTCCGGTACCTTGTACCACTCCTGGGAGGTGACATTCTCCCCTAAAAGTACTGCTTAACTCACATCTCAGATTTTAGTTTCCCTGTCTCAGTGAAAGGCAGGCCTTTCTCTTCATGTACTAGGATATAGTTTCCATGTCTCCAGTGGCTCACACAGATGGAAATTCAGGATTTTGTATTTCACCATGGACTTTGTCTTAAACAAATCACTACAAGAGAATGAGAAACCTTGTCCCTGACTGAAGGAATCTGAGGCCTCACTAAGCAGCAAGGGGACAGTGTTCGAGGGAAGAGTCCGAAGGACCTGAGATCACAGTAGCAAGACAGTCACCTACTTTCCTTATAACAGCGGTAGACAACTACTTCAGGAGCCAAAGGAGTCCCTTAAAGATGGATGTAAGGCCTTTTAAGTACATACAAAGGGCTTAAAAAAATCCAAGAGAAAGACATGAGTCTCTATTAACTCAAATCATTAACTGCAAGTTAATATCCCATTGAATCATTATTGCCATGATAACGAAAAGAACTCTTGCCTCAAGCATTTGTATGACCCTAAGAGCTGCCCATAGCCTAGAGCTTCCCTTGGTGACACCATTGAAGCCCTCTCTTTCTAGCTAAGGCTCTTATTTGACATTTCTATTGCTAAAATTCACCCTCTACTCCCACTGCCTATTGTAAACACAGCTCAGCAGGGCTTGTTGAAGGATGTTTCCAGCTTCCTTCTCCTTCCTCCCTTCCCTAATATGTGTATTTAATCTCCCTTTGGATAATGCTTTCTTTGTCTTCAGATATAATGATAAATTAATCTGCAAAATGCCTGTCCTTATTCCCAGCTTTCATCTGGGAGTTTGCTCCCGTTGATTATTTCCCTCTTTAACTGATTTTCAACCTCTATTTATCTATTGGCTTTTTTTTTCTTTTTTGGCTAACTACAAATCTCTTTTTTGGTTAACTACCCAAATCTCTTACAAAAGAAAGAAAGAGGAAGTAGAAGGACGCACGTTTACGAGCTCCAACCTGCAGCCCATAGAATTAATGTAAAAAGAGACCCCAATAACTTCTGGACCACTGAAAGGGGTACAGAAACAGAGTGGAAGAGATTTCCATGCCAGAGAGCCCTGGAGACCCGTCCCCAGGGTCCGTCGCGCCCCGGAAAGCAGACCCCACCCCCAGCGCTGCCCTGGCCACGGCCCCAGAGAAGCTGACCTGAGCAGGCTTCAGGGACGGAAGCTCCGGCAGCCGGGAAAGTCCCTCCGCCCACAGAAGCTACAGGTCAGTGAGAGAGACGGCTGGCTGGCTGAGGGGAGTGGGGTGTCTCCGTGACTCGGGCCCCCTCGGGAGGAAGCGGTGGCAGAGATGGGGGCAGGAAGCAGTGGAGGCAGAGGCGTGGGTGGCAGCAGAGGCAGGCAGCAGCAGCGTGGCCATGGTGGCCCGGAACTCCTAGAGCAGGCAGGATCTTCATTACTGAAAATCTCTGCACAAACAACCTGAGGGAGCTGAGCCTGGGAGACGGCCCTGCCCTATCCCATTACTGAAGGCCTCTGCATAAAGCCCCTGAGGGAGCTGAACCTGGGAGGCGTCCCTGCCCTGACCCAAGGACCAGAACTAAAGCTCACATTTGATTAGCAGCTGGGTGGGCCGCGCGGAAAGCCCATTTGAATGTCAGAGCCCAAGCACTAGCTGGACGGATCTAGGCGCGGGTGGACAGGAATCTCAGAAGTCAAGTAACTGGCTGGCAAAATGCCTAGAAAAGGGAAGAAAAATAAGACTATAGAGAGTTTTTTCCAACAAATGCAAATGATCCCGCCATTCGGATCTGATGACGAGGACGTATTCTTGCCATCAGGGAAAGACGTGGAGGGTGGGGCCTCAGTACCCCAGACACCCCAGGGGGATGTCAGGTGGGCTCAGGTCTTGGAAGAGCTCAAAAAGGATTTTGAAAAGCAAGTTAGACAGGTGGAGGAAAAACTGGGAAGAGAAATGAGAGAGATGCAAGAAAAGTATGAAAAACAGGTCAATACCTTGGTTAAGGAGACCCAAAAAAATGCTGAAGAAAATAACACCTTGAAGAATAGGTTCACTCAATTGGCAAAAGAGGTTCAAAAAGCCAATGAGGAGAGAATGCTTTCAAAAGCAGAATGAGCCAAATGGAAAAAGAGGCTCAAAAGCTCACTGAAGATAATAGTTCTCTCAAAATTAGAATGGAACAGATGGAGTCTAATGACTTTACGAGAAACCAAGAAATCACCAAACAAAACCAAAAGAATGAAAAAATGGAAGAGAATGTGAAATATCTCATGGGAAAAACAACTGACCTGGAAAATAGATCCAGGAGAGACAATTTAAAAATTATGGGACTACCTGAAAGTCATGATCAAAAAAAGAGCCTAGACATCATCTTCCATGAAATTATCAAGGAAAACTGCCCTGACATTCTAGAACCAGAGGGCAAAATAAGTATTGAAAGAATCCATCGATCGCCACCTGAAAGAGATCCAAAACGAGAAACTCCTAGGAGTTAGAATTGTGGCCAAATTCCAGAACTCCCAGCTCAAGGACAAAATCTTGCAAGCAGCTAGAAAGAAACAATTCCAGTACTGTGGAAATACAATCAGGATAACTCAAGATCTAGCAGCTTCTACATTAAGGAATTGAAGGGCGTGGAATAGGATATTCCAGAAGTCAAAGGAACTAGGACTCAAACTAAGAATCACCTACCCAGCAAAACTGAGTATAATACTTCAGGGGAAAATATGGTCTTTCAATGAAACAGAGGACTTTCAAGCATTCTTGATGAAAAGACCAGAGCTGAAAAGAAAATTTGACTTTCAAACACAAGAATGAGAAGAGGCATGAAAAAGTAAACAGCAAAGAGAAGTCTTAAGGGACTTACCAGAAGTGAACTGTTTACATTCCTACATGGAAAGACAATATTTGTAACTCTTAAAACTTTTCAGTATCTGGGTAGTTGGTGGGACCACACACACACGTACACGCATGCACGCACACACACATACACACATGCACACACACACAGAGACAGAGAGCACAGAGTGAATTGAATAGGATGGGACCATAGCTTAAAAGAAATTAAGGTAAATGGTGAGAGAGAAATGTAGTGGGAAAGAGGGTGAAATGGAATGAGGTAATTATATGTCATTTAAGAGGCAAGTAGGAGACTTTTTAGTGGAGGGAAAAAGAGGAGAGCTGAGAAAAGAAAAAAAACAATTAGTTTACCCTCATCACATTTGACTAAAGGAAGGAATACAATGCACACTCATTTTGCTATGAAAACCTATCTTATAGTATAGGAAAGTGGGGGAGAAGGAGATAAGCAAGGGGGGGGGGCGATGATGGAAGGAAGGGCAATGGGAGGAGGGAGCAATTTGAAGTCAACACCTGGGGAGGGACAGGATCAAAAGACAGAAGAGAAACAATGAGGGGCAAGTTAGGATGGAGGGTAATTCAGTTAGTCTTACACAACACGACTGTCAGGGAAGTCATTTGCAAAATTACACAGATATGGCCTATATTGAATTGCCTGCCTTCCCAAAGGGAATGGGTGGGGAGGGAGGGATAGGGAGAATTTGGAACTCAAAGTTTTAGGAACAACTGTTTAGTATTGTTCTTGCTACTAGGAAGTAAGAAATACAGTTAATGGGGAATAGAAAGTCATCTGGCCCTACAGGAGAAAAGAGAAGATGGAGACAAGAGAAGGGAGGGATGACAGAAGAGAGGGCAGATTGGAGATAGAGAAAATTAGATGCTTGGGGTATTGGGATGGGGGGAGGGGATAAAAGGGGAGCTAATTTGGAACCCAAAATTTTGCGAAAATGAATGGAAAAATGAAATAAATAAATAAATTTAAAAAAAAACAAAAAAAAAGAAAGGAAGGAAGGAAGGAAGGAAGGAAGGAAGGAAGGAAGGAAGGAAAGGAAGGAAAGGAAGGAAGAAAAAAAGGAAGAAAGAAAGAAAGAAAGAAAGAAAGAAAGAAAGAAAGAAAGAAAGAAAGAAAGAAAGAAAGAAAGAAAGAAGAGGGGTGGGAGGGAGGAAGGAAGGAAGGAAGGAAGGAAGGAAGGAAGGAAGGAAGAGAGAAAGGAAGAAAGAAAAAAGGAAGGAAGGAAGGGAAGAAGGAAGAAAGGGAGGAAGGCAAGAAAAGAGAGAAAAAGGAGGCTTTCTATTCTTTCATAGTCAAAAGTGCTTTCATAGTCATAGTGCTTATAAAAAGTCATCTCCACTATTTGCTTATACCACTCACCTCCCACTGAATTCTCAGTTCTTGGCAATCTGGCAATCTGCTGAAACTTCTGCCTACAAACCAATGATCTCTTAAATGGTACATCTTATGACTTGTTCTCAGGCCTTATGTCTTGACTTCTCTGCTACACTTGGCACTATTGAATATACTTGCCTCCTAGATACTCTCTCTTTCCTGTTGTGTGTGTGTGTGTGTGTGTGTGTGTGTGTGTGTATGTGAAACTGTTGCTCTTCTAACTTTTCAGATTGCTCTTTCTCATTCATCTCTATTACTATCCAAATTCTATCCAGTATATGCAAGTATATGCAAAGTTTCTCTCCTGGGCCATATACTCTTTACTTGTCTCTATTGAACACCTTGTCAGCTTCCATGAGTTTAGCTATCATTATAATTTCCATGCAAGGGATTCCCACATTCACATATCTAACACCTTATTTCTTTTTTGGGATTCAGGGCCATATATATTAAAAAATAACAACCAAAGAAAACTACTTGCTAGATATCTCTGTTGAGGGATCCCAAAATATCAACATGCTGGGTCCTGCTTGATAGAATTCAACACAAGCCTTCTCAAAGCCAAAGAAAAATAAAGTTTATTAAAGAGTCACCATAATGAGTTGACTTTTAAGGAGCCTAAGCATTTGTAATGCTAATATTCACAAATGGGCCAGACAGAATCTCAGCTACATAGAGTCTGAGCTGGATTGAATCTGAGAGGCTTCATGGAGGTGAGATGGAACTAAATACAGAAAAAGACTGAAGGAAGAATCCAGGTGTCTTCAAGTAGTCTAGGGTTCCAGGGATGGTCTTGATAGATTAAACCCAAGGAGAATCCTAATGGGAGTAGCCAGTATTCCAATCCACAATCCTGGCTGGGTGACTTGAACCTCTAGAGAAGGCTCAAAGGGAGGAATGTCAAGGATTTTGATAAGATAGGGAGTATCTGGGCTGGGAGAAATGGAAGGGGAATCCAAGGAGCCTCCCTCCCCCCCAGGCCGTACTTTCTGGAGTCCTTCAGACAAACGGGACAAAAGCCCTCTTGATCCAAGGGAAAAAGGTCTTGGCTTGAGCTTGTACCCCATCAACTCCACCTGAATGTCCATTAACAATCCTAAAGCAGAATTTATTGTCATTTTTTTTAAAACCCCTCCTTCTTTCTACATTTCCTATTTCTTCTGAGAACAACCATATAATTTCACTCATCCAGAATTATCTGATTCTCCACACCCTCTCACATATTCCACTCGCCAATATCAAATCAGTTGCCAATTCTTATTGATTTTTTCCCATGACGTCTCTTACATCCATTCCCTTTTCTCTACTTCTTTGGCTACCAACTCAATCAAACTCTCATCCCTACTCCCCTGAACTAATATAATGACTTCTAAATTGGTTTCCCCTTCTCATGTCTCTTCTCCATACGTGCATAGCACTCTTTACTAAACGTTGCTGCTGTTCAGTCATGTCTGACTCATCATGAGCCCAGCTGGGGTTTTCTTGGCAAAGGTACTAGAATGGTTTGGCATTTCATTCTCCAGCTCATTTTATAGAGGAGGAAACTGAGGTCAACATTGCCCAAGATCACAGGCGGGATTTGAATTTGTGAAGATGAGTCTTCCTGACTACAGCAGGTCCAGCACTCTATCCACTGCTCCACCTCACTAAGCACTTTATAATTATTCTCTCATTTGATCCCCACAACAGCCCTGTGAGGTAGCTTCTGTTATCATACCCATTTTACAGATAAAAACAAAACAAAACAACAAAACAGCAACAACCAAGATCCATGGAAGGCAAATGATCTGTTCCAGGTGGAATAGCTAATCAGCATCATGAGTGGGAGGTGAATAAAAATCTCCTGATTCCAGGGGCAGTGATCTTTCAGATATACCATAGGACTTTCTCTAGTCCTGCCAATCTGCCTAATTGCTCTTTAGTGTACATGGCATTCCATCACCTTCATCACTCACCACACTTTTGCACAGGATGTCCATCATGTCTGGAACACTCTTCCTCCTCAGCTCTATCTACTGGAATTTCTGACTCCATTAAAGGGATAGTGAAAGTGCATCCTCCTGTTTGAGGTCTTCCTTGACCCCCTCTTCCTTGTTTCCACCCTCCACCAAAATTATTTTGTGTCTCTTTATCTTTGTCAAGATTGCCTGCCCTTCCAAGGTAAGCTCCATGATGGCAGAGACTTTTTTTCCCTTTATATCCTGAATACCTAGGGCGATGCCAGGCATAAAGTAAAGGTAAATTGATGATGTTGTTGAATTGAATTATTAACATTATAATGGAATATGATTAGAAGAGCCCTTGGGTCCTATTCTCTAGTTCCTAGGCCATACACATGAAAGTACCTTCTGGAGGCAATTTATAATTATTATTTTCTTTCTATTGTATGATAAGTTTTAAAAGTTAAATAATTCAAAGAAATTAGTGATGTAATGGTGGTCCTTCCTCTAATACAAATCACCTTACCTAATCTTCACAAAATATTCCCATGAGCTGTTGTGACTAAAAAAAAAAAAATACAATTTCCTTGAGGCCAGTTTTCTGTTCCTGATCCTCCTCACACATGGTAAGGATATTACCATGGAGTCCCACAAGAGACCTATACTTGAATTTGTATCAATGAAGTAAGACCTGGCAAAGCAAGTGTTTCACATCATAACCTTTTAAGAATCTAGCATCATCTCTTCTTATAAATCAGAATAGCACTTGATGAGTTTATTACCTTGTTAATATATGCATAAGAGATAATGTTGCCTAGTGGATAATGCTGGCCTTGAAACTAAGCTGGCTGTGTAAACTAAGGGTATATCACTTGACTTCCATAGTCCATAATAAATAAATATTTATTAAGCTTATACTACTTCCCAGGCACTGTTCTAAGGGCTGGTGATACAAATATAAAAAAGGGGCCCCTGCCAACAAGGTACTTACAGTCTAATGGGGTAAGAGAGCCTGCAAAAGAATGCTGAAAAAGCATATGAGGGCAAGAAAGTCCTTAGTGTGGAGGTATGATAGAGAAGTCAAAGAAATTAAAGCAGGAGCTGCTGGGGAATTCAAAGAGGTCCAAAGTGAGTGGGAAATGAGAAGTGAGTGGGAAATGAGATAGCTGATTAGATAGCAAACCAATCCCCTCTCCTTAAACTGAGGAGTTTATGGCTCCCCTCCCCCCCACTGCCCCAGTCAGAGATGTAGAAGATATTGATGAGGTGTGAGTAGCACCACCGACTGGATCTTGAAAGATGGTAAGATTTCAGATGGTGAGTTTGTTGTTGTTTTTCTCATTCATTCAAAGAGGACCAATAACATCAGGAGGGTGATGTCTTGATTTGAGTTAATTGGATTTAATTGAGGCAAGGCTGTGCAAAGGCATCAGCTTCATTCAGAGTTCAGCGGCCAGACATAAGTCAGAACTACTGACGGTGGCCCCAAAGAGTTTATTAGGGGCTTGGTAGAGAAATCAAAGGAGTCTAAAATGAGTACTGATAGGTTGGAAATGAAAATTTGTACTTTAGTCAGTTGCATAAGACTATAATAAGTTAAAAATAATGCTGACCTACATCAGTATTTGAAGATTCTTTACCTGATTATTTTCTATACCAATGAAGTCACAAGTACAGATGCAATTCTTATCACTTATTAAAAATATATAAAGCCATACAAATGAAGTAGCCATAAAATCTCTCTCACTTCACCATCTCTTTTCCTCTCTCCTGTCTCTCTCCATTCTCTCTCTCTCTCTCTCTTTCTCTCTCTCACACACACATTCATACACACATACAAAAATATTACTCCTCAAAAGCTATATTTTGAAAGTATTTCCATATGTCAATCATAAATGGCTGCCAACTTACTGGTCATGGAAACGGGAAATGGTGTCTGAAGAAGATATGGGAGTTCTGGTGGACTTGGAATCTGGGTCACATAAGATGTAGCAAATAAATTTTCAAAATACTTTAAGTAATTTTCATATAAACTTAGTATACCATAAACAAAACCAAATTCAATTTTTAAAATGAAACCACACATAAAACCATAAATTCTAAGCTATAATTTTAAATGTATATATTAACTTTAACAAAATAATAACAAACTTTTTTTATTCTTCTGCATTCCCTCCCACTCTCTTTTTCATCTGTGTACTTTATTAGATTTTGTTATAACCATTTTTTATATGATCATAGTAATTTTGTATATTATTGTTCGGATTCTTCTTTTTTCACATAACATCCCTTCATATAAGTCCATAATTCTTTGTCTTCTTCATGTTTGTCATTTCTTATGACTAAATAATATTCCATTATGTTGATATGCCACAATTTATTCAACCATTCCCCAATCATTTTCATATGGGTAGGTTCTACATTTTGTAGCAGATAAAGCTGCTATAAATATTTCTGCACATAGTTCTTTTTTTTCTTCTTTTTTAATAACAATGCTGAACATAGAATCCTTGCAGTCGAACCGGTGGGTCAAAGGATAGAATAGATTTTGTAGCTTATTTTATATTGCAAGTGTTTCCCCCCAAAATAGAGATATCTAACAAATAAATTCAAAGGGTAGTTCTGTAGGCAATCTTCTGAAATTACCATTAAGATGGCATTTTCTTTATTTATGTGACCAAGGCTTCCCAAGTTGAAAGAAGATAGATACAACAATAGCAACTGTACACACTATTTTCAAGCTGATGAATTGCAGTAATACTTTGCTTTCTGTCTATTGTCATTCCTCTGTATGTTCAGAAAACCTGAATATACCTAGAATGTCTGATGGGAATGAATATATTATCAGAGGGAAAGCATACATTTAAAAAGGACATTGAGACATTAGATTCTGGCCAGAGATGGCCACATATGGTGACCAGTATAGTTAGGAGACTTGAGAGTGTACTCCAAAATGATTGGTCATAAAATCAGAATTTCTGAATGAATTGCTAATTAATTTTTGAAATAAAGGAATGGGAGCACAAGGAGGTCTTTTTGGGACAAGTGAGGGGTGCAGGCACAGTTCTTTGAATATTTGCTGGCAGTAGCAAGACCACAGTGGCAGCAAGTAGGAAGTAATGCTTCAATCACACTCTAGTAAAGCACAGAGAGTCCAGAGATAAATGGTGTGGGGAGTACTGGCATGGGGACATGATGCCCATAGCAGAAAACTACCTAAAACTAAGTACTAGGAAATGAAGAGGGGAACTGAGGGGAACTGGAGGCAGTTTTTTTATTGGAGGAGGGGGAATCCATTTGAGCACTGGCCAGTAGTGAACTTTCTCTTTTACTGAACATCAAAAACCACAAAACAAGTGAAAACGAATGGTGTAAAATTATAATGAATAAGCTTGGTCTCAGAGAAGACATGAAAAAGTGCTACCCTCATTTCCTTTCAAATTATAGGGAATATGGTTGTGAAGCACTAGGTAATGTCTTCATATATATTGCTTTTGCTGAACAATATATTGTTTTTCATTTTTGTTCTTTGCTATATGATGTGACTCTGGGAGGGGAGGAAATCCCTGAGAAATACAGGTAATATAAAAATAAAATTTATCAATACAATTTTTTTATAAAAATAAAGAAAATGAATGGGAGAAAATTACAACTTTTCATTCTACTTTTCCATTCAAAAAAGCCAAGACCATGCACTGTGGTTGCCTCCCTTTGTTGACACATCTACAAAGAACAGGCAGATTTGAGCCTTGTGAGGAAAAAATCACATGAATCAGAATCAGTATGCCTAAGACATAAAAAAGACAAAACTCTCATTTTAAAGAGTAAAGAAGGGAAGAGCTCATATTCAATCTGACAGATTACCTACCTCACTAGGTTGAGAATCAAAATGAGATAATACACAGAAAAAGCTTTGTAAACTCTCAAACAATATATAAATGTCAACTATTATCATTGTCTAACATCTTTAGGCTCAAAGACATTTTTCTCCTCAGGTGAATATGATGCTTCTGACTACACTGAGCACAGGCTTTGAGATGTCTTGTTTGCATGTTCATTCAGTGCTCATGTATGTAGGTGGCACATGGATTAAATATTGGACTTGGGAGTCAAGACATAAGTTCCAGTCTTATCTCAGACACTTCCTGGTTGTGCGACCCTGGTCAAGTCAGTTAACTTCCTCTCAGATTCAGTTTCCTCATCTGTAAAATGGAGATAATAGCTAGCACCTACATAACAGAAATTTTGCAAGTATCAAGTGAGATCAGACATGTAAAATGCTTTGTAACTTTTAAAATACTCCATGCAATTCTCCTCTTCCTCCTCTTCTTCTTCTTTCCTTCTTGTTTTTCTTTTCTTCATCTTCTTCTTCTAGTAGTTATATTTGTAGGAGTAGTACAAGCCGGCACAGGCTCAAAGGTCTTGCTGTCTGTGTGAGGGTCAAGTTGGTTCTCAAAGTTGTCACAGCTTGATAGAGTCAAGGTTAGGCAAATGTCATTTCTAGAGAAGTATAAAATGAAGAAGCAAACTCTCAAGTGGAAAACCAGTGACCATAGTCAACAAGGGTCATAAGTTCTTCAAAGGATTAATCTGAATTCATTGTTTTTATCAAGCAGCTATTATTTACAAGACACTATATATCACACACTAGGAATACAAAGGCAGAAAAAAAAGTTCCTTACATTCTATAAGTTAATATTCCTTCAGGGGAAAATGATGTATATACTCATAACTAAATATTACATATATTTATATATATGTGTATGTGTGTGTGTATGTGTGTATATCTATGTGTATATTTGTATGTGCATGTGTAAAACAATGGGTGGGGGGAGTACTTAGATGGGGATTGGATGGGAATAAAAAAATAGAAGAGGCCTGTGCAGATGATGGCACTTGAATTCAGCCTCTAATGGGGCGAGAGATTCCAAGAGATAAAATGATAATTTTCAAAGCACGGGAGAAAGTATATCCATAGAATCATAGGCATAAATCTGGAAGGGACCTCAGAAATCATCCATTTCAACTCTTTCATATTACAGATGAAGAAACTGAGTACTTAGGTTTCATGTAAGGAAAATCCTTATGGGGCAGCTAGGTTGCTAGCTGTCAGTGGATAAAGCACAAGGCTTGGAGTCTGGAAAACCCAAGTTCAAATCCTGCCTTGG
This sequence comes from Bettongia penicillata ogilbyi, assembly GCA_023548195.1. Classification (NCBI taxonomy): domain Eukaryota; kingdom Metazoa; phylum Chordata; class Mammalia; order Diprotodontia; family Potoroidae; genus Bettongia; species Bettongia penicillata. The sequence continues at coordinate 1,575,749 of JAJHZJ010000171.1, read as the reverse complement.
ATTCTTTCTTGTTTCCTAGGCGAGTCACCTAACTACTGTTTGCCTCAGTTTCTTCAACTATAAAAAAAGAGAAAACAATAACACCTACCTCCCAGGGTTATTGTGAGGACCAAATAAGATAATTATTTGTAACCTGTTTAGTACTTGGTGCATAATAGGAGCTTAATACATGCTTGTTTTCTTTCATCCTTTGCTTACAATAAGAGCTGTGAGAGAAATTGGAGGGGACTGTGTTTAGGCTGGGAGGGATGTTCCCTATCAACAGAGATTTCAGAGCCTTGGCTAGATGATCATTTTATAGAGGACCCTGTAGAGATAATTCCTGTGCTAGTACAAGGGGCCCTACATGACTTCTGAGGTCACTCCAAGTTCTAAGATCCTATCTGTCTAACTTCTTTTATACTCATCATCTCCATATTTCCACTGCAAATTCCAACTTGCCCTGAAACAAGCGAAGTCTAAAGATGACGGCTCTTGGGCCAATAGTGTAGCTGCAAGTGATTCAGAAAGTGCTGGTAATCCCTTGGAAAGGACTGTAGGCTAATTTTTCATCCTGGGGGTGGGAGTAGAGGGAGGGTTTCAGTAGAGAAACCTACAGTCTTTCAGGGCCATTTTATTGCCCTCCCATTCATACCCAGTGGCACAAATATTCATCTTCAATATTTTAGATTAAGCAATAATAAACATTCTAGGCTTCAGAGATTCATTTATCAAAAGCTAATATATTTTTAGACTTCCCCAACATAATTTTTCCCCCAAGAACTGTAAGTCTGAGTTTCTATTAAAAAGAAAAATGTTGAGGGTAGGGATGTTTGATCCTACCTCGAATACAGTGCTTATGCAGCTGTTAAGGTCTGTATTATTTACAGTCAGTTCAAACACAGAGACAAATGTCAGAATGGAAGATAGAGACAAATGTGAATTCCTTAAGAAGAAGGAAAAAAAGAGAAAAAGTCACATATCAAGAAATGGAATTTAGATCTATGAAGGTGCCTTATGGAGATTATGAATTGTAAATAACCGCTTCATCACTCCCACCCAGGAAATACTGTTCTCTTGGGGGAAGTACCGAAGGGCAGCAATAGGCATTAGTGTACCATCCAGCATGATTTACCTTTGGTATTACGAAGATGGCAGCGTGCACTGTGCTAGGGGCTTCTTTACAAATAAGTTCAAGGCACTCCAGGAGGTCAGAACTCTTAAGTTTTCTGAGATCAAAGCTGTAGCAGGAACTATTTTCCACAAAACAGGACAAGTTGTTCCCTCTGTCTCCTTCTTATCACAAGGATAAGTTCAACAGGACTTTCTGTGATTGGTTCAAGTTTGTGATCATACTGTTTCTAGATTATGCTATGTGCCTTCCATAACCAGAATTTTGCTGAGACATGGAATACCCTCCATGCTCCTCTTTCCTTGTTAATTTCCTAGTCAGAGCCTGACTCAAAGAACCCTTCCACAATACCCCTAGAAAACAAGACCGAGAGTTAGGAGTCTTTGCTTCAATCCTGCTTCACACACTTAGCAGGTCCCCATGATCATGAAGAAGTTGCTTAACCTCTCATATTTTTAGATATCTCATCTTTACAATGGGGATGTTGAAATTTATGCCTTCTACTTTAGAATGTGGTTGTGAAGAAAACACATTGTAAAACTTGGAATATTATATAAATATGAGCTATTAGAGTCACTATTAGTAAAAACTCAACATATAATATTATACATTTTATCTATCTCAATGTGTGTTTGGGCTATAAACTCTCTCAGGGCAGGAAACACAGAGGTGAAGCACCCTTATGGAGAAAGATTCCACCATACCTGCTACCACTAATGCCAAGCAAAGACCTATTGGCCCAATAAGAACCCCAACAAAAACAGCAGTATCCTTCAGATAACCAATTCTACTTGCAGCCTGGCTCCATGGCCATAATCCCAATAGAACAAATCCTGTGGAGAAGTCTATCATCCCTGCAACCACTACCACCAATTATCAGTTACCTGCCACTGATGGGGCAGGCAAATCAGCCTAGTGGCATTAAGGCATCTTGGGAGATATAGTTTTACCAGTGGAAATGACAACATCATTATGCTCATCATAAAGAGCATTATATAACATTTACTGTGTGCCAAGCATTGTGCTAAGCACTTTACAAATATTGTCTCGTTTCACCTTCAAAAATCCTAGGAGGTCTGATCCTCACAACAAGCATTGAAGGTGAATGTTATTATCATCCCCATTTTATAGTTCAGGAAACTGAGGCAAAGTTTAAGTGATTTGTCCAAGTTCACATAGCTATTAAGTGTCTACACAGCTGGATTTAAACTCAGCTCTTCCTAATTCCAGGCCAAGTGATCTATTCATTAGGTTAGGTTTTTCCATCTGACTTGCATTGAAAATTTCATATATATATTTTTTTTCCCAATAAAAAGATGAGTTCCTTAAGAGCAGGGACTGTCTTGATTTTTTATTTGCCTCCCCACTTAGCATAGCACTTTGTACATAGAAAATAGCCCTTAAAGTGCACTTTTTATCCATCCATTAATTCATATATTTCTAAACTTTGTATTTCCCCAGTCTCTAGCTTAGAGAACTAAATATAGAAAGTGTTTAACAAATATTTGCTAGATGAATTAAAGTATGAATGAGGATCACTATGAACATTTCCATAGGCAAATAACCGACAGACTGTAGATGATCACTTGCCAGATACGATATGTTGGTGATCGCTTTCTTGTATGGGCTAGACTAGAGGGCTTCTGAGGTCTCTTCTGAGAGACCTCAGTGACACTGTGCATGAAGAAAATGCTAGAGGTTCACAAGCTGATTCTACGAAAGCTATTCTGTAATAGGTTCAAGACAAAAATTCTCTGAATAAATGACTAGAACTTCAAAGTCGCTTAATCAACAAGTATTTATTAAATAATTAATATGTACCAGGCATTGTACTAAACACTGAGGCTTCAAAGAAGGCGTTGGGGGAACACTCCCTGTCTTCCAATGAGGGGGATAATGTGGAAATAACTATGTGCATACAAGATTAATAAAGAGTGGATAGAAGGTAGGAAAATCAATAGCATTGGTGGAAGCTGAAATTAACTGCTGCAGAGGGTAGTATTTGAGCTGATTCTTGAAGGTCATTAGGGAAACTAATAGGCAAGGAGGAAGAGTGTTCCAGACAAGGGGAGCATTGTGCAAAAGATCGTAGATTGGAGAGGAGTGTTATGTGTGAGAAACAGAGAGAAGGCAAGCGTAGCTGGTTATATTAGACTGTTAAGAGTGGAATAAAAAGTAGGAAAATTGTGAAGGGCTTTAAATGCCAAACAGAAGAGTTTACAGTTGATCCTGGAAGTAATAGAAAGTCACTAGAGTTAATTTAGTACATGAGTGGTTTAGAGTGGGGGATCCTATGGTCAAACCTACACTTGGAGAAAACTCTTTTGGTAGCTCTTTGTAGTGATGAGAAATTTGAGGAAGGGATGTTATCAAAAGGCTATTGTCTTAGCTGGGGAGAGAACTGGTTAATACTAGGTTAATAGTTACTTGATTAGAGAGAAGAAATGTAGAGATATTGTAAATGTAGAAACATATATTTGGCTATATATTGGACATGTGTAATGAGGAAGAATGAGAATTTGGGAGCATGGTGATGTCACTGAGAAGAAGAGGGAATTTCAGAAGATGGGAGGGCTGGAGGAGAGGAGGTGATAATTGATTGCAATCAGATGATGGAACTCCAGAGTTCTTGAAAGTAGAAATGTAACTTTAATGTGAAGAACAGGGGTATGACCAGTTCTGTGTGCAGCTGAAGTGGAACGTAGGAGCAACGTAGGCATTGAGGAACTAAAGTTATAGTATATGTTAACATCCCTGTTTGTAAGCACAGGAGATGGAGAGGACAGAAAGATTGTGAGCAATGAACTATAGTTATTGAGGAAGAAAACAGAATGAATTCCCTGGAAATTAATAGATAATAGTCACCAGAGTTTAGATTGGGTGATCAACTTGAATAGTATGAACTTGAAAGAAGAGATTGCTAAGTAATTGTAGCAGGGGTGGAGTCTGGATGAGGCAATGGACAGCAAGGACTATTTTGATTTTGACACTGCCACTAGGAAACTGAGGTATATGAGCTAAAATCTAGCCAGGGCTGGAGAGGGATGTGAAGGAAGCAGTTGTAAAAGGGAGATTTAGGCCTCAATGAATACCTTCTGGGATATGGAAGGAGAAAGGAAATGGTTTAAGCAGAAAGAACTTTACTATTTATAGAGTAGGCATTCCAGAGAGTATAGAAATAGCTTCAGGAAAATCTGAGGAGGGACTTAGAAAGGAGGAAAGCGATAGGGTGGAGGTAGATCAGAGTAAGGGCTCAGATAGTGGGGAATGAAGAATGAGGGTTGTATCTCAGCTGCTGAAGATTCAGAAACACTGGGACAGAGAGAATATAAGGGGATGGGAGTAAGTTAGCCACTTAGGAATAAGTCCAGTCATAGTATCAGCGGTTGGAGGGAGGTCCATTGAGGAAGGCAGATGACTACTGTCCAAGCTCATGGCAGGTAGTGTGCAAGAGGGTAATATGTCCTGTGAGTCTCACTTCACAGAAGGCATGATCAGGGGGAGGCAGAGAGGAGAAGGGAGTGGAGATTTGTCTGTGCTAGAGAAGAAGCTAGGTAGCAGAAGAGGGAGGGGACCCTGTCTCAGAGCAGCCCTGTAGCTCAGGAGGCCAGAATCCAGAATAATAAAAATAATTACTACTACTACTACTACTACTACTACTACTACTACTACTACTACTACTACTACTACTACTACTACTACTGCTACTGCTACTACTAATGTCATATAGAGCTTACTTTGTGTCAAGCCCTGTGCTAAGTATATTGGTGGAGCCTCACCTGGAAGGTAGGTGCTATCATTATTCCCATTTTACAGAATAAAGAAACTGAGGCAAACAGAGGTCATATGACTTGAGTACGGTCATGCAGCTAAGTACCTGAAGCTAGATTTGAACCCAGTTCTTCCTGACTCCAGATCAGTGCTCTAGGTGTATGGCAGATTTTTATAGATTATAGAAGTATTTATTTTGGATTTATTTGGATATATTTGGAATTGTGGAGGTAGCCCTTGGCTGCAGCTCACAGAAGCTGGGGGTGAATAGTTGGAAATCTTTATCCTGGATGACAGGATTCTAGAGATCACTCTGGGAGAAGGATGCTTAAGGGCTACTATTTTATCTGGAAGTCTGACCATGAAAGTTTATAGCAACTATGAAAATATTTTCCACATTATTTGCTCTGGACCTGAAAGTAATTATGGTAAGACAACAGGAATGGAAAATATGACCAAAATGAATGTAATGTGCCTAATCTTTCTTTTAAGTTTCTTATCTTTGGGTTTTCCTGGGAGACAATGAAGAAGCTCTGAGTTATGTGGTTATGTGAAGCATGTATGTTCTCTGGTCTGGTCATGTAGAAACTGGTCAATAGAAATGCACATGATTGAGAGGGCAAAATTAACCCTAGTACATGTGGATTAGGGTCAATGTTACTGGATGAATAGATCATTTCTTTGGTAATCCCTACAGTGACACAGATTGCAGTCAATCTACAATTTTGAAGAGAGGTATTTCAGCTATATTTATCGATATCTATATTTCTCCTCTATTTGTCTAAATCTATCCTTGAGTCTGAGTCTCAAGGAGTTTAACCAACTTGCTTATAGTCGCACAACTATTGCCCAAGGTAGAACTGAATCTTCCTGACTCCAGGCACTATAACTATTATTGCCTGTCTTGCTAGAATTCTCAACTATATAAGATCATAGATTTAAACCTGAAGAGTCTTCAGATGCTACCTACACCTATTTTCCATGAGGAAATTAGGATCCAGAATGGGTGACTTGCCCAGTATTTAACCTTGGACAATCATTTGCTTAAGTTTATAGATGAGATAAATATAAAAAACAGGATTTAAACCCAAGCCCTCTGATTTCAGAGTTTGGATGCTCCTCTTCCCCACTTTGCCCCCAAATTCACTGAAGACTACTTAAAAAGCAGACATTCAGGTGTTGTTTGAAAACTTCTCTCATAATAAATTTTGAATTGTTGAAAAATTCCCCAAATATATTGGGTTGAAATAAAAGGCATAGTTTCTTAGTATATCTAAGAATATTTATATTTATTTATATAAATTTATATACTATATGACAAATAAATATAATAAATATATATAATAAATATGGTTATATAAATCTGAAAATAAAGAGGTCCCTCTGTGTAGAATGAGGTCCATGTGTGGAGAGACCTCTCTTTTTGTATGGCTCAAATGGAGGCAGAGTATAATCTCCAGCCTCTTCTTTCCCCAACCCTTCTCTAAGGGAGGTTTTCATTTCTGCTCAGAGGGGGTACAGGAAGTTAGGGCTGAAGCCATACTACTCTCCTCAGAGAGATGGAATGTTGGGCATTATATCTTTCTGCTCTCTTAAATATTGTTAGTCTAGGGGAAATTATCAGGTTAGAGCTAATTTCAGATCTCTGTTATTTTTTTAGGGAAAGGTATCCCAAATTCTATATCCCATTATTTGCTCTCTTTCCTATCTAATACCAGTTCCAAAATGAACACACATAGAGAATAGCAAATAATCCTATATGTTCAAATTGTAGCAAAACAGAAATGAGAGAAAATTTTCATAGGAGAATATACACCAGATATTAGAGACTGAAGGAGCTCTCCCTTTGGGATTGAGATAACTCAACTTAGCTATTAGAGAGTCCTGGCTCTCACCCAAGGAGAAACTCTTTATGATCTCCGATGTAGCAAGTTGGATATGGAGACATGATGGAGACTTCCAACTCCTCTCATTTCTTCTTAGAGTCATTTTCTTCAGCAACCTTAAGTGGGGTTGGCATCTTCCATCTTCTTTCTTGCAGCTGGAAGCGAGAAGTACCCAAAGTGACTCAATGTCAAAGAAGACTTCAAGCTTGACCAGTCACAAAGGGGACCGGCCCTGAAGAATCCTTAAGGGAAATTGGGAAAGACTGGAAGTCTCTCACTTCTTGCCAACTTCACCCTCCCTTGCTTCTTTCTGTTTTAGAAGTAAATTTTCAGACCTCTGAGCTCTGGGTTGTTGCCTAAATTCTTGTGCTACCATTGATGACAAAACAACAGACAAGACATTTCTGAAATGGGGAAGCAAAAATCTCAAAACAAAGCAAAAAGAAGCCAGAAGTGAATATAAAACACTTTCAAAGCATCACAAGTTCCTTGATCAAAATCTAAGATCTCGGAAGCTAGGCTTACTGGGAAAGCTTGCCATAGACCTCCTGCTTTCACTTTTTTCTGTTTCTTTTCTTTGGGGCTTCTCATGTGTGACAGAGCAGCAGAGGCCAGCCGGGTGCTGGGGCTCCCCTGCCCAGATATTCTCTCTGTGGCAGAGCCCCACGCTGAGTTCCAAATTAAAAATCAGCATTCTCCAAATGAATCTGACAACTGTGAGCAGGGACCTCTCTGGCATCTGAGGCTATATGTAACTAGTGTGCGTATGTGCCCACATTGGCTCAGCAAGCAGGAAGAGTAGATTTGGATCAAGCCTTTAAAAAAATTAAATCTCTGCCTCCCTTTTATATACACAGATTTGAAAAGTCCTGCCTTTCATATACACATATTTGAAAAATCACCCCCCCCTCAGGATTATCAACTTCGATAAGCAACAATCTTAAATAACTCCATCTGAAGACTGATTTTTAAAAAAAACCTCACTGCAACAAAGTATTTTAGAATATAAAAAAACCTATATTTTTTCTTCCAGACCTAACAGTCTCAAAGACATTCATGAAGAAAACTGCCAGAGACACATTTTGAGTGACATTTTCCTCATGAAAAGTCTTGCTTCTAGCCAAAGGATGCAGTAGAGACACTGAGGCCAAAATCCTTCCCTATCCTAACACAAAGTTATAGACCGAAAGGGCAATAGCTATCGATCATCCATGGGGCCTCTCTTGCTTAAGCAGAGGATTTCATCTAAAAGGCAATCTTCTCATTATTACTCTAATTTACAGTAACTCTTGACTTTTGCATTGTGCATCTTGGAAGGAATTGCCAGGCTTGAATCAGAAGAGAGAATTTTATGAAGTCTTTGAGTCTGTAGGAATATTAGTCATCAACTATGACTTCAGAGATCAATTATCCCATTGTACAGATTGGTAAATCGAGGGCCCAATGGCAGGAAGTCAATTATTTAAGATTATAGGTTGGCTTAGTTAAGATGGACTTAGATTCAAGAAGAGAAAGGTCCAACTCCTACTTCTGATTCTTGCTAAATGTATAACCATGAACACATCATATGACTTTTCTGAACTTGTTTACTTATGTCAAATGGGGATAATGAGACTTGGACTTACAGCATTATCTTACAGAACTGTTCTTAAATTGCTTAATCCTATTTGCCAAGAAAACCCCAAATAGGGTCATAAAGAGTTGAATATGACTAAAATGACTCAACAACAAGTACATATACATGTATATAGAGATAAAGATATACATATACATATATGTGTGTCTATATATACACATGTTTATACATATATGCACATGCATGTAGGTAGATATGGATTGTTTATTCCAGTTGTGTCCAAGTCTTCATGACTTCCTTTGGGGTTTTCTTGGCCAAGATACTGGAGTGCTTTTGCCATTTCTTTCTCCAGCTCATTTTAAGGATGAGAAACTAAGACAAAGTGGGTTAAGTGACTTGCCCAGAGTCGCACAACTACTTAGTATCTGAATCCAGGTTTAAACTGGAGTCTTACAGACTCAAGGCCCAGTGCTCTATCTCTTGTGTAACCTAGCTGCCCCATATATTTGTGCGTACATGTATATGTGTATGTAGTTTCAGACAAGATAATATTTGTATTTGTTGTTCAGATGTCTTCCTGTCTCCAGGCTCAGTGCTCTATCCATTGTACAACTTAGCTACCAATATTTGCATAGTGTTGTATGAAACAAAGCTTATTAGAAGTCCACATAAATGCTAGCTAGCTACTTCTTCCATCTTGGGATCTCAATTTGCCAACCTGTAAAAAGATGGGGAGATATATATGCAGATATAAAGATAATATATAAATAGCTTATACACATATATAGATAGATGTTTATATATAGTTGTACATATGCATACATAGAGATACATATAATATTTCATATGTAGGCACATGATATATAAATATCTTTGAAAGTTTAAAATGCAATATAAATTCTGATTATTGCCATTATTATCATGATTATTTTCCTCCTCATCTTCTCATCTTCTTTAATAAAGTTCAGATGGAAAAGATTTTCTTCTGAAATCTGCTGAAGAAAATAAGAATTGACCTGGTCTTCTATAAACAAATAGAATAAAATAAGATTAAAGGGGAAAGAAAATCTTTAAAGTTCCTCTGATAAATACTCATTTTCAAGATACATAAATGACTGATAAAAATTTGTGAGAATAAGAGCCATTCCCCACATTGACAAGTGGCATAATCTATCTCACTTCTACAAACAAATCCTTACAATGACTATTTGATGATTTTTGGTCAAAATATTTTTGGTGGAGTTACTGGGTATGTCAGTGGAGGGTCATTTGATTGGTTTCTCAAATCTTACATGTTTCATAAACTCCATCCAAAGGTAAACCAAACCACTTTGGGGTATATTGGACAAATTCAGCTGTGTGTATCTGTTGTCCCATTTAACCATTAATATACGAAAAGAATATCTGCTTGTCCCTAAAATATTTCTTTAGATTTTTGAGTTGTTATGATATCTACGGATCTTGTTTGCCAAGAAGTCATCAATCTTTATTTGTATTAGGATGATAGATCTTATTTATGTTTAATATTGTACAAATATTTATAGATATTTTTAAAATCTATTATGGTCCATTTTATACATGAAGTTGTACATTAAGATAGGCATTTCACAAATATTAATTGTTTTAATGGTATCCATTCCATTCAGATTTTATTACAGAATGCCATTCATGTTCATAATGCATAAAAGCCCTGCCTTCTCTTTGCTAGCCTTGCATTTAATATGTTTTGCCTGGAAAAGACCAAAGTATTTGCAAGTATCTTCTTCAACTTTTGTCTCAGTGTGACTTCCAGATTCAAGTTTGAGACTTCAGCCTCTGTCTTTCCTTGCAATAAATTAAAAATGTTTCAGTTATTCAGCCCATATTATTTTATATGAAAAATTCCACAAAATTAAAATTTAATGAATTTTTTCAAATAAGCCATATTTTTTCTATCTATGTACATGAAGCAATTAATGAGGTATTTTGTCTGACTCCCTCCTCAATTCGAAAAATATATCTATATCTATACACATACATACACATATACACACATGCTTGCATGCATATATATGTATGTACATATGTACACATGTACATAATATATGCATATCTACATAGACATATAGATTATTGCATTTGAGAGAGATGATAATGTAGTTAACTCTAGATAGAACTTAAAGTCTTAAACTTCTGCCCTAAAAAAAGTATTTGTCTCTATGAATGGTTATTGACTTATTCTGTTAGTGATATGTTTTACATAGAAAAGAACTTATCATGTGGACATTGAATATTCCAACTTTCTCAGCAAATATATTTGTCCTGCATTGTAAGTTCATGCAGAAATAAAATAGGGCTTAAATTTCCACCTAAAGAAAGCTCTTCAAAGTTGCATTTTTTAAATACATTTATATTGCATTTATTGATTAAAAGTGTACAAAAACAAAGCCAGTGCAACCAAATTAGAAGAGAAACAGAAAGCTGGGAAAACACTTTTTTGCAGCCAGTGTCTCTGGTAAAGGCCTTATTTCTAAAATATACAGAGAATTAAATAAAATTTACAAGACTGCAAGTCATTCCCCAATTGATAAATAGTCAAAGGATAAAAACAGGAAGTTTTCAGGTAAAGAAATGGAAGCTATCTATAATCATATGAAAAAATGCTCTAAATCATTCTTGGTTAGAGAAATGCAAATCAAAACAACAGTGAGATACCACATCGCATCTATAGGATTGATAAAACAGGAAAATGATTCAGGTTGAAGAAGATATGGGAAAATTGGAACACTAATTCATTCTTGATGGAGTTGTGAATTGATCTAACAATTTCGGAGAGCAATTTGAAACTACATCCAAAGGGCTATAAAAATGTGCATGCCCTTTCACCCAGTAATACAACTTCTAGGTCTGTATCCCAGAGAGATCATGAAAATGGGGAAAAGGGATTTCAGAAAAACCTAGAAAGACTTTCATGAACTGATGCTGAGTGAAGTGAGCAGTACCAGGTGACCGTTGTACACAGTAACAGCCACATTGTGCAATGACTAACTTTAATAGACTTATCTTAGCAATGCAAGAATCTAAGAACTCCAAAAGACTCATGATGGAAAATGCCATCCACATCAAGAGAAATAACTATGGAGTATGAATACAGATTGAAGCATACTGTTTACTCTCTCTCTGTCTCTATCTCTGTCTCTGTCTCTCTATATCTCTCTTTCTCTCTGTCTCTCTCATTTCTTCTTTCTCCTAGTTCCTCCCATTGGTTCTAATTCTTCTTTACAACAAAATAACTTAGAAAATGTTTACAGTAAATATATATGCAGAGCCTATGTCAGATTGTACACTCTCTTGGGGTGGAGAGAGTGGAGTTGGGGGAGAAAATTTGGAAATCAAAATCTCATGGAAGTGAATGCTGAAAACTAAAAATAAATATTTTTTTAATAAAAGTGCACAAGTTTAATATTCTCATTTGATCCAACCAGCACTTGTGACCATATAGACAACTAGAAATTTTCTACATTCTCCTCCTTAAGGCTTTTCTCTCACCTCTGAGTTTTTTTGCTTCTTAATACTAGACTTTAATATACCATATAAATATTGTGGTATTTTCTGGCAGCTTATTAGTTTTGAAATCGTGAATATGTTACTCCATACAGCCTGGAAGATTATATTTTTTATTACTCACTTTTTCCCCTCAGACAGTATAATTTTCTTATAAGTGCATTTGTTTTTTTGTTTAGTAATACAAACTGTGAATTCTTTATATAAAGTGCATAAACACCTATTAGAAAGATAATCGGCATTTTCCTCTTTAGGTGATATATTTAGAGCTGAAAGAGATCTTATAATTACCAAGTCCAGCTCCTTCACTTTACATTTAAGGAAAGTAAAGCCAAAGGTGGATAAAAGACTTGCTCAAGGTGATGTCTCAGTTTAGGAAAAGTGCCATTAGGATTTAATCTTTTCAAAAATTATTGAATCCTTTGTAAGAAATTCACATGTCACTGAAGTATTACAGCCAATCAATAATTACAGAATTTAACTGATAGAGAAGCTTTCTAGTTTTACAGAGAGGTTAGAGATGTTTAACTGCCTCTCTTAATATTTATTGTTCTGGCAATCATATTAATGTTGTGCAATCTTTCTCCTCTCATTTTAGTCACCTTCCATTTTCCTTGTGTTGGGTTTCTTGTGACTATATACACAACTAGAACTTTTCCACATTATCCTTCCTAAGAGGTTCTCCTTTAACCTCTGATTTCTTTTCAAAGCACTTTAATAAAAGTTTTCATTAATGAAGAAATACTTATTCTATTCTCTGCACCGATTTGACTCCTTGCATTGCCTTACTCTTTCGATCTTCATTTTAAATTAGTGTTTAAAGGAATAATAGGATTTTTGGTTTCTAAAGCTCTTTTTTGCTGATTTCTTTCTACATTTCTTTTTTGTTGACTATAATTGGACAAGCTATAGTTCAAGTTTTCCATGTCAAGTACCAGTTAGATATTGACGTAACCTTCCTATATCTTGTAGCAGAATTTCAATAGCTCTTTAAAGTAGCTTCTGCCATGGTGTTTTTGATGCCTGTTTTTAGATGTATTCCTTGATAGATCTACCTTTCCTTTTAAGGTTTTTTTCCATAGCAACCCCTAGCACAAACACTATTTTTACAGGTCATGAAATGTTTTTATACTTCATATCAAATATAAAAAGAATCATTCACTTATGACAGTTGTATTAGACACTAGCTTTTAAAGAACTGAACTTTTTTGTATAATTGATTTCATGTCGATTGATTCAAAAAGAGAGGACTTTTTGGAATTCTAGTTTAAGTGTAACTATCCCCTTTTCAAAATCATTTGAGATGCTTTTCCTGTCTTTCATTTGCTTTATCATTAAGTATAATTTGTGAAAGTTTTGTTAAAAGTGAATATTTCAGTTGCTACTATCTTTATATTTTCCCTCTTCAGATTTTGGTAGATCTTTATCTTTCATCCCATTTCATCTAATTTATATTTCTTGTGTTCACTTTCCTCCCATTCACTTCTCAACCCCTTACAACTTGCTTGTGACCTTATCAGTGAACTAAAATTGACCACTTCAAAGCTACCAAAGATCTCTTAATTGCTGAATCCAGGGGTAGTTGTCTCCTCTCAGTCTTTTTCCTTCTTTGGAGTATTTAACATTCATCAACTTTCTCTCTTCTTAGATCCTCTCTCCTCTCTGAGTTTTCATGGCATTACTTTTGCATGCTTTTCCTTCCACCTATGGGATCACTTCTTCCTAGTTTCCTTTGTGGTACTATCATCCATATTCCCCCTTTTAACTTTAAGTATCTTCCAAGGCTCAATCCTGAGTCCTCTTGTTTATCCACATTCTCTCATGGCACTCTCATCAGAGACTAGGGGATCAATTATTTTCTCTGTGTAAATAACTCCCAGATATTTAAGTTCAACTTTAAGCTCTCCTTCAAGCCACAGTTGAGGATTATTAGCTGCCTATTAGATATTTCAAAATGGCTGTTTAATAGGCATCTCAAACTCAACATATGAAAAACAAAACTCATATTTCCTCTCCACTCCTTAAAAATACCCCTTATCCAAACTTGTCTGTTTCTACCAGTGACACATTTGACCTTCCATTTGCTTAGAAAAAAGCCTCAGTATCATACTCAATTCCTTATTCTTTTCACCCCTAAAATCTAATTGTGTGCTAAGATTTTTCAAGTCACCATCTGTATCACGTGTGATATCTAGACCCTTCTTTCTACTCACACACCTCACACCATGGTTCAGGCATAATTTAAGCAATACTATATCTAAAATCATAAGATATGAGTTAAGATCCCACCACTGATCCTTATAACCTGTATGATCTTGGTCACTTAACCACAAGTTAGATGTACTGGTCTAGATCTACTATATACAACCCTTGACCTGAACTGTTTCAGTAGCCTCCTTTATTTTCCCCCATTGCTTACATTCTGATTTCTTCCCTTTTGATAGCATTTTCCTTGAGGGCTTGATCTCAAAGCTGTCTCAACCACCTCCCACATTGGGTTATTTAAAGTTTACTAGACTAGGTTTCAGTCCAAGTGAATTCAGTGGGTGGACGGTGGGGAATAGAACTGGCTCCAGCTGGACACTAGGGTCTTTCCTTCAGGTTTAGTGGAGTTCCATACTACCATATGCATGTATTTTATGCCAGTTCCAGGTCTGTGCTGGATCCAGCTCTAATTGGCTAGCCAGAGCTGATTGTAAAAATTTCACTGTGTGCAGTTATATCTCAAAAATTTGCAAACAATACAAATCAAGGCTTTATATATTGTTTCACTGATTGTTTAGACTTAAGGAAAAGATGGATAAAATATTAGTATTAAAATAATTAGTAACAAAGATATATATATACACAAACATATACATATTCACACATAGATATACACACATATATCATGCATGTGCTTATGTGTATGTATATGTGTATATATATATAAGTGTGTGTATATGTGTGTGTGTATGTGTATGTGTGTGTATGTGTGTGTGTTCTGGAAAGTCAATTGTTAAACATTTACCAGAATATCCTTTTCCACTTCATTTTCTTCCTCGGTTCTCTGGATCAGCTCTGTTTAGGCACAGAGAGCTAGATCAATCCTTGTTATCATTACCTGAGCAAATTTCTGTCCTTTGGATATCCAAGGTGGAAGAGAGCGAGGGAGAGTTTTGTTGGAAGTCCATGGGTGAACTTATGTAGCCCTATTGCACTGGTATGGTGGGTAGTATGGGAAGGATTGCTGAGTGAGTGTTTTAATGGTTAGGGAATACTGTGTTAGTTCATCAAGTTTTTAACCTGATCATGGACAATGTAGATAGGTGGATTTTTTTCACCTATCATAGATCTCTCTCTCTCTCTCTCTCTCTCTCTCTCTCTCTCTCTCTCTCTCTCTGTCTTCATAATTCTTATTTTGGAAAGTTTTGAAAAGTTGTGAGGATAAGAGAAAATATCTTATCCTCAATATAGTTTGCTCCTCACATGACCCAGAAACCTGCAATAACCTCTTGATTGATCTCCCTTCCTCAGTTCTCTTTCCTCTCTAATCTATTTTCAATAAAGCTTCCAAGATGATATTCATAGGGCAAAATCCTGACCCTATTGCTCTTCTGAAAAATAAATTCTACATTAATTCTAAGATAAAATAGAAAATACTCTCTTTAGCATTTTAAAACCTCCAAACCAAGACTGTAAATTACCTTTCTAGGGTGAATATACATTATTCCTCTTCAGTCACTACTAGCCAAAAAAAATTCCATAACTATAGAATTTGGAGGAGACATCACTGACTATATAGCTCAATCCATCCTGGAAAGAAATTCTCACTCTAATATATCCCAACACAACATTCCATGGAGTTAAATATTTTTTCTGGCCCCTTTCAATGAGCTGCATGCTCTGGTTTTCCAGTTGATCCTTACATGTTCCTGTGATTGGAGGTATTTCAAAGGTGATTATCAGTTGAGCCATGAAGATCTATCCCCTTAGAAGGCTTTAAGAATTGTAGCAAGGCTCTGTTTCCATTCCTACCTAGTTTGATCCATATATCTCCCATGGATATTCAACAATCGAGTAGAAAGTCTATTTTTCTTCCTTCTACTCCCAGCAGAATAGCAATGATGTGCCTGTGGCAGCAAGGATATGGGCTTGCCTGGGAAAATCTGAGACTAGACTACGCATTTCATATTATTCCTGCTTTTTTCTGCATGTTGTTCTCCTTTCCCCTCCCTACTCCCTCTGCCAAGCCGTAGTGACCAAATGGCAATCCTCAGAATTGAAAATTTTCAGCCTCATATGTAGTATCATCAGTTCAACAGGTTAGGAGTTCCTGAGATCTGTTGCTGTTTATTTGATATGATATATATGTTACATATGATGTGATATTTGTTTATGTGATATCTGCCACAACTTCTTGGAGGAAGTGACCATCACCAGTGTGATGATACAACTTAAAAGACTAAAAAGCCCAAGCCAGATCTTGATTACTTTTTTTAAAAAACTTTTTAAAATTTGTAGTATTTTCTCCAGTTACATGTATAACCAATCTTAACATTCATTTTTAAAACTTTGAGTTCCAAATTCTCTCCCTTCCACTCTCCCTATACTCCCTCATTAAGAAGGCAAGCAATTAAATATAAATCACACATGTGTAGTAAACAAAACATGTCCATAATAGTCATGTTGTGAAATATAACATAGACCAAGAAAAAGAAAGAAAGCCAATAAGTGTGCTTCAATTTGTATTCAGGCACCATAAGTTCTTTCTCTGGGGATGGATAGCATTTTTCATCATAAGTCCTTCAGAGTTGTCTTGGATCATTGGATTGCTGAGAATAGCTAAGTCATTCACAGCTGATCATCTTACAATATTACTGTAACTTTGTACACAGTACATTTCACTTTGCATCACCTCATGCAAGTCTTTCTGGGTTTTTCTAAGAGCATCCTGCTCATCATTTCTTATAGCACAATAATACTCCATCATAATCACATACCACAATTTGTTCAGCCATTTCCTAAACTTATGGGCATCCCCTCAGTTTCCAATTCTTTGCCACTAGAAAAAAAGGTGCCATAAATATTTTTATGCATACAGGTCCTTTTATAGATAGATAGATAGATAGATAGATAGATAGATAGATAGATAGATACACAGATAAATAGATACATAGATAAATAGACAGATAGACAGATAGACAGATACAGATATATATCTCTTAGGATACAGACCTAGTAGTGGTATTGCTAGGTCAAAGGGTAGGCATGGTTCTATAGCCCTTTGGGCATAGTTCCAAACTGCTCTACAGAATGGTTGAATCAGTTCACAAATCCCCAAACAGTGCATTAATGTCTCATTTCCTCCACATCCCCTCTAATATCTCTCAGTTTTCTTTTCTGTCCTTTAGTCAACCTCAATAGGTATGACTTAGTACCTCAGAATTATTTTAATTTGCATTTCTCCAATCAATAGTAAGTTGGGGCATTGTTTTTTTCATATGGCTAGAGAGCTTTGATTACTTCTGAAAATTGTTCATATCTTTTTATCATTTATCAATGGGGAATAGCTTGTTTTTTATAAATTTGACTCAGTTCTCTGTATGTTTGAGAAATGAGGTCTGTGTCAGAGAAATTTGCTTAAATATTTTTTTCATAGATACTATTGCATTTCCCTCCATTCTATCTCCTCAACCCCTATTATTCTATTTAACCTTGTCTTTCTTCAAAAGTGTTTGTTTCTGACTATACCCTAGCCCAATCAACCCTCCCTTCTATCACCTAGCCCCTTTTCTTATCACCTTCCTCTCCTACTTTCCGGAAGGGTAAGAACAATTTCTAGACCCAATCGAATATTATGACTCTTTGAGCCATTTCTGATGAGAGTGAGGTTCACTCACTCATCCTTACCTCTCCTTTTTTCCTCATAGCTGCAGAAGTTTTTTCTTGTTTCTTTTATGTGAGATAATTTATCCCCATTCTGCCTCTCCCTTTTCCTTTCTCCCAGTCCATTACACTCCTACATTTAAATTTTATTCTTTTAGATATCATCCCTTCATATTCAACTCAAACTTGTGCCATCTCTCTGTATATACTTCTTACAGTTCTAATAATGAGAAAGTTTTTATAAATTACAAGTATCATCTTCCCATGTAGGAATGTCAAATTTAACCTTATTATGTCCCTTCTGGTTTCCCTTTCCTGTTTACATTTTTAATGCTTCTCTTGAATCTTGTATTTGAAAATCAAATTTTCTATCCAGCTCTGGTCTTTTCATCAAGAATGTTTGAAAGTCTTCTATTTCATTGAATGTCCATTCCCTCCTCCCACCTTGAAGGGTTATATTTATTCAGTTTTGCTGAGTAGGTGATTCTTGACTGTAATCCTAACTCTTTTGCTTTCTGGAATAACATATTCCAAGACTTCTGATCACTTAATGTAAAATCTGCTAAATCTTTTTGTTATCCTGTCTATGGATCCATGATACTTAAATTGTTTTTATCTGGATGCTTGAAATATTTTCTCCTTGACCTGGGAGCTCTGGAATTTGGTTATCATATTCTTGGGAGTTATCACTATGGGATCTCCTTCAGGAGGATTCTCTCCATTTCTAGTTTATGTTCTGATTCTAGAATATCAAATTAGTTTTCCTTGATAATTTCTTAAAATATGATGTCTAAGCTCTTTTTTTGATCATGGTTTTTGGGTAGTCCAATAATTCTTACATTATCTCTCCTGAATCTATTTTCCAGGTCAATTGTTTTGCTAGCAAGATATTTCACATTGTCTTCTAGATTTTTTTATCCTTTTGGTTTTGTTTTAGTGTTTCTTGATTTCTCATAAAGTCAATAAGCTTCCATTTACTCAATTCTCATTTTTAAGTAATCATTTTTTTCCAGTAAGCTTTTATATCTCCTTTTCCATTTGGTCCAATTCTATTTTAAGGAGTTTTCTTCAGTGAATTTTTGTGCCTCTGTTTCCATTTGGCCTAGTCTGCTTCTTAAGGTATTATTTTCCTCAGTGTGTGTGTGTGTGTGTGTGTGTGTGTGTGTGTGTATGTGTCTATCATGTGTCTATCTATTTTTCATGATTTTCTTCTGTCACTCTGTTTTCTCTTCCTGATTTTTCCTTCACTTCTCTTACTTGATTTTCAAAATCTGTTTTGAGCTCTCCCATGACCTGAGACTAAGTCATATTTTTCTTGGAGGCTTTGGATGGAGGAGCTTTGACTTTAGTATCTTCTTTTGAATGTGTGATTTTGATCTTCCTAGTCACCATAGCAACTTTCTATGGTTTTTTATATTTTTTTCTGTTGCTTGCTCATTTTCCCAACCTATTACTTGATTTTTAACTATTTATTAAAGTCAGGCTTTGCTTCCAGGTTGGAGGGTCCACTGTGCCAAGCTTCAAGGGTTTGTGCATCTGTTTTCAGAGATACTTACCTAGGTACCTAGGTAAGTTTTCAGTTCTTCCAAGGTGGATTGATCTAAGGAGAAGTGTTTACTCCTCTCCTCTCCTAGTGCTCTGGTCTGTGAGTGACCACAAGCACTTTTTTCTGCCCTGAAACTGTGACAAGGGTCCATGCATGCTCCACTATGGCCCTTAAACTCTGGTGCGCTAGTGCTCCTCCTTGACCTGGGACTTCCTCCCAGGACTGTGATCCTGATCTGAGTATTAGCAAAGTAACAGAGTTCTGTTTCAGTGCTAGCAAAGAGACAGAGACAGAGAGTAATCTGTCTGTAATCTCTTCCTGACCAGTTGTTCAACCCCTTTACTATCTAGGGCTGAGAGCTCTAGCAGCAGCTGCTGCAGGGCAGGCAGGGGAAGAGATATTCAACTTGTTTTGTTTTCACCAAGAGAGTAGTAATGGGAGCACTGGGTAAAGTTATAGTGAAAGAGAATTTAGCTAAACACAAGGGGGAAAAAAAAACTTCCTAACAATCACAGATCTAAAAGAGAAATGGACTGCCTCAGGAAGTAGTAAACCACTAATTACTTGAAATTTTCTGCTCAGATATAGGAAAGCATAGATGATCTCTAAAGGTCCAATGAACTCTAAGAAGTTAGGGTCTTGTGATATTATATAAGGTCCTTGAACAAACTAAAGCCTTCAAGAAATAGGGCTTTAGGAGTCCATTTCCAGTTCTGCCCCATGAAGTACAGATTGTGTAAATAAAAATAAATAAAAAAGTTCCTCCTTACTCTCTCTGACGATTCATTACTTAGAAATAAGATTATTATGATTTCCATCACTTGGGCCTGCACTTGACAATTTCTTGGTTAGAACATTTTAATAGGTATGCTAAACTGTGGAATTTAGAAGGCTGAGTGTGAATATATTGAAAATATGAGCCAAGCATTTGTTCTGTTAGCTCTTTTGAATAAAAAAAATTAAACTTTATTTTGTATGCTTTCTTCCTGTTCTAAGCCCCCCCCCCTTTCTTCCCTCTCCATCTCTGTTATTCCTTGGCATTCTGCTGAATATGCACCTCAGAAGGAATTCAACCCTTCATTGGCATGATTTTGATGAATAAGAACCTATGAGGCTTAATAAGAGGCAGAAAATGGGCAGGCACCTAAGGGGAAAAATAGGTCTGTGTTGATGGATGACTTTCCCGGGGGAGCCAGTGTACTGCTGGGAGGCCGCTTTTCTAGTGAATGGTAAAAACGGAGGGATAATTCAACGCAGCACATGAGAAAGGACTGCTATGTATTTCAGAGGTAGCAACCTTTCATTCAGAAGGAATCAGATAAATAGCTGCCTCACAGGGAATCCAGGAACCAACTGCACAGAAGAAATGGGACTACCCAGAAGGGACCCCATGCAACTACAGGGATGTAGTGAAATGCATCCTTGCCAATCAAGCAAATTGTGAATTATTACCCCATGAGTTAGTACGCTGTAAGCATTATCCACTTATTTATTATATTATTGGAATTCTCAAAGGGAATGGACTTTGGACTTTCCAGTTGTGGTTCTTGTCTGCACCCTCCCCCCCGCCCCGATAAAGAACAAGATGTTGGAGTCATTACACTCACTGGAAACAATTCTAAAATAAAAGGTGACAGATCTCTAAACCCATTTTTTGCCTAAAAAACAGAAGGAAATCACTCACACAAACAAAGCCGTAACTAATCTCATGTGCTATGTATTAGCTGAAGGGACCTGTCACTGTCTTTGTTTAGAAACTGGCACTAATTTTTATATCATGTGAACCTGCTGCTATGTTTTGTTCTAACCTCATCAAAAACTGGAAAGCTATTTAATCTTATGCTGAAAATGTTTCTCTCTCTCTCTCTCTCTCTCTCTCTCTCTCTCTCTCTGTCTGTCTCTTCTTCTGTATCTCTCTTCCTCTCTCTCTTCTATCTTTCACTCTCTGTCTCTCTCTCTCTCTCTTTCTCTCTCTCTTTCTCTCTCTCTGCTTCTGTATCTCTCTTCCTCTCTCTCTCTTCTATCTTCCACTCTCTGTCTCTCTCTCTCTCTCTCTTTCTCTCTCTCTTTCTCTCTCTCTGCTTCTGTATCTCTCTTCCTCTCTCTCTCTTCTATCTTCCACTTTCTGTCTCTCTGTCTCTGTCTCTCTTTCTCTCTCATTTCTCTCTCTCCTTCTGTTCCTTTTCTCTCTATCTTCCTCTCTCACTGTGTCTGTCTCCCTGTCTGTCTCTCTTCCTCCACATGTGTGTGTTCTTTTTCCTTCTTGGCCACATCCATAGGTAAGTGGAGTTAAATCTACATGTGAAGTGAACTTACTATGTTAAATCTTGCAGTAGCAGATATTCTCTGATTTAACATGTAATGAGTAATAACAAGAAAGTGAAGGATCTGCAATCATAGCAAGTGCTCTTTACCAGTTTTGATCAGACCAATGAAAACAGGAACTTCTTGGACAGACCCTGTACCCAGAACTTCCAAAAGGTTTGTCAAAGAGCTCCATTAACTCTGCTATTGTCAGAGTAGAAGATATTCTAGGAGGTGCAGAGTGTCTTTTTTAATAGCTGAATGGTAGAATTGGAAAATCACTGAAGAGAATGGACATGAGAGGTCATTGGATTATATATTAAGAACGAAAGACACCTTAGAGGCCATCTAGTCTCAACTGTACCTGAACAGAAATATTTCCCTCCATATCGCTAAAATAATTCCCAAATTCCCTTCATGTATTCACTCAAGAGCAGTCTTAAGAATGTCTAAGGGAGACAAAATATGCCAGACTGAGCAGAGGCTAATTTTGATTGCTCCTACAGTACACTGAAGGCAAGAAAATCCCCAAATGCAACAGACCTGTAATTCTACACCAGTGGCCCTAAGGGTATATTTTGCCCCTAAATGCAAGGCCTTATGCATGAGATATGAGTAACCCTGCTATAAAAAGTGACTGCTTTCTCTACTGCATTAATACTACCTACATACGGAATGTAAAGGGTGTTCATGACTTGTCACCATAGGGAATACTAAGTTAACAGAGGTTTTATTGGTTTACAAGTGTTAATAATTTATTCTAAGTAGAAGGCAATGAAAATTAAAAGGTGGTTTAGAATGACTGTGAATATATGGCCTGAAAGAACATTGATTTGGGAATCATAGGACAAGTGTTCAAATTCTGGTTCCACTTCTTATCTCTTGAGGGATTTTGGTAAATCATGAAACTTTACTGGTTTCTTGAATTGTAAAATGAAGGCTTGGGACTTAATCAAGGATTGGTAAACTATGGCCAGAGGGACAAATGTACATGATTATCTTCACATCTTGAAATAAAGCTTTATTTTATTTTTAAATGTTTTAGAAAGAAAATTTGTGTTTCAAAATGTAAAACCTTTTGTTAGCTCTGGTTGTACAAAAACAGAAGGCCATCTTAATTTGGTCCTTGAATTATGATTGGCTGACCCTTGGTCTAGATGTGAGGTCAGTGAGGTCTAAACCTATGCTGTTAATCCAGTGAGCTAACCTAGAAATGACTGGGAGAAGGAAAATTAGATGTTTAGAATATCTTGCAGTATAATGTTGTCCTGAGGAGAAGGGGGGGTAGTAGATAAGATGTCCTTCTTAATTAGCCAAGTTCTTCATTAACTCTATAAAAGTTCATTCATCTGTGAGACAGCAGGGCAAAATGGAAAGAATATCTGATCTTGGGTCAAAAGAGACCTAAGACCTGAATCTTCAATTTAACGTCTAAGTTGTCCTGGTTTAGTCATTTCACCTCTGAAGGACTTAATTTTTATTCTTTAATAAAAGGATGATAATGATTGTGGATAGTTAGGTGGCACAATAGATAGGACATTGGGCCTGGAGTCAAGGAGTCACCTCTTTTTGAGTTCAATTCTGGCCTTAGAGACTTACAAGCTGGGTTACCTGGGGCAAATCACTTAAACCTGTTTGCCTCAGTTGTCTCATCTATAAAATGAGCTGGAGAAGGAAATGGCAAACCACTCCAGTATCTTTGCCAAGAAAGGCCCAACTGTGGACAAAAAGAGTTGGACATGACTGAGAAACAACTGAGAAAAAATAATGATGGTACTGCATACTCCACAGGGTTGTTATGTAAGTAAAGTGCTTTGCAAAGCCTCACAGACCTATAGAAGTGTGAGCTATATTTATGTGAAGGCATAGAATTTTCATGGTTAGTTTGAGTAGTAAAATCCTATGAGTAACTCATTGGATGTAATGGTTTTTGGCAAAGATGCTGAAAATAAATAAAAAGTTCACATTGATATGACTTTTTTATATGTGTTACCTCGTCTGAGTAAAGATGAGTAAAACTCTCTAAAGATGGATGGAGATCTACAAGATCTACTTTCTAGCTCCCTCTCTGCCACTGGAAGAGACTAGGCTGTACAGTGAGTACAGTAGACTGGGCTTAGACCCAAAAAAAGCTGAGTTCAAATATGGTCTTGGACACTTGACCTTGACTTACCCAAGTCACTTGGGTAAGTCACTTCTATTTGCCTAAGCTCCCTCAACTATAAAATGGAGATGATAATAATATCTACCTTGTAGCACTGTAGCATTGTTGTAAGCAGAAAATGAGGCAATATTTATAAAGTACTTAGCACAGGGCCTGGCACAGAGTAGATACATGAAAGTTGCTTGTTCCCATCTCACAAAAGTTTACTGTATGATATTGGACAATTCACCAACTTCCTTTGGTCTTTACTTCACAGGATCATCAAATCATAGCTGGAATTGGAAGGGACCTTAGAGGTGATCAAGTTCAACCTCCTCCTTCTATGGATTAGGAAACTGAGGCCCAGGAAGGGGAGGTACTTTGATGAATATCATGTAGCTAATATATGGCCATGGCAGGATTTAAAGTCAGGTCTTCCTGACTCCAAATAGAATGTTCTATCTTCCAATACATTGCACTGTATCAAATTTCTTTAACTTGAAATGCTGAAATTGTATTAGAATCATTTTTAATGCCCATCTGAGGAAATTAAAAGGAATGAGTATGCACATATATATGTATATATATATATATATATATATACATATATATGTATGTATATGTATTTGTGTATATATATATGTATACAATAATAACCCTATATCTAACAGATGGGTCATGGCTTCCCCATGCCCAAACAGTCAGGAAGTACCATAGCCTGGATACAGCCTTCGGACTCCAAGTTCAGAGCTCCTTCCATGGTGCCATATGCCACCTTCCTAGGCAAGAGAATATTAGAACCATGTTTTGCTTTACATAATTTACCTTTTCCCCCTCAAACTTCAGATCTTATTAAAATATCATTAAAAATATTTCAGAACCAAAACTAATTATGATAATGCAACTATGCTTTCATCAAGTGCTGTCCTGACATAAAAGCTGGAGGTGCCCAGGGCCTTCCAAAAACAACTGAGCAGAAAGAAAGGGCACTGAACTGAACCCGAAATGATCAGTACATATCTGTGCTGGACACCTCAACTGTCCTCCCTAGTTGTCCCTAAGCCTATTAGTATAGATAATCTCTGTGGCAAGGCCTCAGTGCTGAACGTCCTGACTGGACCTACTCAGGCATGGATTCAATAGAGAAATTTCAATTAGTTCCTCTCCAAGGATTAAATGCTACTGTTCCACAGTGGATGCTCACTTCTTTAACAGGTGATTAGGGTCCTAATGGACTCATACAGAATTTCAGTCTGCTCCAACCAATCATGACAGAGAAAAAGAAGTCAAAAGAGAAAGGGGAAAAAGAAGAAAGAAAAAAAGAAAAGAGAATATAGAGTAAGGAGGGAGAAAAGTGGAGCTTTGGGGAAACTGGGTGAGACAAATCAAACTCTCAAGGTGAAAAATGTCATTTATTAGTACTCTTGTGTTAGAGAAACTCTCATCCTTCATACCTACAGAGCACTGGACCCAAAGGACTCTCTTTACCCTTCTCCATCAATCATGTTTCTCCCTTCTCCAGGCTCAGGTGGGATTTACAGTGCACACTGATGCATGCCCACATATCACCTTTGTGAGTGGAACAAGGTCTGGCTCACCACTTCTTTGCCCTCTTATCTTTACTTCCAAGGACAAAGTCATTCACTTCGATATCAGGAGAAAGGGAACATGTGCTCCCAGGGGTTTTGAATGCTAACAATTCAATGTAACAATATGTATTAAATTCCTTATAGGTGCAGAGGATAATGATGGGGTAAAGGGATTTGACATCAAAATGTATACTATAAAATCATATATCATAGGTATTTAGCAACTTACATGATTGGGGGAATGGTGGCATAGTGGATAGAGTGCCAGGCCTGGATTCAGGAAATTTATCTTCCTGAGTTCAAATGTGGCCTCAGATATTTACTATCTACATGACACTGGGCAAGTCACTTAACCCTATTTGCCTTACTTGAGTTTTATTTTTTTACCTCCATAAAATTTGCTAGAGAAGGAAATGGAAAACCACTCCAGTATCTTTGCCAAGAAAACCCCCAGTGGGGTCACAAAGAATCAGACATGAAACAACAGAACAGCAAAAACAACAAAAAATTGAAGAAAGTTCCCTCATTGATAATATCATGGATCTATTAAAGCAAATGCAAAATTATACATAATACAGCTGTCTAAAGGTGCAAAGTACTGAGGGCGGAGGAGGAAAAGGTTAATAATAAGTAGAGAGCCTCAGGGAAGGCTTCATGGAGGAGTGACATTGAAGATGGGATTAGATAGAAATTAAATGGTGGCAGTGGTGGAAATAGAGGGACATTCTATATCGAATAGTATGAACAAAGGCACAGAGGGAGGCAAGCAATGCAAGATATTTAAGAGGGCCAGCCAGCAGTTTAGCTTGAGTAGAACGTAGGGAGCTGAGCTATATGAAGTAAAATTAGAGATAAGGAAGTAGAATAGTGTAATGCGAACAATTTTGAATGCCAAACAGAAAAGTTTGAAGTTTCCTCATTTGCCAATACAATAACAAGTTATTAAATGACTTGGGGCAGAGGAGAATTGTAAGCAATAAAAGCATAAAGAAAATACATCTGGTAGTACTAGGGAAGATGAGTGAAAAGGGTCAAAATGTGACTAAAGGGCAGAGATCAGAAGCTACAAGTGCTAAATGAAGTAGAAAATAATGGAATTTTGCTCTTATCCTCTGTCAATCAAAAAAAGGCAATAGGATGAAGTTCTGCCAGCTAGATCCCTCCTTCTCCTATAGAATGGTATCAGGAAGCTCCCCAGTACTTCTAGACCCACAAAAGTAACTTCATTCATGAAAATGAGGCTCATATTTCCATGACATTCTTTCTTTTGAATCCAGGTCTTCCTGATGTCCAGCCCACCAAGTTTTCTACTGTCATCCTGACTGTCATTATATGATTGAATGAATGAATGAATCAAGCAGTCCATGAAAAAGTGCTTAAAATGAGTCAAGCACTATGCTAAATACTGGAATACAAATGCAAAAGTGAGCAGGTCTTTGCCTTAAAGGGAATCATATTCTAATAGTAAAGGATAAAACACATAAGGAAATGGGAGCCAGGGAGAATTACTTTGGTTTCTGAAGTTGCTGGCAGGGTAAGAATAAAGCAGTTAATTGACAAAGCCTTTCTAAAGGAAATGGTAGTGATTATTCGATTACAATTCTTAGAGATATGGAA
This sequence comes from Bettongia penicillata ogilbyi, assembly GCA_023548195.1. NCBI lineage: Eukaryota > Metazoa > Chordata > Mammalia > Diprotodontia > Potoroidae > Bettongia > Bettongia penicillata. The sequence continues at coordinate 1,548,795 of JAJHZJ010000171.1, read as the reverse complement.
ATGATATGGAAAGTAGGAAGAGAAAAGGGGAAGGGGCAGCACTCACATGGTGGCATAGTGAGAAGAAAATGGTCAGGAGGAAGATGAAGATGCATGATCCCTAGGAGTTCTTAAGTTGAGTGTCTTTCAGGCATTTTCCCTGGACTTCTGGTTTGGAGGATGGAGAAGGAACACCAGCAGGTCAAAAAATTCATCCTATCCTTTCAGGACAAGAAGAATGATTCTAGTTCCTATTACAAATGGAAGTCATGCAAATTCTTTGAAGATAGCTACAGTATACATTCCCCAGTTTTTACAAATGATTTCAAATAGTCCATATTTGGAGCAGCTAGGTGGACTGGATTGAGGTCTGAGTTCAAATTCAGAATCAGGCACTAACTAGCTTTATGACCTTGAATAAGACACAATTTCTGTTTGCCTCAGTTTTTTCATCTGCAAAATTGGGGTAATCATAGCATTCCCAGAATTGTGGTAAGGCTTAAATGATTAGACACTAAAAAATCTAATTTAAAGAAAGAATGGGTTAAAGAACAAGTCATAGAAACAATTGATAATTTCATTAAAGAATGACAACAATGAGACAAAATACCAGAAATGTATGACTTGCAGTCAGAGCAGTACTTAGAGAAAAATTTGTATCTCTAAATGCTTACATCAACAAAACTCAGAAAGAGCAGACTTACTGAATTGCACATAAAATTCTAAAAAAGAGAGAAAAGACAAATTAAAAATCCCCAATTAAACACCAAATTTGAAAACTTGAAAATCAAAAGAGAGAATAATAAAATTAAAAGAAGAAAACCATTGATCTAACAAGACCTCTGTTCCCAGCACCCATCGATCCCCCAGATTGTGCTGGCCTGGAAATTTACTTCAGTCCGTCATTTTGTGACTTCTTCAGGTCTAGAATTTTAGAGTAATTTTTGCAGGTTTTTTCAGAAGTTTGAGGGGAGAGTTCAAGCAAGTCCCTGCTTCTACTTCACTATCTTAGCTCTGCCTCCTAAAGTACTAATTTTAAAAAAAAATTAAACGTTCACATCACATTATTGTTGCATAGTAACCTTCCAGCATGCCAAAAAACAAAAGAAAAAACAACTGGGTTTAGTAGGCTTTTATAGGTTTTTGGAAACTGACATCTGGATGAACTGTGACTCAGTGCTCAAGTATTGCTTTTTCAAGCCTTGACAAATTTAATTTGTATATGTACTTTGATATTAATGCAGCATATCATAATAGAAGGGACCAGTATCAATATCTCTGCTCCCCATTTTCCATAGTCAAATTAGAGTGAATTTATTATTGTCCTGATAAAACAGATATGAACATCATGGCCTTTACTAAGTACACGCAGAAAAAAAAGATAACCTTCCACCAGCTTTGCCTTGTATGGGGTGTTCAGGGAGGACTAGTACCTCTGTTGTGAGGGCGTACACAGTTGCTTTACTGCTCATCCATCTTTGTTACGTACCAGTCACCCAACTCACCTGTAGTTCCAAGAAGCTATAACATGTGCAGCAACCACACCCTTGTGAAACCATCTTGGCACATGGGCTACACCAGACTGAAGGTAACTCAAAAAAGACCAAGGACATCACAGGATAATGTCTTGACTTGCACATGAATTGGATTTAAGTGAGGCAGAGTTACACAGTTATCAGCCTCATTTTCTCTTCCAGAATCCTCGAAGTCCAGTGGCAAGACAAATGTCCAGAGGATTGGTGATGGTTCAGGATGCAGTGGATGATCATGGAATCTGTGATGTCCGACTAAGCTTGCTGACATCTAGCTAAGCTTCAGATGCCTATGAAGATCATTGAAACAAATTGTTTTCATCTGCCCATTCTTCATGTGTTTGGCATTCACATCCCCTTAACTCACTTGTTGGTTACCCTCAAACTGGATTAACTATCTGCCAAGATGGTTTTTACAATGTGTGATCACTAAAAATGTCATAGCTTCTTGGAGGGATTGTGGAGTAGTAGGAAAAAGCCAACAAATATAAGGCTTGGACCTGGGTTTGAAATCTTACTTATTTTCTGACCTTCATCAAGTCACAACTCACAAAAAGCAGAGACAAAAATAACCATAGAGAAAAAGGTTCTTTATCATTAAAATCAATAAAACCACCTGTGTTACCTGACTGGGCTCAAATCATGTATATAAAGCCATACATCCAATTTCTCTTCATATGAGTTGCATGCAGCCTCCAGAGGTTACATTCCTTAGCACATAAAAGACACCTGATGAAGAGGGAAGCTGTTTCCTCTTTAGGTTCTATAAATAGCATTTATTTCAGAGTTCTTTGTGGTTAATATAATTTAGGTATTTGCATATAGCACAAACCCTTGAAAAAAATTATAAATGGCTTGAGTTTCAGGCATATCCCTTTTCTTCCTTTCAACTTGTTCCTTGTTGGCAGGCATCTGCCCTACTAGGTACAGCATATTCAGGTATTTTTACCCTCATCCAGGATTTGTCTGCCTCCTCTTTACTGGAATTTATTTGCTATCTCAGGATCCAAGTTATAAAAAAACATCAGATAAATTAAACTATCATATTGTGATAATGGGAGGGAGTCAGGACACTATTTCTTCAGATATTCTGTATATTCTAATTAGGAAATTCTTGGGCCAATATTTCTACATTTATCCAACTCAAGAATGACTATACCACGAAGAACTTCAGGTCAGACTAGGAGAAAAATTTGAGGTGGGTAGTTATTCTTCAAATCATTTACTGTAGGCAACTGGTATCCATACCATGCAGTTATATGTCTCGTGATTCTTTCTCTTCCAATGGGAAGCTTCAGTCTTTGAATGATGTTTCCTATTGGTGTCTAGCTGTACTGAGCTCTCCTTCCTAAACATGGTTCCCCTCAACACCTGGCTTGTCAAACTTGTAAGACCATAGAACTTAAAGCTGTAATGGACCAAAGGGATTGACTATGGCCAATGGAGGATAGTGATGTGAAGTCTCGCTATAAAGACTTCTATAAGGTAAATGGTTTCTACTGGGCCAATGCTATCTATGTTGTCATCAACTTGCTCCAACTTGGATCTGACATATTGTTAACAATTCATGTCACTGTACCTGTGAGATTGCATACATTAAATGACCATTTTAGAGCTGAGGAAACTGAAGTTCCAAGAAACTTTTCTCATGATGGTGAAGTTATAAATACTTTTGGGACTTGGGGACATATATATTCTGATTCTAAATCACCTATCCTTTCACCTAGATACGCTTAAGTTTAGTAATTAATGGATAAACTGAAACACTGAGCAGAACCAAGAAAGCAATTTATATAACATGAATATTACAGAGACAAGCAAACTGGAAAAATCTAAGAATTCTGATTAATACCACAGTATAAAATGTTACCTCCTGACTCAAAGTGCAAATTGAAACACGTATTTTTTTGATAGAACCAAAAGCAGAAATTTGTTTTCCTTGACCACATATTTGTTATAAGGCTTTTTTATTGTTTATTTTTTTCAAGTAGGGGTGGGAGAGAAAGAAAATAGATCATTAAATGCAAAAAATATTTAAGAAAAGAGTGTACTATATTTCTTTGTAGAGATGGTGACTAAAGGTGTACAACAGTACAGATACTCTCAGACTTAGTTGATGGGTTGGTTATTTTACTGAACAGCTATATTTACTATCTTTTATTTTTTTAAAAAAATTATAAGTTATGGTATAATAGGTGTTGGAAGGAGATATTTGGAAATGAAGGTGTTATTAAAACAAAAGATAACACTGATTTTTCAAGTTCAGTGTGTTTGTTTCATTTTATAAATCTTTTGTTTTTATGTACTTATTTATATCCTTAGATACTCTCATCAATAGAAGTTAAAATTAAATGTATTGTTTGAATTTAAAATGAATATATAACAGTCACTAACATTACCCTTACTGCTGGAGAGCTAGCTATGTCACATGTCCTACTCAGTCCTGTGCCTAAAAACAAGTGCAGCCTATAGCGATTATGCAGCTAATAAAATGTAGCCATTCTTGCAGTAGGGGAATTCTATAGGTCTTCTTCCAAAAGAAGGGTGTCTCCATGCTACATAACAGCAAGGCCTTCCTTACAAATGAATAAAATTATTTTAAGTGCATTATAGTGACGTACAGACATACTAATTCTTTCAAGTTTAGTCTCCTTTGCTTCGACAAGGTCACAGCTCTAGTAGTTTGTAAAGCATCTAGCTATATTACTTATAGTGAGTTAATAATACACTTGTGTGATATTTGGTTTTGTTAGAAATTCTTAACCTCTTGGGAGAGATCCTACCCTTTTGTTTTTGATGTGGTTTGGTTTTCATTTTATGACATTACAAAAATGTAATACCTGACATTTATTTTTTAATGGAAGAGAATTAAATTTCATTTTGATTTTAGATTTCCTTTAAACTCTTTTGAAATTCAAATCCCAGATATCTATGTATCTTTGGACAAGACACCCTTATATGTAAAAGAAAAGGTTAGACTAGTTGGTCGCTATGGTTCCTTTTAGTTGTAGATCCTATAATGTGACTATTAATGAAGACTCTACCTCTCAGGTCACCAAAAATAACATACTTCAAAGATTTAGTTCTGATGTCTCAGTGCCACTTATCAGTTCCCTATTTAAGACCTTCTCCAAAGCCACATCATGGCATAGAGGTGAACCTAAGTGTTCAAAGGCTTTGCCTTTGCTATGTACAAGTTCCAGGAAATATTATCTACTTGGGAAGGCTTTTAGTGTTGGAGTGGCAATTTCTTGTGTCAACTTTGTTGCCCAAAGTTCAGAGAAGCTAGCTATCATAGGTCTGGATAACAAGTTATTAATCTTTTTTTTTTAACTTAACTTTTTACATTCATTTTCACAAAATTTTGGGCTCCAAATTTTCTCCCCTTTTATCGCCTCCCCCCACCCCAATACACTGAGCAATCTAATTTTCCCTATCACCAGTCTGCCCTCTCTTCTATCATCCCTCCCTTCTCTTGTCCCCATCTTCTCTTTTGTCCTGTAGGGCCAGATGACTTTCTATTCCCCATTACCTGTATTTCTTATTTCCTAGTAGCAACAACAGTTGCTCTTAAAACTTTGAGTTCCAAATTCTCCCCATCCCTCCCTCCCCACCCATTCCCTTTGGGAAGGCAAGCAATTCAATATAGGCCATATCTGTGTAGTTTTGCAAATGACTTCCATAATAGTCATGTTGTGTAAGACTAACTGTATTTCCCTCCATCCTATCCTGCCCCCCATTGTTTCTATTCTGTCTTTTGATCCTGTCCCTCCCCAAGAGTGTTGACTTCAAATTGCTCCCTCCTCCCATTGCCCTCCCTACCATCATCCCCCCCCCTTGCTTATCTCCTTCTCCCCCACTTTCCTGTATTGTAAGATAGGTTTTCATACCAAAAAGAATATACATTTTATTCCTTCCTTTAGTCGAATGTGATGAGGGTAAACTTCTTGTTTTTTTTTTTCTCAGCTCTCCTCTTTTTCCCTCCACTAAAAAGTCTCCTGCTTGCCTCTTGAATGAGATATAATTTACCCCATTCCATTTCACCCTCTTTCCTCCCACTACATTTCTCTCTCACCATTTACCTTAATTTCTTTTAAGATATGGTCCCATCCTATTCAATTCACTCTGTGCTCTCTGTCTCTGTATGTGCGTGCATGTGTGTATGTGTGTGCATGCACACGTGTACATGTATGTGTGTGTGTATAATCCCACCAACAACCCAGATACCAAAAATTTTTAAGAGTTACAAATATTGTCTTTCCATGTAGGAATGTAAACAGTTCACTTTTGGTAAGTCCCTTATGACTTCTCTTTGCTGTTTACTTTTTCATGCTTCTTCTCATTCTTGTGTTTGAAAGTCAAATTTTCTTTTCAGCTCTGGTCTTTTCATCAAGAATGCTTGAAAGTCCTCTGTTTCATTGAAAGACCATATTTTCCCCTGAAGTATTATACTCAGTTTTGCTGGGTAGGTGATTCTTGGTTTGAGTCCTAGTTCCTTTGACTTCTGGAATATCCTATTCCATGCCCGTTGATCACTTAATGTAGAAGCTGCTACATCTTGAGTTATCCTGATTGTATTTCCACAATACTGGAATTGTTTCTTTCTAGCTGCTTGCAAAATTTTCTCCTTGAGCTGGAAATTCTGGAATTTGGCCACAATGTTCCTAGGAGTTTCTCTTTTTGGATCTCTTTCAGGCAGTGATCGATGGATTCTTTCAATACTTATTTTGCCTTCTGGTTGTAGAATCTCAGGGCAGTTTTCCTGGATAATTTCATGGAAGATAATGTCTAGGCTCTTTTTTTGATCATGACTTTCAGGTAGTCCCATAATTTTTAAATTGTCTCTCCTGGATCTATTTTCCAGGTCAGTTGTTTTTCCCATGAGATATTTCACATTCTCTTCCATTTTTTCATTCTTTTGGTTTTGTTGGTGATTTCTTGGTTTCTCAGAAAGTTATTAGCCTCCATCTGTTCCATTCTAATTTTGAGAGAACTATTCTCTTCAGTGAGCTTTTGAACCTCTTCTTCCATTTGGCTAATTCTGCTTTTGAAAGCATTCTCTCCTCATTGGCTTTTTTAACCTCTTTTCCCAATTGAGTGAGCCTATTTTTCAAGGTGTTATTTTCTTCAGCATTTTTTTGGGTCTCCTTTAGCAAGGTATTGACCCTTTTTTCATGCTTTTCTTGCATCTCTCTCATTTCTCTTCCCAGTTTTTCCTCCACCTGTCTAACTTGATTTTCAAAATCCTTTTTGAGCTCTTCCATGGCCTGAGCCCACTGGACATCCACCTGGGATGTCTGGGATACAGAGGCCCCGACCTCCACATCTTTCCCTGATGCTAAGAATTGTTCCTCATCATCAGAATTGAAAGGTGGGAACATCTGTACCCCCTCAAAGTAGCTTTCTATAGTGTTATTTTTCTTCCCTTTTCTGGGCATTTTCCCAGCCAGTTACTTGAGTTCTGAGATTCCTGTCCACCCCCGCCTTCATCTTCCCAGCTAGTGCTTGAGGTCTGAGATTCAAATGGGCTTTCCATGGCAGGCGGGGCTGCTAATCAAATGTGAGCTTAAGTTCTGGTGCTTGGGTGGGGGCAGGGCTGCCTCCCAGGCTCAGTTCCCTCAGGGTCTTTATGCAGAGACCTTCAGTAATGGGGCAGGTGGGGGCAGGGCTGTTTCCCAAGCTCAGTTCCTTCAGGAGGTTTATCCTGTCCACTCGGAGAGTCCCGGGGTGCTGCCACTGCCTCTGCCGCTACCTCTGCCGCTCCCTCCGTGCTGCCTCCCGAGGGGGCCCGAGTCACAGAGACACCCTGCTCCCCTCTCAGCCAGCCCAGATGTCTCTCTCACTGACCTGCAACGTTTGTAGGCAGAGGGACCTTCCCAGCGCCAGAGATTCTGTCCCTGAAGCCTGCTCGGATCTGCTCCTCTTGGGCCACGTGGCCAGGGCAGCACAGGGGTGGACTCCGCTTTCCAGAGCATGATGGACCTTTAGGGTCAGCTTTCCAGGGCTCTCTGGAATGGAAATCTTTTCCACTGTGTTTCTGTGTGCCTTGCAGTGCTCCAGAATTTCTATTAATCTTTCTAGAAAGAAACTCAGGACACCTGCTACTAAAATGAGGAAGAGTTGAGATTTCCATGAGAGAAGGAGTTACTCACACTGTTGTGGTCATGAATTGTTGAGACCTTGAATAATTTATCAGATAGATCTTTATATGAAAAGGATGCCGTGACTATGTACTATGATAATAATTATCCTCCATGTCCTTTGAATATGTATGTGACATTGATAATGCAACATGATAATGCAGGTTCCTTATGCAAGTTACATATGCCTAAACTCAGTTAATAGTGAAAACTTATGGATATTTTCAAGCTATTTTCATGGTTCATTCAGAATTTTGTAAAAAGAAAAAGAAAAACTCTTGGGTTGCCAGTTAGTCATAGTACAAACCTGTCCAGAGTGAGAAAGGTGATAGTTCTGTTGGTCAGATTCCATCTAGCAGATTATTAGAGTTGGTTTTGGGTTTTTTTGGAATAGCATTTAAAATAGAAATTGACCTGCCATAGGATGTTAAAAGGATGGCAAGGGAACTTGAGACCCTACCATAGCCAGTTCGGTTGAAATAACTCAGTGATGTTTATCCTGGAGAAAAAAAGATTTATCGGGAAGGATATATGATTGGAATTACACAAACAATAGCTCAGAATTTTAGTGAGATGTATTTCGGATCCAATGAAAAATTTCCTACAAATTTAAATCATGAAATAACAGAATGAATTGAGTTCATCTAAAGAGAAAGTCTTCAAGTTTTGGATGACAACTTGTCAGGGATGTAGTTGTGAGATTCCTCTTTAGGCACAGACCAGGCGACCTTGAAGGCAGTTTGGTCTAATGGGAAAAAAGCATGAGATTTAGATTTGATTATCAAAAGACCAGATCTCAACCATACATCTGCCACTTTCTATACACATGATGCTGAGTAAGGCACTTAACTTTTGTAGACCTCAGTTTCATAATCTTTAAAATGATTTGGTTGGAGTAAATAATTTCTAGCATCCATACTAGCTCTGTCTATAATCCTATGCTCCTTTTTATGACTTTACATGATCTATTTTAATTTCTAGGTATCAGTATCTTTATCTATATAAAAGTGGTTGGAATAGTTTCTCATGGTAGTCCCATGAAACAATCCACCTAAAACAGTGGGGACTTCAAGTATCTGGATTCAGAAGATGTAGGTTCAAGTCTTATTTCTCTTATAACCTGTGCAATCTTGGACCAGTCCCCTAACCTACCTGAGCTTCTGTTTCCTAATCTGTAAAATGAGAAGGTTGACCCCTAGATAATTTGTAAGATCACTTCCATTTCTCAATATAAGTTCCTATGAACTAGATTTTATAATTCTCTGAACTCTGAGGTCTTGTTCATCTTTGTGATTTGCTATCCCATCCAACTCAACACAGTACTCCTAAACAATTCTACTTCCAATAAACTCAAAGGAAAGTTCTACTGCTATGAGAAGTACAGAGCCCAAAGTAAGATTGATCCATTCAGTGATGCTCTTTTGCTTTTACCCCCTCCATTTTTCCTCTAAAATCTTTAGAATGTCCAATGGAAACCGTTGTTGCATCTTAACATTTTTTTCCATTTTTAGCTGGAACTTAAAATAAATAACTTCATTTCTTTTTTCCCCTTTCTGTCCTCTGTTCAGTGGATTGGTCTGTTGTTTTTTTTTCTTCCTTTTTTCTTTTTCTCCTCTGCAGATAACAAAGTCCAAGTCCCCAGTCATTGTAATTATTAGCATATTCCTAGAGAAAATTGCAACAGTCTACATTAAAGGACTCCCTGCAGAAATCTACACAGTAGGTATCCAATTTCTCTTTAAATAAAAGGCACTCAGAACAGTAAGGGGTTTAAAACAAGAGAAGAAATGGGGAACAAACAGAGCTTTGAGGAACAGCAGGGAGGTTTGCAGTGGTCAGGAGCAGATAGTCACACTGAATTATTTGGATAATTAGTCTTCGTTAGCAAATTGGAGCAAATTATAATGCTGTAGCAAGATTTTCTAACAGGGCTCTGGACTGGCAGAGTTAGGGGCTGTACCTGACCCAATTCCAAAATGGTTTGGTCTCAGTTAGGTAATACCTTGTATGCAGGCATTGGATTCTGAAGACCTTGAGCACTCTCCAGGCAAGTTATTGACTTGAAACAGGTATAATTCAGGAGAAAAGGAGTGGAGCTGTCATTTTCCCCCTCCATGATGGGAAGGACTTTAATGTCACGACTGCTCTCAGGAGATCTCCAAATTAAGGAAAAGAAAAGAAAAGGGCAGATGTAAGACTTGCTTTTGATATTCTCGAACTCAAAAGAAATGGAGGGGGGAAAACAAAGGAAATGCAGATATTTTTCTTCCCCATCCTTTCCAGAAAATTAAAGGGACAAATCAGTCCATAGCAATTGATTTAGAAAAATGAGAAACTATGTTTCCTCCACACGCCCATTCCAATGCTGTGTAGTATGATCCCCATTTCCAAAATGCCACACCTTTCATTGACATTCAGGTCCCCTGTAAAGATGACTTGGAAATGCAGTCACAAATCCCCATGAAAAGATAGCATCCAGTTAAAGATGAGGCATCTTCCTTATCCCACTCCACAAATACTCCCCCTCTTCCAGATGTTCCACCATTCATCTAGTCAGCCCAGGTGTATGAGAATCATCCTGGATTCTTTCTTTTCTTTCCTCACTCTGCTTCCCTCACATCATCCATCAGTTGCTAAATCTTAATTTTACCTCTGCAGCACATGGGGACAGCATGGCATAGAGGGGAGAACACTGGCTTTAAAGACAGATAACCCAGGTTTAAATCCTGCCTCAGTCACTTCCTATGGGACTTGGGTACCTCGTTGCATGCCTTAGTTTCTTCATTTGTAAAATGAAGGGTATGATCCAGATGAGTTTGAAGGTTTCTTTAAGCTCTATATCTCTGATATCACATTTAAACCTCCTTCTGTGGAGGTTGGATTAAGTTAGTATAAGACCTGTTATGTTCAAGTAATTATGCTAGATTCTGAGGATACAAAGTGAAGTAGTCAATAAACATTTATTAATTGCCTACTATGTGCCAGGCACTGTGCTAGAAAAGCTAGACAGTCTTTGCCCTTGAGTAGCTCAAATAGCAGCAACAACCACAACCAAAAACAACCCAATCCTGTATCCTGCTGTATTTCCATAGAGGAAAGAAACTCTCTGTAGACATGGAAATTAAAAAAAAAATAAATTCAATATCCACAGGCCTTGCATACAGTAGGGACTTAAAGGTTCATTAAATTGAGCTGGAGAATGAGGTAATGAAGGGTGTGGGAGAAAAAATGATACAAAAACAGACAGATAAAAGAAATGAAAATAAAGATCATGAGTAGAACTGGCTGCAAAATGATTAAAGTTGTTAGGGCAGTGGTGCCAATTTTTCCAAGGGAGTCTCAGGTCACCTAGACAGTCACTGCTTCATCAAGAGTTCCACTCAGAGTTAAAAATGGGAAAAAGAACAACATAGTATGGACAGCATTTGGAAGAAAAACTGAGTGGATTTCTTAACAGCCCTTGACAAGTCTCAGCTGCTCTCTTAACATGTTGATTTATAATTGTTAGAGATACCTAATTTTAAAGCCATTGATTCTCCTGGGATGGTGAGAACAAAAAAAAATGGGGAAGGAATACAGTGTTCAAAGTCCATGTACGATCATCATTGCTTAAAATACTACTGCTGGCTTTGGCAGCTAGATTCCCACTCCCACCCCCTTTTCTTCTTTCAGGATATTACATTATAATGAGGCACGTTCTCCACTGTATTTGCAGCACAATTCCCTGAAACTCAGTGCCACTATAACAGGGCATAGACATTCTCCTTGACACAGTTACTTATATAACATCTTATCCCCTCCAAAAAACATGTCAAGGACTCAAAAGCCAGGTGCAGCAGAAGCTGAAATGATTAAGGAAAGAGATGGTGTGATTGGTGGTGGCCAACCCTGTCTGGCATGAATTTTTGAGTTCTGGAGTACAGCCAGTCCTAATTAACAGCCTTGGTAATGAAAATAAAACAATTCTTCAAATATAGATTGATGAAGGCCCTGGGGTTTATGCCACATGAGAATCAGCTGAAAGAACAGGGGACACAGTCTATAGAATTGAAGGCAGTTGGGACATGATCGTTGTGTGCAATTATTTGAAGAGACATCACCTACAAGAGGGATTAGGCTTACTCTGTTTTACCTCAGAGGATTGAATGAGGGTTCATCAGTGAAATTTTCAAAAATGTAGATTTAGATATGAGATAGGGAACAAGTTCTTAATAACCAAAACTACCTCAGAGTGGAATGGGTTGCTAGGAAAAGAGACTCCTCTTCATTTGGCGATCATCAAACAAAAGTCAGGTATGTAATTATCAGGCATGTTGTAGCAGGGATTTTGTATGGGAGATTTTTTTTTCTCAGATATTGGAAGTACCTCATGGACATTCAGACCCCTTTCAACTCTTAACAATTTCAAATTATGAATCTGTGATGATTCATCAATCAACCTATAATTATTATTAAATATCTTTTGTATCAAGCACTGGTGCCTTGCACTATATATGTAAATTCAATACAATCTCACTTCAAAATGCTGTTTTACAAATGTATAGTTAGAAGAAACTTTAGAGATCATCTGATTCCTTTTCTTAAAAAAAAAAAAATTAGCAGCATAGGGAGTTGAAATTCCTTGCCCAAAGTTGCCCACACAGTTAAAAGCTGAGCTGGAATTTGAGTCCTCTCCTCCAGTTCCAAAACTCCAGTGTTCTAGTGACTCCAGCATGCAGTATTCTGCTCCCCCTGGGTTCACCTCCAGAAAAAAGATGCCCCTCCCTGGTTAAATGCATCACCTCTAATCTCTTCACCATTTTGTCAACTCAAGCCTTGATGACAGCTCCTCTTCCCTTTGATTGGAGCACTATGGGTAGAGTGCCAAATTTTTCTCAATGCCTTATTTTGTACAGGGCAGAAACTGAACTTTGCTTCACTCCACTCTGCATCTGCTGTCCTGCATAGTGTCAATTCCATGGAACAAGATGCTTCTGTGCCAGGAATACTCTAGTTTCCTCCCCCATCTTTCCTGCTTCTTTTTGTGTGTTGTCTCACCTTTTAGATTGTGAGCTCATTGAAGGCAATTCTTTTTATTAATTGCATCTCTAGTTCTTGACATAGTGCCTGGCAAGAGTAGGCACTTGTTTATTATATTGGATACAAATAATTCATGTCACTCCCTTTCTACCTTCCTTCTGGACAGCTCATTGGTATCCAAGACAATATTTATAGCTTAGCAGAGAGGTCATTTGATTGGGAATTTTAAGACTCAGGAGCCTCCACTTCTCTAATGAACTAGATATGGATATTTGAGCAAGTTTATCTTCTAGCCTGACTCTAAACCCCACCATAGTGCTACTGATTTCAGTCTCCACCTCCAGTCTGACACTAAACTTCTGCACTGGTGCCATAGGTTTCTGACTGGTGAGAATTCATCCTATTGTGCCAATCCAGATCCGTCACACTGGATGGATATCAGCATGCGTTGGCACTCCAGGATCCAATGGTACCCCTGCCCTGTTCCCCCTTTTACCCTTTTCACCCACCATCTCTGCGACATTCCTGACCAAAAAAACCAAAAAAAAAAAAAACCCACCCACGAAGGCCAAGTCTCAAAATGTGGTATCTTACCTTATTATAATCTAAGCTCCCTGAGGGCAGGGATTGATTTGATTTTTCTGTTTGTATTCCCAGAACTTATAAAAAATACCTAGTATGTAATTCAAATTAAAGAAATGGTTTTACTCATACTATTTATGTACAGAGCCTTGATTTCTTCATATTTGAAATAAGGATAATGGAAGTTTTACTACTTATTTCATAGAGTTGGTACAAAAGATCAGATGATAAATGATGAATATAGGGATTCATAAGCCCTAAAGGACTATGGAAATGTCAAATATTATTTTTATTGCTACTACTACTACTAATAGTATTTACTATTTAGATAAAAATGAAAGGAAGAAGAAACTTTTGCTGTTTTATCCATTGTGATACTTCTGTTTTAATTTGTAGGTAAGGAAAGATGAACAAGTTTTATAATTAGGTGTTTTTTCTCAGGGTTCTTTTCGTGTGAGGGCATTAGGAAACAGTAAAACCGTGCAGAAACAGGAACTAGACAACTTCATTAACAACACAAATTTTCTCTGTGTGGGATTCACTGAAAATCTTAATTATGATATTTTTTTTAAATGTCACGTTCATAGATGAGATAATAGTTAGCTATCAGTGGGAATAAGGGGAATGTGCTTATTTAGATTTGAGCAATTATTTAAGTGTCTAGTAAATGAACTGCTCCTAGAATTTGGAAGAAGAAAAGCCTACTGGCTAATACGCTGCGGTCATGGCTTAAATACTGAAAGATCCTGTGGCCATTTCTGGTTGTAGTCATTAAATAAATCCTTAAATAAGAGGCAGCTGATGCTTTCTGGCACTTCCTGAATTTTATTCCTCTTCTCACTTGCTGTTTTCTCCCCATTTTGGGAGTCTACAATTCTTTGTCACTTATCCTTTTTACCTATGTACCCATTAAGAGTACAATGCCTCAGAGGGATGGGAATTACTTTGGGTACAAGCATCAACTCTGTAAAGCTTCTTCAATTATTTTATCAAAGATCTTTAGGGCTTAAGGAAGTGCAAAATTAATGCCATATTGCCCAAGTCCTTAATACCAATATTAATAACAAATGTAAGAACTGTCCATATTTCTATGATACTTTAAGGTTTACAAAGTGCTTGCCTCATGACAACCCTCTGAAATAGGGAGCTAGGGTGGGCATCATTCTTATCATTTTATAGATGCAAATTGAGACAAAGCAAGTAATTTGCCCCAACTCACAAATCTAGCTAATGTCTATCAATCAATCAATGAAGAAATAAACATGTACCAAGCACCTACTATGTTCCAGACACTCTGCTAAGGGCTGGGTCATAACTGGACTCAAATTTGGGCCTTCTGACTGTATTATACAGAACATGGAAGCTCCTGCCAATCCTGACAAAGGCAGCTTACTTTTCCAAGTCTACCATTAAATTGTGTTTTACAGTTTACAGAAAATATCACTTCATTTTATTTTTACAAGAACCCTGTGGGGGAAGTGTTATAGGTATTAATGTTTACATATCTATAGTTGAGGAAATTGAAACAAAGGTTAATTGACTTGTTCAAGATCACACAGCTAATAAATGGTAGAGTAGGGTTCAACCTAGTTCTTCTTTCTAGATTCAATGCTCATTTCATGACACAAAGAATTTTCATTTGTAACAAGTCTATGAGGTACACAGTACAAGCCTTACTATCATCAACCCTATTTTCTAGACAAGGAAACTGAGTCTCAGAGGTAATGTCCACCATTCAGTTGTATCCAACTCTTCATGACCCCCTTGGGGAATTCCTTGGTAGAGATATTGGAGTAGTTTGCCATTTCCTTCTCTAGTTCATTTTTACAGATGAGAAACTGAGATAAATAGGGTTAAGTGACTTGCACAGGGTTATATAGTTAGAAAGTGTCCGAGGTCAGATTAGAACACAGAAAATGAGTTTCTTGTTTCCAAGTCCAGTGCTATATCCATAGTACCACCTAGCTGTCCCAAAGAATCTTGTGAAAAGTAGGATTTGCGGGGCAGCTAGGTGGTACAGTGAACAGAGCACTGACCCTGGAGTCAGGAGGATCTGAGTTCAAATTGTGACCTTGGGCAAGTTACTTAACCCCAATTTCTGTGCCTTCCCTTCTCCAAAAAAGAAAAAGAAGAAGCAAGATTTGAACTCATGCCTCCAGGAGAGACTACAACTAGAAAATAACATTTTAGACTGCCTGGCCATCCTAGCCACCATCTCTGATGCCTGTATCACACATATAAGAAATGTCAATATTAGGGCCAGATCTTCTGATATTTTAGGATCATAGATCCAGAATCAGAGAAATGGAAACCTACAAACCAATTACATTCCATGTCTGCATTTCTTTTAAGAAAAATGACTTACTTTTTTGTTTGTTTTCATTCTGTGACTAGACACCTTTTTGAGTTGTGAAGTTGCCTACTTAATAATAACAACAAATTAGTATCCTAGATGATCACAACTATACTGTAAGGATTTGGATTTTATTTATCATTGCATAGAATCTACATACATTTGAAAAAATAATTCCTTAGTGCTTGTAGTGTACAGAAGGGATAGTTGCTTATTTATTATAGTGTCACCTTGCCTTCCACATTGGAGCTAAGTAAAGATCAAAATGACAGTGCTTGGAAATACACATGGAGTCAAAACCTCCTTGTACTAACTCCTTTCGACCCTCTTCCACTTCCTCACACACAAGAAAGGTCTTCTGCCCAGAGGGTAGGAACCATTGATTTAAAAGAAAGCTTGAACTAATCAAAATCATCAAAATCCAACTGAGTTTGTGTTTTTTTTTGGTTACCTCTGGTGTTCTTCATTTTTTGAACTTTCTCCAACCAGCCTTCAGAATGAATTTTTTTTTTCACTTTGGGGAGTAGAAAGAAAACCATCCATTGAAAATCTGAATATTAAATGATTTCTACTCTTCCTCTTCATATTCCTCATACTTTTACCCCAGTCCTGAATCAAGATCTCTGTAATTTTCACATTTCAATGGAAGGTAGGAAAAGGTATGGGAAAGGGAGTTTTGTGACATTGTTGTTTTAAGTGTAACAATTCAGTTCAGTCACATTTAATGAACTTCTACTATATGTGAGGGTCTATGCTAGAAGACAGGGCTATTCAGTCCTAGACAGCATGATTTAGGTCCACAAACTTTGTCTACTGGTATTATACCAAGGATCACAGAGACTTTGGAGAACTCTCCTCAAAGGATAGAGAATTCTTGTTCTTTAGTATTAATAGCTGTTATGAGGAGAGCTACATTGTAAAAAGACAGTCTGAGTGCAGTCAAAGTTATTCAGGAGACAGTTTATTCTGATATTCAAGGGAGCTTAAGAAAGAGACACTCAGGTTTGAGGGCAACAGACCAAGAAGACAGAGAAGGGAGACTGAGACACAAGCAGATGAGCCTTGAGGGAAGAATAAAAATAAGAGTCGATGACAAATGAGAATCAGGAGTAGACTGGAGCTGAGACCAGGCGGAGCATCAGGAGCAGCTGGTAAAAGAAATTCTGGCTAACAGCTTCTTCCTTTCCCTTACATGAGGATACCCAAGCTGGGAGTCTCATTGCAGTCTTTCATATATAATTGAAATCTTTGACTTTCTTCATTATTTGGTAATGCTAGTAAGTTATTTTGATAATTTATAATGATTTTTTTAAGCCTGAAAACTTGCATTACAGACTGAGGAAAAGAAAGTTATTCTATGGAAGAAGAGATTTCCCTTATTTTACTTTGATGTTAAGGATAAATGATTAGCATTTTCGATGATTTTGATAATTAATGAGGACATTCCAGCAATACCCACTAGACTCCCTTTGAACACATATAGGTAAAGAATTAATTAGGTGATGCTTGGGCAGGGTGGTGGGGTTGTGGTTGTCCCTAAAGTCACCTGAAGCACTGAGCATCACAAGCCCATACCAGAATACAAAGGTCAAAAGCAAAGCATGCCCTGAAGGAACTGATAATATAATCAGAAAGGACATGAGGGCAGGTGTAGTGGAAGAGGACTGAATTTGGAACCAGAGGACCCAGGTTTAAATCCTGGCTCTTCATTGCTGCCTTGGCAAACTGCTCCCCCTCTCTCTTGTTTGTGAAATGATAAAGCAGGATCAGATGATCTCTAAAGTCCCTCCTAGATAAAGCCAAGGGCTGTAATTATTGAAAAGGAGAACAGTGTTCCACACTCAGGGGATCATGTAGATGGATGGACCCAGATAGGGGAGGGGGAAATAGAGTGAAATAAGCCAATGGTTCAGTTTTGTTGGAGCCTACAGTGTGTGAAGGGTAGTCATGGGAAGTTTGTATCAAAAGGTAGATTGAGACCAGATTGTAGCACGACTGAAATGCCATGTTAAAAAAGGGAAAGATGCCAGGGCTCTCACCACATGGCACCTTAAAAGGTCCCAGTAAGCCCAGAATACACGGTGCTTGTAATTAATGACTTCACTATACCAGTAAAAATCAAGGGAGACTTTGAGATTCCAGACTTCATTAGCAGTTAAAGGGAGAGAAAAAATCCCGATTGCCAGCAGGTTAGAAGTTAATTAGGAACAGTGCTAGGAGACTTGCTGCCTGACACCAAAGCTTATGGGGTAGTTTCAGGCTCTTTATTGCCTCTATAAAAAGTTCCCTTCTTGGCTTGCTACCAAGGAGAGGAAAGAGCAAATCCCCATGGCTTCTCCAAAGAGGGATGCCTTGAGCCCACAGCACCCATGGGCCCTATGCCCTGACCTGGAACTGGTGCACAGGGGGTGCTTTTGTCGGTTTGTTTTTCCAAAGCCAACTTCATCATGAATTAAATAGATATATTTGGCTAGGGTAGCAGAAACATTGAAGAGAAATTTCTATTCTAAACCAAGGAGGAAAATAGGAGAGGGAAGAAGGGACTGGAATTCCTTGTTGAAGAAATATACACTCAAGGTTAGGATACTTTTAGGAGGGGAATAAGACAATTAAGCTGCATAGACTAAAGCTGCAATGTATCATGTTCTCCCTTCCTTCTATCCAACCTTCCTTCTATATATTGAAAAGTAAAAGATGAGGTTTTTGGAGCTGGAAAGGACCTTAGGGATCATCTGGTCCAAACCCCTTCTCTTACCTATAAGGAGATTGAAGCACAAATATGTGCAATGCTATAGCCCAGGTCTTCTGATTCCAGGCAGAGTGCTCTTTCCTCTACAGCACACCACCTTGCCACACTGAGTTGGGAAGTCAGAAGACCAGAGTTCAAGTTGAGCAAGTTATATAACCTCAGTAGGTGTTAGTTTCCTTATCTATGAAATTAAGCTAATAGTTATCCTGCTTCTTGAAGGACCCTAAATATTAAAGTGACATAGAAATGTGAATTATTGCTTCTATTTATTAAGTATCCAACATGGAAAAAGCCATGTGCTAAGCAATTTGATTCAGCAAGCATTTATTAAGCACCTACTATGTGTCAATCTCTCTGCAAAGTGGCAGGGGGAAAGCAAAGACACAAATGAAAGAGCCCCCACCTTCAAGGAGTTTACATTCTACTCAGAGTAGGGTAGAATATGCATATAGATTATGCACTGGAATGAAAACAAAGCAATTATTAGTGAATGGAGCTAGAGATTCTAAGAAGTATAAGTGAGTGTGTAAGCTATCCCTGAAATGGAGAAAAGCCTCTATAAAGGCAGAGGTAAGAGATGGACTGCCCCATGCTGTGGGTATAGGAAGTGAGAAGAGGCCGTTGGAAACAGGTAGGTCAGTTTGACTCCATCATTGTGGAACATATAGAGATGGCTCAGATGGGAAACTTGTCTCTAGAGATTTACAGCCAGTAAGCTTGTCTACAGTCTCTAGGTCATTCTCTATGGGGTCCAGAGTGGGGATATTGGTGGAGTTTTGTGAGCTTTCCCTCTGCTAAACTTATATAAATCTGTTGGGGACGGGGGGGGGGGGGGGTCATAAATGAAGTTGGGATAGTCATAATCTAAACATTTGAAACAGATTCAATTACCTCACAGTATATAAACCTCTGAGGGAGTCAGGCATAATTTTCATTCTTCTCACATTGTGATGTCCACAAATTCGAGGCCTGTAAAATCACTTGGAGAGTATTAGTATTTAAAAGGTGCACTTTGATAGCAGGAAACACCTGGGGATCCCTGAAAGCACCATATAATTGTCCAACAATCACGATTCAGCCAAATCTCCTCTTTCTACCAGATTATGAGCTGAGTTAATTGTCCATAGGTCCTTGTACCTGGCACATAGTAGGTACTTAGCATAGTACCTATTAGGATTTAATAATGCTTGTTGACAGGGTTTGCATTGTCTGTCCAGTAACTGCCTGCCTGCTTGATTGGACTTACTCCAATCCAGCTGTGTGTCAAAATATATTTTTTTCCCCATCCACTTTAGTTTTCCCAGGGCAGTGATTAGAATATCTTTCAAATGACTAGATTTTTTATTTTGGAATTATCAAGTTAATAAATTGTCATATTCAAATAAAAGCTCCAGGAAATTTTTGCCATTAATATTGCATAATTTTGAAATCATGCTTTTATTGTAGTAGGTATTATATATATATATATATATATATATATATATATATATATATATATATATATATATATATATATATATATATATATATCTGTTACAGGCTCTTACCTCCCCTATTAGATTGTAAAGTCTTTGGGGACAGGGTTTTTGTCCTAGCTGAGGTATCTTCCTCCTCACTATCATTCTCTTTATATAGCATATGCTTGTTTAAAATTATATGTGTTTATATCTATATATGTGTATAATATACAGGTATGTATAAATATACTAATACATATATGTGTATATATGTATAAAACATAGATATAGATCTATATACATATGTGTATAGATATAGATCTACCATCCCTTTTACTGGTTGACTAAATGCATCAGCTTTTTCTTTGTTATAAATAATAGTTGATTAGAATGGAAAGTGTCCTGGAATTACACATATATACATTCATATACACAAACATACATAGATGCCTATGTGTTTGCATACTTATGTATGTGTCTATATCTATCTATCTATCTATCTATCTATCTATCTATCTATCTATCTATCTATCTATCTATCTATCTCTGAGAGTACATTCTCCATTCTCCCTGGCACTTGGAAGCACCTTAGTTTGATCTCTCTGTGATATCTTTATATAGATGATACATGAAGCATTATCCACAGTTTAAAAACATTACAGAAAAAACAAAAACAAGGAATGAATATGATGGTACCAGAATGCTCTTGTTCCCGGACATTTAAAATCCTAAACAGCAGGAACTAGATGATTTCCTCTCCAATTCCCGGTCAGGCCTCCCAGCAGGGCTTAGAGCATCTGGATAAGGGCAGAGAGACTTCGGACTACATGCAGCCTTGTTGCAGGTCTCAAACTAGGAGCATTTCTCATTTTTGGTTTTCCTTGCTATTTATTTTCTTCACCTTGGGTTTCTGAAAACCCAAAACAGATGGACTATTCCAAACTCCTCAGAGCAGCTGGTGCACTCAGCTTCCCACATTGAGGCATCAGGCCTCTCCTGCAGAGTGCAGCATCCACAGAATAATTCTCTCATTGTAATGCTTAGGAACATGAGGAACCATAGCTAATTACAACTCATATCCAATTGTTGGCAATTGCCTACTCCAGCAACTCAGAATAATAGCTTGTGTTATCGCATTTAAGTATTAATTTTCCTTATAACAAATACTCTCATGAAGCAGGAAATATAAACATTATTATTCCCCATTTTATAGAGGAGAAAATTGAGGCTCAGAAAGTTTAGAGTGACATGCCTACAGTTACAAAAATTAATGCCAAAATGGTAATTTGAACCAGCTTCTGATCTATGACCAGGACACTTTCTATTCCAATCTGTTTTCATTTCTGACTCATAAGAGCCACTGCACTCACCTACCCTGTGGTAGGGAGGGGTGGTAGCCCTCAAAACACAAAGTAATGAGCTGGGGAATGATAATGCCACATGAGAATTAATTACAAGAACTTAAAAGAAAGCAATAAAGTTAAGCAGTTGAGGATGTTGGATAATGGGTGATTTTAAGGATTTTGGGGATTTCTCCTATGGGAAGAAAAATTAGCCCAAGAGGACAGGACTACATTGATAAAAGGTACAAAGAGGAACTTTTACTCTTGATATAAAGAAAACCTTAATAGATTGGTCTAGATGTGGATCAGGCAGCCTTTGGAAGTCGTGCTTGTCCTTTGTTTTTGAAGAAAACCATGACATCAGAGAAATGATGACATGACTTGCACTTGACTTTGTTTTGAAGGAGGGCTGTGCAAGGTCATCAGCCTCACTCTCTCCTCCTGAGCCATCTGGATCCAGTGACAGCCCCACCTTAGGAAGTAGCACACTTTGAAGTCTTACTTCAATGAATAGTATTGCTTATGACTCCTATGAAAACTTATAAAGGGAGATCCCTTCCAACCCTGACATTCTGTGATTCTGTGATGCTGAGGTCAACTGGGAAGGCCCAGAAGCAAAGATATGTTGGCATCAGGAGATGAGTAAATGATCAGATGGATCTGTGATGTCATATTTTCAGGTGCTTCACCTAATGACAAAGGTCACCTATTAGTGACCACCCATTCTGGGAGACTTTTATCCATATACTCTCATGATACAACACAAGGGATGCAATGAACTCACAGTCTTTTTCAGTTTTGACTGCCATCAGGAAGATACCAGTGCAGTACTCTGGATGTCCACCTCCCATCCTCTGCCCTTGCCATTTGGTCAGTGCATCTTCTGTTTCTTTCAAACATTTCCTTAAAGATATTTTATATTTTTGTTCTTCCAAACTTTACCCCTGCTCGCACCCACCTTGTAGAAGCATAGACAGGCACAGTGACACATGGGCATTAAGAATAGCCACTAAGCTACTCAATAACCTTAAAAATGTAAATTCAGACTATCTGTTGGCAAGGCCCCATATTATGTTCCTGATCATAACTGATTTTTCTCATCTGATTCCTTAGGACCATTTCTTAGGTATTGTTTCATGGATATCTCTCAATAGGAAATCCTACTTTTTTTTAATACTGTTTCCCTTTAGATTGAGCTCCTTTGTCCCCAGCCAGATGACTCCCCACCTTGATGTGTTGGTTATCTCCAAGCTAGAGGAGCCAGACTATAGCTATATTTGTGGTACCTTCCTTGTAACCTCCTACTGTAAGTGCGTGTAGGATTAATTCAATGAGATTATAGGCTACAGTTTGGAATATTGATTGCATATGGAAGGTATGGGGTATGTCTATTAATAATATCATTCAAATGACCAAGAATATCTTCTGGGCATAAGAGTTGATTCAGTTATCTAAAGTGATTGTGTTTAGGTGTCACTCCTTTATGATAAGGCACTCATTACCAACTGGGGAAGAAGTAGGTCTGATAATGCATAGGGAAATTTTCCCCTGGTTGCTGGCCACTCTCCTTTTGTTCTATTAGTCTCTCTTCCTTGCAAAAATGAATGAATGAATGAATGAATGAATGGGTCAACTCTGCCATGAAAACTCCATTTCGTAGTCTTAGTACAAGGAGGTGTCTCCTACATCAAATAACTTGAACTATCCAACTCATTATTCCTCCCTAATTTCTTATTTTTTCCCCATAATTCAATACCTCCCTCAATTCCTCTCAGTATTAATGGAAATAACCCATATCATCCATAGGTCAATGAAATCAAAGTTGAAAACAAAAGCTTACTTCTCCAAGTTGGTCAGGGAACTCCTCTATAAACTTGCAACATAAGACAAATACAGAAATAAAGCTCTAACTGAAATTTCAGACATCTGCTTTCTGAAAGGACATGATATGAGGTAATAGGGGATAGTTCACTGCAGTCTTATTAGAGGCCCTCAAATCTCAGGGACACAGCCCCAAATTATTTATTAGTGAGGTTAGGTATAAGATAAATCTTTGAGAGAGAGAATAGAGCCTAAGAGGATTAATGTTCCATCCAAAACCATGGGGGCCAAGGAGGATTTTATATACATACATACATATATACATATATATATGTATATATACATATATACATATATGTATATATACATACATACATACATACATACATATATATATATATATGTTTGGGTAGATGGTACACCTTACACAATTCACAGGTTTTTATTTCACAGAGCAAAACTTAGCATGACTCTCCCTGCCTTTTAAATGTGGCAACATATGAGGGTGAGTTTTAAATTGAAAAACATAATCAAATCTTCACGAATCTGAATCCAAGCTAATTGGAACCTTCAATTAACTTAATTTAGAGAGGCTACACATGGTTTTTGAGATAATGAGATAAAGGACTAACTATCTAGGAAATTCAGTAAAACAGCATCTTCTGGAAAAACAATCCTGGGGATCAGTCCACATTCAGTATAGTCTTCTATACTTGTAACACCAATATCTACACCTATATGTCTAGGCCTAGCCAAAGAGAACTCATTTTGGAAATGATGACTAACTCCTCCTCCCCTCACCCTGCAAAATCTTCATGAAGTCCTTGAAAGAAATATTGACTTAAACTCAGGATACTAGGAAAATAGACCCTTTCTCTTTGCCCAAAATAAAAAAGGCTAGGAAGGTCCATTGTCAACATGAATGAAACAAAAAAAAAGTGTTTTCTACTTAACCCTCAGCTAATACACATATTCAAGTAACTATTACTGGAGAAGTTAATTAATTTTTTTATGTAGCTGGATTATTGACTTCTTAGAGGAACAAGTTTTACCCATAGGCAAACAAAGTCAAAATCTCAAATTTTGTCTGGAGTTTTATTTCTGAATTGATTGTCTCTGTTGATTGAGACTACTTTTCTCTCTCTTGTTCTTATATCGTGGTCTTCTCTCCCTTTCACAAGGGAAAGTTGATGGTTCTAAGTCCCAACCTACAGTTTCTTAAATTACACCTACAGCAGACTGGAACTAGGTTAGATGGAAAGGAAATGCTCAGTCATAGAAGCAGAAGCATAACTCCTCAATCAATAGTAAGTATCTTTCTTATTTATTAAAAGTACCTCCCACCTCATGCCACATATGCCCAGAGAACTGAGAGAACTCAATACCCCAGCAGGTCTTAGGCAAAGAAAGCTTTCTGGGAAAAGAGCAGATAAATGATAATGCCAAGTCCATTTTGTCTCTAGAAGTAGGTAAAGGAAATGTGAGACGTGAAAATGTAGAGACATCTCCATCCCAAATGTTCTAATGGACTATCCTTGCCTGACCTGTGGTAAAACCTTATGAGCTTATATTGGACTGATCAGCTACAGTCAAATACAATGTACGTAGGCCCCAACATAATGATGTCACTTTGGTCCTCTTTGAAAATGGACAAACAAGAAGAGAGAAGAAGGAAGAAGGAAGAAAGAAAAAAATGGTCAAAAGTACTGAGGTCTGGAAACAGCTAGAGTTCCATAGGACACACTAAGGAATAGGTGCTTTCCTCATGAATTCAAAACAAATATAATCTTACCACCTTTAGGATCCTAGGTCTAGACCTGGCAGGGATCCCAGAGACCACCTAATCCAACCTCTGTATTTTACAGATGAAACAACTGAGGCTCAGGGAAGTTAGATGACTTGTTCAAAGAAACACAGGAGCCTAGCCCATTGGACATTAGGATTAAATGGCACATGCTACCCAGAGCTGTCTCATTTTCCTGTCTCTGTCTCTGCTTCTGTCTGCCTTTCTCCATTATGTCTTAAAGGACAAAAATATTACAAAGAAGAGCAGGTGAGTGCTCTCCTGTTGATGTTAATGTGCCTGTTCTTGTGGTCTAGTTTGAAGTCTCTCCTAAGTTTAAAGGTCCTTCCACCCTGGTCCCTGATCCTGTGTCTTTTTCTGTGGAAGGGTTAATAAAAAGTGAAGGCAAAGTTAACAAGGGATAGGCCATAAATGGCTCCAGCTGTGTATAATTAACTGTAGTACTGCAGAGTAAATGACTTTTATTGGCAACCATGTCATAACTTCATTAAAAGTCATATTTACAGCCCTCTCACATGAAATGAGTGCTCATGTATTCTGGAAATTAATGAGCATTCATTTTCACCTTGTTCAATTATCTTCTATCCCCCTTTCCCACTCCCTCCTTTTACCCCCTCCATAGCTCAGGAAGCATGAAGCCGAAATACAATAGGAGTGTAATTAGGACCTGGCAGAAATTCCCCATCTTCTAGGCAGCATTACCTAAACCACAATAAAACTGTTTCTTCTTGTTTTCAATTATAAGTAAGTAACTTCCTTACACAAAAACATTAAGTAACAATCATAAAAGAAATTTGATGGAGAGCTTTCAAAGACTGTTCTCAGAAAAGATGTGGCATCTTATCAAATCAGGTAATGGGAACTGTTTTACTAAATATAATTGTGACAGAATTGAAATTGTAGGTAAAAGAAAATAAGATTGTCAGTAAGGTTAAAAACCTTGTTTACAGCTCCTAAGATCTTGAAATATATTTGATTAGCCTAAATATAAAACAAAAATTTCCCCTAAATATGGCATTTATGTAAACTTTATATATCTTATAAACTAGGATTTTTTTGGCATATGCTTATATATAGTTTTCTTCCTAAAGCCATCTCTCTTTAGGTTTTGCCTTGTATTCAGAGGAAACCTATATTCATACCCCAATAGTAGTTTCTTTATCTCTTGGTTCCATAAACTTTTTTTTTATTTGAGGATATGCTTCATTGAGTAGGATAGTTGTATGGTTAGACCTTTGCTTTAGGAAGATCACTTTAGTATGGATTAGAGTGAAGAGTGACTTGAGGTAGGGAGACCAATAATCCAGAAAATAGGTAATAAGGAAATAATTAAGTGATTGGAGTGAAGGTGATATCTGCAAGAGATGTTGTGAAGAAGTGAATTTTAAGATTTTTCACGTGATCGGATATGTGGGGTAAGGGATGATATGGATTTGAGGATGCCACTGATTTTGTTAGTCTGAGTGACTGGAAGGAAGGTAAAATAAAGAGGAAATAGAAGTGAAGAAATTAGGAGGGTCAAAGAAGTGGTGGGCTTTAAAAAGGAAAGGATAAAGATGAGTTTTGTTTTCGATATATTTTCCTATCAGACATCTAGTTCAAATGGACAATGGATAATGTAGGACTAGAACTTAGGAGGGTGACTAAGGCTGGATATTTGTATCTGCAGGTCCTCTCCAGGAAATTGATAATGAAACCAATGGGTATTGATGAGATCTTCAAGAGTGAGAGTGTAGATAGAGAAGAGAAAGTACAGCATAAATCCTAGCAATGTGGTATACTTTGTATGATGATACCACAAATGAGACTCAGAAAGAATCATCAGACAGGTGGGGGAGAGTCAAGAGAAAACAGTGTAATTAAACCCCCAGAGAGTAGAGAGTTTTCATGTGGAGAAGAGTCAAGAAGGTTAAGGCTTTTAAAAGCAAGAAAAGCAAATGTTATTAGTAGAAATTTAGGGTCCCAAAGACAGTAGCTGAAAGCTGCATTGGATTGTACTTTGGTTATACCAACTTTAGAGAATTTTCTCCACCCTCTGGGTGCTATATATTAAAAAGAACATTTGCAATCCATAGTACTTCTAGAAGCCCAGAGAAAGGTGATTGAAATGAAAAGAGTACCTTAAACACTCCTTGAGATGAAGGATTAAATTAAGTGGAGGTTAGTTAACATGGAAAAGGAAAAATTTAGGAGGGAATAATCGCAATTTTCAAATATTTAAAGAACAGTCATGTGGAAGGGTTCTCCTCCTTGGTCCCAAAGAACCTATGGGTGAGATAGAGTGTGAGTCAACTGAGCAATTAAAACTGTTGCAAAATACAAAAGATTGCCTTGTAAGATAGTTACGACCCCCAGAGGTGAGGGAGGGAGGAGGTATCTCCATACAGGAATTGGATAACCATTTATCAGAAATGTTGTCAAGGGCCTTCCTAGGAATTCAGGAATGCATTAGAATAAATGATCTCTGAGGTCCCTGTCAACTCTGAGCTTTTGTTATTTTTAAGGCAATTTCATCCCTTGTAATCCTGCTTGCAAGACTTCTCTTTGATTTTCCTGTCACTGAGGAACGCTGTAGAGGTTGTCTTTATGTAGGATTTCCATTGAGGGCTTCTGTCTGTAGCAGAAGATGGCTAGCCAGCCTGCAAACTATTCAGCCGGATACTTGACAATGAAATGGTGTCAAAGACAAGTGATTCCTAGTTAGATATTGTTATGGATACAAATGAAAGAGATAGCAGCCATGTATTGTTCAGAACAAGAGGGCATCTTGAGAAGTGTCCCCTGGAAGAGTAGAACATTGGAAGGGGCAGCTTCAGA
Organism: Bettongia penicillata ogilbyi; assembly: GCA_023548195.1. Taxonomy (NCBI): domain Eukaryota; kingdom Metazoa; phylum Chordata; class Mammalia; order Diprotodontia; family Potoroidae; genus Bettongia; species Bettongia penicillata. Next base: position 1,521,199 of record JAJHZJ010000171.1, on the reverse strand, counting down.
AAGCCATTAGAGCACAGCAATTTATCTAGCTTTGAAAGTGAAATATACTAGAAATTTCTAGAAATATACTAGACATTTCTTCAGATATAATGAAGCACCACACACCAAGGGAATACCTCACATTGTTAAGTTCTTCGTTTGTGGCAAATTCTATTGCATGCTTGTGCAACATTATACTATTTTACTGGATTTTTTTCACTGACCATTTATAATCAATATTTTGGGCCAAGGGTGATTTTGGAAAACATTATTTTTAGTGGCATGTCCAAGGTCATAGGAATTTCATGGGAGCACCATAAGTCATAAAGTGGTCAAATAGGAGGTAGATGAAAGTCAGATGTCCTCTGCCTTGGTCACTCTGGAATGAAGGATATTTCCCTTGGTTCTAGGTGAAATATTGATAGAAAAGAAGATACTCACAAACTCCAGCTTAAGAAGATTTACCAATATAGCAAAAGACTAGGACACGTGACATATCAGGGTTAGCTAAAAGATTTGGTGAAATTTAGTTTAGCCTGGGAGAAGAAAAGACTCTGATAACTATCTGGCAATATGCAAAGGGTACTCATGTGAGAGAACAAATAAAGGAATGAATGGAGGAAGAGATTTTGTTTTCTTGGTGGCAGGATACATAATTAGGAACAATGGATAGGAATTACAATTTTAAATAGTTTAAATATACCGTACCTTACAATTAGAGTGGAATGGAGGGGGGGAGCGTTGAATGGATAATAAGCTACATTTCACCGAAGATCTTTGTTAGATCTTGGGATCATAGCTTTAGAGCTGGAGACATAGATTAGAACTAGATAACCTTACTAGTTATCTTGTCCAATCCTCCCATTTTATAGTCAAGGAGAGACTGGATTATGACTTCTCAAGAATTTTATAGAGGTGAATTTTGCTAAGTTATGACTCAATTTCTAATGCTTGAGATAGTGAAAGACAATAATCTCAAGGCAGAATTATAATAACTTTTTTTGTATGTAATTTTACATACATAGATTTAGGGCTATAATACCTCCCTTCCCACCTCTCATTGAAAACAGTTACAGAAACTAAGGCTCAGAGGATTTGGCTTCCCATATTCTAATTTCTATTATATGTCTAGTAGACAGCAGAATTTGAGCATTGTTTTTTCTAAAACATAGTACTTGTAACTCAACACAACAGAGTAAATGTGATCTGAACTGACCAAAATACAGAGATATTGCCACTTATTTCCCATTAGGTTGCTTTCCAGATTTCTCTATCATGCCTCAGAAACCTTTTCATCCTGGGAAATCACTTCAGTCCTGGAATTCACACCTTGGGAGTGCCCTACACCCATGTATACCCCCATCTGATTGAATGGCTCTTTCTAGAGTCTCCATTTAAAGAAGGTTCCTTGGCCAGTCATCTCTTCATTTTCCAGTATGCTGCAATCTAGACTTTTCCCTTATGCCCCAAATGCTAGTACTTACTCCCTCTCCAGACTTCTTTTATGTACTGTATTTCCCCTTAGAACATAAGGTCCTTGAAAGAAGGGACTGTCATTCTTTTTGCTTATATTTGCATTCTCAGAAATAGTACCTGACACATAGTAAGTGCTTAATAAATGTTTGTAGATTAACTGACTTATTGACCTCCCTCCCCTTTTCAGGATACCATGAAACCCTTGAAGCTACCTCGTATTATGTCATGTTGGGTTGTTTCTTGCCACATCACGTTCTTGGCTCATATTCCACTTGCAATCTCTCTACTAAGCTGTATTCCATTTCCTTATAAAGATGTAGATGTGTCCGTTGATTCAATGGTTGAGCCAGCAGAACTTGTGGAACAGATGAAAGATTAGGGTAAAAGAATTTGAGTTTAAACCCTGTCTCTATACCTATTTGCATGACCTTGGGAAAGTCACTTAAATCTCCCTTGGCCTCAGTTTTCTCAAGGAAAAGATCTGTAGTATAAGTATTAAGTGTACTTAATTTACAAATTGGGAACCTGAGGCTCAGAGAGGATAAGGAACTTACCCTGGATCACGCAGCTAGAACATGCTAGAACTGGGACTTTAACAACCACTGCCTCTAAACCTGATGTACCACATCCATCTCCTGTGAAAATACTTTGAGAAACAGAATATTTTGGCCTACCTTGGAAAGAAATCCAGGAAAGGTTTTAGCATGAACCATTTCCCAGTCTAAATTCCCTTTCAGTGTGCAGCAGCAAACATTGCATTTATTTCTATCAGTTTCAATAAAAATCTCAAATGTAAAAATTAGCATTTAGATGTGGGGAACTACTGTGTATTCTTAACATGATAATTAAGCACAAGTATGCACTGACTGGCATTTAATTGCTCCGTACCGAGTGAGCCTGGTAGAGTCATTCCAAATGTTTTGAAACTGGCATCCTCAAGAGAGTCGTGTTCAGGCTAACCTCCCTGAATATATTTCCATATTATTCTTCAATCTTTCAAGGATTCATATTTTCACCAATATAAGGGCTTTCTCTTCTCACACTGATCTCGGCCTTCCCATGACTTCACAGACAGCAAGATATGTGGTAGTCAAAACACAGCAAAGCACACAGAGAGAGACAGAGAGACAGAAAGACAGAGAGAGACAGAGAGAGAAAAACCCATAATCATTCAGCAATCAATCTTCTCATCAGTCCTCTCAGTAACCAGAACTTCAGACAATTTATGAAATTCTCTTAAATCCTGGAGAGGGTAGAAAGTAGTTAGACCATGAAAAAGTAAGAGACTATTTTAGAAATAAGATTAGAACCCACACAGGTGTCTTCCTACTTCAACAGTTCCTGATTCAGACTCAGACTCATACTTGGTTAAGTGTTTAGCACAATTCTTGGCACATTATAGGCATATTATAAATGTTTTTCCTCTTCTTTAATATGAAATTCTTTGTGGATTGATCCTGACCTTATAGAGACATTGTGCCCTTTCCCCTATTTCTCCTAGAGGATCCTTTGTAAAAGGGGGAGGGTGTCACTCACTACAGGTGCTTCCCTGTAGCCAGTTTTATAGAAGGTCTAAAGACGCCCACCTGAATAATTATATGGCAAGAGGACTTGTGTGTTGTTTGCTTTAAAAGAGACTCTAGAAGAAGAAAAGGAAGCAAACAGGAGAGTAATGGGCTGATCCCTTGTAAACACTGGAATTTCAAAGACCCAATCTGGCAAACTACTGAAGCAGGCAAATAAAGCCTCACACAGAAACTGTCAGATGGCCCCGAGAATTTCTGAGCAGATGGCAGGCTGGCAGAGGCATCTGTTCCAATTTCAGCCAGGGTAGGGGCAACCAGACGGAGGGCATTGAACTCCTGGGCAGTTTATTGAAGACCCTCTTTACTTGCCAATATGCAATGGTTTCTTCTCGTTATACATCTTTTGACTCTATTATCCCATTCCCAGAATGATTTAGCTCATTTGAGGCTTTAGAAAAAGAAAGAAGAATTGAAAGGGAAGAGGGAAAGAGAAAAAAATGAAGGGAATGGGTGAGGGAAGATAGTTTCAGTGTATCAATGATGGGAGTCCTTACTACCTTGTGAAGCAGCCCATTTCATTTTCGGACACATCTAGTCCAGCTTAGTCTATAGAAATAAGAAATTATTCCCTATTTGAACTGAAATCTATCACCCCTTGGAATATCTCATCAATGATCCCAATTCTGCCTTTGTCAGCTACACAGAATAAGCCTACAATTTTAAAATTATTACTGTATAGGGCAGTTTTTCAGATTTTTAAAGACAATGATGATACAAACACTCATACCACACCCTGATCCTCTGGGTGCAATATTTTCTGTGATACCTAAAATGCAGGAAAATAGCCACTTATTTGGATGTGAGAAACCCAAAAATTATGCAAACTGTGATCACCAAAACAGGCTGGCAACATATCTCTTCTACGTAAAGAATAGAGAGAAAATTAAAATTGTGAAGACTCTGTCCTATTACTAGAGCATCCACTACAAAATTATTCATTGAACCATAGGGCCAGGCTCCCTGCATCCTCCCTCAACCTGTTCTTACCCAACCTCCCTAAAAATCTATTAGCTGCTCATCTTGTTGCTCATCATTTTATGTGATTTCCAACAGTACTAACCAAGGGCTATTATTCATAACCAAGATGATTGGACCTGCCATGTCTATTTTATTCTAAGAAATTATTTGAAAATATTGATATACTGTCACCATTCAGTGAGGGAGGGAGAGTTACTCTGCAAATGAAAGCATTTGTCTTAAAGAGATGAATGTAGCTGGAGTGGTAAGATAAAGCAAATGAGCTAATGGTCTGATTCTGATGCTACTGTACAAGGAATTATTGCAATATAAACAAACTGCATTAAAAAAAAAAGATAATCATTCATCGACTTACTCAACAAATAATGATTAAGCATATACCTTGTACTTTATCCCTGGGCTAGGTGCTGGGGATACAAAGACCAATGAGCTCTGCTTCCTGCCCAGAAGGAGATGATAATACTAGAATACTCACATCCTAATGAAGGGTGGCCTTCAATAATCTTGTTGGCAATATTCTTATTTTAATTATTCTGTCCCTATTCAAAGTGCCCGTGTCCACCTGGAGGTTTTAGGGATGGTGCAGCATCAAACACTTAGCATCAGATTTAACTTCTCTGTGGTTCTCTTCACAGATTATGGAAGTCATGGTTGCAGTATACTGCATAGTGCAGTAATAGCCATGTTGGTTAACAAGACAGCTGAAGTAGGAGGAGGATGGCTATGACTACTGAACACTGATTTTCTGTGTGTTCTTGTCTGTTCTTATCTCTGTCAACACAAACACCAACCACAGACCTACTGTCACCAATGGGTAAGCCCAAGAACCATGGGAATAACATTGCCCCCACCTCCAGACCTGCTTTATCTTATGCTAAGCAGTCATCATCAAGGGGACTCTTCTTTGTCAAGAGAGGGCCCACCATCAGCTCTGTCACTGACTTTGATTGTCCATGATAGGAGTGGAAAGCCAGCCTTGCTGAAGTCACATAAGGAAGTCATACTATAGGAGAGATAGGAGGTGGTATAATTTGGGTGGTTCAAAAAATTTTGATCACCACTTTCCTTCACATACTGGTGGTTATAATCCAGGGCCCTGAGTCCAGTGTCCTTCAGAATAGCAATGCTCCCAAGGCTACCAGCCCTATATCAAGCCATATGACCCTTGAAGACATCCTTGGGGGAAAGAATCCTTTTGGATAAGGAGCCTGCCCCTTCTGCCAGCACAAACTTTAACCACAAAACAACTGCTTGCTGGTGATAGGCAGGTAAACCAAGAGCACTTGGAATAATTGCAGCTGTCACCTCAAATCACCAGTCCTATTTCTAGACTATAAAATGGTTCAATATTAGAATACAATATGCTTTATTAATGGAAATATTGAAAGAGATACCTTGCCATCTGCTTTACTGCTGTAACCTAAAAACCATGCAGCCTTTCCATTTGATTTGCAGCTGGGACTGGTATGTCTCTCATATTTGAAGAATAGCTTTTTGAAAGTAAAGGCTGCTATGTACATACATACACATATTCTATCCCCAGTACTTAGCATGCCTTCCTCTTCATTCATTCATTCATTCATTCATTCATTGATTTTTAGAATTTTTGAAACTGGGTCACAATTTGGAATTGGTTTCAGAGTTGGTTAACTACAAGCACACAAAGAAGCATTGTTTCAGGCTATCTTTTTGTTGTTTTTGGTTTAAATGTTTGTTTTTGTCAAATAATAGTTTTATTTAAGCTTAAAACTCTTAAAAAACAATCGATCCTAAAAGAATAATGATTTGTCACCACCAAGGAGCTTCAAAAAAATGCCTTAGGATCTGAAACATTGCAAAGGAGGAGCTAGCTACATGGAAGCATGCTAACATGATTGGAACATGTATACATGCATGTATACATACATGTATATGTGTATTTATATATAAATGTATGCATGTGTGTATATATTTATATATAAATGTGTATATTTGTATATGTATGTATGTATATTTAAGCATACATTTATATATTTATATATGTGTATATGTGTGCATATATGCATATATGTATATACATATATGTACATATAGGTATGTATAATATACATATATGTGTATACACACACATATATACATATATGTGTGTGTATATATATAGATATGTATTTGTGTGTGTGTGTGTGTATCCTCCTGGCATGGGAAGAATGTGGTTTGAAAGGGACATTATTTCTTTCAATATATACATTCTGGCCTGTTTATTTAAAAAATCAATCAAATTATGCTAAAGATCTGTTATTTCATTAGTATTGTAAGTATTCCTTCTGCTGGTATAGGTCATAGCCTCTATATACTTCAAAGTGAGATTCATGAGTTGTTTTCAGTCAAGGAGGTGGCAGGCATTCATTAACACCTTCCATGCCAAACTCTGAGGGGGTCTTTAGTTTCTAGAAATATAAAGAGACTAAAACAAGACCCCCTGCCCTCAAGGAGCTCATATTCCAATAGGGAAGATGACATTGAAGCAATCTACAAGCATATATGCAAAATATAAATATTATGTGTACATATTCATACATGTATATGGATATTACATGTCCTAATATATATATACATGGGGTAGGGGAAGGTAATCTAAGATGGAACTCATTAGCCGTAGGGAGGACAAGGGAGACTGAAAAGGCCTAAGGCCTATTGCAAAAGATGGGATTTAAATTGAATTTTGACAGAAGCCAGGAAGTCTAGGTCAAAATGAAGGCGAACATTCTAGGCATGGGATATGGCAAGTAAAAAAGGTAGGCATGCAGTTAGAAGAAGGGCTATCTTTTTTTGAGGGATAATAAGGACATTGTTGCTGGATTGAGAAGTAAGAGTGGGGAGAGGGGGAGTAGTTGTAACTCAATAAATTAAACCACTGATGAGCAAATTTCTGATTATGATTTTTTAAAATTTAGCTACACTCTCTCCCCAGGTAATAGGCATGCGATTCATCCATAGTCCAAAGACAAAGTCTTTTCAGCTTGGAAGCACTTGGCACAGCGTTAGTCCCCCTGACTTAGACTTTGAAAACCCTGGACCACCTTCACATCATGTTGAGTTGTTCAAGGAGAGCTTTAATGGAAATGCAACTTGTAATATGGTATGAAAAGATATTTGTCAAAGGGACTGATGTACAAAAACCAATTCCATTCCCCTAATATGTGCAATTCAGGGTGCTAAGCAATAACTGGGAAAAGAAAATTGTCCTTACTCTCCAGGAGCTTATGTGTCTCTAGGCAATACAACATGTGTACAGATATGTAAATACACAGTAGTTGGGTGGAGGGGGAGATAATTAACATAAATAGTAGAATCAGGGAAGGCTCATGAAGCAGGAAGAAACTTAACTGAGCCTTGAACAAAGAAAGAAATTCTGGGAGATGTTGCTGAGAAGGGAGTGCATTCCAGGCATTGGAACTGCCTTAAGTGGTTGCATAAGAAGAAGATGGAATGTCAGATTTAGGAAATAGCTTGTAGTTCAATTTGACTGTTGTAGAGAGTATGTAGACAGCTAGGTGGTGCAGTGAATAGAGTGCCAGGCCAGGAGTCAGGAAGACTCATCTTCTTGAGTTCAAATCTGACCTCAGACAGTTACTATCTGTATGACCCTGGGTAAATCACTTAACCCAGTCTGTCTCAGTTTCTTCATCTACAAAAATGAACTGGAGAAGGAAATGACAAATCACTTCAGTATCTTTGTCAAGAAAATCTCAAATAGGGTCATGAAGAATCAGACGCAACTGGAAAGAAACTGAACAAGAAGAAAATAACATATGAAAATAGGCAGGACAGGTAGGTTGGAGTCCCAGGTAATCATCTCCCTTCCTGGGAAAGATTCCCTTAGTGAGCTTTAAATGTGGGCACCTTTAAAGATCTGTAGTTTCATTGGATAGTTAGGAAAAAAACAATGGATTTAAAAATGAGAGCCAGAGGATGAAATCCAAGCCCTATTATTATCTATGCAATCTTGTACAATACATTTCTCCTTTCTTATCCTCAGTTTCCTTATCTATAAAATGAGGGGAGAAATACCCAACCATTTCTAGGTTCCCCTTGTTTAAAATTCGATTCTCTGTTCCCTTACTTGGAAAATAAGATCAGAAAGACTTGCTGAAATTGTTCGTGTTTTGTTATCCCCTCTCATTGCCTTACCAAATCTCATACTTGATCCTTCTTTCATGGTGCTGGAAAAGGAAGGAAGAGTACATATGCAGAAATAATCTATTCTGTTCCAAATACTTTTCTGATTGTAATCAATGAAATCCTGTAATGATAAAATGTATTCATATAGTATAGATCTCATAAGGCAAGATATCTCAAGAATGCTACCCATAGAAAGTCCTACTTTCTAATCAGCCAGGCAGGTGAATAGGGGCTGAGGGATAGGAAAGGGGCTGATGGGAAGAGAATTTTTAGTTGAGTGCTATGAAAGATGGAATGTATAACGAAGGAAAAAAATATCATAATTGATAATTCTCCAGGAAACAAGCCTATGATAAATTCATATTGTAGAGGAGCAATCAATAGCGACGTGGTTTGCATTGAGCTGAAAAACTCATTATAAAATAAAAACACTTGGGATTGTTTGTTTCATTTCTCTGAAAGTTAACCTTATATGGGAAAGGAGTGATTTGAAGACTAATAAGGAACATGAATTACATCCTGCTTGTACAGAAATGCTTTAAGAGGCTTTGTAAATAACTTACCTCCAGAAAGGCTCAGTATTCTCTTAGTGATGGAAGGCATAGTACTGGGCATCCTATAAAATAAAGTAATGATTCTTTCAAGATAAATTAAGGCATATAATTTCTCTTCTTAGGTTTGAAGACTGAAGGCAAAAATGAGAGGTGACAAGTATAGCTGTTATCTGTCTAGGTCTGATTATATTAGGACTATTGTGTTCAGTTTTGGGTGCCACATCTCACCTTTCTTGTCTAGAGAAGAACAAGTAAAATGGTAAGGGCCATTGGTATATGGAAAGACAGCAGTGCCCTCAGGAGAAATAGGAGAGTTTAAAGGACAGGCCAATTTAATGAGAAGTTTTTGTTGTTTTTGTTTGTTTGGTTTTTTGTTTTTTTTCTTCAGTTTGAGATGGCATACGAGACATCAAGGCACTTGTGCAGCAGGCAGTTGGTAATGTAAAACTAGAGTTCAGGCAAGTATTTGCAGCAAGATACAGATTTGGGATGCATCGAGGTAGAGATGTCATTTGAATTCAAGGGATATTCATCATAAGTAAGCACATGGATGAAGAGAGAGCTCAGGACAGAGTCTTGCGATACACTCCCACTCCGTGGATAAGACTTAGCTGATGATCCATCTAAGGTCACTGAGAAGAAGGAATCAGACAGTTAAGAAAGGATCAAGAGAGGACAGTTATGAAAGTCAGAATAGCAGACATGATCAGTGAGGAAGGGATGCTCAACAGTTTCTAAAGCTACATAATATAGGTCAGTTAGAAAGAAGAACGGGAAAAAGCTTTTGGATTTAACAGAAATCACTGATACACTGGGAGAGAACAATTTTAGTCGAATGGTTGAGTCAAAATTAATATTGCAAAGGATTGAAAAGTGAGTAGAAAGTCAAATAGTTTGAGAGAAATTGTGAGAGGGAAAATATAGATCAGTAGCTTGATGAGAGGATCAAATGGTTCTTTCCAAGGGATGGGAATCTGAGCATATTTGAGAGCAGTAGGGAAAGAATCAAGAGAGAAAGGGAGGGTGACACAGAGACACACAGAGAGATACAGAGACACACAGAGAGATACAGAGACACACATATCCACACAGAAGAGAGGGGCATAAAATAGAAAATTTTGGCTTTGGCAAAGAGAGGAGATGCACCGTCTTCAAAAAACTGCAGTAAGCAAAAGCAGAGAAAACAGAATGATAAAGAGTGGCCTTGCAATGTGGAATAGGGGAGAAGAGGGAACTCATGATGGATGGACTCTATTTTCACAGTGAAGGAAGAGACAAGGGGTACTGTAGGCCACTTGAGTAGAGAAGAAAAGGTTTAGAATATCCATTGTAGAGAGAATGATACAGTCAATCAGGGATGAATTAAAGGTTTGCAACTGTGTGGAAGATGGATTGGAGAGAGGACAGACTAGAAGGAGACTAATTAGGAGGCCATGGTATTAGTTCAGACATCTTCTTGTCACATATGTTCCTTTCTCTCCACTCAGAGGGTCATCGCCCTAGTTCAGGCCCTCATCACCTCTGATCCAGAGAGTTAAAATGACCTCTTAATTTCTCTCAAAGATTTCAATTTATCCCCTCTCCTCCATGCATCTTTCAAAATGATCTTGCTAAAGCACAGATCTTATGATATCACCTTGCTGCTCAAGAATATATAGTTCTTCCTAATTCTCAAGGGAAGGCATCACACACACACACACACATACACGTGTGGGGATGGATACATATATACACATACACATATATGTATGTATATGTGTATACATGTATACACATATGTAGATAAAATATTAGATATATATTAGAATATAATTTACATATACATGTATGTGTAAATGTGTGTGTGTTTATTCTTTCATTTGGCTTTTAATGTGCTTGATCATCTGGCTTCAGTCTACTTTTCCAAACAGGGGTAGCTAGGTGGTGCAGTGGATAAAGCAACAGTGCAGGAGTCAGGAGGATCTGAGTTCAAATCTCACCTCAGACACATGACACTTACTAGCTGTGTGACCTTGGGCAAGTCACTTAACCCCAATTGCCTCATCCTGGGCCATCTCCAATCATCCTGATGAATATCTGGTGGCTCTGGAGGAGAAGTGAGGCTGGTGACCTTCGCAGCTCTCCCTCACTCAAAACAAAGTGCAAGTCATGTCATCATTTCTCTGATGGCATGGTCTTCTCTGGCAATGAAGGACGAACACACACTTTTCCAAACATTTTTTTAACAATCTCTTTTATATACTCTCCTTTAGTACCAAACTGGTCTGCTTGATATTTCCTAAACTGCTTACTTTATTCCCTTCTCTCATATGTTTGTATAGATTGTGTCTTTCAAAGATGGAATCATTCCTTCTTGATCTGTGCCATTTAGTATCCTTAGCTTCATTTAAACTGCAGCTCAGGTGTCAACACTTTATGAGAGACTTCTTTGGATATCTGTAGTTATTTTTACTATTTTCATCATCAAATTATTATTGATTTAGTTATTTTCTTAAGTGAATGTTTTTGACTCATTAAACATCCTATTTTCTTTTCATTTACCTAACTGCATAAAGCTTGCCACCCAAAATTTAACAAAACTGTGATTTTCATGACAAACAACTGGTTCAATGTGATATTGCCAATAACTCACTGCTAAGAAGTGAGGGAAAAACAGAATAGAGAGACTGAGGCTATGGTCTTGAAATAATAATACCTTCCCCAGTTTTAAGTGCCAAGTGGATGTTAGGGGACTGTTATGCATGATTTCTCCTATGTTTGGTTAGAAAACAAAGTCACAGACAGTTGCTGAATCAGAAATGTGGCCCTGATCTTGCCATTATTAGAAAACTGACTCTGAGTCAATGGGGAGGTATCACAAATGCTATCTTGACCAAGACACGCAGGAAGGGATACACAGAGATAATGCATTCACCAAGCTGACTTCCTGCTACTTAATAATCCAGACAAGAAGCACTCAGACGTGACCAAAAGGGGGAAATTCTCCTTAGGAACCCTGAAATGATGAGGCTACACCCTTCTTGAGAACATAATAGTCACCTATGTCTGACCTTCACTGTATGAACGATACGAATATCTAAAGACACACCAGGCAGGCAATATTATTATATGCCCTAAGCCTCTTGATACCACCCTTCCCACCTAATGGTTCCAGGCAATTTGGTCCTGCACAAAACTATGGAGATAGACTCCCAAGTAGTCTATATCATCCCTCTACATTTTATGTACAATTTCTCTTTCTATTTCTTCTGTGTTTGGTTGTTGATATACTGAAATGCTGTTGATTTATGTAAAATTATTTTATATACTACAATCCTGCTAAAATATTTTTATATTAATTTTAGTTGACTCTAATTTTCTCTTAGTAAATCATTACATCATTTACCAAAAAAGTTATGTGTATTTCCTCTTTGCTTATGCTTATTCCTTCAATTTCTTTTTTTGTATCTTTGTAAATAAAATAATAGCATAGATGCTGGTTATACTTGCTTTCCACCTGATCTTAATGGAAATGTCTCTAATTTATCCCCATTACATATAGTGATGATATTTGATTTTAGATAGATCCCACTTAGCATATTAAGAAAGATCCATTTTTTCTTATGTTTTCTAGTGTTTTTTTTAAACAGAAGCAAGTATAACATTTTGTCAAAAACAAGTTTCCATATCTTTTGATATTATTACATAATTAATTTTTAAAAATTGAAAGAACCAATTTTGATTAGTGATCAACTGTAATTGTAGAGGAATAATGATGGAGGTTGTTATCTACCTCTTGACAGAGAGGTGATCAACTAAACATCCAGAATCAGAAAAATATTTTTGGACATGGACAATGTGGGAATTTATTTTACTTGGCTATGAATTTTTGTTACAAGATTTTCTTTTTCTTTCTTTTTCCTAATAGTAGGGAGGGTAGGAAAAATACTTGCTAATTTAAAAATAAGTAAATAATTTATATAGACAATTAAATATGACTTGTTAATTAAAAAAAAAGCTTTAAGGAGATCATTTCAACTGATCCTCAAAATTTGAAAGGAATTTTATAGGTAGATCTAGCCATTGGTAAAAGCAGGAAGTCTGAGAAGGTAATAATCTTGGTGCTTCACTATGCATAAATTGTCAAACTATTGCAAGCTGCATATTTCAAATAAGTGGACCAATTATCTTGAGCCTCTTTTTGAATTTATAAAATTAAAAGCTTGAGAGGGTGGAGCCAAGATGGTGGAGTAAAAAGATACACATACACTAGCTCTTCCCCACAGCCCATAAAATACCTATAAAGAAAGACTCTCAATGAATTCTAGAGCAGCAGAAGCCACAGAGCAATGGATCAAAGGAGATTTCTAGCCCAGGGTGACCTGAAAGGCCAAAGGGAAAGGTCTGTCAGACTAAGGTTCCCAAGGCAGGCAGCAGGCCGCATCCATTTTTGAAGGCCTCATCATATAGCCCCTGGGGGAACTGAGCAACTGATCTAAATCTCAACCCCCAGTGCTGACTTGGTAGAACTGGAGGCCAGGTGGTTGTAGAGAGAAAACTCTTCTACTCACAGATTCTGGGCACAAAAGGTTCTGGTTGCTCCTAGACCAGGGTACAGGCTTGATTGTGCCACCTTGGAGGAACTGAGATCTTACAGATCCTCAGAGTATACCCTACTCTATACAAAGGATGCAAAAGTCAAGTAAATGTTTGGGAAAATTGCCCAAAAAAGGGAAACAAATGAGACTATAGAAAGTTACTTTCTTGGTGAACAGATATCTTCTCCTATCTTTTTGAATGAGGAAGAACAATGCTTACCATCAGGGAAAGACATAAAAGTTAAGGCTTCTGTATCCCAAACATCCAAACTAAATATTCAATTATCTCAGGCCGTGAAAGAGCTCAGAGAGGATTTTGAAAATCAAGTAAGAGAGGTGGAGGAAAAATTGGGAAGAGAAATGAGAGAGATGCAAGAACATCATGAAAAGTGAGTCAACAACTTGCTAAAGGAGACTCAAAAAAATGCTGAAGAAAATGACACCTTGAAAAATAGGCTAACTCAATTGGCAAAAGAGGTTCAAAAAGTCAATGAGGAGAAGAAGGCTTTAAAAAGCAGAATTATCCAAATGGAAAAGGAGTTTCAAAAGCTCACTGAAGAAAATAGTTCTTTAAAAATTGTAATGGAGCAAATGGAGGCTAATGACTTTATGAGAAACCAAGAAATTACAAAACAAAACCAAAAGAATGAAAAATAGAAGAAAATGTGAAATATCTCACTGGAAAAACAATTGACCTGGAAAATAGATCCAGGGGAGACAATTTAAAAATTATGAGAGTACCTGAAAGCCATGATCAAAGCAAGAGCCTAGATATCATCTTTCATGAAATTATCAAGGAAAATTGCCCCGATATTCTAGAACCAGAGGGCAAAATGTATACTGAAAAAAATCCACCCATCACGTCCTGAAAGAAATCCAGAAAGAGAAACTCCTAGGAACATTGTAGCCAAATTCCAGAATTACCAGGTGAAGCAGAAAATATTGTTTAAAGTTGAACTCTTTACATTTCTACATAGAAAGACAATACTTGTAACTCTTGAAACTTTTTTCAGTATCTGGGTAGTTGGTGGGATTACACACACACACACACACACACACACACACACATATATATATATATATATATATATATATATATATATATATATATAGAGAGAGAGAGAGAGAGAGAGAGAGAGAGAGAGACAGAAAGAGAGACAGAGAGAGAGACAGAGAGAGACAGAGAGACAGAGAGACAGAGAGCACAGAGAAAGTTAAATAGGAAGGGATCATATCTAAAAAAATAAAATTAAGGGGTGAGAGAGGAACATATTGGGAGGAGAAAGGAAGAAATGGAATGGGACAAATTATCTCTCATAAAAGAGGCAAGAAAAAGACTTTTCAATGGAGGGAAAAAGTGGGGAGGAGAGAGGGAGAAAGTGAAACTTACTCTCATCACATTTCACTCAAGTAAAGAATAAAATGCACGTTCATTTTGGTATGAAAACTATCTTACAATATAGGAAAATGAGGGAGAAGGGGATAAGCAGGGAGCGGGGGGATGATGAAAGGAAGAGCAATGGGAGGAGGGAGTAATTAGAAGTCAACACTCTTGGGGAGGGACAAGGTCAAAAGAGAGAATAGAAGAAATGGGAGGCAGGATAAGACAGAGGGAAATATAGTCAGTCTTACACAACATGACTATTATGGAAGTCGTTTGCAAAACTACACATATATAGCCTATATTGAATTGCTTGCCTTCTCCATGGGGATGGGTAGGGAGGGAGGAAGGAAGAGAAGTTGGAACTCAAAGTTTTAGGAAGAACTGTTGAGTACTGTTCTTCCGTACAACTGGGAAACCAAAAATACATGGGGTATAGAAATTTATCTTACCCTACAGGACAAAAGAGAAGATGAAGATAAGGGAAGGGAGGGATGTTAGAAGGGATGGCAGACTGGTAGTAGGGGTAATTAGAATATTTGCTGTTTTGGGATGGGGAGAGGGGAGAGATGGGGAGAAAATTTAGAACTCAAAATTTTGTGGAAATGAATGTTGAAAACTTAAAATAAGTAAATTAATTTAAAAAATTAAAGCTTAAAGGGACCTTAAATATCAAGTAATTAATTGCCTTTACTGTAGTTTAATCAATGAATCAATAAAAGTTTATTAAATGCATCCTTTTTTGCCAGACGCTAAACTTGCCACTGGACATACAAATACAGAAATGAGGCAGTTCCTACCCTCAAGAAGTTTACATTGTAAAGCTCTTACATTCTTTATCTACAGATAAAGGAAACAACATCCTAAATGAAAATAATTTGCCAAAGGTTATATAGGTAATAAATAGGAGAAAAGGAACTTGGATTTAGGTACCCTGTCTATAAACTAATTGTTCTTTTCTTGCCTCTTCTATCACTTCATATGTTTCCAAGTCTTAGGACTCCGAGTTTTATGTTATGATTCTAGCTTTAAAGATAGTGAAACTTTGTTCCACCCACAAATGTTTTGGGGAACCTTCTTTCTTTAATATGATCCCAAAGGACTTGGATTATTTTGCTTCAGAGACAGAAAGGTTTTAGATAGAGGAAGAATCATTTCCCTTGTTAGAACTTGGAGAGAACGTAGACCAAATATGTCTATATTTATTTTATTAATCCAAATGTTCTTGAATCAGTGCTAATTATTGGGTCACATAACTTTGCCATTAATTAATAGGCTTCACCAGAACTTTTTTTCACAGTTACCTGAATATTAGATTCTTTCTGCCATGTAGGCTTTAGGAACCCATGTTTATCTCACAAGGTAATCCAACAGATGGTGTTAGAGATACCCTTGCCTTTATCCTAATCCTCATTTTCTACTAAGAAACTCAATGGTTTTCAAATATTATATAGGAGCCATGTTATTTAACATGGTTCCATATTACTTAATGACAACAAGCAAACTACTATTATCACCTAACACTTTCCATAAAAGTCTACACAAATGATTTTGTAGCTTGCATTTTATTCAGATTTAAAATATTATATTTTATAATGACACAAATATATTTGAATCATTCAATGAAAGTAGCATAGTACCTGCAGATATTTATTTGTATACTTTACATTCAAATTCAGCAAGTAACACAACAGTACAGCTCATCTGTATCTATCCTGGTTGTGACTATCCTAGCCTAACCTGACTAAAGATGACATCGGCAGTTTTCCTCCATGAAGATTCAGCATATGTTTACTCAGATATGACCTTTGTGCATATACTATATTAAATATTGACTGTTATGTTCACTGCACTAGAAACATGGGATCATTGATTGAGAATTGGAAGGGATAATCTAGGCCCCAAAGTCTAACCATCTCATTTTACAAAGCAGGAAACTGAGACTCAAAGATATTAAGTAACTTACTCCAGGTCAGAAAGTAGGCAATAAAGCAAGGATTTGAATCCAAATACTCTAACCCCATATCTACCCTTCTTTCCACTACAGTGTACTAGTCCCTTCCTATGGGTTGAAAGCAAAAGTTCAACAAGTAGCAGGTGTCCTATTCCCAATCTTTAAATATATTCATTAGGGATGTGTTTCTACATACTAAAAATGGACACATTGTATCAGATATGGGCCCAAGTCAGAGATGATGCCCTACCCTGAGGGATGGACTTGAGTGTGGTCTTGGTTATCTAGCAACCCTGTCCATCATGGTATCTTACCCTTACCTATGAAACTCTTCTACAACTTTCATATTTCTTGTACACTAGGGGCAGCAAAGACTTTTGTCTCACCTCCCACAAAGCTGGATGGTGGAGGCATGATGATTTGATCATTATAACGCATAATCATCAAAAGCCCTCCATTCCTTCCCTCCATTCAAGGGCATCAGCTCTTTTCCCCTTATAACCAGTGACTCCACTAAGAGCAGGAGAGAACTGTCTGCCCAGAATTAAGACTGCAGATTGCAGGTCAGGTCAAGCAACCCATTGTAGAGGGGAGTTGTAATAAAGAAGGCCCTGGGGAACAAGTTCCACACTTACTCACTCTGGAGTCCACTGAACATGAACTGTCAAGAGAAATATACTGAAAATATGAAATAAATTTGACCATTATTCCATGTCCACTCTGAAGGAATCTTTTGTAAACATCCCTCCTCTTATATTCAAATAGCTTGGAATACTATATTCTAAAGTTCACTCTTAGAATTCACGATCCAGAAATGGAAGGAACCTTTAGTGGTCATCAACTGTAGCCCCTTAATTTTACAAATGAGGAATCTAAGATTCAGAGAGACTGAATGATTCAACTGAGGTCAAATGAGGAGTGAGCGTCAGAGCTGGGATCTGGGCTCATCTTGGGACCCTAAGTCCAAGCACACACTGCTCACTCATCAGTTGCTGAATTAAGTACTCCCAACTCACAGTCTTGTACCCAAGCATTCAGCCTTACATATTACCCACCCTAACTCATAAGCAAGTTTTATATTCTATCCTCCTCTGACTCATCCCACTGAAATTTGCATCCATTCCATCACTGATTGCAATGCTACCTGTCCCCGTAAGGCCTTTATGTTTTCAACTGCATTGCTCTAGATAAACTCCCTGGGGTCAGATCTCATAATATAACACATAACATTTAATCACAAAAATTAAAATAGCCAATAAATCCCCATTTCCCCTATTTATAAAGATGTTCTTTTAACTCCTATGGTCCCCAGAATCAAGCAAGCAAATCATATGGTTAGAAATTAAATCAAATCAAATTTAGCATCAACTTAAGGGAAAAACTTCATAAAAATAAAGCTATTCAAAAATGGAATGAATTGCTTTGACTGCTCACCTTTATAAACAATTTTTGAAAAATGCTTTACAAACATCATCTCATTTAATCTCCACCCTAAATCCATGAGCTATGTGCTGTTATTATGTCCATTTTACAGAGGAGGAAATTGAGTAGAGATTAAGTAACTAGCCTGGGGTTCCATAGCTAGATGATGTTTCAGGCAGGATTTAAAACTCAGATATTACTGCTTCCAAGTTCAGCACCCTATACATTTAAACCAGTGGCCTTCCCCTTAATGGAAATTCGACAATCACTATTTTATTGAATGTTTTGTATTAGAGACCCCTACTCAGGAAGTGGTTAGACCAAATTGTCTCTGGGATCCCTTTAAGCTCTGACATTCTGTAATCCTACGTATGAGTGAGTGAATGGATACAGTAATGAATGAACTCATCACATTTAACTACGGGTTTAAACATTATCTCTAGGGAGGTGACTCTCAGATCTGTATATGTAGTTCCCCTCTTCCCCTCTACCCTCTTCTTAGGTACTTTCCCAGATCTCCAATTTCCTAATAGATATAGTTGCCTCTGCTCCACTCCTACCCCCACATCCAATCAGTTGCCAACTGCTCTTATTTCTACATTTTTCACAACTGACCTTTTGCTCCATTCATACAGCTCCCACCTAATCGTCCTTGATTCTTACCTAGACTATTGTAACAGTCTCAGAATTGTCCTCCCTGACTCAAATCTTTTCCTACTCCAATCCATCCTATATATCACTTTCAAAGCAATTTACCTTAGACACAGAGAGCTTGTGACTCCTCTACTCAACCAACTCTAATGGTTTCCACTTTTGTCTAGGATAAAACATAAACTCTTCTGTTTAGCTTTTAAAGACCTTTGCAACTGGACCCACTCCATCTTTCCAGTCTCACTAAACATTATTCACATATGATCTTCCCCTTGCCAACATGTTCCTTTCCCCCAACTACCCCACCCCCATGCCTAAAATGCATTCCATACTTATTTCTTCATCTTTGAGTCCCTCTCTTTCTTGCTGATCAGGCCACCATTTTCTTAAGAAGCTTTTCATGATCTCCCAATTGCCAGAGCCTTCACCACTGTTACAGAGTATCTTGTATACATCTGTCTCCATCTCCATCTATACCTATACTGATACCTATATCTATCTCTCTATCTCTCTATCTATGTCTCTCTCTTTATATATAGGAATTATATGTATATACATAGAGCAATTATGTATTTACACACATAGACACACATATATATGTGTATGTGAGTGCATATGTGTGTACATATATACATACATACAGGTATGTATGCATATATAGATATACAAAATGTGTATATATGCATTCACATATATATACCTATAAGTATACATACAAATATGTGTATACATGTACATATGTATATCTATATATTTGCATTCATTAACTTTCTATTTATTCTGTATCAGTTTCATATACACTTTGGAGTAGTGACTGTTTCCTTTTTTTTGTACTTAGGCTCCCAATGGTTAGCTCTTAATAGGCACTTAATAAATATTTGTCAACTGACTGATTAAAAAATACACTTCTCTGGTAATTTAAAAGGTGGAATTTTACTCACTTTGTCTAAATATTCATGTATACTCATTCACATTGACACTAAGGGGGTTCACTGTAATCCACGAGTGCTTGATCATCGGTTGAATAGCATGACTAATGGCTGATACACACGTTACCTTGATGTTTGCAAAGTGTATGACATGGATGTAGATTCTATCTGATGAGAGAAGCCTAAGAAAAGCTGATTTTTATCTAGATTATCTTATTTGATCCGTACAACAATCCTCGAAGGTAAGTACTATTATTATCTCCATTCTATAATGAGGACCCTGAAGTTGAAGAAAGTTCATTATTTTGCCCAGAGTCACAGCACTAGTAAACATTCCAGGACGTCAGGATTCAAACCCAGATTTTTCTGTCTCCTGACTTCTATCTGCAATGCTACATTGCCTCTATGGAAGAAGCCGTAGCTTCTAAAGGTAAAAGCTGTACAGCCTAGCTGACATGTTATCCACTAACTGAACACCATTTACTTTAAGAGTGAATGAAAGCTTAGACAATAGATTTAAAACTGAAAATTGTTCTAATTTGTAGCCTATCGAGCCCTCTTCAGTCCTTTTCTTTTCCTTCAAAGACAACTTCTACCTCTGAGTGGATTGGTGTTGTGACACGTACAAAAGCAAAGGCTGCTTAATCCATCTTGGCTTGACAGTGGGAGATATGGATCCCCTCATACTGTCATCTCTACACATTTGTTCCATTTATTTCTTTCCTCCTTCCTTCCCCCTCCTCGACCCTCTGTTCTAGAATAATAACCACAGAGGCAATATGGTCTCCAGTTAGGCAGCTCAGACACCTAACAGCAGTCAGTGCAGCATAAATATTACTGATAATTGTGCAGTACAGTAATTGCAAATAGCGGTGATTAATTCTTACAATAACGGCTGTCCTAAGAACAATTGATTTTCCTTCTAGTCATGCCAACCTTCCCATGAGAATGCTTTAAAATGCTTATTACTATTAGTTTAAGCTTTGGGGGACGTAGGGAAGATGAAAAGAATGGTGATTACTTTGGATTCCTCACCACTAATTTTTCATTAGTGGTGTAATACAAGGACATCTTTGGCTCTGCAAGTAGAAGCTAAATGTGGCCTCGCCAAAGTAAACCACTAGGCTAGCATTTTCCAAACTAAACTAAATTACAAAGCAGTAAACCATCTAATTTCTCGACCATGGACCTTCCCTAGCTTAATTCTATGGTTCTTGGCAGCTCACAAGAGAAGACATGGAGAAAGATGGAAATGAATGGGAAGAAGAGGAACGGTCTTTTGGTAATATTTGTTAATCAATATTGTATTTTTTTCCAATTAACAAACATTTATTTTCTCTTCCTTCAAGTCAACTTGGGTTGGGGGGCGGGGCTTGTTATAAATATGCATATTAAAGCAATATTTATTTCACATATTAACAACTTCTAAAATATTTGTCTTCTAAATATTAGATTCATCATATCTGTGTCTTATTCTGTATATTTAGTCTATCATTTCTCTGTGAGGAGGTAAATAGCAATCTTTATCATCAGTTTTCTAGAATAATAGTTACTCATTATGTTAGAGTTTTAAGTCTTTTGAAATCATTCTCTTTTGTTACATTGTTATTATAATATGTTACTCTGCTGGTTCTGTTCACTTCCCTTTGTATCAGGTCATGTAAGTCTTCTCAGGATTCTCTAAAACTGTTTACTCCATTATCTCTTTTCACAGTAGTATTCCATTGCATTGATACAACATATTTTTTAAGCCCTTCACAACTGATGAACATACCTATAGTTTCCAGTTCTTTGTCCCCAGGAAAAAAGCAGCTACAAAAACTTTTAAAAAATAATTAATAAGTTTCAAGCAGTGAGGAACTGTGATAGTCAATAAAAATTTGATATGGAGTCCTAGCAATCCCTGTGTTTACATTTGGGGACAGTAAAATAAAGAGTAGAACAGAGAAATAGTTCACATATTTCCTCATATACCTTCCTAAGCTAATATTTTTTGTCCCTTTTTGTTTCTTTTTACTTTTATAAGAGCAGTGAATGAGTTGTCTCTTAAGAAATAACGGTCTTAACCTCAGCTGATTTATGTTTGAATCCTAGCATTCGTACTTACGATGGGCATGTTTCCTCATCTATAAAATGAGGATTACATTATCTTTCACTCTTTGCCTCTTGTGATTGTTGTGAGAAAGATTGACTTGAAACTTTAAGGCAATATACACACCCAAGTTTCCTTAATACTGCCTTTAGCGTGAGTTAGTAATGAAACAGCACAGTGAATGAACAAAATTTCTCTTGATTAATGTTTTTGTTTTATCTAGTATTTAATTCTGAAATATCTCTGAGAAATATGTACACTTGTCCCCATTTAACATAGAGAAAATACTTGAAATTGTCAGTCGGGAGGTTTCAACACTCTTGATGAAAAACTTTGAGCAGGTCATTATCAGAAATGGAACTGAAAATTAAGTATTCTTGGTTCCTAGTTGGTTGCCTATATTTCAGTGCCTATCCTCCAAATATCACTCTTCTTGATAGACTATGTGTGAACTAAAATGCCAAGGATTCAAACTATGCTTCAGAGAATGCAACTCTGATAGGCTGGCCACATTGTTCGAATGCAAAATGCATGCTTGCCAAAAAGACTATTTTATGGAGAACTCACACAGGGCACGTTATCACACGGTGGTCAGAAGAAGCAATACAAAGACATTCTCAAGGTTTCTCTAAAGAACTTTGGATTTGATTGTGTGACATGGGAGACACTGGCACAGGGCTGCTCAGCATGGCATGCCCATATTAGAAAAGATGCTGTGTTCTAGGAACAAAGCAGAATTGAAACAGCACAAAATAAAAAGTAGGAGTATCCACCCCAAATATTCACAGGGACTATCTGTACCCAACCTGTGGTAGAGCATTCTGAGCTCATATTGGTGTGATCAGCCATAGTCAAACACATTGAAACTTCACTTTATCATGGCAATGTCATTTTGGTCCCCTTCGAAAACAAAGGACAACAACCAATCATGTGCATAAGTGAATATTTGACATTATTTATCAATACCATAATTAATGATCAATTGAGACCAATTATTCATAGGTAAATGTTGATTTAAAATACTAATTATGTTAAAGACTAAACATGGCTGCTCACAGCATGAAAGAGAAATTATTAAATAAATTGTTGACACTTCCATTGTCCCAGTGAATCATTTGATTTAAATTAAAATACATACGCTGTCTTGAATATATCCATTATTATCCACAAACAAATGATACTCCAATATTTCAAGGATCTAATACTTCATTGGGGGGAATTTCCCCAATAATGCAAATTGCAAGCCATCCATAATAGTCCATCCTGTGTAATTCTTATTCATGTCCTCTCACAGATTTGGAAATGAAAGTATTTAGTTTCCACAAAATGTTTGTATAGCAAGAGTCTTGCATTCACAACAGAGCCTCAAGCTCAAGAAATGTGTGTTTCCTCCACAAATTGACAGTTCTAATTAATGTGTAATATACGATTTAAACTAACAGATTTTTATACCTCCTGGTATAAACATGGTCAGGATCCTGGTTCTTGTTTTCTAAGTGTACTTCCTTACTGCTAACATTACTATTATTTCTATCTCCATTTCTTTAATACATGTGCTATAATGCCAGTCTTTTCTTTGCATCTCCATAAATTTGCATTTGTGGATAACTTTCTAAATATAGCAGAGGTGTGTGTGTGTGTGTGTGTGTGTGTGTGTGATAGAGTCTTTTGGGAGTCAAGTGAAGCCTATGAACTCCTAAGAATACACAAACACATATAAATACACATATGAACACACATATGTATATCTATCTATATCAAATTTCATAACTGAAGGAAAGATATATTTTGTTTTAGACATTAGTGAAAATAAAGATATCTTCCCCCAACTAAGTTCAAGGATCACTAGAAATTCCTCCATTGACCCACCATCCGAGCCAGGGTTAAGAACCCTCAATATACAGAAATTAACTTGTAACATGGCATCAGAAAATAAATCAATACTTTTTGATGGTGATTATGTGATGATGATGACAGTGATTCACTAACTGAGAGAAAACAGGACCATCTCTTATGTGGTATCAAACTGTTTTATGTTTCTACCAATATTTTTACCCCAATTTTCTTTATAGGAGGCAGAAAAAAATTATAATACTTAAATATGATCACAAGCTTATTGATGTAATTTTATTTGTAAGTTTTTTCAATGATTTAATTCTTATTATAAGGTTGAAATAGGAGAGCAACTGTATTGTGGTTCTTTTTATTGTTTTTATTAAGCATAGCAAGGATGTATATAATTTTATTAAAGTATGTTTGAATCCTGCTTTTTGATGAACATATTGAGAAATAATTTTATTTAGTTTAAAACCATTTTCAGACTTGTCTTTTTGGCTATGCCACATTGAGGGGAAAAGCTCCCTTTTTGATGTGATAATTTTGGAACTAAAAGTATCTTTTATCTAGCGACACCCTTCCCGTACCCTGAAATGATTAGGCTCTTGAACCATCTAAGGGCAGTCTCTTCTTTCCCTATTTCCTGAAGTTATTGTATGTAGATATTTTTCTTTGCCTCATTAAAGGGGCCATCCCCTGACTACTTAGACAGACCTATTCACCAAATGGGCATTACCTCACCCTAAGTGAGTACCTGCAAAGACCTTGGCCCAAAGCAACCAAGGTCTCCCACTGCATCCTTGGTCGTCTTCAGTCATCCTCATGAATATCTGGTCACTGGATTCAGATGGCTCAGGAGGAGAAGTGAGGCTGGTGACCTGCACAGCCCTCACTCAACACAAAGTCAAGTGCAAGTCATGTCATCACTTCTCTGATGTCATGGTCTTCTTCGACAATGAAGGATGAGTACAACAACAACCAAGAGGAGATAGTGACGTGTGGCCTACCCTCTTCATTCAGAAAGAATTGATCCAAATACGGATTGCATAGCAATTACTGTTAGGAGACTATTCTGAAATGTTAACCCCAAATTGTCTTTTGATATTCTGTAGTTTTTCTTTTGTGGCGTTCCTATGGATGTTACCTTGAGCACTCTTTGGCAGGGATAGATGTCTAGCAATAAGGGTAGACTATGACAGTGTGGAAGTTTCTCTCCTAAGCCACAAAAACACAGATATGAAAAAATGTTAAATTAAATTTTAAAAAATTGTTTTGAACAAACTTATGCCTAAAATTCAGGGTGCCATGCTAATATATTTTTTCTTCTACAGTTGTAACAGAAAAACTGGATTCAGAAAATGGGAAAAAATATATTGACAATAAATTGAGTGAAATCTTTCAAAACAGAAAATCACGTAAACAGAATCATAGAACAGTTGGCAATCATTGAATGAATTGAAGAGCCTTGAAAAGAATGTATTTTTCCAAGTAACATGAAAATAATGTTTCTATTTATTAATTCTAACAAGACAAAAAGAAAGTGAACAGCTAGAACAATCCCCCCCAAAAATATTGTAAATAAAACTATTTCATCAAGTGGTATTTTAACACTTTTGTCTTAAAATGAAAGTTGGTACATGAACAAAATTATAAATGATCGATGTGAATTTTCTAGAAAAATTGCAAGCAAGGAAACAAGGAGTTTATTAAATGATATTAATCTTTCCCTCTTTGATTGCTAATACCAATTTTAGTTGTCACAGTCCAAGTACTGAAGTCCACAGCAATTAATCCAGTTACTTACTACTCATTCATGATAACAGATCAAAATATGATGATGGTGATGAGGACAGCTAATATTTATACAATGCTTTAAGTTTGAGAAGTCATTTTGCAGACATGCCTTGTCACATAACTCATACTATAGATCTAGAGGTATTATTACTCACACTTTTACAGATGGATAAACTGAGAAATTAAGTGACTTTCTCATGGACATCTGCAAGTCACAGATGTAGTGTAAACCCAGTTACCTACCTTCTCAAAATCCAGTACTTTCAACTACGACATTCAATAAAGCAAACAATATTTCAATGGAGAAACATGAACAACGTTTTGTCTATGAACTGTGAGATAAGTAAGTAAAGTCGGGGTAATAAACAGAAGGGCCTACTGTCCACAGTGCTTAACATACAAAAAATATAGCCAGCTGAAGAACTGCAAATCCTAATGTGTTTTTAATGCTATCTTCCCACACCATGAGATGCTCTTCCAAATAGAAAATGGAGTGGAAGGTGTATATGACTTGAGGTTGAACAATATATGATGTGAAGATTGATTTCCAATTCTGTTGGAAGCCTGTAGAGCCATCAAGGCTTCTAATAACAAAAGCCAATTTGTCTAAGGCTTATTAATTATTTGGCTAACTTCACCCTCTTATCCACATACTAACAGCAAGCCACTAAAGCATGTCTCAAGTCTTTCTAGATGTGTGTTTATGCTATGCCCAGTGAAGTCACTGCTTGAAATATTACACTGATATGAGGACATTTTACTTGAAAATTGACTTTTGTTATGTACTCCCTGAAAAGTCAGTGCATAGAGAGATGCACTTGGATTCAGAAGAACATTAATTGAAATACTGTTTCTGTCGAGGTTCAGGGTGCTGAGGACCCCAAAATACTGACATGCTGGGTCTTGCTCGAATGAATTTGACTCAAGTCTTCTTTAAGCCAAAGAAAAACAAAGTTTATTAAGAATTCTCCACACTGTGTTGACTCTTAAGGATCCTGTTTGTAATTCATGTATTGACAAAGCAGGCCTGATGGAATCTCAGCCTTACAAAATCTGTGCTGGATCAAAGCTGAGCCTCTTCATGGAGGTAAGATGGATCTTATATACAGAAAGACTGTGACAGGGATCTGGGGTGGTCTAGTAATCTGGGAATTCCAGGGATGATCCCAAATGGGAATGGTCAGTAGCCTGGGGTGTCTAGAGGTCTAGATGGGAAGGACCAGATATGAATAAAGATTGAATCCAGGGAGGATCTTGATGGGAGTGGTAGTAGCCTGGAGAATGAGATTTTGATTGGATCAAC
The DNA here is from genome assembly GCA_023548195.1 of Bettongia penicillata ogilbyi. Taxonomy (NCBI): domain Eukaryota; kingdom Metazoa; phylum Chordata; class Mammalia; order Diprotodontia; family Potoroidae; genus Bettongia; species Bettongia penicillata. The sequence continues at coordinate 1,494,526 of JAJHZJ010000171.1, read as the reverse complement.
AGTGGGAAGTACAACAGAGATTTGAGTATAGTAATATGGAAAAGCCCATGGGGTTTTGGAGAGTGCCTGATCAAATGGGAATATTCAAGGAAAGTTCAAGGAGATTCCCAGAGTCTGTACCCATCAGTTTCTAACACTTTCTGAGTGACCTTGGTAAAGTCACTTAACCTCTTTGGGTCTCAGTTTCTATATTAGTAATGAACATTCATAGCTAAATTGGATTAAATTGCCTCTTAAGACCCTTACAGCTCTAAATCTGAGATCCTACGAACCTATTATCCCTATGAAAGTTTCTAGGAGAAATTAATTGAGAGAAAACCCAACAGCACCAAGTTTCCTGACCTAAAACAGATTCGTAGGGAAGAGCTGGTTTTCAAGGATATTTCCTCAGAATTCAAGTCCTTCACAATTCAATTACTAACCTTTAGGGATTTAAGCAAATTTGTTTCTGCTGTTTCCCTCCAATCAGTTGCAAATGGAAGTTCTGTTTAATTTTGCAAATTTTCTTTTCATATGCATCTAATTAAAGTATCTGTAGAGTCCATCATGTTGCGCTCAAGTTAATTTAATGGTTGGGGAAAAAAAAAATCTAATAGTCCACAATTAGATTTTCCTGGTGAATGTCACAGGCATCTATTGATTTTTTTTTTTAATTAGACATTTTTGTTAATGGATCTGCACAAATTAAAATCTGACTAATAACTAGTGCTTCTCTGGCAGCCTTCAGGATACTTACTGGGAATTTGGCAAAGCCCCTTGACAGAAATGTTGAGAAGCTTGTGCTTTCAATAACAGATTCCATAGAATTGTAAAATGAGATGAGAAGTCCCACTGGTAAACTTTACAATTGCATGCATTCCGCTCCCTCCCTTTCTTTAAAAAAAAAAAAAAAAATAAGCTCCATGAGACTTTTAGGAGGAACTGAATCCCTATAAATAGTATAGATGCAGTTTCATCCAGACTTAAAATAATGAGTATAACAGCTTTCTTGTCAGCTAATCAAAGGAAGAAAGCCCTAAACTATGGGTTCTGCTCTTGTCCCAGTAGATAACAGAATGTTTTAGCTAAAAGAATATTAAATAATAGCTCTTTCAGGACTCTAAATTTGCAGATGAAGGGAAGCCTGGGAAGTAAAATGACTTATCTAATATCACAGAGGTAGTAAGAAAGAGTCAAACCTGTAACACAACTCTCTTGATTCTAATGCAAAGCTCATTGCCCTACAGTACAGTGCCATCTCCCTCCCCTAAAAGGTAGAGCTGGAACTAGTGTTTTTCCACAGGAGGCGAAAACCTTTGAAGGGGTAAAGATAATGTTTGAGATTGCCAGTGATTTTTCAACTACAAGTGCTTTAGCATTGGGAGAAGGTATGGATTGATTCTTGTACCATTTTAGGGTTCGGGACGAGGTAGGTCTGGGAGACAGATGTTATAGCTATTGAATCCTAGAGGAAGTGGAAGAAAATCTATGGAGAATGGTCAGAAGGGTAAGAAATGTGCCCTGTCCAGAGAGGGGCATGTAGGGGCAGAGTTCTATTATCCCCAGGCTATTTACAAGTCGTAGTAATAGGGTGGCAAGTCACTGAGGGTTGTCTTTAAATTTTAAACACCCCTGAAATTAGATCAGAATAATAATTATAGGGAAAAATAAACAGTTCCAAGATGTTTCATTTGACAGAGAGAGAGAGAGAGACAGAAGGAGGGAGAGAGAGAGAGAGAGAGAGAGAGAGAGAGAGAGAGAGAGAGAGAGAGAGAACGAGAGACAGAGAGAGACAGAAAGAGAGCGAGAGAGAGCGAGAGAGACAGAGAGAGAGTGAGAGAGAGACAGAGACAGAAAGAGAGAGACAGACAGACAGACAGAAAGAGAGAGAGAAACAGAGAGAGAGTGAGAGAGAGACAGAGAGAGAGAAAGCAAGAGAGAGAGAGAGGGAGAGGGAGAGAGACAAACATAAAGAGAGAGAGACATAAAGAGAGAGAGACAGAGAGAGAGAGCGGGAGAGAGACAGAAAGAGAGAGAGAGAGAGACAGCGAGAGAGAGAGAGCGAGAGAGAGAGAGAGCGAGCGAGAGAGACAGAGACAGAAAGAGACAGAGACGGAGGGAGGGAGAGAGAGACAGAAAGAGAGAGAGAGAGAGAGAGAGAGAGAGAGAGAGAGAGAGAGAGAGAGAGAGAGGAGAGAGAGAGAGAGAGAAACATTGCCTAAAGAGGTAAAATTAGTTTGAGAGAGATGATTTCCTTTTGTTTTTTTTTTTTTTAAATTTTACAGAAGTCATGTTCACTCTTAGAATGGCTACATTATGGTCTTTAGTGACCAAGAAGGGGTCTGGGGTCACAGATCAGCTTTGTCTTTAGCAGAGCTTATTTGTGCAAAGTGATACAGTTTAAATTCATTTTGGACTCAAGACTGAAGTTAAACAAAGCACAGATAGAAAGAAGCTCAAAGGTTTGACCAGAGGCCTTCAAGGTCAGTGTCTGGTCTTAGAGGAAGCTGAAGAGGTCAGAAAATAGAGGAAGGAGAAAGGCTTGGCAGTCAGCATGCTTTGTTTGAAGCAGGTATACATTTCTGAAGTAGCTCAGCTTTTCCCACCAGTCTCTTTAAAAAAAAGGGAAAAAAAAGTTTACTGCTTTTTAATTTTGTCAGTTTTATCTGCACTACTTCTGATGAAAAGAAGAGTCAGATCTTGCCTAGGCATCCTTTAGGCTTTTCCCATCCCATCAGGTGACATACAGGAGAAGCCAAGGATAGTCAAGAATTCTCTCCACTTACATAAACTGGCAGAGAATTCCATGGCCTTCTTTCGTTACACAAATACACCCTAAAGACAAGGTCCTAAAATCCAAGGTAGCAGAAGATTGTTTTCTCCTCAACAGACTCAACCGTAAAAGTTATCTTTTGTATATAGGGGATTTTGGAAGTTGTCCATGTTTATTAAAACAACAACAAGGAAACTCCTAAGTGGCTCTGGAATCAGAACATCCTGCTTCAGATATTATTTATAGGACCTTGGACAAGTCACTCTCTGGACCGTGGCTTCCTCAACCATAAAAGGAGGGAGCTATATGAAACGTTCTCTGATGTTGCTTCTGCTTTTCAATCTGTGATTCTATCATCTCTGTTCCAGTTATTTTCTTGACCAGGAATAGTCTTCTCTATTCCTTACTCAAGGGCAGCTATGTGATTCAGTGGATAGAGTGCCAGGCCTGTGTTAGGAAGACCTGAGTTCAAATTTTGCCTCAAACACAACCTGTGTAACCCTGGGTAAGTCACTTATCGCTGTGAAGTTCCTCAGTTTCCTCTTGTGTAAAATGAGCTGGACAAGAAAATGGTAAACCAATACAGCATCTGCCAAGAAAGCCTCAAATTTAACCATGAAGAGTCAGATATGACAAAAAAAAAATGACTGAACACCAACACATTTTTTATGCAGATCTTAACAGTATCATAACATGGCAGATGGCATGATTTAATGGAAAGGGTGTTGGATTTGGAATCAGTGCACCTAGGTTCAAATTTTAGCTGTTTCTTATTAGCCAGGTGATTTGGGAAAGTCATTTAAATTTTTTCTGGGCCTCAGTTTCCCCATCTGTAAAATGGGTTGGATTAGAGGACCTTTGAGGTTCCTTTTAACTCTAAATCTGTGAGTATAGCTATCCTTTAAGATCTGGTTCACTTTCTACTTTCCCTATGAAGTCTTTCCTGACTACTCCAGTTCACATTCATCCAGACATAAGATTTAGAGTTCAGAGTGGGCACACTTTTCATTTTGCAGTATCTAAGTAGGGAGAAGTCACTTGAGCAAGGTCATACAAGTAGTACATATTAAAGATTCAAACTATTGCTCTCTAATACTAGATCTAACATTCTCTTTTTTATGCTATATTAGAGCTAGAAGGAGACTTAGAGATTATCTAGTCCAATTCACCTGACTTTACAAGTGAGGAAATTGAGTCTCCAAGAGGATAAATGACTTAAAATGGTCTAGATCATATAGCTAGCTAATAGATAAAGGTCAAAAGTGGTCAAATAGCACAGTGTATAGAATGCTGAGCCTGGAGTGAGGAATGCTTGGATTCAGACCCAGTTGTGTGACCTTAGGCTAGTCACTTAACCTCCCTCTGCCTCAGTTTCTTCAACTGTAAAATGGTGATAAATCATTTATCCTACAGAGATGTGAGGATCAAATGAGACACCATTTCTGAATTCTCAGCAAAGTGCATGGTATATAGTAAATGCTTAATAAATGCTTGCTCCCTCCCAAGCTCCAGTGTTTATTTGACTACATCAATGGATTAACCCTTCCTCTGCATTCCTTCAGCACTAAAATTGAGCAGCATGTAATTTAGCACTTAACTATGTTCGCTCTGGTTTTGCTGTGACTCTATCTCACTCCCCTCATGAATAAACTTGCCACCATTCTAGTGGATTATAAAATCAGTTCGTTGGGGCCAGGAATCATGTTTTTGCTTGTTTCCCCGACAATGCACAAGAATAAGTGTACAATAGGCACTCTGGAAATAGTTTCGTATTGATTGATTTACGTCATGTCAAATAGAAATGTCTCTGTTGTGTATTTTCTCAGGCAATTAAAAGAAAGAAAATTCCACCAGGGATATTTTTGTTTCCAAAGTGATCTCATCTTCCACCCATCTCACTAACTCTTGGGTAAGCATCAGTGTGGGGAAAGAAAGCTGGCCTTTTTACAGTTTTTCTTTCGTTTGAACACAGGGAGCAGTTCCCAAACCAAAGCAGGCCAATTAGCTACACATCTAATTTTTTTGTTGTAATTTCCTAACACTTTCTACCATGACAAAGCTACCACCCTGAAATTAACCTCTTCCAACTAAAACTACTCAGTGTGGAATGTAGCAAGAGGCAGGGATCAACACTGAGAGCTGTGCCCGCAGAAAGCAACAAACTTCTTGTACATCAGTGTGCAGTGAGGTCAGCCTAGTCAAGGATGTCCTGCTCAGAAACTTTTCATTTTCCGTTGACAGCCCAATTCTTGATTCTTTGTGCAGTGGAAAGAACTTTGGAGTCAGAAACAAGATTTGTTCCTTGTTTCTACCACTTGTTAACTATATGATCACAGGCAAGACACCAAACCTCTATGAGCCACAGATTCCTAATATATAAAATGGGAATTATATAAGCATACAATCTCACAGTTGTATGAAACCTCATTCTGAGCTCACAGTCCACCAAAATCCCTAAGTCTCTTTTACATGAATTACTCAGTATTTATTTCTTGTATTTGTAGTTATTTCTTGGATTTGTTTCTCTATTTTTTTAAATCCCAACCACAAAGCTTTTCACTTATTACTATTAAATTTCATTTTCTTTGAAATGATCAGTTATTCTATTCCATATTGAGGTTTGATATTTTTAGTTCACTATCAGTATCTTGTTGCTGTTCAAACTCCAGCCATGTCTCTGTCTTGTCATCTCTTCTGTTTTTGATTCCTCAAGGGCCACCACATTCCCATGCTATTTCACCTTCTTTTACCAACTTTGTAGTCTGTTTTTTTAAACATTTTTAAATGCACATAATACATTCTCTCTTTCTCTCATTCTTAATATATATCCCTCTCTCTGCATGCACGCACACACCACACACACACACACACACACACACACACACACAAGGAAAGTTGGAAATATTTCATTTATTCATATGTGTTCATTCATTCATTCAACAAAATTTAACTTAGTCAAATACTTTCTTGAAATTTACCCACATTTCCACACATGAAGTTTCCTTTCTCTCTCTGTCTTGTAAACCAATGAAAAAGGAAATGCAGTTATTGTGACATGACTTATTCCTAATGAATCCATGGCATGTTATAATGGCCACTACTTCCCTCAAAGCACTCCCAAATCAACCCTTTAATATTATCTTCTAGAATTTTGCTAACAATTGATTTCAAGCTCGCTGGCAAAGAGTTCAAAATGGAACAACCATTCAACATGTTCATCTCATTCTTGATTGCTCAAGCGTAATTGATAGAAGCTCTACTCATATCTCAACTTCTTTTAGTATCCTTAGAAACTATTTGTCTGGGTCTGGTAATTTCAACTCATTGAAGGCAACTCTGAGGTCTCATCATTTACTCAAACTTGTTGCTACTGACTTTTAGAGATAATGCTCACTTTCTCCTTCTACACAGTTGTTGTAACCCTATCAAAATGTCTTTAATGGGATAACACACTTTAATTTGTAAATTGTCAATGCCTTTTTTGTAGAGCACTATATTAGGCGCTGGGGTATGTATGTGTGTGTGTATGTGTGTGTGTGTGCGTGTGTATATGATATGAAATTTAGATAAGGAGTGATTTCTTTCATCATTGAGCATAAAGTCTAGTGTGACCAAGGGTGAATACATGTGTGAACACATATACATATATACACACATGTGTATGCAAATATATACATTAAATGCATACATATATGTGTGTATATACCAAGATATATCAAGACACATATAAGTGTGTGATCTTATATTTCAATTATATCTACATATGATTGAAATATAAAATCATACTTAGAAAGGGGAATTTTTCATATGTGAGGTCTGGCACATAGTAATCACTTAAGAAAAGGCTTGTTGATTGAAATAAAATAATTCTAGAAGAATAATTAATTTCTCATAATCTTATCATTAGGCAAGGAGAAATAGAATGAAGAATAAAGAGGGAAATCGGTTCTTTCTGTTATAGCTTTGGGATGGGAAAAAACATACAGGTTTACAGTTACATTAAATCAGAATTTTATTCCAGGATATTTGTAGGTCAATAGAATTTTTTCAATATAAATTCATGCCTCAAAGGACCTGGAAGAATTTATAGAATAAAAGGATCTTCCATGTTTTGCTACATAGAGAAATACCTTATTTTGTAATGATCATCCTCTGATGATTTTGTTTTCCAAGTGTGAATTTTTGTTTTGAGCAGGCTCAAAATTGGGAACTCCTGGATTAGCATACCCTTTTGACATAAAGTAGAGCACTGTATTGACAGCCTCAACCATTAGGCATGAGGCCATGAAATGGATCCTCTTTGATCATTCTCCCTCTCAGACTGCATCTTATAAAGCACCATCTTTGGAGACAGAGATGCAGAAAGCCATCAATTGCCTTCTCATTAGCGGGCCTGTATAATCCATCTATTTTAAAGGGCACTTAATACTAGGTTAGGGTTTGGGGGAGCTGTTCATCTGAGAATACAATCTTAAGGGCCGGAGTATATTTCTTCAGCAAGTAAATCTGGTTGGAAATACTTTTAACTACAAGAGTATTAAACTGAAACCAATTATTTACTGAGTCAGTGGAATGAAGCTTCCATCAATTCGGTAATAAAGGCACCTGCAGGGTGTTAAGGCTGTTATTGGCCCTGTCAGAACTTTGTTCCAGAATGTAAATTTATCACCACTTATGCATAGCTGGCCAGTGGGGTCTTGTGGCTAATCAATATTGTGTTGATGATCAGCTGAAGATTAACTATAACCCTCAAGAAAACAGAATGGCAATGTGTCTGCACATACATTGCTCATGGCTTTTACTCATGTGAGGCTCCGGTTCTCATTACAGAATGGAGAAAAACAGGTATTTATAGGACTAGAAAACAGGGTCCCAGAGCAGCCGACAGAAGAAGGAAGTGGAAAGACCACGTCTTTCTGTTTTCTCTCGATGTTTTTTTAATCTTCATAAAGGATAGTCAAAAACAAAGCAAAACAGCAACATTCTCTTTGTGAACAACTGCATTTGGAGGTAGATTTCAGGGATACCAGGGCTGGGATATCTAATATGTAGGTGTATATGTTTTTGTATCAAGCACATGCTCCTGCAGACATTATTTCTGAAAATAAATGGTACAGAATTACAGATCAAAAATCTGCCCCATAGTAGCCAACCATTTGATTTCCAGAACCACTTTTGAAATAGTTAAAAAAAAATAACTCTGAGATCAGTAGCAATCAACTGACCTAAAATGGAATTGTATCATAAAAATGTTACTTTTAATAAAGTCTTTCCATTTAAAAAATCTAGTAATCTCTCATGGGTTATTTCTCCAATTTCCACTTGCATTAAGAGATTCAGTACTCAGAGGGAGTCTTCTATAAGGTAATAGTGAAGGACTGGAATTTCTAGTATTTTCTCTAATGAACCTCTATCTATGTGCTTTCTAATGATTATCAGTTAGTAGCCTCCTTAGCTTTAAAAAAGAAAACAGTATGTATTAAAGCAACTCAATAAGAATAAATGGTATGAAACATTCCCCCCAAACTGAAGTACATTATCCCTTTGAGTATACAAGGTCCCTGGTGGGGAGTGGAATCAAACTTACAAACAAATGGTAGTAAGGCACTGATAAAGATAACATATGTAGTAAAGGCAGACCTAATAGTTCCTAGTTATTAGAAGTCCTCTTCTTCTTAGCAATCATTCTATAATGCTCTTAGGGCCAGTACCTCTGTTGAGTCCAAGGGCATATAATAAGTCCACTTTTCCCTGACACAGGAAGGATGATATATTCAATGGAAGGGGATGAAAGGAGAGAAGAAACTCTCTCTTTTACTTCAGAGCAGATACATCTTATGGGCTTGGTTTGTACTGGAATTCTCAATTCCCATAATATGTTCTACCACTGAAGTTGACTCAACTGGCCTAGGGAATTGCTGAAATTGTTCTATTAAATGCTCCCAGTGTCATAATAAGTTTCCTTAGCCCAGTCTCACATTTTTTTCCTTCTTGACCTTTTCAAAGAGATATCACCTCAATGTGTAGACAATCTTTTTACACATCATTTCAGTTGATTGAATGACTTATTGATTCTGTAAATCAATCAAAGAAGTGTTCTTACATGATAAGACTTCAGAGGTTAGATCAAGGGTTCTTAACTGGCATGTGTGAGTGTGTGTGTGTGTGTGTGTGTGTGTGTATGTATTATTGGTCCCCTACCCTTTTGGTAATCTGGTAAAGCCTATGTAAGCCTTCTAAGAATATTTTTTTAAGGAGCATAAAATAAAATACAAAGGATTACATAAGAAATTAATTATATTGAAATTGAGATGTATTTCTTTTTCTCCTTCAAGTACATCAACTTTTTGAAATAAATCTGCATAACCTTTTAGGAACTTTGGACCCTAGTTTAAAGGATCATCTTAGTTGAAAAAATATAGCCTTTAATAGTTCTACATTTAAAGTTTCATGAATTCCTTCAGTGTGCCCAAGAAAAATAAATATCTTTGTACTGAATTACGTGGAGATGTGTGCTGGCAAATGTTTGACAACTAGTTTTCTGGGAAAAAAATTACACATGATACATTTTAGTTTAATCCACAGTATTAACATTTTTTTCTATAACTTCCTTAGGTGACACAATCAACACAAGAATACCATACTCTGATTTGTAGAGTTTGCCACTTTCTGAGACACGAATTGCTCAGAGTGAAAATTGTACATTCAGCTCTCATGGAATGGTTGGAGCTGGCTTCACCATACCCTTGAATTAATACCTTTAAAAAAATTGTTATAAATGGAATACTGACTTCAAAATATGTTTAATGATCTAGACAGGCTGACAGAAGAACTAGTAAGGAGATCTAGCTTTCTAGGTTCTCATTAATCTCATTTGTTCCCAAGAAAGTAAGATAATGTATTGTAAGGGAAAGAATTCTGGATTGGGAGGGGAACAAAAGGGAAATAAGCATGAATTAAGAGGCTAGGAAATGTGCTAAATGCTTTACAAATTTTAACTCATTTAATCAATTGACTTCAGATCTAATCCTTACTCTTCTATTGATAAGTTCTTAGACCAGGTGGTCAGAAAAACCTATGTAAGGACACTCGAGGTCTCTCTTAAGAACTTTTCAATTGATTGAATGACTTGGGAGACACTGGCACAGAACCACCCAGCATGGTGTACCCTCATCAGAGAAGGTGCTATGCTCTGTGAGCAAAGCAGAACTGAAAAAATATGAGATGAGCATAGTGACTGTTTGTACCTGACATGTGGTAAAGCATTCCAAGCTCATATGGGTCTCACCAGCCACAGCTGGACACACCATAACCTGACTCTAGCAAAGTTATGTTATTTTGGATCTCTGCGAGAATGAAGGGCCACTATATATAGACCTTGGCAAGTAGCTAGTATTCTCTTAACACTAGTTTATGTAAAATGTAGAAATTAGAGTAGATTCGATTTCTATGGGCAGAGCAGTAGATAGAATGTCTGGCCTAGAGTCAGGAAGACTCATCTACCTGAGTCCCAATATGGCCTCAGACACTTACTGACTGTGTGACCCTAGGCAAGTCACTTAGCCCTGTTTACCTTAGTCTCCTCATCTATAAAATGAGCTGGAAAAGGAAATAGCAGGCCACTCCAGTATCTTTGCCAAGAAAACCTCAAATGGGATCACAAAGAGTTAGATGCAACTGAAAAAATGGCTGAACTGCAGCAATAGGAGTTCCCTATGGAATTACATCTGTGATCAAAGTATGTTAATAGATTAGGCAAGGGGAGAGGGAGTAAGGGATACAGAAGAAAATCTGGATAATGTTAAAAAAAAATAAAGATATCAGTCAAATCTATTTAAAAGTCCATTTAAATAACAACATATTGATGGAACCAAGTTCAGTCAAGCCAGAGATCTCAGAGAAAACAATGTGGGTTTTACTAAAGGAGGGGAGAGAAATGGGGGAAATCCATGGAGAGAGGATAAATTAGAAGACTAGGGTCCATAGGCTGTCTAAAATGACTGTCTTATCTATGGTATTTAACATAGTATCCTGCATTTAGACAGTGCTCAAGAAAAGACAGTGCTCAAGAAATATTTGATCGTCAATGTCTAGGGTTTATTTTCCTAGGAGTAGTAACGGCTTAATGGCTGCTTGTGTTTATAATGTATTTAAGGGTTACAAAGTGCTTCATATATATTATTTCATTTTACCTTTATCACTATCCAGTGAGGTAGATAGTACTATTATCATCTTTTTACATGTGGAGAAACCATACTTCAGAGTTGATAAGTGATTTATTTGTGACAACAGAGTTAGTAAATTTCAGACAGGACTCAAACCCAGATCTGTGTGAGTCTAGGTTCAAAGATCTTTCCACAAAGTCATCTTGTTGTGTCTTTCTCTGCAACATGTTACTTGCAGAATACATATATACTTCCTTAGAGAGACCCTTTATTTCTGAGTCTCAGCAGAACTAGTAATATCAGTCCTGTTTTAAGGAGTCTTTTGTCTCCATCCCTGTCAGTCTCCATTCCTATCCCCGTCCCAGTATTCTTTACAAATATTTCAGACTCTCTATTAACAAAATCTCTTTGTCCCAAACTGTTTTTCTTTTACCCAGGAAACTTGAGGGTCTTCCTCTCCCAGTTTGCTTTTTTTTTTTTTTTTTAATTAAAGGGGCCATCCCTTGAGTAACTACTTAAAGAAGCCTATTCATTGAATGAGTATATCTCACTCAAAGTGAGAATCTGATAAGATCTTAGCCTAAAATGGCCAGGGTCTCATATTACACCCTGAGCCAGCTCCAGTTGTCCTGATGAATATCTGGCCACTGGACCCAGATGGCTCTGGAGGAGAAAGAGAGGCTGGTATCTTTGCATAGCCCTCGCTCACTCAAATCAAAGTCAACTACAAGTCATGTCATCATATTGATTTCATGGTCCTTTTCGAGAATGAAGAACAAACAAAATTTTTTCAATCATGTCTGATTCTCTGTGATCTCATTTGAGGATTTTCTTGGAAATGGTACCCGAATAGTTTTCCATTTTCTTCTGCAGCTCATTTTACAGATGAGGAAACTGAAGCAGACAGGGTTAAGTGACTTGCCCAGGGGTCACACAGCTAGTAAGAGTCTGAGGCCAGATTTGAACTCATGAAGATGAGTCTTTCTGATTCCAAGCCCAGGCTGTATCCACTGTGCTGCCTGGTTGTCCTGGTAGTACTTCCATGCCTATGTTAATAGAAGTCAATCATACCTTCCTTCCTGCTTTCTGGAACTGGTTGTTCAAACAATTAAAAATGTAGTTGTTCAGGCATTCAATTCACATTTCTATATATTTTCAATAACAGTACCCTCCTTTTTGCCATCAGATTAGTGAAGATCTTCATATCCTCTGAAGGAATTGCTAATATAGGGGCACCTGAGTTGGCTGTCTTCTGATAACATAAGAAATTCTATAAGGCATGAAAATGCTACCAATAAGAGCTAATGACTTCACTACTGTTAAAAATAATTCAATCCATCCTGTGGAGGGGCCCCCTATAACCCAAGGATTGATTAGGACCACAGGATAGAGAATGGCAGCTGAGTTCCTTACCCTCAGCCCCCTAAATGATTTCCATACAATGAAGATTAATTCTTTTTTATTGGGCTGATGAAATAACAACCTGATCATAAAACATAAGAGAACAAGAAGTTGACAAACTATGTGTTTGATTAATTGCCTTAATAGATTGTAGGTGCTGACTGAAGAGGTTTCTCCAGTGCTCATTTTTCAGTGTTTAAATTCTTAATAGAGAAAAGCATACACAAACCCAGAACACCAACACATATGAAACTATACATAACACCTAACAGACGGACGCCAAACATCACAAGTGTTGAGGTGCAGAAGAAAGGATGTTCAGAATTATGTTCTTTTAATACCCTATTCCAAACTGGGTGTTGAAGCATTGTGGTAAGAGAGGGGTGGTATTCATTAGGATTTATTAGCAAGCTAGGGTCAAGTCTACAGGGAGGTGCTAGCAAATAGAGAAACAATATTGAAAACCCTTAGACATTTTCTCTCTCTTTTGGTGATTTTTCATTTTGTCACATCCTGGTTCAACTTGTGAACCTAAACAATGGAGTTTCTCTTGCTTCTCAGATTGGGAATGCATTGCTGACCCTGGCTTACTAACCAATTTACATCTTCTGTGTGTCTGGGGTTAGTTTGGCAAGCTGACCTTGCTCCTGGGTTTCTGATCTTATTTCTTGTATGATCCCCAATACTGATCTCTGTTTTAGATCTCATTCTGGCAATTTAACTATTTACTTGATCATTTCGCTTGCTCTCTGCCAGGTTGGCTATTGAGTTTTTTAAGCTGTGTTTGATTCTTTTGACCCCATTTGGGGTTTTTTTGGCAAAGATACCAGAGTGGTTTGCCATTTCCTTCTCCAGTTCATTTTACAGGTGAGGAAACTGAGATAAATAAGGTTAAGTGACTTGCTCAAGATCATGCAGTTGTTAGTAAGTATGTGAGGCCAGATTTAAACTCAGAAAGATGAGCGCTCATGGCTCCAACATGGGTACTCTATCCACCATACTTTATCTACCATTTAGATGCTAGACTATGCCCTAATTTTAATGTACCCCACTATAAAAATTCATCGGAGAATCCCCAAACTTCTGTGTAGGGAGAATTCCTGCCCTCCCATCCCCCAAACCCTTGAGCTCTGGTTTGAATGATGTCTTCACATCAGTGCTTCAAGACTTTGGGCTTGTTCTGGTATGAGTATACTCATTAATGGTTCAAATCATAGCAACTCTATGTTTCCATAGATAGCTTCATAACATTCCATTTGGGTTTGGGGAGGGGGAGAGGGATCATCTCATGGAGGTCACTACCTTGCTAATGACCTTCTCTGAACATAGATAGGTTGGTTTCAGGACAATAGAAAGTAGATAGCTGGTGTGATTCTTCCCCATTTTGGTAGGACCATGGTGCTTCAGGTATTGCGTTCTATTTCACTGCTTTATGTTGGGTTATGTTGTCTGAATGCAACAGGGTGATACTGAAAAAGTGAATTGATAGTGTCTTTGTTCAGGCCTAACAAAGCAGAAGAATCTGAACAAATGAACTTTTCATTTCTCTATGACCACCAACCTCATTCAGTTGGTTGCCAAATCTTGATGTAACTCCACAACTTCTTTCTAATCCATTCCCTTCTCTATGTATTCAAAATTCTCTCTTCTTTAAGCTATTTCATTAACCTCCTACTTAAATTTTCACTTTTTTTGTCTTGTCTCTCTCCAATGCATTTTCCATACAGCTGCCATGATAATAATTACAGATTTGATCATGCCATTCCCCTGCTCAAGGATTTTCAGGGGCTCCCTATTGCCTCTAGTATAAAATGCCAATTCATTTACTTGGTATCTAGCTAGACACCAAGCAGAACTGGATTTCTCTCTTCTCTGCAGACTCCATGTCCTGCCAATGCCCTTTCAGACTAGACATTAACCTTCCCATCTTTCCTCTTTCTTGAGGAAATCCAGATTTCCCCTCTCTACTCTGACCCTTTAGCTGACTTTTTTCTTCTCAATGGGGGCAAATCTCCTCCTGGTTCCAATTCAGCAGGGCAGATATCCTGAATAATGTTAAGAGCTACTAGGCCATTTTAGTCACCCTACTGATAAGGTGAGGCAGATAGGAGTACTAGAGGCAGATGGAATAAGCAAGATGCAATATGTGAGATAATAGATGAAATAGAAGATGTGACCAGTCAGAAACCTGATCAAAAAAGACCATGCATTGAAGCTCCCACGTTGGATGTACCTGTGCATTTTCACAAAACAGTCCCAATTCCAGAACAACTCTACCTGTCCCATTTCCTATTCCCTTTGCTTATCTGTATGGCAAAAGCACTTCCAGATAACCTGATATCCCAAACATTCCAGAGCTGTGCTTGTCCCTCCCCTCCTTCCGTTGTCCCCTATCCCATAAAGACTGTATTTAAATCTGACCTTTAATCTGGTCAGTCTCTCTGTGTCCCTTAAGGGGGAAGCCTATGTACTATCTCTCCCATGTGTAGGCAGGCCCACTTGGGTGTGTTACCTCAATAAATGCCTTTCTTTAAGTTGGAGACTGACAGTCCAGGTGAATTTGAGTTCTTTCAAGACAATAAATAGTGTTGAAGTCAGAGTTGAGAGAGCTGCTTCAGATGTGAAAGAATCCACTTAAACCTTCTCTTTAGCCAATGAACAAAAGCACATAGACTTGAAAGGTAGCAAAGAGCTGAACAAAGGCACTGATGTAGGAAAAGAACCAGGCTTATACAGACAGCAAGCTATACAGCCTGTAGGATGATGATGTAATTTTTAGGTTTCTCATGGGCACTGGAGATTTAGGGACAGGATAAATACAAACAAGGTGAGGAAGGTGGTTGCTTTCAAGATAAGGAAAAGTTGTCAAATCACAAGATAAGGAAGATGAATGACAGGATAGGGAACACAAGATAAGGGGGACAAAGGCAATTCTTTTGGTACAAGTTGCATAGTTATTTTAAAATAAAGGGGGAAGGACGGTGAGATTCCATCAAGTTACAGGATGGGCTATCGAATGAGCCTCAAACCCCTTCAGAGAGCCTAGGAAAGTGACCCTTACTGACCGTTAGGGCATCATTTGTATCTACATCAATAAGACCCACACGTCTTTACACTCCATCATTTCTAGTGCCACCCTGAGATTCTTGGGGTATACCCTGAATTCATTACTACCACTGATTGCTTTGGATCTCCAGGCCTTTCATTTTGCACCACAGCTTCACTGTCCTAAATGGGCTGCCTATTCACAGTAGAGTGTGATTTCCTTGAAAGCAAGTGCTGTCTTGATTCCCTATTTATACCTTCTGCATTTAGCCCAGTACTTGGAACAGAGCAAACATATAATCATTTTTTTTTCAATTTATTCATGTACCATTAAAATCTTAGCCCTTATTGCTTTCATTCATGTACTCTCTATCCTAGTAAAATTTGGTCTGGTAGCTATTTCCCATACATGACATTCCATCTTCTGTGATTTTGCATAGGCTATTACTCATGCTAAGAGTGGATTCCTTCTTTTCCTTAGTGTATCAGTAAGCACCCCAACATGCACAGAGGGGTCTGCTATCACAGATTCTTAGATATGCATTCATAAAAGGAAAACAACTTACAAGGGATTAACAATCACTTTAATCAAAAGCGTATCATCCTAACCAAGTACATATATCATTCGGTTAGTTCAGGGAGTCAGTTCCCTGAATTTCAAAGAAAATACAGAGAAATCAAAAGATCAACAGACATGGCTTCCTCTGCCTGAATTCAACAGACAACTGGACTCCAACTGCCTGACCATAGTTACCAGAGAGGGAAGTATGACGTCTGGTTTCTTAAAGTCAGGGAGCTCCTTATCGGCTTCACAGAGTTCTCATCTGGCACTCAAACCTTCTTTCAAAAACTAAGCCCCAAAGTAAAACCTCAACTCAGAGTATTTATACCTTTTTTTGAGCCAGACATCATCACACACTTTGACTCAATGCCTCAACAGAAAAAAAACTAAGGTACCTGAGACCCTCCTACAAAACAACTCCCCTAATCAAGTTTCCCACAATGGGCAGGTCCAACAATGACTGGGAATACCTTTAATCACATTAAAATAATTAACAAGAAAAATACTTACACCACTTCTAGTTAAAGAAACTCTTTTTTATGAACTTTACTCCATGTAAAGATTCTTGATTGATAAAGGCAAGATTCAGTCAGAGGCTCTTGGTTACACTAAAACAAAAACAGCAAAAGATCCTATTTTGATTGCCTTTACACTGTGTCCTTTAAAATTGTCAAATGCCTTCTAGTTTCAGCTGAGGCCCAACCTCCTACACAAAGACTTTTCCAGTTGCCCAAATGGTTATTTGGGAAATCTCTGTATCGAATACCCTCCAGTGAGACAGATACTTGGTTGGTTGTTGTCCTTCCTTCTCGAAGAGGACCAAAATGACATCACCATGTCAAAGTAAAATTTCAGTGTGCCTGACTGTGCCTGATCAAATCAACATGAGCTTGGAATACTCTCCCACAGGTTGGGCACAGATAGTCCATGTGAATATTTGAGGTGGATACTCCAAATTTGGGCATTTTGTGCACCAGGTACTATGTTAGATATTTTACAAGTATTATGTCATTGGATCCTCACAGCAATGCTAGGAGGCAGATATTAATTATCATGGCCTTCATTTTACAGTTGATGGAACTGAAGCAAATAGAGGTTGTCTTCCTTTACATCACAAAACTAGTAAGTATCTGAGGTCAGAGTTGAACTCAATTTTCATGACTACAAGCTGAGAACTCTGTACTACTGGATTTGGAGTTTGGAAGACCTAGATTCAGCTCTAGGTGAATCAACTATGTGACCTTGGGCAAGTCATTTAACTTCTATAAGTATCAGTTTCTGTATTTGTGAAAGGAAGTTGTGCTTGAATACCTTTCCGGTCCCTTCCATCTCTATAATTCTGATATTTGGAGAGCCAATGTGTGATCTTCTGGGAAAATTAGAAGACTTTCCTTTGCAGCAGAAAAAGAAAAACACTGAGTCAGCTGAAGGTTGAGTCAGAATTTGTAACACTCATTTCATCTATTAACTACAACTACAGTGCCAACAACTACCATTTATATTACTCTAGTACTTTAAAGTTTAAATAGTGTTTTTCTTAGAACAACCCTGTGAGTAACCCTAAGCCTGTTTCTCATACTTTGACCCCACTCCACACCGAGCCCTGCTTCTGGTCATACTCCTAACTCTGCCTTCTATTCCCATTTTATGAATGAGAAAACAGTCACAGAAAGGATAAATAATTAGCTCTGGGTCATATAGTTTGAAAGCTGGAGGATTGGGATTCAAAGCCAGGTCTCTGGCACTGTAATTTGAATATGCTTTCCAGCTGACATTCCAAAAGCTCTTGAATTCGTTCAAATGAAGGTGAATGTTGCTTGACAAAGAACTTGCCTCAGAATGGATATTGAAAGAACTTTGGAGGACTCCCAGCCAGCTATCTGGAACCTCCACACACTGAGAGGAAGAACCTTAATGGAGACCCAGGGTTAGCAACCAGGATGTGACAGTGCAAGAGGAATAGTTGTAGGAATCAATGACTGCTGGGCAGAGCAGAAAAGGGAAGGGAGGCTGTTAGCAAGGAACAGCACACTGCCTCCCAGTGAATGTTATTACTGACCAGAGATTGGTTAATAGCCGCTTATCTAATTATTTTCAAATTGTGTTAAAGAGAAAACAATTTCCTGAAAGGTGTTGCCATGGAAACAATGTCTGCCTTCCAAACAGCATTCTTTCCCAGAAACATGCCTGGTGTTTCCTATATGTTGACTACTGTAATTAAACAGATAAGCAACCTAGTAGAGAGGAAAGAGTATTTGACTCTGAATAAAGAGAAACATGGGTTTATATTCAACCTCTGACACTTAGGAATTGTGTGAAGATGGATTAGTCTGGTTCTCAGTTTTCTAATCTGTTAAATGGTGATTAAACCTGTGCCACTTTCCTCACATAAGACTGTATGGCAGGTGAAGTACTTTGTAAATCTTAAACTTCTGTATGTGAATGTTACCTATTATAAACTGTAAAAAAAAAATTCCCTATTTTTTATTTCTGCAACTTTTCCTCCTCTTTTTTTCAATGCTCTTCTATAAAGGAATTGACTCAGTAACCCCATCTCTTTTTAGACCATGCAAATTGGATGGGGGAAACAAGGCATGAAAGTGTGGATGGTAAATTATAAAAAATGGAACCATCAAAGCTAAAAATCTTCATTTTTCAAGGTATGTTTAACTGCCCATACATTTAAGTGGCATTACATTTTCTATTCTTTTTTTCTAAACCTATTTTTAAAAGCCCTAGATCTGAAAACCATTCGTCCTTTTGTGAAATGGTAACACTTTTTTCTCTACTACAATTTTCCTACGCATACTTTAAGACCTAGACTCTTCTTGGCCATTTCATTTTACCTTTCTCTATTTCCTTAAATATAAAATGAATATGATAATAATGACAGTATCTACCACATGGAATTGTAGTAAACAAAATGATTTATGAATTGGAAAGTATTATAGATATGTGGGATGGACAGAGGGAAACAGGAAAGGAGATGAGGATAAGGCAAGGATATATGGGGATCTCAATCACCCCAGATTTAATAATTCAGTTCAGCAAGCATGTATTACATACCTGCTATATGCCATACACAGAGGTAGGTGCTAGAGATACAATGATGAAAAAATTGAAACAGCTCCTACCTCCAAGGAACACTGGAAGGGCAAAGATACAAACACATCTCTGGCAGGACAGGGACCCAAACTCAGGTGTGATCAGTTTGAAGACCAGCATTAAGAAGGTGATTGATGATGTAGATGAAAGGAGCCCTCTGCCCTACCATACAGATTATGCCAGGCTCTTAGTGTTTCTAAACAGTGAAGGACAGTGGGGCTTATCTCCACAGAAAGGTCCCACTCAAATGTGGGAGATGATCAGGTATTTCATAGGAAATGAGTGGGGTCTTTTTTCAGTCTGTCTGATTAGATTCCATTTATCTTGTCAGGTGTAGATAGGTATCAATTAGCTGGAAAGCTAGGAGCTTTTAACTGGAAGATCCTTTATATAGAAGGTTCTGGAGAAGGGGCAAAACTGGGAATAGAAACGGGAATATCCACAGTAGAGACAATCTATTATCAAAAAGAGTAGGCTCAGAAAACCAGTTTTTATTTTGTTTTTTAATCCTTTTCCTGGGTTATGCAGGTAGTCTTATCCAGCCTCTTATCCTTTCTGCCTTAGTTTACTGCCTTAAAAAATTAGGATAATAAATCCTTTGTTCAGCACTCTATTGTAAAGGTGTCAAGTCAACAAACATTCAGTATCAATAACTACAAGCCAGGCACTGAGCTAAGCCTTGGGAATAGAAATAAAAGCAAAAATAAAAAACTTAGTCACTCTCTTTGAATAGTTTCCATTTTAATCATGCAGATGGGGAAGAAAGCAAAAGGGCTTGGAGTACCTGGACCAGGGAATGGCAAGAGTGAAGAATAACTGTGACTGTTCTAAGCTCTTCCTTCAAATGGAGGCTCCAGGAGGAACTGGAGAAACAGGTCCTAATCTTTATATCCTTAAGTTTTTTATATATATATATATATATATATATATATATATATATATATATATATATATATATATATATATATATTTTACATATATATATATGTGTGTGTGTGTGTGTGTGTGTGTGTATATGTGTGTGTGTGTGTGTGTGTGTATATATATATATATATATATATAAAACTTTAGAGAGGATGACTTCTTCAGTAGAAATAAACTCAGATGTTTATTTCTGAAAGAAATTCCCCTAATAACTATAGATTAGAGCCAGACGTCCATTCATGGGACACCTAAGTTGTGAATAGCCATTGAGATTTCAAAACAAAAAAGATTTTTCCCAATATACAATAAATATAATTTAGAATATAATTATCTTTTATGAGCAAGGATATTGTTAGAGGATGTCCTAAGAAAAGCCAGGATATTAGAGGGCAAATAACATTGGACTCAAAATCATATCATCAAAACTGGAGACCCAGGTCTGAGACTATGAGACCTGGAACAAGTAAACTCAACTTTCTAAGCCTCAGTGTCCTTATCTGTCAAGTAAAGGAAAGAGAGGAGGGGAGATGGTAGAAGATGGTTAATTCAGTCAACCTTGCCTACATACAGTGCTCCGTACATAATGTTCTATCTTTCATCTCTTTGCTTTGAACAATGTGTCCCCCATATTTGGAGTACACTCCCTCCTCTTCTTTACTTCTTAGAATGCCTAGCGACTTTCACAACCCAGAAATGAGCAGGCAAAAGCCATAGGAAAAAGAACAATCTGGAGGAAAGCAGAGGTAGAAATTATAATAACCAAGCTCAGTTTCAAAGAAGTGATGTAATAACTAACCTTAGATTGAAAGAAGGCTCTAAAGAGAAGTCATCACTCCCTCAGTTCTTTGCAGAATTGGGAACTATGGATATGGAACACCACATTCAATGTCATACATCTTTGAAGTATGGATTATATATACTGTCCTTTTTTTTCTTTTCAAACTTGTATATTAGCAGATAAAGGTATGATGGTGAGTAAATAAATATTACATGAACTGTAGATGTTATGAAAATAAAAGATATTCTAAAATTTAATATTTAAAAAGAAGTGGTATGAAAATTAAATTAGTACAATAAAAATGATCAGGGTGATATCATAATAAATCTTTAAGAAATAAAAATAATCATCACAAACTACTGTCCACAGTTATCAACTAAACTATGAATTGAAAAGAAATAGAGAAACAAAAAAAATAGATAAAATGCAATATGTCCAAATTAAAGAACACTAAATTGACAGTAAATGATCCCATCTTAGAAAAGCAAATGAACTATAAAAAAACAAGTCCAGATATGTTTAAAGGATAATTCTATCAAACTCTTAAAAAATTAATATCTATATTACACAAATTTTTCAAAAAACTTGAGAAATAAGGAACTTTGCCAGACTTCTTTTTTAAATGAAACAAATATATTCCTAGTAACTAAATTGAAGAAGGATAAAGTGAAAAAAAGAACTATTATTAATATCATTAATAAACTGCAATTTTAAGTTATAAATTATATTCTGGAAAAAATACCAAATTTGCATCCCCAAACCCCTAATTATGATGAATTTAAGTATACTACAAATGTTTCAACAGTAGAAAAACAGTTAGCAAAATTAATCATATAAAAAAGATATAAAAAATCATGATTAACAAAAGATTCAGAAAAGGTCCATGAAAAAGTGTTTTTTCACTAGGCTACAAAGTATATAATAATTCTAAAAAGTATAATGATAAGAGGATACTTATTAAAAATGTGATAAAAAAAGTTTGTACCTAAAACCCAAATCTAACAATATATGCAAGGGGGAAACGGGAAGATTTCTCAATGAGTAAAAATGCCCCTTTTTTTGCCATTGTTATTTGACATCATTTTAGAAATGCTGACAATGACGATAATACAAAAAATAATGATACAAGCAGAGAGAAGATAAAACCATTTTGAATTTTTTAATGGAATCATGGTTTCCATTGAAAATTTTAGGGAAACAGCAAAGAAAAAAATCTTTACTAGAGTTTTAGGCTACAAAATAACCCACAGAAATCTACATTGTTTTATATAGCAATTGCCAAATCCAGGAGACAGTAAAAAAAGGTGAAGTACTTTTGAAAATAATTCTAAAATGCATAAGCATATCTAATATACATATAGATACATTTACAAAATACTCTTTAAAAATAAAGAGAAAATTAACTATAGAAGGATTCGGTGCATGTGGCTTAGGTTTGCTAATGTGAGAAAAAATGACAATACTTTCAAAATTGACTCACACACTTAATGTTATGCTTAAGTGAAATTTTCAGGTTTAGAAAAATTGATAACAAAAAAACATTAGGAGGAATAAGAAATTCAAAATATCAAAGGAGAAGAAACGTAACTTCAAATTAGATTATAAAGAAGTAATCATCAAAATAACTCTCTTACTTCTTGAAAATAGAAAAATGGACCTATTCAATAAGAAAAATCAGAAAAAATTGAAGTCAATAAGAATTGAGTACTATGACTCTATATGTCTGTGTGCATCTATATATCTTGTTTGTCTGCTTGCTGTCTTTCCTGTTAGACTGTGAGCTCCTTGAAAATGAGGACTGTTTTGTCTGTTTTTTGCTTTTTGCTTTTCTTTGTGACCCCAGCACTCAGAATAGTGCCTTGCATTTCATAAATACTGGTTGACTTGACAACAGTACAGTGTTCAAAGAACCTACATGCACGTACATATGTATGCACGTATGTATATATGTGTATGTATGTATTTGTGTATATGTATATGGGTATATATGCTATGCATGTATAAGAACTTTTTATCTGAGAACTGCTGGAAAAAAATGGAATGCAGTTTAGTAGACTTTGATATACTACTATATCTACCTTCGGGGTTCTATGTGTATCCCTGATGGGCTAGGAGGTGGCCATCTTTCTAGTACTATAGAAAGCATAAGTCAAAGTAGACCTTCATGGCATACTTCCACCCATGATTATGAACCAGTGGAAATTAGTTAGCCAGACTCAATTAGCTTTAGGAAAGGGATATTTACTAGAGGCATACCGGCTGTTGATATCTCTTCCCCAAAGGCTTTGATATACTCTCTCACCAGAATATACAGTGTCCGGTAGAAATTGGGTTCAAACTTAGGAACATATGCTCCACAAAGGGATGACTCACAACTTCTGATTTCCTGGAGTCACTCCCCTTCATGGGATACTTATGAAATTCTCACTAAGCAAATTATACCTTTTTCCTAGGCTTTTTATGGAGTTTTAAAGCTGCCTTTACTCAGTGGCTCTTGTTTGTCATTGCTTAACAACGCAGACACTACATCCAGCCTTTATTTTTCTGAGGATCCTGCTAGGATGCTAATGAAAATTCCAAATCCTCCAACCTTCCAAGTTTCACAAGGTCCTCTTCTGGTCAAGGGAGGGACCAAGGCTGAGATAAGTACTCTTTCTCCCTGCAGGTGATTAATTCTCTATGGCTACAAAACTTCTACCAATAAACTAATAGATGTTCTTATCTTCTGGTTCAAATCAAAACTTTTACTATTTTGTATGAAACCAAAAGTGTGTGACCAAGTCTCCTTAACCAATCTAAATATATCTCTTATGTAACATCACTCCATTTCATTCAATGACTTTCTAAAGTAATCAATGACCTTTTTTAGCATCTAAAGCCTTTGATATTCAACAGAGGTGTATAGGTATAAACTGAAAAATGATTGCTTTCTATTGTATTCTATTTTTCCAGTTCAGTGTCTAACCAAGCTCTAAGAGCTCCACGTGGCCTGCTTCAGCTGCTTTATGAACTTTGAAATAAATTGTTCTCATCCTCCTATTCCAAAAGGAAAAGTCTTCACATGCTTGGGGTAGACACCCCCCCCCAACTCACCAATGAGTTTGAGACCCCTTGGTTACCCTCAAACTGGTTTGGCCTGTCTGCCAAAAAGGAACATCAGGGTGTGGCCGCTGCTCATGCTGCAGCTTCTTGGAGCCACCCAACTGAGAGGTGGATACCAAAGGTGGAAAGCAGCCCTGAAAAGGGCCCAGCAGGCATCACACCAAAGGTACTGGTCCTCCGTGAACACAACCTACCAGCGTCATGCCAGAAAACTGAATTGCTTCCATTCGAACTGTCTTATGAAGATTCTGAGGATCACCTGGCAGGATAAGGTACCAGACACCAAGGTCCTTGCTCAAACTAAACTGCCAGTCATTCAAACTATGCTTCGGATCACGCAACTCTGACGGGTTGACCAAGTTGTTCGAATGCAAAATTCATGCTTTCCAAAAAGACTATTTTATGGAGATCTCACATGGAGCAGGAGATCACATGATGATCAGAAGTGATATAAGGACATTTTCAAGGTCTCTCTCAAGAACTTTGGATTTGATTGTGTGACATGGGAGACACTAACACAGGACTGTTCAGCATAGCATGCCTACATCAGAAAGGGTGCTGTTCTCTATGAGCAAAGCAGAATTGAAACAGCCCAAAGGAGATGTAGGGTGTGCAAATTTGGAACATCCACTCCAAATATTCACACGGACTATCTGCGTCCAATTTGTGATAGAGCATTCTAAGCTTCTATTAGTCTGATCAGTCACAGTTGATACTTTGAAACTTGACTTTATCATGGTGATGTCATTTTGGTCCTCTGAGAATGAAGAATTGCAACAATTGTTGCAATTAAGAAGCAGAGTTGGAAGGCAGGGGAAGATGTAACTTAGAATACAGTTCTGCTGGAAAAGACACTATCCTAATGGCGGGGGTGAGGCCATCCAAGTCTAAGAAATCATAATAACAGTGCATAATAGGTCCCATTTTAAATGCCTTCAAATTTCCAAGTGTTTGTCTCACAACAACTTTGCAAAAATGAAATCCTATGGTAAACTAGTCCCCAGGGACTTTTAAGTATGGCATAGATAAGTCAGTTTCATTACTGCTCATTGTGTAGTGGATAGTTTCCTTTCATACACATTTCTGTTCAACTTTAGCTGTAGCTTATACACTAAATTGATCTTTCCTCACACAATATGAACATATATCTATACAAAAACAGAAGATGGATCAATCATGATAAATACAAGAAAGAGGATTCTGGGAGAGATAGTTGTGCCATTCTTTCCACATACATCCTTAAGCTCTTTGCAAATAAAAGGCACTATGGGAAGTCCAAGGACATAATCACAAGAGAACAAAACAGTTCATGAATTCAAAAAGGTGACATGTTATTGGCTTGGTAGGACTTGGTTACAGTGATTCTGATTCCTCCTGAGAGGAATCTATAGTATCATAATAAAAGCATTACTCTTAGTGGAGGAATAAGTGTGGGAATTTTCCAGAATTGGAATTTATTTCTTAAATGACACTGAAGTTCTTATTTTTGAGTCAGACAAACTTCTGCACCCACCCACATTGTCTTTGAGGTTAGGCAATTTCCAAGAAGTAGCACAATGTCATTTTTCACCTCTCCAGTTCCAAAGTCTGACACATAAAAGGCGTTAAATAAATGTTCGTTAAATTGTATTGAAGATCGATGGAGTTGTAATTTGCTCCTTCCTAAACATTTCAAGTTTGCTTTGTTTATTTCCCATACTTATATTCTGATACAGACATTTGAGATCAAATATAATATTCCTAACCCTCTCTTCCCAGGTGTTGTATTCTGTTAGTTATGAACTCCCAAGCCGGCTTCCTTTGGCACCTTCCAAAATCTCCAGAATCTCCTCCCTGTCACAGCCACTCAATTTCGTAACAAGCAGCAATCAGCAATATTCAGTTCACCTGTTCCCACCTGTTTCTGCACCTGTTTTCTGGTGCTCCTGAGTCATTTAATCATTTAATTATCTGCAGACTTTTGACATCTCTGCTATTGCTGTATTGTATTGGCATTTGACTTTTCAGGCATCTATATCTTTTCTCCCCAAATATATTACAGGTGTTTAAAGGGATAGGGACAAAGCTTTTTTACATCTTTGTATTATCCATTGCAGTTAGCATAAGATTATGCACATAGTAGGAGTTTAGTGAATGAAAGCATTAAGGATATAATGAAAAGCTTACTGGATTAGCAGTCATATGAGGAGTTCCAGTCACAGTCATTCTACTTTGGGGCTAAGCCAGTTTCCTCTTTGGTAAAAAGGAGTTTAAACTATGTAATAGGTTCATAAGACTTGGTGTTGGAAGGGTCTTTGAAGATCAGCTACAACAGTAAATTAATCAATTAATTACAAAAGATCAATCAAGAGTCTACTGTGGGAGGTGCTGGATATTTAGACAAAAAGAAGCAGTCTTTGCATGTAAGGAACTTGCATATTTTAGAATCCTCCTCATTTTGTAATTGACCTCCCTCATTTTACAGAGGAACAGAGGCAGTGGTGTGTAAAAATAAATATTTAATGACCCACTCTCTAAGAAAAAAAGGAAAAAAGACTCCATGACACACTTTCAAGTTTAGCTTACATTATTAAAATTTTCTCGAACTTCTTAAGTTTAGAAAGTCGACAAACAATAAAGCCTCAATTTGTAGCATTTGGTGATTTCCAAGGCATTAATCTTACACAGAAAATTTAATAATTGTCTCTCCTCAGACATTTTTAAGTGACTCTAGTAAACCCTGGACAGAGGGTGTTTCCAGTGTATGGATTCCAAGGCTCAAGTGAAGATGATGAACTAGGGTATGGTAGAGTGGAGTCTGGAGAGGAACAAGATATGACTGACCTGAACATTCTGTCTAACTTGTAACCTCACAACCCTTCTGTTGTAGATGAAATGGACTCTTAACAATTGTAAAATTATTGGATTGTTTCCTCTTCTTTACTGCCCTGAAAAGGGAATATTTTCTTATTGAGAGAACAAACCTCAGGTCTATGGAAAATATTCCACAAACCCTTTTTTCCTTAGTTGATTGCCCTCTTGCTAAATCCCTTCCTCTTCTGTGAAATGTTTTACTTACCTATCCCAAGATGCTGCAGAATGATGATGATTGACTGTGTAGTCTAACCTGTCCTGAAATGCTATTTAGGAAAAAAGAAAAGAAAAAATCTGCACCCTAGGAAACTGAAGTTGCTACAAGTGAGAGGTCTTCCATTGCCTGCCAATGAAATGTTTTGGTTTTGGTTGGGGAACATAAGTTATTTTTTTCCCTTAGTTGTTCATCTTTATGGTCACAAGAAACAAAATACAACAAATTTTCAAATTGAATTGAATGAGAATAAAAACAAAAAGCTTTCATACCATGAAAATAATGAACAATAGAACAGCTAAGTTATGGGCAGGCAAACCACACACACATACACACATGCACGCACATACAGAGACAGAGAGCACAGAGTGAATTGAATAGGATGGGACCATATCTTAAAAGAAATTAAGGTAAATGGTGAGAGAGAAATGTAGTGGGAGGAGAGAGGGTGAAATGGAATGGGGTAAATTATATCACATTCAAGAGGCAAACAGGACTTTTTAGTGGAGGGAAAAAGAGGAGAGCTGAGAAAAAAACATGAAGTTTACCCTCATCACATTTGACTAAAGGAAGGAGTAAAATGCACACTCATTTTGGTATGAAAACCTATCTTACAGTACAGGAAAGGGAGGGATGATGGCAGGGAGGGCAATGGGAGAAGGGAGCAATTTGAATTCAACACTTGGGGAGGGACAGGATCAAAAGACAGAATAGAAACAATAGGGGGCAGAAAAGGATGGAGGGATATACAGTAAGTCTTACACAACACAACTGTTATCGAAGTCATTTGCAAAACTACACAGATTTGGCCTATATTGAATTGCCTGCTTTCCAAAGGGAACGGGTGGAGAGGGAGGGATGGGGAGAATTTGGAACTCAAAGTTTTAGGAACAACTGTTGAGTATTGTTCTTGCTACTAGGAAATAAGAAATACAGTTAATGGGGGATAGAAAGTCATCTGGCCCTATAGGACAAAAGAGAAGATGGGGACAAGAGAAGGGAGGGATGATAGAAGAGAGGGCAGATTGGTGATAGGGAAAATTAGCATGCTCGGTGTATTGGGTGGGGGGAGGGGACAAAAGGGGAGAAAATTTGGAACCCAAAATTTTGTGAAAATGAATGTAAAAAGTTAAATAAATTTTTATTAAAAAAAATAAATGAAGTTCTGATTTGTAACATTTGCTGATTTCTAAGGTACAAGTGCTCATACTAAAAATTTAACAATAGCTCTCAAGAGCTGGTATGAATTGACTCCAATACACCACTGGGAGAAGTCATTGCAGAGAAGATGTCCACATTACTCATCAGCATCACCAGCAATTGCTGCAGATAGCCACAGGAGACCAGAGAGTAACAGCACAAACCACCCAGAATACCAGTTTTATTTTCAGTCCATTCCTCATAATCATGATTAGTGAGGCAACTCCTACAGGCAAGGGGTCAGTCATCCTCGCTGACTGCCAACCAAGGGCCATGCACAAACCAAGCAAGCCAGCCTAGCTGAAGTAGCGTGGTACCCTGAGGGAGAGATAAGAGGCAGTGTGTGCCAGTTAAGTCAGACGTCACCACCTTGACTATCACTTCCCTATAGACACTGATGGAGATATCATAGGATGCTTAACATAATTACCTTTGGAATATCAGTGCTTCCAGCCCAGTACCCTCAGCTATTGTCTGTGAAAGCAACGTCTGGCAAGTATTCCTGCAGGTGCTGCAGTCACACTACAGAAAACCTAGTCAGGAAAGTTCTTGCCACCAAAGTCATAAGCATTGTCAAAAGGTTCTCCATCAGAAACTTAAGTCACTTTTATCAATAGAACTGACATTAAATAAGAGGTATTACACTCTGTTTAGCCACTGAACCCTAATGGATGATGGGATTTTCGATCTGACTGGCAGCTGAAACATTCTATACAATGTTGTCTTCTCCATTAGAACATGAGTTCCTTGAGAAAAGGAACTATCTTTTGTAACTGTATCTCCATCACTTAGTATAGTGTTGCACATAAGTGCTTAATAAATGTTTAATTCATTCATTCATTTAATCATTCATTTGTTGGTTCATTCATTCATTCATTCATTCATTAAAGGAGATGACTAAAACCCTAGTTTTTATGCACAATTGGAAAGAGGTATGTCTGGCTAAGAGCTATAACTACTGACTCAAACACTTCACAGTTGTTCATTAATTACAGCTTTCCTTGTTTCCAACCTCATCCCATATTTTTTAAAGAAATCATTACATATAAGCTACAAAACATGAGACTACCAGTAATCCCTCCAAATGTAAGTCAAATATATGTTTATGTATTTCATAAACAAGACTTCACAGCTTGTATCACAATAATATTCTATAAACATTTACAAGAAAAAGATATATTGACTAAGAGCAAAAAGTTTTACCAAGAAGTCTAAGAATATAAAAGGCAACTCAATGCAGATTATGAATTATCGAACAAGCCATCATATATCACAATAACATTTACATTGTCTTTATTATCTCAAAGCTTTTAGCTCTATTCTGTATTTATGTATACGTATATTTATTTATATATTATAAATACATAAAATAGACATAAATATAGTGAAAATGCCAGAATATTTGATGTCTACATGGAAAACTATTTTCTAATTAAAGTATGCAGAAAAATGATGTCAACAACAATTGATATTAACCATGACCTTGTTCAAGGGTATAGTTTAAACCCATTTTTATCTCTCACAAACAGAACTTACAAGTAAGTAAGGCTTCCAAGTAAAGAGAGGAAAAACCAAAATAATTTGCTGGACATTTCTTGTATGAGGATATCTCTTCAGCTCCACCAAATACATATATAGAGTTTCTTTTCATGGAATCTGGCTTTTATAATAATAAAAGAGTTATTTTGACTTGATAAGTGTAAAATCACTAATGTACATGAAAACACGGAGATTGAAGATTTCAAATTTGAATTTCTAGTTGAAATTGAACAAATGGATAAAAGTGGCAAATAAAAAATATCTTGGTATTCTCAAGGTAAGACACATTGAATTTAAAGCTATTAAAGAGAAAACATGCTGAGAAACATTGGGAGATTTACCGGAATCCTGAAATCAAAGCTGAATGGGTAAAACACACTGAAAGCAATCAACACCTGCACAATACCCATAAGAACGTACACTTTTGAAACTAGAAAATGTGTCAAAACAGACCTAGAAAGTATCCTACAAAAATAGCATGAAACGGTTGCTCTTAATACATTACTTTAAGGTTTGCAATGTACTTCACATTCGTTAGCTTCTTTGATCCTCACCACAATCATTTAAGATAGGTACTGTTAGTACGCCCATTTCATAAATGAGGAAACAGAGGCTGAGAGGGATTGATTGATTTAGCCAGAGCCATACAGCTAATCAGTGTCTGAAGTGGAGATTGAACTCAGGTCTTCCTGACTCCAAGTCTGTCAATGCTATCCACTATGCTGCCTACATGCTAAAATCTATTAACTCATATGTGATTGAAATATAAGGTCAATCAACCTGAGGTAGCAATAGAAAAAAGTAAAAATCCTTGCCATAAGGGAGGAAGAAAATTGATAGATGTTCTCATAAAACATTACAAATAAGTCACAGAGTACATAATACTTAGGAGCAATCACAAATCACCATGTTGAGCAATAATAAAGATATCTTACACACATGTACACACACATACACACACACACACTCTTTTGAATTGTTCTAATGTAACTAAAAGTATTTGTCTCTAGATGAAACCTTAGATCCAAGAGGGGAATCCAAGGCAATCTTTGGGCAACATATGCAAGAAGTCAACAAACAATCCAAAAATATTCTGACAAAGAATCGTTGAACAAACACAGCTGGGTTATTAAGAAATTTGAAGAATAGAGATACTATTGGTGGTAATTCAGGATTACATCCTTAGTACTAAAAATTATAGAAGAAAATTCCTTATGCAACATGGATTTTGTGAGTCATGCAGATTATGCAATAAAATGGCAGAAACTGTACAGTATATCACTTACAGGCAGAAAAAAATTTATTACCTATCAAATACCTAGCAAGACACAACCAGGTAGGCAGAATTCCACTACAGAAATTGACGGAAAATGAATTTTCACCCAACAGAGATATCAAAACTCATTGAAAACTCAGTAGCAAACTGTACAAGAACTAGGCCATTATTACTGACTGAATTATTGCCCACAATTGTCCAGATAAAATATTAATATATAAATATTTAACAATAATATTTTAATAGATATCTCCATACCAAATATTCGTAATTTCCATGCTCTGTGGGATGCTTTCCAAATATAGAAATGTAGCAAAAGAGATTACAATTATGTGAGAAAAGGAAGAGGTACATATCATTTCCTCTATACTATCAGCTATTTGAGCTATACTAAAAATGCTTTCAATAAGTCTAAAGAATATAAGTTTACATTTTAATATCTTCATTCAACTTTACAAAGAATAATTTTCATCCAATAGCCCATACAACACTCTTCCAGGGACTTGTCTCTGGACCATTTCTATCTGAATTCTAATTAATAAGATGAGAGAAAGAAAATAACAATAACTTCCATTTCTATTATATTTCAAATTTTAA
The DNA here is from genome assembly GCA_023548195.1 of Bettongia penicillata ogilbyi. Classification (NCBI taxonomy): domain Eukaryota; kingdom Metazoa; phylum Chordata; class Mammalia; order Diprotodontia; family Potoroidae; genus Bettongia; species Bettongia penicillata. Next base: position 1,463,013 of record JAJHZJ010000171.1, on the reverse strand, counting down.
AAGTGTTATCCGAGCATTAATTCTATGAAATAAGTAGAACAAGGATTATTTTTCTACCTTATAGATGAAGAAACTGAGGCTTTGCGATTTTAAGTAACATGCCTAGGTTCATAAAATCAGTAGCTCAGACCTGGGGTACGAGTTCAGGTGATGAGTGATCTATTAAATTACTTTTCAACTACTGATATCCTATCAAGATTTTGTAAAATTCTTCCTCCATAAACCAAACCCAAGTTTACATCCAAAACTTCTCTGAGCCCATGCAGCTCCTTAGTCTTTGATTAATGGAGACTATTTATAATGAGTCAGTGCTTAGGAAGCATAATAGATAATCACTAATGAAATTGTTTCAGATCTTGTCTCTAGAGAAACATCTATGTTCAACGATGAATACCCCAAGTCACACAAAGTTATATCTGATCCCTTTTTCTGGGCTACCACATTTTCCTAAAACAATGTCATAAGTAACTGGGGATTTAATCATGAGTAGCATGGTATAAGGAGAAACAACAGAGAGCCTGAGCTCCAGAAAACTGTTACTGAAGCAAAGACTTGAACAGCTGTTACAAATGTCTCAAGAGCCTGAAAAGAAGTCAGTGATTTTCAAAGATTTGTCTTTAATCACTTGAAAGTCCTGTCACATTAGAACCATTTCCAACATGAAAGCCTCCCTGGAGCACCTGATGATGCAAACAGATGCTCCCCATTGACTGTCAATCACAGAAACCTTAAGTGAGCCATTATTTTCCCCTACTGGGCCAGAATTTAAGCTGCTTACTTTTTGACAAGCCCTGAAAGCTATGAGGGAGTCCTAGTGCTAAAAGAGGGAAAGGTCTCCTGGTCTGAGCTGCTGTCACTAATTCAGATCCCCAACAACTAATTTCTAGAGGAGTACAATAATAACTGGACAGGTGTGTCATAAGGAGTGAGTGTCCTGTCACTAGCTCATGGAGTCATTAATTACTGAGTCCTTGCATATTATATGATCCAACCCTATCATCGTATAAGTGAGAAAGTTGAAATTCAAGCTGTGATGGATAGTAGTCCTATACAAACAATAAATACCGTTTTGGCATGTAGAAGTATATAACACACTAGACATGGAGTTAGGAAAAAATAGATTCAGATCCTACCTCAGACACATATAGAACTCTGACCTTGAGAAAGTCACTTATATCTCAGTTTCTTCATCTGTAAAATGGGAACAATAATTCTTATACTATTGATTACTCTAGCACCAACTATAATCTCCTCTGTCATTTAAAACTGTTCACTACTTGGATTCTAAATGCCTTTTAACTTTATATACTTTATTCATTGCTCCTCCTTGTATATTCTACAGTCCAGTTAAAATTAGTCTATTTGCTACCCACCCCCCACATTTTCATCAAACAGAAAGACAGATGAGACAGAGGAATAGAAAGAGACAGTCAGAGATAGGAGTAAGGGAGGGATGGAGAGAGAATGGAAAGAGGTAGGAGAGAGAAGGACAGAGAGAGAGAGATAACATGACATAATGGTTAAGGTGCTGTACTTTAAGTCAGGAAGACCTTTTAAACCTATCCTAAATATTTCTTAGATGTGTGACCCTGGACTAATGTTTCTCCTTTCTATGACTGTTTCCTTATCCATACAATGAGGAGGTTGGTTTCATTTATCTATCTTCAGTTCTTAATCTAGATATAGTTCCTCCATCTAGGACTCATTTTGTTTAACCACCTCATGTTATAGATAGGGACCTATGCCGCCAAAAGTTAAGTTACTTCCCAAGTTCCAGTAAGTTGCTAAGCTGAGATTTGAGCTCAGGCTGCACAAAGATGACTTCTCCTGAGGTCCCTTATAGAAAGGTATAATGCAAGACAAGATACATTGAAGGAGTTGGAATTTCAAATATTCTCTTCCAATAAAGAACACAGATGGAAACCTGATGGTGACTTAGATGTCTTATAAAGCTGCCTGAAGGATAGGGGGGAGAGGGAGAGAATACGCATTTATATAGTGCCTATTATGTGCCAAGCTACTGTGCTAAGAATTATTTTTAAAAGAAATATCTCATTTGATTCTCACAACAACCTTGAGAGATAGGTACTATTGTTACCCTTATTTTAAAGTTTATGAAACTGAGGCAAAAGCCATGGATCACAGAACTAGTGTCTACATTGGGAATTGAACTCAAGTTTTCCTGATTCCAAGCCTACGGTTGTGACCATTACATCACTTGATCTCACAAATATGTGGTGATTTGTCATAGTTAAACAGCTGGCAGAGCTGATACTTGGATCCAAGACTCTATCCAAATTTCATAATACCTAAAGAATCAGAAAAAAACTCATAAATGTTAAAAATGTCATCTTACCCTTTTCTTTCAAAACTTTGAATCTTGACCAATTAGATTAATAGTATTAAGTGTATAACAATGAATATATTTGTCAGTAAAACTCCAAAATGATCCATGTCTTGAAAACATCAATAGAGGGAGTTTGAAATACATATGGATACAGAAATTCTCTCGTTGATTTGGAGACACTTTCCTGGAAAAAAAAAAGAATGTATTTTATATTACTTCTCATTCTAATCATTTATCCATTCATTTAACAACTGTGTGTTAACACCTCTTCAGGGCAAACCACAGTACAAGATGCTGAATAAATACAAAGATCATTAAGACATGCTTCTTTTTTTTTAACATACAATATCTTTTTTTTTTTATAAAGGAGTTAGATTCTATTTATTTATTTATTTTAGTTTTCATCATTCATTTCCACAAAATTTTGAGTTCCAAATTTTCTCCCCATCTCTCCCCTCCCGTCACCCAATAATGCCTTGCATTCTGATTACCCCTTCCCTCAATATGCCCTCCCTTCTATTACACCCATCCTTTCCTTTATCCCCATCTTCTCTCTTTTCTTGTAGGGCAAGATTAAATTTTATGCCCTATTACTTCTTATTCCCAGTTGTATGAAAAAACAATTCTAAACATTTGTTCCTAAAACTTTGAGTTCCAACTTATCTCCCTTCCTCCCTCCCCACCCATCCCCAGTGAGAAGGCAAGCAATATGTATAGTTTTGCAAGACTTCCATAATAGTCATGTTGTGAAAGACTAACTATATTTCCCTCTATCCTATCCTGCCCCCCATTCATTCTATTCTCTCTTTTGACCTTGTCCCTCCCCAAAAGTGTTCACTTCTAATTACTCCCTCCTCCCATTTGCCCTCCCTTCTATCATACCCCTCACTCTACTTGTTCCCTTCTCCCCTACTTTCCTGTAGTGTAAAGATAGCTTTTCATACCAAATTGAGTATGTTATTCCTTCCTTAAGCCAAATGTGAAGAGAGTAATTTTCACTTTTTCCCTCTCACCTCCTCCCTTTTCTCCTCCATTTTCTTGCCTCTTTTATGAGAGATAATTTGCCTCATTCCATTTCTCCCTTTCTCCTTCCAATATATTCCTCTCTTATCCCTTAGTTTTATCTTTTAGATGTCATACCTTCTTATTCAACTCACCCTGTGCTCTCTCTGTCTCTTTCTATAAATGTGTGTGTGTATGTGTGTAATCCCTCCAACTACCCAAATATTCATAAAAGTCTCAAGAGTATAAATATTATCTTTCCATATAGGAATGTAAGCAGTTCAACTTTAGAAAGTCCCTTATGATTTTTCTTACCTGTTTACCTTTTCATACTTCTCTTCATTCTTGTGTTTGAAAGTCAGAGTTTCTATTCAGTTCTGCTCTTTTCATCAGGAATGTTTAAAAGTCTTCTATTTCATTGACTGACCATTTTTCCTCCTGAAGTATTATACTCAGTTTTCCTGGGTAGGTGATTCTTGGTTTTAATCCTAGGTCCTTTGCCTTCTGGAATAGCATATTCCATGCCCTTTGATCCTTCAATGTAGAAGATGCTAGATCTTGTGTTATCCTGATTGTACTTCTGCAATACTGGAATTGTTTCTTTCTAATTGCTTGCAATATTTTCTCCTTGACCTGGTAACTCTGGAATTTGGCTACAATGTTCCTAGCAGTTTCTCTTTCTGGATCTCTTTCAGGAAGTGAAATCCGAGGTCCAATCATAATCCCTCTCCTGTTAACTGATGTAGAGAATCCTGGGGAAAGGAGGAAGTGTCCTTTACCATTTCAGGTCAAGTCATCAAGTCAAGAAGCATCTATCAAGTGCTTATTATATTCCAAGATCTGTGCTAAGTGCTCAAAATACAAGGAAAGTCCCTGTTCTCAAGGATTTCATATTCTAATAGGGTAGATATATCAACAACTATGGACAAATAAAATATATTACAGGACTATGGAGGTAAATCTCAGAGCAAAAGCCTTAGACATAAAGAGTATCTGGAAAGACATCTTGCCACCAATTCGAAGAAAATTAGTGAATCCAGAAAATAGAAATGAGGAGGAGTATTCCAGGAATGGCATGGGGTCTAGAGGAAGGCCAGTGAAAAAGCATGGAGTGAGTAGATGGAGTGTGGTATGTAAAGAAGAGTGAGGAGTTCAGCATTGCTGAATTATAAAATCTCTAAGAGTGAACAAAGGATAAGAAGACCGGAAAGTTAGGAAGGGGCCTGTCTGTAATGGGCTTTAAAAGTCAAACATTAGATATTATATTTGATTCTGGAAGTGACACAGAGAACTCTGGAGTTTATTAAATAGGAGCTGACATTTTGGAAAGATGGCTTTGCTAGCTGAGTTGAGAATGGACTACTGTAGGAATAGTTGAGGGAGGCAGAGACATAAGTAGGCTATTGTCATAGTCTAGACATGAGGGGATGAAGATTTGCACCTGGGTGATGGCAGTATCATTGATAGGAGTTGGCAACAGACTATATGTAAGGGTTGAGAGAGTGGGAAGGGTCAAGAAAAATAGTGGGTTTGTGAAGCTGGTTAACTGGAAGGATGCCTTCTTTACAATTTATAATCTTAGAATATTGTGTGGGGCATTGAAAGATAAAATAATTTGCTGTGTGCCACAACTAGTATATATCAAAGTTAAGACATGAACCCAGGTCTTCCTGGCTCTCCTACCCACTATATAACAATGCCTCTCATCTTGTGGCACAAGACATTAAAAGAAACAAACAAACAAACAAAAAAACCTACTTCAATGGATTAATTCACTAATGTTGCTAATATTCCACCCGAAAAGGTAAATCACCATTTTATATATCTTATTATCCTGAGGTTTTTGCCCATTTCTTTCCAGGAATCTTTTAGAGAATTGTGGGATGTCACCAACTCCCTACTTCCTTTGGCAACATTACAATTCACAAATGGTGCTAACTTAATGGTTTTGTCTTTAAACCTATTAGCCCTTAGAATTCATAGTTAAAGGGGTGGAGCCAAGATGGCGGAGTAGAAGGACGCACGTATACGAGCTCCAACCCACAGCCCATAGAATTAATGTAAAAAGAGACCCCCATAACTTCTGGACCACTGAAAGGGGTACAGAAACGGAGTGGAAGAGATTTCCGTGCCAGAGAGCCCTGGAGACCTATCCCCAGGGTCCGTCGCGCCTCAGAAAGCGGACACCACCCCAGTGCTGCCCTGGCCGCGGCCCCAGAGAAGCTGACCCAAGCAGGCTTCAGGGACGGAAACTCCGGCAGCTGGGAAAGTCCCTCTGCCCACAGAAGCTACAGGTCAGTGAGAGAGACAGCTGGCTGGCTGAGGGGAGTGGGGTGTCTCTGTGACTCGGGCCCCCTCGGGAGGAAGCGTCGGCGGCAGAGATGGGGGCAGGAAGCAGCAGAGGCAGAGGTGTGGGCGGCAGTGGAGGCAGCAGCAGCGGAGGCAGCCCGGCACTCCCCCAGCAGCAGGCAGGATCTTCATTACTGAAAGTCTCTGCATAAACAACCTGAGGGAGCTGAGCCTGGGAGACGGCCCTGCCCCACCCTGCTCCACTACTGAAGGCCTCTGCATAAAGCCCCTGAGGGAACTGAGCCTGGGAGGTGGCCCTGCCCCCACCCCAGCACCAGAACTAAAGGTCACATTGATTAGCGGCGCGAAAAGCCCATTTGAATCTCAGAGCCCAAGCACTAGCTGGGCGGATCTAGGCGGGGGTGGACAGGAATCTCAGAAGTCAAGTAACTGGCTGGCAAAATGCCTAGAAAAGGGAAGAAAAATAAGACTATAGAGAGTTTTTTTCCAACAAATGCAAATGATCCCGACATTCAGATCTGATGACGAGGACGTATTCTTGCCATCAGGGAAAGACGTGGAGGGTGGGGTCTCAGTACCCCAGACACCCCACTGGGATGTCAGGTGGGCTCAGGCCTTGGAAGAGCTCAAAAAGGATTTTGAAAAGCAAGTTAGACAGGTGGAGGAAAAACTGGGAAGAGAAATGAGAGAGATGCAAGAAAAGTATGAAAAACAGGTCAATACCTTGGTAAAGGAGACCCAAAAAAATGCTGAAGAAAATAACACCTTGAAGAATAGGCTCACTCAATTGGCAAAAGAGGTTCAAAAAGCCAATGAGGAGAAAAATGCTTTCAAAAGCAGAATTAGCCAAATGGAAAAAGAGATTCAAAAGCTCACTGAACTTAATAGTGCTCTCAAAATTAGAATAGAACAGATGGAGTCTAATGACTTTACTAGAAACCAAGAAATCACAAAACAAAACTAAAAGAATGAAAAAATGGAAGAGAATGTGAAATATCTCATGGGAAAAACAACTGACCTGGAAAATAGATCCAGGAGAGACAATTTAAAAATTATGGGACTACCTGAAAGTCATGATCAAAAAAAGAGCCTAGACATCATCTTCCATGAAATTATCAAGGAAAACTGCCCTGACATTCTAGAACCAGAAGGCAAAATAAGTATTGAAAGAATCCATCGATCACCACCTGAAAGAGATCCAAAAAGAGAAACTCCTAGGAACATTGTGGCCAAATTCCAGAACTCCCAGCTCAAGGAGAAAATCTTGCAAGCAGCTAGAAAGAAACAATTCCAGTATTGTGGAAATACAATCAGGATAATTCAAGATCTAGCAGCTTCTACATTAAGGGATCGAAGGGCATGGAATAGGATATTCCAGAAGTCAAAGGAACTCGGACTCAAACCAAGAATCACCTACCCAGCTAAACTGAGTATAATACTTCAGGGGAAAATATGGTCTTTCAATGAAACAGAGGACTTTCAATCATTCTTGATGAAAAGACCAGAGCTGAAAAGAAAATTTGACTTCCAAACACAAGAATGAGAAGAAGCATGAAAAAGTAAACAGCAAGAGAAGTCTTAAGGGACTTACCAAAGGTGAACTGTTTACATTCCTACATGGAAAGGCAATATTTGTAACTCTTAAAACTTTTCAGTATCTGGGTAGTGGGTGGGACCACACACACACATGTACACGCATGCACAAACACACACATACACACATGCACACACATACAGAGACAGAGAGCACAGAGTGAATTGAATAGGATGGGATCATAGCTGAAAAGAAATTAAGGTAAATGGTGAGAGAGAAATGTAGTGGGAGGAAAGAGGGTGAAATGGAATGGGGTAATTATATGTCATTTAAGAGGCAAGTAGGAGACTTTTTAGTGGGGGGAAAAAGAGGAGAACTGAGAAAAAAAAAACAATTAGTTTACCCTCATCACATTTGAGTAAAGGAAGGAATAAAATGGACACCCATTTTGGTATGAAAACCTATCTTACAGTATAGGAAAGTGGGGGAGAAAGAGATAAGCAAGGGGGGGGGATGATGGAAGGGAGGGCAAAGGGAAGAGGGAGCAATTTGAAGTCAACAGTTGGGGAGGGATAGGATCAAAAGACAGAAGAGAAACAATGAGGGGCAGGGTAGGATGGAGGGTAATTTAGTTAGTCTTACACAACACGACTATCAGGGAAGTCATTTGTAAAATTACACAGATATGGCCTATATTGAATTGCCTGCCTTCCCAAAGGGAATGGGTGGGGAGGGAGGGATGGGAGAAGTTGGAACTCAAAGTTTTAGGAACAACTGTTTAGTATTGCTGTTGCTACTAGGAAAGAAGACATACAGTTAATGAGGAATAGAAAGTCATCTGGCCCTACAGGAGAAAAGAGAAGATGGAGACAAGAGAAGGGAGGGATGACAGAAGAGAGGGCAGGTTGGAGATAGGGAAAATTAGATGCTTGGGGTATTGGGGTGGGGGGAGGGGAGAAAAGGGGAGAAAATTTGGAACCCAAAATTTTGTGAAAATGAATGTAAAAAGTTAAATAAATAAATAAACAAACAAACAAACAAAAAGGAATTCATAGTTAAACACTAACATCTTCCGTCTATGTCAATGGGATGATGGTAGTGGAAAAACCTCTCCCTTTCCCCTCCAAACTCCTGTCAATCACATGATCCACAATGGCTCATGGAAAATCCTAGACATGGGGCACAAGTAGGAGTCTCTTGATTCAGAACTGTTAAATCTGGAGGAGAATATGGATTACTTAATGGGGCTTATATTCTGTTCCTTCCAAAGTGGCATCTTCCTGGCAGAGTTCCATGTATATATATATATATATATATATATATATATATATATATATATTTAATGACCATCTTAGGTGATAGAACTGAAAGGTGACACATGACTGAGTTTGTGGCATGGTTTGACCTGAGCTAGGTCAACTTCTGAAGTTTGGCATTTGACTTTGTTCTTCTGTCATTTTCCTGCATAACACTGGCAGGTTTTACTACCAATCCCGCCCCCCCTTAAAAAAAATTTGAAAAGTCACCAAACCTACTGATCTAAATGTCTATTTCTCTCTATTACCTTTCTTTTGGGTGGTACAGGAGAGCTTTAGGATTCTATCCTCTTTCCTAATTGAACAGGGAGGCATGGTTTAGAACTTTTTCTCATATATTTCCCCTCTATTTCCCATAGACCCTCCCCTTTTCTCTCTCTCTTCTTGCCTGTCTTTCTGCCTCTATTTCTGCCTGCTTACCTTTCTGACTGTCTTTGCCTCTCTTTACCCTTTCTGTATCTGTACCTGCACTTGTATGTGCATCTGTCTCTTTCTTTGCCTCTGTCCCCGGCAGTCTGTCTGTCTCTTTTTGCTCTACTCTTAGAAATGCATATTGACACAATCCATAAACGTCCAAATGAGACTGAGAGGTAATAGGATTCCATCCTCTTTATAGAAATAATTTATACTTCATATATTTAACATCATGTAAAGGATTCTGTTTTGATTATATAAAAATAATTATTTATTGACTTGTTTGCTGTTGAGTTTCTGACTCTCCCAATAATCCATGTACTAGGTAATTCAACTATATTGGTATGCTTATAATTGAATTAAGAATTCCCTTACAATCTATATTACAATAATTTCTACTACATGCCTCACTCTCTAAAACAAAATTGTGTGAGTTTTTGGTGAGTTCAGGTTTGCTGCTGTGCAAAGAACAAAACATAAAGATCCCAAAACATTTATGTATCTATCAGCCTCAATAGCTGAAGGAAGTTGGAAGTGGAAGGATTTTCCACCCTCCTCAGTTTCTTTAACAGAGGTTCTATTCAATGATTCTAGAATCTTCCTTTTGTTTTCATGATACTACATGAGTACCAGGGCAACTTTGAAGGATGTTTCCATGCTTTTCTTTATTCTCATTACATAACCAAACCACCTCCTTTTCTGGACATACATTTCTTTGATTATAGTTTTGTGCTTCTTTTCATATAAAATTTAGCACTTATAATATGTTATAGCTGATTGCTATCCATTCACATCTTTTCGTTGCCCTTTGAATAATTCAGATGTGAGTTCTTTGAGGATCATGGAATTATGTAATATGGAACATTATAGTATTACCAGCATATTATTTTTTAAAATATAGGTAACATTTCAGGAAAAAGTTTCAGTTCACTGAAAGCATAAAACAATTTACTTAATGTAATCCAATCCACTTATATTCTTCCATTACTTTTTTAAAATTATTAATTTATTTTAAGTTTTCAACATTTATTTCCGCAAAATTTTGAGTTCCAAATTTTCTCCCCATCTCTCCCCTCCCCCCACCCCAAAATGCCTAGCATTCTGATAACCCCTTCTACCAATCTGCGTTCCCTTCTAACATCCTTCCCCTCCCTTATCCCCATCTTTTCTTTTGTCCTGTAGTGGAAGATGAATTTCTATACCACATTACCTGTATTTCTTCTTTCTCAGTTGTCTGCAGGAACATTCCTCAACATGTTCCTCAAATTTTGAGTTCCAACTTCTCTTCCTTTCTCCCTCCCCACCCATCCCCACTGAGAAGACAAGCAATTCAATATAGGCTATACATGTTTAGTTTTGCAAATGACTTCCATAATAGTCATGTTTGTAAGACTAATTATTTCCCTCCATCCTATCCTGCCCCACATTTGTTCTATTCTCTCTTTTGACCTTGTCCCTCCCCAAGAATGTTTACTTCTAATTGTTCTCTCCTTTCATTTGCCCTCCCTTCTATCATCCCCCCACCCTGATTATCCCCTTCTCCCCTACTTTCCTATATTGTAAGATAGGTTTTCATACCAAATTGAGTGTGCATGTTATTGCTTCCTTGAGCCAAATGTGATGACAGTAAGCTTCACTTTTTCCCTCTCACCTTCCCCCCTTTTTCCCTCCATTGAAAAGACTTTTTCTTGCCTCTTTTATGAGAGATAATTTGCCCCATTTCTCCCTTTCTCCTTCGAATATATTCCTCTCTCACCCTTTAATTTTTTTTAGATATGATGCCCTCCTATTCAACTCACTCTTTGCTCTGTCTCTGTCTTTGTCCCTCTCTCTCTCTCTCTCTCTCTCCTCTCTCTCTCTCTCTCTCTCTCTCTCTCAGTGTGTGTGTATGTGTGTGTGTGTATAATTCCAACTAGCTAGATATTGTGAAAAGTTTCAAGAGTTACAAATATTATCTTTCCATGTAGAAATGTAAACAGCCAAACCTTAGTAAGTCCCTTATGATTTCTCTTTTCTGTTTACCTTTTCATGCTTCTCTTGATTCTTGTGTTTGAAAGTCAAATTTTCTTTTCAGCTCTGGCCTTTTCATCAAGAATGCTTAAAAGCCCTCTATTTCATTGAAAGACAATTTTTTCCCCTAAAGTATTATACTCAGTTTTGCTGGGTAAGTGATTCTTAGTTTTAATCCTAATTCCTTTGACTTCTGGAATATCATATTCCAAGCTCTTTGATTGCTTAATGTAGAAGATGCTATATCTTGTGTTATTCTAATTGTAGTTCCACAATATTCAAATTGTTTCTTCCTAAATGCTTTCAATATTTTCTCCTTGACCTGGTAACTCTGGAATTTGGCTACAGTGTTTCTAGAAGTTTCTCTTTTTTGATCTCCTTCAGGAGGTGATGGATGCATTCTTTCAATATTTATTTTGCTTTCTGATTCTAAAATATCAGGGCAGTTTTCCTTGACAATTTCATGAAAGAAGATGTCTAGGCTCTTTTTGTTTTTTGATCACAGCTTTCAGGTAGTCCCATAATTTTTAAATTGTCTCTCCTGGGTCTATTTTCCAGGTCAGTTGTTTTTCCAATGAGATATTTCACATTGTCTTCCATTTTTTCATTCTTTTGTTTTTTTTTTGTGATTTCTTGGTTTCTCATAAAGTCATTAGCTTCCATCTGTTCCATTCTAATTTTTAAAGAACGATTTTCTTCAGTGTGTTTGAACCTCCTTTTCCATTTGACTAATTCTCCTTTTTAAAGCATTCTTCTCCTTATAGGCTTTTTGAACCTCTTTTGCCAATTGAGTTAACCTATTTTTAGAGGTTTTATTCTCTTCAGCATTTTTGGGGGGGTCTCCTTTAGCAAGCAGTTGACTCACTTCATGATTTTCTTGCATCTCTCTCATTTCTCTTCCCAATTTTTCCTTCACTTCTATTACTTGATTTTCAAAATCCCTTTTGAGCTCTTCCATGGCCTAAGACCATTGAATATTTATTTTGGATGTTTGGGATACAGAAGTCTTCACTTTTATGTCTTTACCTGATGGTAAGCATATTTTTTCCTCATTCAAAAAGATGGGAGAAGATACCTATTCACCTAGAAAGTCACCTTCTATAGTCTTATTTTTTTTCTTATTTTGGGGGCATTTTCCCAACCAGTTACTTGACTTTGGGGTTCTTTATCAAGAGTAAGGTATACTTGAGATGTGTAAGATCTCAGTTCCTCCAAGGTGGCACAATCAAGCCTGCACACTGATCTGGGAGCAACCAGAAATTTTTGTGCCAAGAACCTGTGAGTAGTCAAATTTCCTCTCCATTAAAGCATCACCTCCAGCTCTGCCAAGCCAGAACTCAGGGCTGAGGTTCAGACTGGCTGATCAATTCCCCCAGGGGCTTTAAGATGAGGCCTCCTACAATGGATGTCAGCTACTGCCTCCTGTGGAAACCGCTGCCCACTGAGGCCTCTGCTGCCGCCTGGGGCCAGAGCTATGGGGAAGTGGGGGGCGGGGGGCTCTGCTCCCTTCTTGGTCAACTGAAAAAGCCATCTTACTGACCTTTGGCGCCTGTGGGTTGACTGATCTGGAAACTGCTTCTGCTACCACTGGAGATTCTGTCCCCAAGGCCTGCTCTGGCCCTCTTCCCTGTGCTGCACAGGTCAAGGCTGGGTTGGGCTCTGCTCTGTATCCATTGTGACAGACCTTTCCCATCAGACTTTCAAGTCACCTTGGGCTGGAAGTCTCCACTCGATCATTCTGTGGCTTCTGCTGCTCTAGAATTTGTTGAGAGTTATTTTTACAGGTATTTTAGGAGCTGTGTAGAAGACCTAGATTATATGTGTCTTTCTACTCTGCCATCTTGGCTCCTCCCCCTATTCTTCCATTTCTTTTGAGCCCATCTGATGGCCTATCTTCAGCATCTGATCAAGATGTATATACTGATAAATCAGCTTATTAATGAACATGCAGATTTAAGCTAAAGTTGAATTATCCTTTACATAGTTTATCCAGCAAATCATTACCTCAAAACCACACGAATCTATAAAAATGAAAGTAGAACTTCATTTTCTAGGGATAAGAGAACTGTTGAATGATTTTCCACAGAATAGTAACATGATCAGATTTACGAATAAGGGAGACTAAAGCAGTGGTGTTAAGAAAAAGTGATTGAAGAAAGAGGCTGAAATTAGAAACTAATTAGGAACTGCCACCATACTAAAGAAGTTATAATCCAAGTCTGTTCTTGAGTAATGTCATGGGAATAGAAAGGAAGAAACACAAGTGGGCAGCTAGATGGCCCAGTGGATAGAGGGCCAGACCTAAAGTCAGAAAGATACATCTCCTTGAGTTCAAATCTAGCCTCAGATCTTTATTAACTGTGTGACCCTGAGTAAGTCACTTAAACTTGTCTGCCTCAGTTTATTCATCTGTAAAATGAGGTGTGAAAGGAAATGACAAACCACTCTAGCAACTTGGGCAAGAAAACTCCAAATAGGGTCATAAAGAGTTGATTAGTATTGAATTACTATAGCAACACAAGTGAAAAATATTCCTAAAGTAAAATCAACTGGACATGTTAACTAACTTGATGAAAAAGATTATGGAGTTAATAAGGCAGAAAAACTTGTAGGTGACTGGTGAAAAGTTATACCTTTGAGATTAATTTTTAAGAGAAAGTGGGAGAAATTTAGGAAAAAGATGAAAGTTTTTACTCTGGATATGCTTAATTTGAGGGGTCTCAGGTGGTTGTCAGAAGTGATTTGGTGTAATGAAAAGAAGGCTAGATTTGCACTTGGAACATCTAGGTTCAAATCCCAGTTCTTCTTCTTATGACTTGTGTAACCTTGGTTAAATGACTTTCTTTCTTAGGACCACAATCTCCTCTTCTTCAAAAAATAAGAAGCATTAGATGACTTGAATGATTGTTCCCAAGTCTACATCTATGATTTTGCAGAGTGGGCATTTGAAGGCAAAGCCTTGAACTTAGGACGAAGTTTGGGCTTACTTGAGATGAGTTATATAGACTGAAATTTTTCATCATCACCATGATATTTGCCAATTTTTATCCTCTATAACTATGCAAGGTTAACTCCTGTGTGTTAATTTAGGAATATGTTTTCTACCTCTGAGATACTATGCCTATGATGAGAGTAAATTCCAACAATGGAGAGTAATGCCATGATTAGGGCCTCATAGTTCCTATATCAATGGTTCTGGAAGGCTTCAGGTAACTTAATAAGAGCCAGTTTCTAATTCACAATGCTCTCCAACAGAGCACCTAGGTAAAATTTACCAGAGTATAACAAGTTCCTTTTTTAATATTATTATGAAAGACAGCATGATCTGATAGATAGAGGGCCACTCAGAGTAAGGAAAAGTTGGATTTTAAATCTACCTCTGTGATGTGCAAGCTATGGGACCATAGGATGCTTCTTAACATTTTAGTGCCAAAAACAAGACTATGCTAAAGATGAGTTCCTGATCTGCATAGGTCTCATAAAAGGAATTCTCTCGTTTTGGGGCAGCTAGCTAGTGCAGTGGGTAAAGCACCAGTGTAGGAGTCAGGAGGACCTGAGTTCAAATCTCACCTCAGACACTTAACACTCACTATCTGTGTGACCTTGGACAAGTCACTTAACCCCAATTGCCTCATCCTGGGTCATCTCCAGTCACCTTGATGAATATCTGATCACTGGATTCAGATGGCTCTGGAGGAGAAGTGAGGCTGGTGACCTGCACAGCCCTCCCTCACTCAAAACAAAGTCAAGCCCAAGTCATGTCATCATTTCTCTGATGGCATGGTCTTCTTTGGCAATGAAGGACAAACACACCCTCTCTCATCTTAATGAAATCACAAGTCTGGATGAAAGAAGGGGAGCAGGATAGGGTTTAAATTTAGATTTGACAGTTATTAAATGCTTACTATATACTTTTCTCTTTGTTAGGGACTGAGAATGTGCAATATTGATTTTTTTTTTTCCAAAGCAGATGTTCATTACCTCAGGTCTGTGAAATAGATAGCTAGCTAGCTAGATGGATAGATGATAGATATACTTCAATATAATTGGTTTCCTTTGTATTCCTATGTACTGTATTTTATTTTATACCTTTAAAATGTGATTCTGAAAAAATATCCATAGGCTTTTCCTGACTTCCAAAGGTTATTGCAAAAAGCAAAATTAAGAACCTTAATCCAGAAGGAACAGTGACAACAGAAGATATACTTGTAGCAAATATTTCAAATGCATATAGGAAACACACTGGAGAGTTTGAAAAGCATTCTTGTTGAATGACTGAGAAATTGTAGACAGTTTGTGGAGAGTTTGTATGGTTATCTGTACAGGAGGCTATAGTAGGAATTCCTCCATAGATTGTGAAGAGGCCATAGATATCTCAGGTAACTTCTAGGCCTACGAGTCTGTGATCCTTCAATGAGAATCTCTGTTCTCAAAGTAAATGTGATAAAATCAAATGACTTTCCTAAAGCTAGTAAGTACTGGAGTTAGAATTTGAACTCAATGTTCTTCTCATTACACAACATTTGTTCTCCTGCTAGCTCTTCGTTCAAGGATTTTTTAAAAAAAACCTTTTATTCAAGACTTTTCACAAAACTGTCCTTGCTGGGCTTGAAATACATTTTTTAGATTATCCTTATCATACAGATGTGAAAACTGGGGTTTAGAGAAGTTATATGACTTGCACATGCCTTGAATACTTTAGAATGGAAGTTATCAGCATCCATTTCATTATCACAAGAGGTCTTCATGCACAAGTAAAAGGACACATTGTTGATGATTTATAGGAAATTGTTGCCCATGTCTGGAGAGCACCATCATACATGTCAGAGACAAGATTTTGTTTAGGATTTGTGATCCTTTCTATAAAATATCCCTTTTATCCCCCAAGCATTTACTGATCACAGCAAGTGAGGATTGAAGCCTGCCCAGTAATTATTTGCAGATATATGAGAAGGTAAGTATCTTTTTCAGGGTCCTAAGGAAATATGTTGGATTAAAGTGTTTAAAGGCAAATTTACAAATAACCACCACCACCAAAAATCAATAGATCCCTTTGGTTGTTCCTCCTTCTCACCAAGCTGCCAAAAGGAATGGGTGATATCTTACCTAAATCCAGGAGGAGAAATCCATCCATTTAAATGACAACTGAGCCTAATGACATAGTTCAGGAGAATTTCTTGCCCTCTTGTTCCTGCCTCAAAAGCACGTACCACCTAAGGTACCACTAAGAATATTGTTCTCATCAAAATCATTGACTTTATGCCATGCTGAATTGTCCCAAAGAGCTTCTCTGTTATTGACATCAGTAAGCAAGGGAACAGATATAACGTACTGAATTCCTCTGGGCTATACACCTATGCTGCTGAATTCATCTCTTCCACACTTACATAGATACCACCTAGTACAGACATTCACCTCTCATCTAGATTATTGTAATGGTTTTCTAAACTGCACCTCTTCCTCTCATCTCTCCCTCCTTCAATCCATGCTCAGCTGCCAAAGAGATTTTTTTTTTAATATGTAGATCCAACCATGTCTCCCCTCTATTCAATAAACTCTAGAGGCTCCCTGTTCCAGGATAAAACATGAAGCCTTTTGTATGACATGAAAGTCTATTTATAACCTGGCCCCTTTCTACCTTTCCAGTCTTCTTATTATACTTAAAGTTTATTATTGTTGTTGTCGATGTTGTTGCTATCATTTGTATTATTTCTCCGCTCTACCTACTTTAGAATCCAGGTACATTGGTCTATTTCCTTCAAGATACTCCATTCTCCACCTTCATGCTTTTCTTACTGGCTGTTACCCATACCTAGAAGGCTTTCCCTCACTTCTCTGTCTCAATTTCCCTGGTTTCCTTCAAATTCCATCTTCTTTCTGCAGGAGGCCTATCTCAAACCCTCCAGCTACTAGTAGCTTCCATCTGAGATTAACTTCCATGTGCTCTGTATACATCTTGTACCTATTTACTTGTATGTTTTACTCCCCATTTAACAGTTAGCTCCTTGAGAGAAAAGACTTTTTAAATTCTTTTGAATCTCCATCTCTTAGAACAAGACCTACCACATAGAAAGGGTTTTAAAATGATGCTTGTTTGACTAATTTTCAGGGTGATCTTAGCCAAATTTCAGGGTATAGTTGAGAAAATTCTGAGAACTTTTGATCAACTGAGTTTTTCTTATAAAAAGATTGATATGGCATTCTATCTTATACCAGTGGTGTCAAACTCAGATTGAAAAGGCAGCTACTATGGGTTACATATTGATTTAGAAAACCCCATACACAGAGGGGTGGAACTAAGATGGTGGTGAAAAGGCAAGGACTCTCCTGAGCTCTCTCCAAAATCCCTTAGAACAACTTTAAATAATCATGTTTCAAAAAATTATCAAGGAAAACTGCCCTGATATTGTAGGGTAAAATAGAAATTCAAAAAATCTACCAATCACTTCCTGAAATAGATCCCAAAATGAAAACCCCCAGAAACATTTTAGCCAAATTCCAGAGCTCCCAGGTCAACGAGAAAATATTGCAAGTAGCCAGAAAGAATAATTCAAAAATTAAGAAGCCACAGTCAGGATTGCACAGGACTTAGCAACTTCTACATTAAAGGATCAGAAGGTTTGGAATATGATATTCCAGAAGGACAAGGAGATAGGATTACAACTAAGAATCACTCACCCAGCAAAACTAAGTATTGTATTTTAAGGGGAAAAGTAGATATTCAATGAAATAGAAAATTTTTAAGTATTTCCAATGAAAAGATTGGAGCTGAATAGAAAATGGGACTTCCAAATACAAAACTCAACAGAATCATAAGAAGGTAAAAGGAAAGGGAAATTATGAGGGACTTAACATGGGGAGATGACATGTGTAACTCATAAAATTTTTTTCATTATAAGGGCAGTTAGAAGGAGCATATATAGAGAGCACAGGTGTGAGTTGAATATGATGGAATTATATCTAAACAAATAAAATTAAGGAGTGAGGAAAAGAAATGCACTTGTAGAAAGAAGAAGGGAGAGGTAGCATGAGGTAAATTATTTCACATAAAAAAAGGCAATAAAGAGTTTTTACAGTGCAGAGGAAGATGGAGGTGGTGGTAGAGAATGCTTGAACCTGACTATCATCAGATTTGGCTCAAAGAAGGCATAATATACACTCTCAATGTGTATGTGGGTATATAAATCAATCTTTCCCTATAGAACTGTTTTAGAGACAAGGGAAGTAGGAGGGGAAGTTGGGAAGAAAATGGGGTAGGAAGTGCTAGTAGAAGGGAGGGTGGATTGGGGAAGGTAGTAGTCAAAACCAAAGCACTCTTAAGGAGAGACAGGATGAGAGGAGAGAGAACAAAATAAACACAGGTGGGGAGGAATAGGATGGAGAAAGATATAGTGAGCAATAGTTACTCTGAAAAAAATTTTGAAGCATGTTTCTCCAACAAAGGTGTTGTCTCTCAACATATTTGGAAAAATGAGTCAAATTTATAAAAATAAGAGCCATTCACCTATTGACAAATGATCAAAAAACATAAAGTCAGTTTTCAGATGAAGTAATCAAAGTTATCTGGAGTCATATGAAAAAATGCTCTTTCAAAACTGATTAGAAAAATGAAAATTACAGCACTTCTGAAGTACTACCTCACATCTATTAGACTAGCTAATAGGACAGAAAAGGAAAATGAAAAATATTGAATGGGATGTGGGAAAGTTGAGGCACTAATGCGCTGTTGGTGGAGTTGTGAACTGATTCAACCATTATGCAGAACAATATGGAACTATGCCCAAGTATTGATAGCAGCTCCTTTCTGGTGGCAAAGAATTAGAAATTGAGGGGATGCCCATCCATTGGGAAATGGCTGAAGAAGTTGTGGTATATGATTGTGATGGAATACTACTGTGCTCTAAGAAATGATGGGCAGGATGCTTTCAGAAAAACTTGTGAAGATTTACATGAACTGATGCAAAGTGAAATGAATAGAACCAAGAAAACATTGAGCAGAGTAATAGCAATATTGTAAGATGATCAACTATGAATGACTTAGCTAATGTCAGCAATATAGTGACCCGAGATAACTCTGAAGGACTTACGATGAAGAATACTATTCTACCCCCAGAGGAAAAACTGATAAAGTCTGCATACAAATCAAAGCATGCTTTCTTTATTTTGTATATGTTTTTATTTTGGTCTGTTTTCTTTCACAACATGACTAATATGGAAATATGCTTTGCATGACTACATATGTATAGCCCATATCAAATTGTTTGCCTTGTCAATGAGGAGAGTGGAGAAGAAGGGAGTGAATTTGGAACTCAGTTTTAAAAATAAATGCTGAAAATTGCTTTTCTGTGTAATTGGGGGAAATAAAATACTAAATCAACAAATACACACACACACATATATATATTTATATATATAAATATAAATATATTTATAAATAAACAATAAAATATAAATAAATAAATATATATATATGAGGGTGTGTGTGCGCGTACGTGTGTGTGTGTGTGTGTGTGTGTGTGTGTGTATACATATGAATGTAGCTTTATGGAAAGATTATAAGGCTAGAGATCAAAGGCTTCTCCTGATGGAAATGTTCATTTTACCAAAATATTCATTTTCTTAAAATGTACCTACTGTGTCTAATTACTGAAGGGCATTAAAAAGCGACTACTGCCCTCCAAGAGAGACAACATACTACAGTGAAAATGGTACCAGATTCAAAGTCAGGTTACCTCACTTCAAATATTGATTCTGCTATGTCCTTCTTGTGTACGGCTGGACAACTCATCTAGGTTATTTGGGTCACAGGTACCTTATCTGTTAAATGAGGCAAGTGAAGTGGATGACCACTTCATTTTTTTTTCATTTTTTGTTTTGTTTTTCATTTCTAAATCTTTGAATGCACCTAGATGGTGTGGTAAATAGAGTATTGCTCCTTAGAGTAAATAGGACCTGAGTTCATATGACCCTGAACAAGTCACAGCTTCTCCGGCCTCAGTTTTCCCATCTATAATATGAGAGGATTGGACCTAATGATCTCTTACGGCCCTCCTAGCTCTAAGCTATGATATAATGACCTGAATTCTTTGGTCCACAAGGTCTATTATTTCCTTGCTGGTGTCTATGCTGGTATTCTACTACTTTAGCCTCAATATCTTGATGTATAAAGTACAAATAATAATGTGTTTAGTAATTACCTCATGAGACATCTATGACAGTCAAAATAAAAATGGATATAAAGTACTTTATTCCATAAAGTAATATGTATGTGTATATGTGTGCGTATAAAATCTTTCATTTAAACTGTACCTTTCTTAGGCTGAGCATTCTGTGCTGCTTCGTGTGATTTCAATGTACTATGTTTTCCTTCCCTCACCACTCTAGCTACTTGTTAATATCCTTCCCCAAACTGGTATTATTAACATTAGTAAGTATCAAAACTTATAATTCTCCAGGCATCTAGGTGGTCTATGATTCATAGACGTGTATTATCACCAGGAGAATGTCATCTTGGTATAATGGAATTAAAGCTAGAAAGCATCTAATACATCACACAATCTAAGGCTGTAATTACTGATTTGAACTCAAGTCCACATAATTCAAATCTAGTACATTTTCCACCACGCCATGATGGTGGCTTCCTTGAGAAGATCAAAGGAAAGACGCATGCTTTGTACCCAAGGGTATGCTGCAGTCAGCTGGAATCAGCTTGCAAGAGCCAACTATTAAATTTTCATTGTAAACATTTAAATCACAAAAGTTGGCAAGCCTTACAAATCAATGCTTAATTTGTTATTTTGCTGATTTTCTAGATTTAAGAAAGTGTTCCTTATGTAGGCTAACCTTAAAATACATCATGCATATTTGGAGAGCTGGTTGTTGAACATTTACCAGCACACCGCTGTCTGCATTCATAAACTCTTGTTTTTGATGCTGTTGTTTTCAGTTTTGTTCCACTCTTCATGATTCCATTTGGGGTTTTCTTAGCACAGATACTGAAGTAGTTTGTCATTTTCTTCTTAACAGATGAGGAAACTAAATCAAACATGATTCCAGGGTCACACAGCTAAGAAGTATCTGAAGCCAGATTTGAATTCAGGAGGATGAGTGTTCCTGACTCTAAGCCTCATGCTTGATCCACTGTACCAGCTAGCACATGACAAAAAACTTGCTCTATAGAAGAGGTATAAAACACTAAACTCATGTCATGAATAACTAGAAAGAAAAGCTCTGAGTTGATCATGTGGTTAAAGAAAAGTGTAACAGATTGAGAGTTGGGGCATTGCTCTGGTATCCACAAAGTAAAAAGACCAAAAGGAAAGGCTCTAGCAATTTGGGTAGATCTTTCACAGAGGATTAATGGTAAGACATGCACAAGAAATACAGAATGAGAAAGTTTAGATGGCTTGTAATCTGCACAATGGAAGGGAGTATATAGCCAGTAAAGTGCAAATTATTCATTTATAATACCTAACATGACAGAATGACAGCAGGATTCAAATCCTGCCCTTCACAGATTTTGTCTGCGCCCCCTTGACAAGTCCTTCTATCTCTGTTTCCCAAGCAACTCTAAGACAAAATAATTACAAAACAGGTATTACTATGTCATTACAACATTTCCATGAGTCAGACAGAGCAATAATTATTAGTCCCCTTCTAATGATTAGGAAATTAAGATTAAGTGAGGTTTAGCTCCAAATTCATATGGCTAACCAGTTCCAGGAGCTGGGACTGGAGTCTAGCACTTCTCACTTCTTGACCAGAATGGTTTTTACTTCAATTTTACAAAGGACAAAACATCAGAATAGTCACCACCCTTGAGAATTTGAACAAGTTAAACCATGTGAGTGTCTAGTCAGCAACAAGTAATAGATTATTATGCCAAGACCCCAGTAGACAAAGGAGAGGTCAGAGTAAAAGGAAAATATCATTATGTGAACCCCATTTTGGGTGATTCAAATTTGTTATTAAAAAAAATACCACAGGAATCAGCTCTTCCTTCATTTGTTCCAAGAAATGCTACTGTTTTTTTGCCGCACCAACCTCTCTAAGAAACATTTTTTTTTTACCATCTAACTTACCTGTAGAATTCTGTACCATAGAAAGGGCATGTCATTTCTCAGTAATTAAATATCTATACTGCAGATTATGGTAACTGCTGCTTTCAACACTCTGGAAGGAGAAAATTTCTAAAGCAGCCATCAAAAATACATATTCATTCAGTTATCCAAGAGATTCCCTTCCACCCACTTATAGGGAACTGCATTGTGAGAGGAGCTGCAATTTGTTCATAGAAGAGCAATGTTTGTGCCAAGAACTCAACTGAAGCAAATGTCCTTCTTGATAGGTAGCATCTATGTTAATGTGATGTGAAGACTTGAAATAAAGGTTTTGAATTTGCCCTTCTGTGATGTGGCATTTACAACGAATACATAATTTAACAAGAGTTGAGTGGCATGAAAAGACTCAGAGTAGAGTATGACGTGGGAAAATACCAGGCAGAGCCATTGAAATTTCCACAGAACCTTTCTGAGATTCTTATTCCAATAATGCTCAGTTAGGCATCCTGTCATCATCCTTCATTGGAAATGTCACCGTCCTTCTTGTTAAATCCCCCTCCCAGCAAGTTTTGTGAATGTCTGACAGAAAACTGTCAAAAAAGCAAGTACAAAGGGAGATGTCATTTGTCTTCTAAGTAAAGAAGATGTCGATTACGGGAGTAAGTGGGAGATGGGCTAAGTAAGGACTAGGAAAGTTCCTGAACCTTCTTGCTATATTGGTATAGGGGTAAAGCTAATTCCACATGGAAGACAACGAGAACAAAGCCTTAATTGATAGGCCATACCTAGGTAATGAAATTGTAGCCTTCTTAGAACTGGAAGAATCATGGCATTTTTAGAGCCAGAAGGGATGTCAGTAACTCAAGGCAAGGAACATTAAATGCCAGGGAGAGTTAATGACAGAGGTGGGATTTAAGATCAGGTTTTCTTATTTCTAATCCAATAACCTTTCCACTGCCCATTTTGTTATGTATCACTCTTTCTCCCCTAATGCACCCCATCCCTGTTCCAGTAGAACTTTCATGAAATTCCATCTGATTTTATGTTTTTAGGGTTCTCAAGTCTTTCCTCTGTTCTCCAGTTTATCCTGTATATACCTTCTTTGGGCATAATTGTTTGCATTTTGGCTCCCTGCAGGGGTGGGGAACCTGTGTGGTCTCAAGGCCCCATGTGGCCTTCTAGGTCCTTAGTTATGGTCTTTTGACTGAGTCCAAGTTTTAGAACAAATCCTTTTACTAAGGGGATTTGCTCTGTGAAGTTTGGATTCAGTCAAAATGCTGTACTTGAGGACTTAGAGGGCCACATGTGGCTTTAAGGCCACAGGTTCCCCACCCCTGGCCCATGAGTTTCTTGAGAGACATTGTATTTTTTGGTTTGTTTTTCTTTGGTCTTTCTTTGTATCCCCACTACTGATGCCAAAGCCTGCCCCATAGTAGGTATCCCATAAATGTTTGTTGACTTGACCTGACTTGTTGAAAAATGGTGTGGTGCAAACAAGTGATGAACTGAGAGTCAAAAGATATAATTGAGCCTAATGTCAGCTTTGCAATTGTCTCATTTTATGACTGGATCATTTACTACCCTCTCTGGGACTCGGTTTCTTTCTCTGAAAAATGAAGTATTCTACTACAGCTGGATGAATGCTTTGTTCCTTTCTAAATCACAGTGTGTAACACCTGACAAACATTTGATATAAGTTGTTTATTTATCTATATCTTTCCTTGCTCCTTTCCTTCTTACTTTCCTCTTTTCATTAGATGATTCTGAGCTCCTTTGTTTATCTACTTCCACTACTCCCTGAAAGGATGCCCTGCCTCCATAAGTACAAATGACTGCATGGAAAATTTATAATTCTAGAAGGAGACAGGGGCCCCCTACCCTAATCCATAATAGAAATGGGGAGAGGGGACTTCACACAAGAATCACATAGACAAGTAATACATAAATGAAACACTAGTTTGGTTTTTGTTTTGTAGCATTCTTTAATTCACATAAGGAGAGACTTTAGGCCTAAAACAAAATTTTATACAATCCAATTCACCATGTACAAAGTATTGTGTCAGATGCCAGAGGGTACAAAGGCAATTGAAACAAAACAAAACCAAATACCCAGAAGCAGGAGAAAGACAAGTGGGAAGTAACAAAGAAAAAAGAGGAGTTTTAAAGCAAAAGGATACAAGCAAATGTCAGAGGCATGAGAAGAGGACACCTTGGGTCTGCTAGACTGCAGAGGT
This sequence comes from Bettongia penicillata ogilbyi, assembly GCA_023548195.1. NCBI lineage: Eukaryota > Metazoa > Chordata > Mammalia > Diprotodontia > Potoroidae > Bettongia > Bettongia penicillata. Next base: position 1,438,786 of record JAJHZJ010000171.1, on the reverse strand, counting down.
CCAAAGCAGTCCTCTGTAGAGTTCTACCCTAAGAATGGGCACATAGAGATCCTAACCAATGTTCTATCTGTCTTCTTTCTCATGCTGGGAAAATTGAGTAGGAAAACTCTCACAGTAAGAGAGTTCAACCTTCCATAGTGGGAATGACTTTTCAGTAGAGATGGGAAACCAATCTCACAGTCAATGATAAAACATTTACTAAGCCCCTCTATGTGTCAAGAACTGTTCTATGAGCTGAGAATACAGACAAAAATGAAACAACCCCTGCCTTCAAGGAGCTTGTATCCTCTAGGATGAAAGAATGGGTATACATATAAGGAGAATATCTGACTTCATGTTTTGTCTCTCACATGACATGACTCTGTGACCTTAGGCAAGTCACTTTTCCTGTCAAAATCCTAGGCAATTATCCAAGACTATAAGAATTAAAGAGATGATCAGAAATGGCAGAGGGTTTCCCTCTTCCAGAAGTTCCCTAGACATATGAAAATACAGGTCTTATACAAGCTACATAGCCTCATTTCAGGAATCACAGACAGGGGGACTAGTTAAGTTAAGAATAAGAAAAAAAAAAACTTGTAACTTTAAAAGCTAAGAACTCTTTCCTATAGGTCAGTAAAAGTAGCAAAGATGAGTGTGGTCCCAGAGTTTAACTTGCAAGTATTTAAAGAAAAACACTAGGGTCAATGAAATGTTTGGCAGACTTATTGCTTGGAAACATTTTGCACCAGAATGAATATTTAGGTAATTTAGGGCTGCCTCTTTTCCAAATAAGTGACCAAAGTTCAGAGTCTAGAGACTCTGCATAGAACATTAAAAATGGCCATCAGGATGGGAGAAATAACCTTGAATGGTTAGAGTAACTTAAGGTAAGGAATGAAGCTAGGCAGCAAGGCTCCTTGGAGGAACCTACACCATCAGTATCAAACTCAAATAGAAGCAGATTCCTGTGGGCTACATAGAAATGTGCACGTAGGAAAACACAAAATAATGTTATCTGCGTCTTATTGTATCTTCATTGATTTTGATAAATATTTCCCATTATCATTTAATCTGGTTTGGGACAGTTGGACTGCATGTTGTTGCACTGACTAGTCATAAGTTCATCTCTTCTGCACCATGATACCTTCCCTCTAAGTAACAGGGGCTGAACATCAAACACTTTGCATGTCTATGCCTCTGTAGAGCCACTGTCATTACTCTAGGTCTCTGTCCTAAGATTTTCAGAGGTTAAAGTGAGGATTTTAGTGGAGAGTTAACAGCTTTATAGGGCAGTTGGGTGGTGCAGTGGATAAAGCACTGGGCCTGGAATCAAGGAAGTCCCAGGCTCAGATCAGGCCTCAGATACTTACTAGCTATGTGACTCTGGGCAAGTCAATTAACCCTGTTTGCTTCATTTGTAAAATGATGTGGAGAAAGAAATGGCAAACTGTTCCAGTTTTCTTTGCCAAGGAAACCCCAAATGGGTTCATGAAGAGTTGGACATAACTGAACGTGAGTTTCATGATACTTTACTGAGGTATGGGCAACATAAGTCCCCAGCTATAAGTGACCCTTTATCAAATCATTTATATAAACCTGAACTCAGTTTTTCCCTGAACACTTAATGCCATAAATGGAGAAACAAGGATTAGATATTAGTCCTTGGAAGGCAGAAAGATCTTTGGTCATTTTTGTAACTTTTAGGAAAAAGATAGCTCCTGAATCTATCACCATCTATTTTCCCAAGGAGTTGTGATAACTGCATTGTTTGAAGTCAGTAAAGATTAAATGTACTCTGAGTTGAATGACATATTGAAGGAAGATCCTAAAATCTTAGGGAAGTGATTTCTAAGAGCAATGAGTTTAATACTGTTATTTTAAATATAAAGACAAAAAAAGCTGCAAAAAAGAGAAGTGTCTTTTCTATAGCTATGAAGCTAGGAATTAGTTGACATGATTCAAACTCATGTTTTAACTCCATATACATTATTGGTGCTATAACATGACAAAGGATAAAGATGAAAACAGGGATAATCAGAATTGATAAACCATTTTTATGAGATCAAAAACCATAAAAGAAACTTATTGCACACATATATATATATATATATATATATATATATACATATATATATATATATATATATATCAACTCTATGATTTTTCTCTGTATGAGTATTCCCTCCACCAATATGGATCATATCCAACCCTTCAATTCTGTAGCATATGGCTTGATTAGCAACTATGGTCTCAAGATTCATCTTCTGGTGGCAAATCATTAGTTGACAAGCCTGTCCAAACATACCAAGGCTAGTGCTCAAAGGACCAACAAAGCAAATAGCTAACTCTATACTGCTTGGTAGGACCCAGTAGAGTTTATACTTCACTGCCATAGCCTTCAAGAATCCAAGATTGCCATAACCTCCACACCAGGAAGGGGCCATCAGAGAAGTTTCTTTTTGTTTTATTTTGTTTTTTTGCTGGAGGAATTGGCATGGTTATTGACCGTTTTTGACGTGTTAGTGTATTATGTCGGGACAATGCAAATTACTTTATGGTTATACCTTGCACACAGCGAACAGCTGCTGTTAGATTGTTTTATTTGACCCTCCTAATTATTCTTTTGGGTGGGTAAGGAATATTATCCCCAGTGTAGATGATGAAAGATGATTAATTGGAGTTGTAATATACATAGGCCACAAAGCTGGTAAATGGTGGAACCAGGACTTGATCCCATATCAGTTGAGTCTAAGTACAAAGTGTATTTCTCCTATCTTGCATTTTTTTAATTCAGATGAGAGGCAATGTGGCATATATATACATATATATGTGTGTGTGTGTGTATGCATACATATATGTGTATACATATATGTGTATGTATATATGTGTGTGTGTATATATGTATGTATGTATGTAAGTATAATGCATAGACAACTAGCCTCTGCCCCAGGAAGATCTGAATTCAAGTTTTGTCTCTGATATGTCCTGGCTCTGTAACCCTATGAAAGTATTGAAACTTTCAGTACTCTAGGCAATTTTGTAAGACTTTATACAAAGAGATGACTAGCATTGGTAGAGAGAATTTCCTCTTCTAGAAGTTCCTTATGCCTATGTAAATACAGATATACTTTTTATCCTCCATAGGTTGGAAAGCAACTCAGGAGAAAAACACTATAACTCTGGCCAAGTAATTTAAATTCTCAGGGTTTTGATCAACTTTCTAAGACAATCAGTTGAAGAGAAGTGCCATTGGTAGAGGGAATTTCTTTCTCTAAGAGGTACTGTTAACAATGAAATCCTATCCCTATCTACCATCCAGACTCTATATAACCCTGTAATGGAGATAGCCTATGGATATCTTCTACTCATGTTCTAAAGGAAGAAGGAAAAAATAATCAGAAGCTGTCATATTATCTTTGGTCCTCCATTGTCTTTTGTAGAATCTTTTCCCTGTACTCATATTAGGCCCTTTGAAACATTTCTTATCTCATGTCCATTCCCAACATAAGACTTCTAAATTTGATGGAACTGAAAATTTAAGATTTTCAATGGGGGAGTTGGCACTATGAAAAGAGATTTCAATTTGAAATCTTGGCTGGAAAACCAGATCTGCTATTTACCACCTTGATGTGATCATGGATGTGTCCCTAAATCTCTGCAGAGGGAACTGGATCAGATGACCACTAACTCCTGGTTTAGTTTTGAATTCTATGATCAATCAACAAGCATCTGTTAAGTATCAGCTATGGGCCAAGCAGAAGACTTCCAGTACATGGTGCCTGTGAGTTCCTAGGCAAGTCATTTAAACTCTCAGTGCTCTAGGCAACTTTCTATGACTAGAGTTCCATAGATGTCTCCAACCTGTGTTGGATGAAGAGTAAGTTCCTGGCTAGAAGCTCCCAAAGCCAGTGAAATCACAGGACCAATTTCTATCCCTATCCCTAAGTTCCAGTCAAGGAGATTCTATTCCGGGAAACAACATGTATGCCTAAAGATATATGCAAAATATGTACAAAATAAATGCAAGGCAAATATTTCCTTGGGGGGAGGGGAGGTCGGGCCAAGGTAAGTAGGTCTTGGTTTGACTTCTTTTTGTCTTTCCTCCAGTCTGGTAGCCTTACAACACAAGGACTGTCTTTTTAGAATATGATGGCATCCTTAGCTGATATTTCTTATTATGATCTGAAACTCCTTTAGTTACTCCTATCCTTGTTTTATGTATTTAATTAACACTCTTGGATGTTGTTTTACTAGTACCCTAAGGTGGTTCACCCAGAGGACAAGATCTTAAAAATGTAGGAAATAAAAAGCTTTTAAGCCAAATGGGCCTTCTTTAATTAATTATTACTTGGCCTTAGTGCACTAAAGGTATGATCCTAGTTTGATTCCTAGAAAATGTGAACATACCTCCTGGTGCTCAGCAGTGACATTAGCAGATTATCTACTGCATTGCCTGGCAATTTCCTTTGGTTCTATGGCATGAAGCAAAGTCCTTATACCAGAATTAAGGGTTCTCATAAACTAAGACCACCCTTCCTTTCCAGCCTTATTTCATGTTACTCCCTGCTTTGTAATTCAACAATATAACGTTGCTCCCCCTTTCCCACTAACACAAACACTATGTTATTCTGCTTCCAAAAGTTTGTTCACATCAGACACTAACAACTGTAGGAATCAAAAGATCATCTTACTAATATAAATAATAGATCTTGCTCCCTCTAAGATAAGAGACTATTCTATTTTGCTTCTTGGTATGCCCAGTGCCCAGCACAGAATTTTGCAAATAGTGGACATGTAGTATATAGCTGTTGATTTCAGTAGATGGAGAAAAGGAGGGACTGCATTCTAAGAATGGGAGATGGTCAGGGGGAGGGGAGTGGTCTTCACAGATGCAGAACTGAGAAAGATTGTAAAATGTGATTCAGGATACATAAATTGTGAGAATGGGAATGAAATAAGGCTGAGGAGAATGAAAAGTATTGAGAAAGGAGGAAGAATTCTTCAGTGCATCTTTTGGCTTTGGTATTTAGGTATTTGGTATTAGGATGCCTATAGAATTGAATCCCACAAATCTAATTTTTTCCATTTTCCTATTCCCCATTTTCCCCATTCCCTCATCAGAGGCCCAGGCCATATTCACTTCACTTCCCATTCAACTCACTCTCCTAAATTCTCCACCTCCTCCCCAGAAACCATGTGTATTTTGGGTACCCTCTTGCTTGCATGCCCCTTCCCCAGCTTTCCAAATCTCCTTTATGTATTTTCATCCTTCATTAGAATATAAGCTTCTTGAAGATAGGGGCTCTCTTGTTTGTTTGTATTTATATCACCAGATTTATCATAGTACCTTGTAGCAGCAAGAACCTGGAATACATTGGAAGGTCTGCTGTACAGGTTCTTAGATCTGCTTTTCTAAAAGGAAAACAACTTTTGAGGGGTCAATAATCTACTTTAATTATATTCACCAACAGAGAAAATACAAGCAGAGAAATAAAGATCAACAGACAGATCCAACTGTCTCACCATTACCTACATACACAATTACCAGAGAAATAAAGATCAACAACAGGACTTTCAAAGCCTGGTGGGGTGGGGGCTCCTTAATGGCTACCCAAAGTCTCATCTGGCACAAGAACCTTCTTCCAAAAAGTAAATCCCAAAACAAAATCTCCCATCAGAGCACATGTTTACACTTTTCAGAGATGGAGGGCATCAAGACTCTCTTGACCCAGTGCCTCACTAGAAATTAACAAAAGGTGTGAGCCTTCCTACAAAACAATCCTCCCCTAATCAAGCTTCCCTTAATGGACTCCACCAGAGGCCTATTAATGAGTGGGAAAGATCTTTAACTCTCATTAACATTACATTAACATTACATGGTCTATCTATCTTCTAGAGAGATGAATTAAAAAAAAAAAACTTCAGCTTACAAACAATAAGAAAATTTTAGCTCAATAATGAATTTACCAATTCCATGTAAGTCCATCTTCCAAGCACATGGACCAGCAGGGGAGTCATGAGCTCAACAGTAAAGACATGTATCAGTGATAAATGCTATGTAGGAAATGTAGATCCCTTAACCAAAATAAGGCACACAATTATGGCTATGAAGAAGTTTATAATTGATTATGACTGGTGCATATGCTAAAATGAGCGATGCTCGCCTAGATAGAAGAGGGCATTGACTACACAATTCCTAATAAGAATCAAGTGAGAGAAATGAGGGAGGATACCAGGAGAGGATCATACCTTTGTATGATCCTGCTTAGTCCATTGGAAAGGGAGGAAGGCAACAGAGGACGAGTGGGAGGAAAACCAAGGACCACCCTGCCAATGCTAAGTTGTCACACATTCAAAGGTGAGAGTAAACCATACCTTTACTCCTTCCATACATTTGGAAAGAGAAACAATAAACAAGGGAGGAGAACAAGAGGAGAAATTTAAAAGCTCTTCAATGTACATAATTTCCCCCTCCACTTTTTGTAGTTACTGGTTCTTTGGAGAAATCACCCTTTTCAGATTGGAATTGATTAACACGAAATAAGACCTTGTTTTAACCAATATGTGAAAAATGAAACAATCTCCTGAGTTAGAGTTAAAAGCTTAGCCAATTATTACAGGACACCTTTTTTTTATTAGGAGCAGTATCAAAAATGAGTACCAAACAAGCATATTAAAGTGATGCAAGGAACAGAATTAGACACCAACACACAGTATTACAGTCTCTTCCCAAGGAAATAGAATAAATTACCAACATGGTTGTCTTTGGATTATCTGGATTAATAACAGCACACTCCATGCCATAGCAAATACCTGGGATTTCATTCCAAAAGACTTGCCAACTTTGAGATGTAACTGTAAAGCCACTGGATATTTCCTTAACATCCCTGTGCCTATTCCTCAGACTGGCAATCACCCAAGTCAAATATGGGGCTTGCGCAATGAGATGAAGGGCCAAGGTTGAGAAAATGTAGTTTATTTCCAGTCACTGGATAAATAGAGACCCTAGTGAGATCCACTCTGGAGTACTGAGCTCACTACTGATAACCATGTTTTAGGGAGGTCATTGGAAAGCTGAGGACCTCTCGATGAGGGCAACCAGGATAATAAAGTTATGTGGAATAATGCCACAAACAACCTAGTATTATGGGAAGGGTGGTAGATTTGAAATCACAAGCCTAGTTTAAAATCTTGGCTCTGGCACCTTCTAGTGTGAAATTTAACAAATCACTGAACTTTTTTGGGCCTGTTTTCTCAATTGTAAAATGGGTAGTTTGTGCTAGATATCCTCCATTGTCTATTCCAACTCTGAATCTATGATCCCATGAACACATACTAGGTTGAAAGCAGAATCTGGGTGATCACTTGCTTGAGATGTTATAAAAGGAGCGATAATGCATGTAATGGGTGGGTGGGATGACCTCAAGCTCCTTCTCATCTCTTAGACTGTGATTTTGTGGTTGTCATTTTCTGGGCATTTTCCATCATGGCAGTTAGGCAGAGATGCCTAACTGATGTAGATTCATTCACATTCCGAAAATGAGCTGAGTATTAAGAAACGGCTAGAGCTAAGTACAACTGCCACTAGATGGTTGCCTGGACACTAAACCCAAGACCTTTTCCTTGTTCTTATTTCCTGGCTGCTTTCCAGTTTAGGATTCCTTGAGGAGTAATTTTTATTTACCACGTTGTTAGGCTTCCTGATGAGCTGAAAGTCACCTCCCAGGAGGAGAAGCTTCCAGGATTTCACCTGAGTCTTATTAATAAAGTTTTTGTCATACAAGAAACTCAAGCAAATAAATTAGGATATACAATTGGAGTTGAAATGCAAAGGGGTGGGGTAAAAACCAGGGGGATTGCAGTAGTGGGAACTCATTAAGAAAAAACAACAAAAAAATGAACGGTCAGTGTCTTGCTGACCTGGAAGATCCCTTCTGGAAAGTCTAGGCTTCAGTTATAACTCTGAAATTGCTGGAGTCAAGATTTGGCTGGAGGCAGAATCTTGATCACTTGTGGCTCCCTGATTTGCAAAAAAGGCTCAGATTTTAGACAAGAAGTCAGACACTGAGAATATTAGCTGCTAATATGAAGTCATTTGCATGGGCTTAGGTCTACGAAATTGACTGGGGAAAATTGGAAGGAAGAGATTTCTTTTTTTTTAATTGTTCCTTTCTAGTTTAGTACAGTTTCTCATCCCTTTAGTATCTTCCCCATGGTATTCATCTTTTGTACTCTTTACAATTAATCCTGGGAGCTTTCAGACCCCTGGGAACAATTCACAGATCTCTCAAATTTGAGCAAACCTCAAAGATCATCTGCTTCATTTCAAAGGAATCCTTTCTCTGTCATCCCTGATGATGTTGTGGGGTCATCCAGTTGAAGCTTGAAGGCTTTCACTAATGGGGAACTCACTGTCTGCTAAGGTATCCCATTCTTCTTCTGGATGCCTCTAATTGTTAGGAATGTCTTCTCTATAGAGAGCCAAAATCTGTCTCTCTATCCTTCCATTTCTTTTATTTTATCCTGGAGGCAACCAAAAGCCCCTAGAGATTTTTGATAACAACCCATCAGGGTCCACGTAGAAGTCTAATCTCTCTCGCATGTGATAGTCTGCCTAAAATTTAGAGATCATGCCTCATGCCTAACTCAGCCTTCTCCAGGCTGAATAGCCTCAGTTCTTCTGCTTCCTAGGGCATGATCATGAGCTGTCTCCCAATTCTAATCATCTCCTCTAGATATCCTTTCTAAACTATGGCTCACAGAACTGACAACAAAACTCCAAGAAGCAACAGGACAGATGACAATGAGACCATCTCCTCCTCATCCTAAATTTATCAATGCAACATCATGAGGTTGTGAGGGTGGAATGATGGCAGGTAAACTTCTGAAGTCCATGAAATTTTTCTTCAGTTTAATGACCCTTTGATTGATCCCTATGCTTGGTGTGATAAGAATAATTTCCACTAGAATTCCATTTCCCTTTACTACACTTGCCCCCCAAAAAATGTATCTCCTAAATTTTCTCCTAAAAAATGACAAAGTCTGGATTTGTGTGACCCAGGGAAATGGCAAGGTCCAAGTTGCACCTATCTTAACAAAGCTTCCTGGTAGCCTCTGGCTATATTGATATGAATTCCTGGTCACAGAACATAAAAGCTCCCAAATATATGGGGCCAGTTCTTTTCTGTTTGATGTAGGTAGATAGTACTCAGGTAAAATACTGGGTTTAAACTCCAGTCTCAGACATTTGCTATATGTGTGACATTAGGCAGGACACTCAATCCTGTTTGCATCAGTTTCCTCATCTATGAAATGAACTGGAAAAGAAATGGCAAACCACTTCAGTATCTTTGCCAACAAAACTCTAAACATGGTCATGTAGAATCAAACACAACTAAAAAATGACTAAACAACTTCCAAAAGACCACATGAGGCATCATATTTCCTTTCATGAATAGACATGTTTCCAGGGAGATGAGGGGGCCACATTTACCAAAGCTAAGTATACTATATCATTGTGCATATCCTTGCTATGTGAAGGCTAATCAAATGTTATTTTATTAATTGTTCAGTGATAATGAGTGTCTCAAATGCCAACATTGAACCTGATATGAACAGTGTCAGACCCTTTCCTAATACTTTACTACCCATGGGGCGTGAGGTGTTGACAGAGGACTAGCTCCTCTCTTGTGAGGGTTTACTGAGCACTTTCCAGGGCTGCTCATCTACCTTTGTTATCTACCTGTTACCCACCCTTCACCTGTGGCTCCAAGAAGCTGTAGCATGTACAACAGTCATACTTTGGTAAACCATCTTAGCAGAAAGGCTAAACAACCTGTTGGTGAGTTAAGGAGATATTTAAACTGAGCACGTGAAGACTTCCCCCAGCAGAATGGGAAGATGAGAATAGTTTGTTCCAAGGGTTGCACAGATAGCTGAAGCAGGTGTTGTGAAGTGCTTAGAGGTTGGTCAGACATCAAAGATGCCATGGTTATCTACTACATCCTGGGCATCACCAGTCTCCCTGACTTTTGTCCTGTCACTGGACTTCAGTGACTCTGGAAGAGAGTGAGGCTGAGGACTTTGTGCTACTACTCTGTCTCACTTAAATCTAATTCATGCATGAGTCAATATATTCCCATGATTTCACTGGTCCTCTGAAAATGAAGGACAAGCAGCAACAACTACCCAGAGTCCTTCATTCTAGTGACAGCAAAGTGAATGAAGTATGAAGTGGGCATGGCAGCATATCCTAGGGGAATATTCCCATAGTCTTATATTATGATAGTCAGACATAGACATGGTAAGGAAAAATGCCAAGGAAATAAATGAGTTTGCGTGTGACATTTCTACCCAGGGACATGTAACTAAATACGATGTTGAACACATGGTTTTTGGATCTGGAGAGAAGTATCTACAATGTACTTTTTTTGCATCATGAACATCTTCTCCATCTATTTAAAAAAAAATAATAAATAAAGTCCTGATTTTGGGTGTTTGCCAATATTGAAAGTGTGAATGTTCACAGTAAAAATTTAACCATCAGCTCTCAAAAGATGATCCAAGCTAGCTCAAGTACATCCCTGCTTCTACCTCTGCTTTTCTCAGGGCTAATGGCAACAAGAATAACATCCCCAGGCACGATAAGCACAGTCAGCCCACATTCTCTCTAGGCTTATGCTGCCACCTCATCTGGACCTGTCCTATGCAGCCTGTGCTCTATATTCAGTAATTAACTGGGGTCTTCTGTAGAAAATGCTGTAGTCTCAAAGTAAATTAAGTGCCAGGTACTGTGCTAGGTACTTTACAGATATCTCCTTTGATGCTCACAACAACCCTGTGAGTTGGGTGCTATTTTTATCCTCATTTTACAGAGGAGAAAACTGAGGCAAACAGGTTAAGGGACTTGCCCACAGTTACATAGATCAGGAATGTCTGAGGCCAGATTTGAGGTCACATCTTCCTCCCTCTAGGCCCAGTGCTCTAACTACTATACCACCCAGCTGCCCCAAATGACTCCTAGTTTTACTCACTCTCCTTTCCAAACTTGTTACCCCTCTCCCCTCTTTATGTACGTCTAATGTCAACCTAGAATAAATTAAGTATAAGAGAGATAACCAGGGTCTCTTAAATATCATGGTGGTCCAATGGTATACTCCCATGATCTTTCTTTCAACAGCCACCACCTGGTACATAAAGCCTGCCTGTTGGAAGTTATCATTGTCAGTCACTCAGTAACCTAAGGGACTGAGTGGAGGAATTTTGCCTGCGTTGCTACTGCAGGTACTTGGATGGAGGCTAGATTGCAACTACCCTGAAGAGATCACACTAGGGCATCAATAAGAGGCCAGGGTTGTAGGCATAAAGAAGGGGGAAGAGGTTGAACTACAATGATTGAAAGGGTAGTTTGGTTCTTTTGGAGATAATCCCATGATTGACTCTCTCAGGGACAGTGTGATGTGAACCATCACCCTACTCTCCAAATGTTTAATGACATACATCTTGAGGTCAGGCCACTAACATTCTGTGACCTCCAGAGTTCTAAACCAAAATGATGTTAATAGCTAGCAATTCCATACACGTTTTAGAGTCTACAAAGGACATAGAAAATAATCTTTGTGTTGGTAGAGAACAATAATAATACTCATTTTACCAGTAAGGAAATTAAGGCCTTTAAGGAGGTTAAGCAACGGGTGACATAGGGTAGTTATTGACAATGTTAGGAGTAGAATCTGGGCCTTCTGACCCTCACTCCAGCACACTTTCTACCATGCCACACCTCCCCAGGGCTGATTAAATTATTCTATGCTCTTTGACAAGGTGAGCTAGGAGTCTAGCCTGTGACACAACTAACCAGTTATGCCAAGCTGACTACACTCTTTGTTATGATAAATACACAGCTCCTCTCCTTTCACAAGCTGTTCAGTCAACAAGGAATGTGAGAAATCATCCACTCAGGCCTGTGAACGGGTCTGAGGTAGGGTGTTTACAATCAACAGGAAACATCCACACATACATTGTTTAATGGACCATAACGAATCGCCAGTGTACTCATTAAAGAGTTCTTTCTGATGGCTCCAGAGTCCTGCTCATAAAAGTAATTTACTCTTTGGCTGTCAAATCCTCCTAACTAATTGTTCCCTGGTTCCTTGATTGTCTTGAACAAGCAGTGTTGACTGGTTTGAAATATCAGGTGGCTCTCCTGAGCTGCCATAAATAATGCATGCTTTTATCAAGGCGGCCTTGTAAATCTGCACAGTGCGTCATTTCCGTCAGAAAGATGAATCAGCCTTTAATATCCCAGGCTCAGAAATAAACTCGAGCTTCAAGGAAAGAGAAGGGAATAATAGGAGACCTTAAAATGTGAAGCAAATGTGAAAGATGCCTTTACAAAGACTTATAATGAATAGGACCTGGGGGCCTTAGTGGACTACAAGTTCAATAAAAATGTAATATCCAAAATGAAAGAAGGAGGTCATGGTTCTGCTGAGCTGGGCCCAGACTGGGCAACTCCTGGAATATTTTTTCACTACTTGGTACCACATTTTAGGAAACATCAACAAGTTGGGGCATATCCAGAGGAAAATTGTAATTGCCTTGAAGATAGGGACTGTCTTTTTCCTCTTTTTGTGTCCCTGGAACTTAGTATACAGTGCCTGATACACAGAAAACTCATACTAAACATTTGATTTTTGAGTTGACTAGGATGATGAACACATTTTAGACTATGACATATAAGGTTTGATTGAAGGAACTAGGGTTGGTTAGCTTGGAAGAGAGAAGACTTAGAATGGATATGATGATGATCTTCAAATATTTAAAGCATTGCCATGTAGAAGAAGAGAGATTTGGTAAAATTGGAGAAGAGGCGAGGGAGGAGCCAACATGGCAGAGTAGAAAGACTCAAATATGCTAGCTCCGAACCCACAGCCCATAAATTTCCTGTAAAAAGAACTCCCCACAAATTCTGGAGCAGTGGAAGCCACGCAGCAAGGCAGTGGAGGAGATTTCCATTCCAGAGAGCCCTGAAAAACAGCCACCAAAGTTCCATCGTGAACCAGACAGCAGAGCCCAGCCCTGGCCGCACGGCCCAAGAGGAGCAGATCCGAGCAGACTTCAGGGATGGAATCTCCAGCTGCCACAAAGTTCCCTCCACCCACAGGCACAAAGGTCAGTGAGAGAGACTTCTAGGCTGGTCGAGAGGGGAGCGGGGTGTCTCCATAACTCAGGCCCCCTTGGGAGGCAGCAGCAGAGGTAGTGGCAGAGGCAGTGGCGCTCCCGGGGCAGTAGGGACCTCAGATCCATTACTGAAGATCTCCTTATAAACCCCCTGAGGGAACTGAGCCTGGGAGGTGGCCCTGCCCCCACCTGAGCACCAGAACTTAAGGTCACATTGAATAGGAGCTGTGCCCGCCACTGAAAGCCCTGAGGCAGGGGAGCACCATTTGAATCTCAGACATCAAGCACTAGCTGGGCAGATCTAGGTGGGGGTGGAGAGGAATCTTAGAAGTCAAGTAACTGGCTGGGAAAATGCCCAGAAAAGGGAAGAAAAATAAGACCATAGAAAGCTACTTTCTTGGGGGACATATGTTCCTGCCTTTCATTTCTGATGAGGAGGAACAATTCTTACCATCAGGGAAAGACATGGAGGTCGGGGCCTCTGTATCCCAGACATCCCAGGTGGATGTCTGGTGGGCTCAGGCCATGGAAGAGCTCAAAAAGGATTTTGAAAAGCAAGTTAGACAGGTGGAGGAAAAACTGGGAAGAGAAATGAGAGAGATGCAAGAAAAGCATGAAAAATGGGTCAATACCTTGCTAAAGTTAGAGACCCAAAAAAATGCTGAAGAAAATACCATCTTGAAAAATAGGCTCACTCAATTGGCAAAAGAGGTTCAAAAAGCCAATGAGGAGAAGAATGCTTTCAAAAGCAGAATTAGCCAAATGGAAAAAGAGGTTCAAAAGCTCACTGAAGGGAATAGTTCTCTCAAAATTAGAATGGAACAGATGGAGTCTAATGACTTTCTGAGAAACCAAGAAATCACAAAACAAAACCAAAAGAATGAAAAAATGGAAGAGAATGTGAAATATCTCGTTGGAAAAACAACTGACCTGGAAAATAGATCCAGGAGAGACAATTTAAAAATTATGGGACTACCTGAAAGCCATGATCAAAAAAAAATGCCTAGACATCATCTTTCATGAAATTATCAAGGAAAACTGCCCTGAGATTCTAGAACCAGAGGGCAAAATAAGTATTCAAGGAATCCATCCATCACCACCTGAAAGAGATCCAAAAAGAGAAACTCCTAGGAACACTGTGGCCAAATGTCAGAATTCCCAGGTCAAGGAGAAAATATTGCAAGCAGCTAGATAGAAACAATTCCAGTATTGTGGAAATACAATCAGGATAACTCAAGATCTAACAGCTTCTACATTAAGGGATCGAAGGGCATGGAATAGGATATTCCAGAAGTCAAAGAAACTAGGACTGAAACCAAGAATCACCTACCCAGCAAAACTGAGTATAATACTTCAGGGGAAAATATGGTCTTTTAGTGAAATAGAGGACTTTCAAGCATTCCTGATGAAAAGACCAGAGCTGAAAAGAAAATTTGACTTTCAAACACAAGAATGAGATGAAGCATGAAAAAGTAGACAGCAAAGAGAAGTCATAAGGGACTTACCAAAGGTGAACTGTTTACATTCCTACATGGAAAGACAATATTTGTAACTCTTAAAACTTTAGTTGGTGGGACCACACTCAAACATGCCCACACACACATGCACACACACATGTACACACATGCATGCACACACATACAAAGACAGAGAGCTCAGAGTGAATTGAATAGGATGGGACCATATCTTAAAAAAATTAAGGTAAACGGTGAGAGAGAAATGTAGTGGGAGGAGAGAGGGTGCAATGGAATGGGGTAAATTATCTCTCATTCAAGAGGCAAGCAGGAGAATTTTTAGTGGAGGGAAAAAGAGGGGAGTTGAGAAAAAAAGATGAAGTTTACCCTCATCACATTCGACTGAAGGAAGGAATAAAATGCACACTCATTGTGGTATGAAAACCTATCTTACAATACAGGAAAGTGGGGGAGAAGGAGATAAGCAGGGTGGGGGGGGGGATGATGGAAGGGAGGGCAATGGGAGGAGGGAACAATTTGAAGTCATCAGTCGGGGAGGGACAGGATCAAACGACAGAATAGAAACAATGGGGGGCAGGATAGGATGGAGGGAAATATAGTTAGTCTTACACAACATGACTATTATCGAAGTCATTTGCAAAACTACACAGATATGGCCTATATTGAATTGCCTGCCTTCCCAAAGGGAATGGGTGGGGAGGGAGGGATGGGGAGAATTTGGAACTCAAAGTTTTAGGAACAACTGTTTAGTATTGTTCTTGCTACTTGGAAATAAGAAATACATTTAATGGGGAATAGAAAGTCATCTGGCCCTACAGGACAAAAGAGAAGATGGGGACAAGAGAAGGGAGGGATCATAGAAGAGAGGGCAGATTGGTGATAAGGGAAATTAGAATGCTCATTGCATTAGGGTGGGGAGATGGCATAAATGGGGAGAAAATTTCAAACTCAAAATTTTTTGAAAATGATTGTAAAAAGTTAAATAAATAAATTTATATTAAAAAAATATTGGAGAAGAGTGTGGTGAAATGTATAGAAGTTACAGAAAGTTACTTTTGGCTCAAGATGGAGGAGTGGGAGTTCTTAATAATTAAAGATGTTCAGGAGGAGAATGGGAGTAATACACTCTAAATTAAATTGAACAGAATCTGTCCCTGGAGTTCTCAAATGTGAGATGCCAACTTCTTGGAAATATTTTCAAGAGTATGTATGACAAAGATTTGGGGTGTGTTAGACAATGCTTCCAGCTGTAAAAATACGGAATTGTAACTTCTTTAGTTCTTATTATGGTGAGGAAACTAGTAGAAAGAGATCACCCAGTTGGAGTGATTTATTTATGATACCTAATTTATTTATTTATTTATGATACCTACTATGTGCCATGCAATATGCTAAGCACTTTACAATTATTTTCTCATTTTATCCTCACAATAACCCTGTGAGTTAGGTGCTATTATTATCTCCATTTCTCAGGTGAGGAAACCAAGGCAAATAGTTGCTAAGTGTCTCGCCCAGGGTGACATAGTCAGCAAGTACCTGAGGTTGGATTTGAACTCAGATCTTCCTGATTCCAGTCTTGGTACTCTGTTCACTGTGCAAAGTGCAAGGGTTTTTAACCTTCTTTTGTGTGTCATGGACCCCATTGGGAACCTGATGAAGTCTATGAACCCTTTTTTGGAATATAATATGTTTAAATGAAGGAAAAAATGCATAAAATTATAAAGGACCCCAATTATTTGGAAATGAAGATGTTATTGTTTTCCTCCCCAAGTTCATGGACTTCCTTAAATCTATCCACAGCCCTCTTGCTTATAGTATTGGTGAGCACAGACAGGGTAATGCTGATCTTGAAGTGATAGTTAAATTGCAAAGATCTGTCTGGGTTGAAGGAAAGAACTAAGTTTTCACATATATAGGGAGAAAATTGTATTTTAAATACAGAGTCTAGTGAGATTTTACTTAGAGGCAGAAGATGAGGGGAACTTATATGTGAATGCCTCTGATCAGACTGAAAAAAATTCTTTAACTTCTAAGATCTATGAGTCTTCTAATTTAACATTCTTTAAATGTTTTAATTTTTTTGATTTCCATACTTTTTACCTCTCTCCTACCTTTCCATCACCCAATGAGAAGACAAGTAATATATCACCTATATATGTCAAATTATACAAAACATATTTCCATATTGATGGCATCAGAAAAAGCAAAAAAAAAATCATAAAGCAAGAAAAAAATACTTCTATTTGCACTCAGAATTCATTAGTTCTTTTGCTAGAGATGTACAGCATTTTTTCATCATCAGTCTTTTGAATTTGTCTTGGTTCACTGTATTGATAATAGGAGTCAAGCTTTACACAGTTGATCATCCTTACAACATTACTGCTACTGTGCTCACTAATTTCCCAGTTCATCACATTTTACTTTGCATCAGTTCATATATGCCTTGACATGTTTTCTTTTTCCTGAAACCATCCCCCTCATCATTTTTATAGCACACTTTTATGGCACACTCGTTTGCCACAACTTGTTCAGTCATTCCCCAATTGATAGGTATCCTTCCAATTTCCAATTCTTTGCCAGCACAAAAAAGCTACTATAAATATGTTTGTACATATAGATCATTATCCTTTTTCCTTGATCTCTTTGGGGTACAGACCTAGTAGTGGTATTGCTGGATCAAAGGTTATGTACAGTTTTATAGCTCTTTAAACTAATTTCAGACTATTCTCTAGAATGATCAGACCAGTTCACTACTCCACCATCAGCTCATTAATTAATTTATTTTTTTCAACACTTACAACATTTGTGATTTCTGATAGGTGTGAGGTGGTGCCTCAAAGTTTTTAAATTTGCCTTTCTCTAATTAACAATGATTCAGAGCATTTTCACGTGACTATAGATACCTTTGATTTCTTCTTCTCAAAACTGCCTATTTATATCCTTTGACAATTTATCTATTGGGGGATAATTCATATTCTTATAAATTTGACCCAGTTCTCTAAGTATTTGAGAAATGCGGTCTTTATCAGAAAATATGCTGATATTACTTCATTGTTATGGTACCTTTCAGCAAAACGTAGTTTCCCTAGTTATTCTTTCAATTAGGTCGGTTTGCTTTTACTTTGTCAGATGGCATCATCACCACCCTGGCCCTTTTCACTTCAGATGAAGTGTGATAGATTGTTCCAGACCTTCATTTCAACCCTGTGTACATTTTGGTCCCAAGTGTGGAATATATGATTTGATTCTGATTTCCAATCCATTCATCTGCTTCCATTCTAGAGATGAACTCATCCAATTCACATTCTGTTATGATAGCTAACTATGCATTTCTCTCCATTGAATTTTCCTCTGTCATTTTCTCTCTCTCTTTTTATCCTGCCCCCCTCAAAAGTCAGTCCTGCTTACAACCACTGTTTTCCCCTTTATCACCTCTTCCCATGTCTCCTATATGCTTCCTCTCCTATCTCCCTATTGGTAAGATAGATTTCTATACCCAACTGAATGTGTATAGATATTCTTCCCTCTTTGAACCGATTTCAATGAGAATGAAGTTTATACATTGCTCATCCCCCCATTTCCCCCTCCATTATAAAAGTTTTTTCTTTGTGTGTCTCCTTTATGTGGGAAAATTTTCCCCATTCTGTGTGTCTCTTCCCCCTTCTCCCAATGCATTCTTTTTTCTCATTCCTACATCCTTGTTTTGGAGATCACTCCACTATAATTGATTTACACCCATGCCCTCTGTCTATGCAGACTTGTCTAACTGACCTGGTTGATGATTAAGTTCTTAGGAGTTAGATCTATCATCTTCTCATATAGGAAGGTAAACAATTTAACTCCATTGAGTCCCTTATGATTACCCTTGCATGTTTATCTCTTTATGCTTCCCTTGAATCTTTTGTTTGAATGTCAAAGTTTTTATTCAGTTCTAGTCTTTTCATCAGAAATGCTTGAAAGCCCTCTATTTCATTAAATATATATTTTCCCCTGAAGGATTATACTCAGTTTTTCTAGGCAGAACATTCTTGGTTGTAATCTTAGCTCCCCTGCCCTCCAGAATACCATATGCCAAGCCTTCCACTCCTTTAATGTGGAAGCTGCTAAATCTTATGTTATTCTGACTGTGGTTCCATGATGTTCTAGTTGTTTCTTCCTAGCTACTTGCAGTACTTTCTCCTTGACCTAGGAGCTCTGGAATTTTGTTATCTGGAAGTTTTCATTTTGAGGTATATTTCAGGAGGTGATTGGTAGAGTCTTTTAATTCCTATTTTACCCTCTAGAGCTAAGATATTAGGGCAGTTTTCCTTTCCGATTTCTTGAAATATAGTGTTTAGGCTTGTTTTGTTTTGTTTTCTGATCATGCCTTATAGATAGTCCAAGAATTCTTAAATTATCTCTCCTGGATCTATTTTCCAGGTAATTTGCTTTTGCAATGGGATAATAAACATTTTCTTCCATTTTTTTTCATTCTTTTGACTTTCTTTTATGGTTTTGTGCCTGGAGCCATTGCCTTCCACTCGTTCAATTTTAATTTTTAAAGAATTATTTTCTTCACTGAGATCTTGCAACTCTTTTTCCATTTGGTCAATTTTGCATTTTAAGGAGATCATTTCTTGCATTTTTGTAGCTCCTCTTCCATTTGACCTATTCTGCTTTTAAAGGAGTTCTTTTCTTCAATGACTTCTTTATCTCTTTTGTAATTATGTCAATTTTTAATTTTATTTTTTCTAATAATAATCCTAATTACATAATTTCTAAGTAATTAATTCTAATTGTCTAATTAATGCTAATTTCATTTCTAATTTCTAAGTATAATTTTTAAAATTCTAATTTCTATTTTTCCTAATTAAGCAAAACAATTTTAATATTTACTTTTTAAAACTTGAGTTCCAAATTCTTTCCTTCTCTCCTTTCTACCCTCATTGAGAAGGTAAGCAATTTGATAGAAGTTATACTTTTGCAGGAATGCAAAATATTTTCATATTAATCTCTGGACATGGATAGCACTTTTCATCAGAAGTCCTTCAGAATTGTTTTGAAGCATTGTATTGCTGGGAATAACTCATTCACACTTGATCATCACACAATGTTGCTGTTGTGGTATATACTATTCTCCAGGTTCTGCTCACTTTACTTTGGATCAGTTCACATAAGTCTTTCCAGGTTTTTCGGAAAGCAATCTGCTCATCATTTCTTATAACACAATAGTACTTCATGAAAATCATATACCACAACTTGTTCAACCATTCCCCAATTAATTGGCATCCCCTTCAATATTCAATTCTTAGCCACCACAAAAAGAGCCACTATAAATATATTTTTTTAAATAGGTGTTTTTCCCTTTTTTAAGATTATCTTTGGAATACAGACCTAGTAGTGGTATTTCTGGTTCAAAGAACTTCAATGATTTTATAGCCCATTGAGCAGAGTTCCAAATTCTTCTCCAGAATGGTTAGATCATTTCTACGCTCCACTAGCAATGTGTTGGTGTTTCAATTTTCACATATCCTCTCCTATTCTTTTTTTTAAGTTGATATTTTCTTCACTATCTTTTGTGTCCCTTTCATCAAGCTGTTGATTTTCTTTTCACGATTTTCTTGAATCACTTTCATTTCTTTTCCCATTTTTTCCTCTACCACATTTATCTCTTTCTTTAATTTCCAGGAATCCTTGCTGGCCTTGGGTCAAATTAACATTTTCTTTGAGGCTTTGTTTGTGGCTATTTTCACGTTGCTCTCTTCTTCTAAATTTGTCTTGGTCTTTCCCGCCACTGTAGTAGTGTTTTATGGTGAAGTTTTTTTGTTGTTAGCTTCTTTTCCTAGTCTATTTCTTGATTTGAAATTTATGTTAAAGTTATGTGTGGGTGTTGTAATTAAATATTTTCATATATATGTAGGTATGTATGAATTTGTGTATATATATATATAATATATATATACCTACACATACATACATGCACATGCAAACATATGTATATATGTATGTACATACAGATGCATATTTTACCCTTTCCTGAGGCATGTAACATGTCTCTCAAGGGTAAGGACTATTTCACTTTTGTCTCTGTTTCCCCAGTAACTAGTATAATGCCTGGCATTTAATAGTGCTTAATAAATGCTCCTTGCTAAGTGTCAAGGACTTCACAAAAAAAAAATGCTTGATCACACAAAAAATGCACACAAACTGTATCCTATGAGCAAGTCATTCAACCCTTCTGAGTCTCAATTTTCTAAGATCACAGGATTTTGTGATGGTATTTCTCTGGCACCTCAGATCTAAAGATTTCATTAAAAAGTTCAACTACTTACAGAACTCCTATTTGGGAATTATTTGAACAGCTATAGGAACTTTTTTTGGGGTACAAATACCCTAACCAAGGGAGTGATTTGGTTCAGAAATCCCTCATTACAAGAAGCATGATGAATAAAGACTCATAACATGAATGATGGGTAAAACATTATCCAGCCAGACCTCAGAAATTCCCTTTCTAGGCCAGAGCTAACAATCCTTAATTTATATTTCTATATACATTCCACTCATACTGTGTGCACACAATGACATTTCTAAGAAAAGACTAAAATAATTTGCTCAAGCACAACTTAGATGCTATTAAAAGCTGTGCTCTGTCTTGATTAATTACTACCAAAGCTGATGGGAAGGAGAGTGGCTCCAAGAGGGAGTTTAATTAATCATTTGGTTTAGAATTAATGAATAAAATCCTCTAAACATTTTTTTAAGAAAGCAGAAAAGATGAAGAAAAAATGGTTGTCTTCTATTCAGGAGAAAGATGAAGGCTCTTAATCTGTAAAAGACATGAGTTACCTCTCAGTGCTGCCTCCTTCATTTTACCTTCTGTGAGGGGAAAAAAAGACAAAAAGAGCAAATCGGCTTTGTTCTGCAGTTTAGGGTAAAGCTAACTAAGAGGCAGTCTGTGTTTGGTTTTGTTGCAGGAAGCTCATGCAGAAAGGGAAAGATAGGCAGACTAGAGTGATCACCCATTTGGAGTGTGCATGTGTTGATGGCAGGTACCCTTGATGCTAAATCACAATCTCAGTAAGGCAGGCTATATCCACAAAGCACAGCACGAAGGAAGGGGTTTAGTAATTATGCTGCTTATGTGATCAATGTAGACAACCACACCACAGAGTTCAAACCCCAATGAGCATTTTTCATTCTGAATGGCCTGGCACCCAGATTAACTCAATAATTATACCAGTGGAAAAGAGCCCAAGAGATCCACTTGGAATCTATTAGAGAAGTGATGACACATACTGGCCGTCTCTTTTTATTTTTTTTTAATATGAATTGAATCAAGTTATAAGAGGGGAAAGATTGACTCAATCCAGTATTTCCAGTTTACTGGAATGGAAAAGAGGTAGCTAATCTCTAAACTATAATGTTCCTCATCCTGGAATAACTAATGAAAATAATAATGTAATATATTTGTCTATTAAGAATGAACTTTTCTCTTACAAGCAGACATTTGAAAAGGGAGAAAAACTAACAGTTAACAGGAAGTTGATGTTCAAGATAAATAAAAAGCTAGTAAGAGAACATTAGCTGCCCTTAATGAATGAATGAATGAAAAGTCATTTATTAAACACTTACTATGTCCCAGAAGCGTACAAAGAGCTGTGAATAAAAAT
This sequence comes from Bettongia penicillata ogilbyi, assembly GCA_023548195.1. Lineage (NCBI taxonomy): Eukaryota > Metazoa > Chordata > Mammalia > Diprotodontia > Potoroidae > Bettongia > Bettongia penicillata. The sequence goes on along the minus strand of JAJHZJ010000171.1, from coordinate 1,416,501 downwards.
GAAAAAGTGAGATAATCCCTGCGTAGATAATGTATTATTTACATGTAGGCTTTAGGGGACCTAGAAAAGCTTAGTCAACCATAGGATGGAATAAAAAAAGGAAGGAAGGAAGGGAAGGAAGGAAGGAGGGAAGAAGGGAGGCAGGGAGGGAGAGAGGGAAGGAAGGAAGGAAGAAAGGAAAGAAGAGAAGAGGCCAAAAACCAAAGTCTATTCAAACTAAAGCCAAAATGGGAAATACCTAAAGCCTCTCCTCTTCCTGAGACTTATAACGTCTCTTACTAGAACACAGCCAGGCAGAAAAGAGGAAATGCCTTGACTGCTTAGTGCGTTTCTGACCGTTGCTCCATTCTGGCTCAGCAGCCTGTCTAAAAGTTCTCCTCTTGGCAGTAATCTAACGACAACAAACAACAGCAACAACTCTGTAAGCTCGTGTTCTGGTGAGGGTTATGTCAGGTGGAGCATACTGCACCTTCAGTAAACACTGGGCTCTTACCGACCAATCTTAGTCTCCATATTCCATATGAGTACACTCATTTTACAGATGAGGAAACGAAAGTAAAAGTTAATGATAGTTTCATGATCACACAACTAGGAACATCAGTAGGTTTCGAATTTTTTTCTTCAGACACAAACTCCACTGGTCTGTCCACAATACCATGCCACCTCTCTAATTAAAAAAGGAATGTATTGAGTAAGAGCAATTTCACTAATTTGACAGATTTAGTGCTTGACCTTTTAGCAAAGGCTGGCCAGGGACCCAATTATTGTCTAAACCATGATCAAAACTGTAAGAGGAAATCTAAGTGAAATTATATAATAAAGACACACAGTAAATGTTGAAGTGCTCACCACCTTGGCAAACATCACAACTATCTTAATAACTTTACAGAATCATGCTCCCTTTCATCCAATACAATCAAGAGAGAAATTTGAGCATTGACCTTATTAATATATGACTAATTTCCATAGAACTCCCTTAAGTACTGAGATCCAGTATCTCACTGCATAAAGAAAGAGGCTTTGAAGAACCCCAGTGTAGCACAGAAAAAGTACCTAATTTGAATGATAACTATTCCACATTTAATGAAACTGAAAGAAAAATTGCATCAAAAAGCAAGGTTACCATGTGTTTTAATACAAAGTATGCTGGATCTGGAGTTAGGAGACGTTGCTTTGAATACGGATTTTGAGATGTACTAGTTAGGTGACTTTAGAAAACAATTTCAGTTTATTGATCTGAAGTTTCTTCATCTGTAAAATGGGAATGATTATTCTATACTACCCACCTTCTAGGGTTCTTATGATAAATGTGTTTATGATTATTATAAACATCTAATCATATTAGTAGTAACAATTGCAATTTGAATATATATCTATATATACTTACATCTATAGAAATAGATGATATAGATATAGCATTGTCATAGAGGTAGTGTGTAGTAGGGGATAAAATGTCAACTTAAGAGTAAAAAAAAAATCTTAGTCCAACTCTTGCCTCTGATATATAATTTGAATATGAAAGTTGACTCAGCTTAACCTCTTGGTATCCCAGGAAGCTTTCTATCATTATAAATCACAAAATAGGTACTATTCAGCATTGGTAGAGGGAGATTCTTCTACTGATGAAGTCTAGGTCTCATCCAAAACAAAAACAAACAGAACTAAATAATACAAAGCTGCATAGCCATGTCAACCAAGAAACCAAAGGCCCTATGTCATCAAAGTAGGTACAAAGAGACATAAAATGAAACACACGTGGAATAGTAAAGAAGAAGAGTGATGACACTGTCAAATCACCATGGTGTGACTGGAAGCCTAGGGCACAGGCATGAGTCAAACTACTATAGCTGCAGATTTTGGTTGTAATAATAAATATTAAAAGGATAATGTTGAAACAAATGGAGAAAGGTTCCATGTGAATAAGAGTAGAAAGTGTGTCAGAAATCCTGAGAAAGACAAGTGCCATTGCAAAGGAATACCAGGCAAGGCTTTCTCAAAACAAGAGGAAACAACCCCATAGGGACACACTGTACCTTAGACCACCCCCGTCTCAGGAGCTCACACCACAGTTTCTATATAGCACTGGGCCCACTGAGTTTATTTCCAGAAGCAGCACTGTTGCCAAATTAGTACTTTTCTCAGAAACTTCTTGGGCTAGGACCAGAAGCTCCCTCCTAAAGGTCACTCTTTGTGAAGAAGTGTAACTGGATCAAAGAGTACCTAATGGAGAGTAAGGTGGAAAAGTAAGATGAGGTAAGGTTATGACAGATTTTCATTGCTGAACAGAGGATTTTATATTGATCCTGGAAGTAATAGGGAGTCACTGGAATCTCTTAAATGAGGGTTGGAGGGGACTGTGTGACATGATCAGAACTGCCTTTTAGAAAAATCATCCTGATGTTTGAATGGAGGATAATTAGAGTAGGGAGAGACCTGAGGCAGACAGAACCACCAGCAGGCTATTACAACAATCCAAATGTGAGGTGATAATGGCCTGTACCAGAGTGATGGCAGTGTCAGAGGAAAGAGGGAACATAGTGCAAAGGTGAAATGGATAGGCTTTGGCAACAATTTGGATAGGGGGTGGGAGGTGGGTGAGAGATGGTGAGGAGTCCAGGATGACTTCTAGGTTGTGAGCTTGAAGGACTGGGAGGATAGTATTACCCTCTATAGTAATCAGGGAGGTAAGAAGTGGAGGAAGGGTTCAGGGGGAAAGATAATTAATTCTGTTTTGGATACATTGAGTTTAAGATGTCTACTAGATATTCAGTTCAAGATATCTGAAAAGCAGTTGGAGATTCAAGACTCAAGGTCAGCAGAGAAACTGGGGCAGAATAGGTATATTTGAGAATCATTGGCCTAGAGATGGTAATTAAGATCACCAAATGAAATAGAATAGAATCCTGAGGGATACCTATGGTCAGAGAGCATCAAAAATCTTCCTAATTGCAAGTCTAGTATGCCACCTAGCTGTGAGGGCTGTAGAGTTTAGAAGACCTTATTCCAGCTTTCCAGAGCCTTACCATCTAGTCATATAGACAGAGAAAACCTTGTATCACTTACTTTCAGCAAATGAGTTCCTCTAATTTAATGCATGTATCTGGAAAGTTGTTTAGCCATTGAAATACCAAAATTTGTTTCTATTAGACATTTCAGATAAAAATGTTTCTGAAGTATATTACGTTTGCCTCTGCCTTCATAGTAGACTCCACACTGAATAAAATTTAACTATTTAATAATGACTTATGGATATTATTAATAATATCAATTTTAAACTGAGCTTTCATATAGTCATGCCCTCAAGTATTCTAGAGATATGTAAGATTATTTGTGCTTGCAATAAATTGCTCTAAATTGTTCTGCAATTTAAATGCTTATGTCTACATTTTTCTTTTTCCTTTTTTCCTTTCCTCTTTTTTTTATTTTTACTTTTTTCAGAGCCAGATCTCACTGTTTGGCCCAGGCTGGTGGTTTAGAGGCCTGATCTCATTACTGATAGAGTCAGATGCCTTAACCTGTTATTTTTTTGACCTGTGCTGGTTCATCCCTCTTTAGGCATCCTAATGCTCCCTCACTCCCAGAGGTGGTGCTGAACTTAGTGTAGACACTCTATTAGTACTAACTCCACTGAAGCTCAGAACTCCAGAGCTCTGTCCAGCCTCAACCTCTCGCAGCACAGAGATGAGAGGCCTGTGCTATCCACTAGGCCCATGTTTGATCCGGGTGGCTCCCTAGGGAATGCCATATGTTTGGAAATGTTACATGGTTTGTTTTTTTTAAGTTTAGTAATCCTGCCATTGTTCAAATGGTTTGACATCATGTCCAGCTCTGTCAGTGGGCTTCTCTGACATGACTCCACTCCTGCCTTCAAATTTGCTACTTCTTATCTGCAGCCAGTTTAGAAACCAAACAACCAAAGTTATAAAGATTGTACATGAAGGAATAGTCAATAGACCCCAAAGGAAGGCCTAAGGTGTGCTTCTATTATTAAAACACCCACAAACCTTTTTAGTGTATGGACTGTTTGCCATTCATTTTTGCTGGTTAGACTTTGATTTGTCCTTCTCCTACCACCTTTTTTTTTTTCCCGTTTCTTGACTTTTTTAAATGAAGTGACAAGAGAGCTGAATTGCAGATGGCAAGGTCCTACTATATAATACTGGAAAGTAAGGTATATGCAAATTTCCATATTATTTATACAGACAGATATAATAGTAGTCAAAGAAAAGAGAGCTTTATTCTGCTACAATCTTTAGGGAAGGATTTAGAGTGTTGTAGGTGAATTTAAAAAAAATTAAGGACTTATAGGCACTGTTTCTGAGTGATAGGGAGATAAATACAAACAAATGAGTGATGCCATGTCCTCAGGGAGCTTAAATTCTAATAAAAGAAAATAACACACATAGAAGAGAAGTAACCAAAAGAAAAGATGAATGGAGAGTGGTATAGTGGGATTGGAAAAGATAATCAGAGCCCAGGAACACAGGGTTAGGAGCCTGTATTCTATTAAAATTGGGGCTGGAAGTCAGACCTCTTGGCAAGGAGCTGATCAAGAATTGGTATAGTGGACTTGACTGGGAAAGAAAAAGTAAATGTTATTATAAAATCCTGGAAAAGCTTAGATTTTAGTTGGTTCTTGAAGGATAAATAGATGAATTCCCCCAAAGTATCAGTGTCATCTATCACCTACTTGAGAACTTTCAATATGGTAGAGTCTTAGCTACTTTGCAAGGGAGTTTCTTCTACTTTTAGATATATGTCCCTAACTTTTTAAACAGTGCTAATAATTATTAACTTTTACCTTATGTAGGGCCTAAGTGTGCCTCTTTGTAACCATCTCCAGATTGTTCCTTGTACCACTTCCTTTGGGACCAAGGAAAATAATAAATCCATTTTCCATATGCTGTGAGAGACAGCATAGCATAATGGATAGTTAACTGGCATGCAGTGAGAAAGACCTAGGTTCAAGTGTCACTATTCATACATACTTTCTGGGTGGCCCTGAGTACCCCTAATGTCTTAGGCAACTTTCTAAGGCCATTAATTACAAAGAAGGTGTCAACCTGAATTAGTAGAAGGAATTTCCTCATTGGTAGAGGTAGATTGTTCATCAGAATTTCCCATACAAATTAAATCAAGTAACTCATTTGTACTTTGTTATTTGCATGTTCTCTTCTCCATTAGATTGTGAATACAAGGGCAGGGTCTCTTTGACCTTTCTTTCTATCCCATTGGTCTGGCACATAATAGATATTCAATAAAAGTTTATTGACTCTCTGACTGACCCGTCTCTACTCCTATCTTTTTTACTTGATGTTTCCAAATACTTAATAAGAGTGATCATAAGTCCCTGCCAAGACTTCCCTCCCCTAAGCTAAGTATTCCCAGTTCATGTAACTGATTAAATAATGTATAGTCTCCAATCCCCTCACCATCCTCCCTGCCTCTCGACTTTATCTTGTCAATGTCCAGATGTGTTCTGACCATGACAAATTACCTCACCTCTTTTGTTATGGACATTGTGCTTCTGTCAATGCAGTCCAACTTAAAAAAGAAAATCATTAGGTTTTTGTTTCTGTTTGTCACATCACATCTTTGATCCCTATTGGGCTTGGGGAACAGCACTCACTCCAACCCCAGCACATACCCATGCTAAAAAGAATTTAGTGAAATTGAAGATTAATGGTCATAGCAGGCTCTTGGTTTCATTTGTAAAGTCATATGGGACCAAACTGAGGTGAATAGACAGATTTGCTTGGTGCAGATGCTCAAAACAAGTACCATAAAAGAATCCACTCAGTGTGCACTCTGGGCAACACATCTGGATACACAGTTCTGTCTGTGTGGATAGGCGGGCATGTCTGGTGGAGATCCACTGCTTAGGGACATCACACACTCTTCTTTTAATAGCATGGGAGGCTTTTTCTTATGTCTGTTTGTTCATTCCTCTCTTCATTCATCTAGAGCATTGATTTTATATGCTAACAGTCAGCGAACATATACAGAAGACAGTCCTGATTCCTTTCTTTCCAATCACTTCAGGCAGTTCTTTCATCCACTCTGTGCTGCCTAAATATTCTTCATTTTCTATTATTTATATGGCTGCTTTTGATACAGACAACAAATAACCAGTACTTTGTCAGCATAAGAAAACATTCAGATTTTTCTAGACCCACCTTGAGTAAGCTGGGTGGGGAGGCATGGAGAATGTCACCAGGAAGTGATGGTTGATATCCTTGGCTGTTGTTCATTTACCTTATCTATGCTGTCACCCACCCAAGGTTGGTCTTCTCCTCTCCTTTAGGATATCCTGCAGGAGGCTTCTGATAAGTATAAAGCAGAAGTATACCAAAGGATCACAGAATATCCAAGATGGATAAAATTTTAAAGATTTCACTACCTCATTTTCAGAACTGATTTGCCCAAGGTGGCATTGTTAGAAATAGAACCCAGATATCCTGACTCTCAATCAGATACACACCTGCAGTACATATTCTAAAGGCCAGAAAAATGACATATTATAATTTCTTCTTCTTCCTGGAATCATTTCTTCCTGTCCTGGCCTCATGGACTCCTAGACCTCTTGATTCTTTAGTAGCACTAAATGTATCGCAATGGCAGTGACACTAGATCATGACAGAAGAATCTCTTTTGGGGAGGAGCCACTTCCACCCTTGTCCAAGTCCTTAGCTCAAACTGTGGGATACACATTTTGACTATACTCCCTACCCATTTAAGAGCACTCAGAGAGAGTTGTAAAATTATGTTAGGAACATCAAAGTTGAGATTTGAACCCAAGCTCTCTGACTTCAAAGCCAGGATTCCATAATGTGATAATTTGTGGTAAGGTTAATAACTTCTGACTAAATTATTTTGGGAAACCAAGACTGACACTGTTAAAATGCAAGTGCCCTGTGGAAGGGCAACTCACTTAACTAATCATAGAAAAATATTAATGACTTACCTAATTTTCAGTCTTTAGGAAGACAAGGTAACTGAAGGCTTCTGGCACTTAACAGGAAAGAGAAGGTACAAGAAAAGGGTTTAGAAAAGTGAACAGGTAGCACTGAATACCAATTTTTGAAACATCTTTCTTCCCTAGGACTATTCCCAATGCCATCCCAAATTTTATCCTGGTTCCTATTTCCTGGAATACTAAAATGTTGAAACTGGAAGATAGAAATAAAGGTAATTCAGAGTTTTCACAATTACAGATGAGTAAACTGAGAGAAAGAGAGGTGAACTAATTTGCCAAGGTAATAAACATCAGGGTCAGGATTGGAATATGAGTATCACTGTTTGTTGAAGAAATTTTACAAACCTATTGTTACTATAATTCGTCAAATTACCGGAGGCCTGCGGAAAAGAGTCCCAACAAGTTATTATGGTAGAATATTGGAGCTGGAAGTGATCTCACATCATCTAATCACAAAATATTAGAGCTGAAGGATGATTTAGGGAATAATTTAATTTTCATATTATACAGATGAGTAAATTGTGGCCCAAGTGGGGGAAGAATGAATCACCCAAGATATAACGAGTAGTAAATGGAAAAGCTGGGACACAAACCCATGATTCCTAAGTTGATATTAATTTTTTTTTCTGCCAACTCACATTACTTCTCCACATACCATGTCACTCCAATTGCTTAATTTTATAAAGGAGGAAACCAAAACTTAGAGATCTGAAGGGCCTTCATTCATTCAACAAGCTGTTTTGAAAGCCTGCTATGTACTAGTATTGTGTTATACTCTGGGGAAAGACATGCTTATAAGCACAAGTTCCATACATTAAGGAGATTATAGTCTAGGGAAGATAATATTTTAAAATGTAAGTGTATGTACAGGTATAGCTAGATTAGGAAGATGATAAAATGGTTGGGTGATTGATAGATAACATATATAGATATTGAGTTTAAGTAAATTTGAATAAGTTTAAGTAAAAATTTAAAGTAAATACAATGCAATGTTGAGGTAAGGCACTAATAGTTATAATAATAGTGAGCATTTTATAGTGCTTTAAGGTTTACAAAGGACTTTCACAAACATCTCATTATAGATGCACAACAACCCTGGGAAGTATGTGCTGTTATTATCCCCATTTTACAGATGAGGGAACTGGTGACTAGTCCAAAGTCGTACAACTAGCAAATATCTGAGGCCAAGAAAAAGGGACCTTAGAAGCCACCTATTCTCATTCATTGTGTGTGTGTGTGTGTGTGTTCATCCTTCATTGCCAAAGAAGACCATGCCATCAGAGAAATAATGACATGACTTGCTCTTGACTTTGTTTTGAGTGAGGGAGGGCTGTGCAGGTCACTCTGCTGCCTGTGCTAATTTTGGCCTAATAATTAACACCAAAAAAACACAGCCACCACCCCATCATCCATACGTGGAACCATCAGTTATAACAAATGGAGAAGTTTTGAATGCTGTGGATAAGCTCACTTAATTTGGTAGTGTACTTTCCAGGGATGTACACACTAACGATGAGGTTGATGCACACATTGCCAGAGGTAGTTCAATGTTTGGGAGGCTCCAAAGAAAGGTTTGGGAGAGAAGAGGTATTAGACTGACTACCACACTGAAGGTCTACAGAGCCATTGTGCTGACCTCATTGCTGTATGCCTATGAAGCATGGATAGTCTACCAGTGCCACTCCAGGAAACTGAATCACTTCCATTTGAACTGTCTGGAAGATTCTAAGGATCACCTGGCAGGATAAGGTACCAGACACTGAAGTCCTTGCTCGAGCTGAACTGCCAAGTACTCAAACTATGCTTCAGAGAGCACAACTCTGATGAGGTGGCCATGTTGTTCGAATGCAAAATGTATGCTTGCCAAAAAGACTATTTTATGGAGAACTCACATGGGCCAGGGGTTCGCATGGTGGCCAGAAGAAACGATACAAGAACACTCTCAAGATCTCTCTCAAGAACTTTGGATTTAACTGTGCAACATGGAAGACACTGGCACAGGATTGCTCAGCATGATGGGCCCATGCAAGAAAAGGTGATGTACTCTTTGAGCAAAGCGGAATTGAGACAGCACAAACTAAATGCAGGATGAACAAATTTGGTATATCTACCCCAAATGTTCAAATGGACTATTTGTGCCCGACTTGTGGTAGAGCATTCTGAGTTTGTATTGGTCTGATCAGCCACAGTTGGACACACTGAAATTTCACTTTATGATGGTGATATCATTTTGATCCTCTTCGAAGACGAAGGACAACAACCAACCAACCAAGCTGAGATCAAACTTAAACTCAAGTTTTCCTTACTCCAAATCTTGCATTCTATCCACTGTACCAGCTATCTTTATTAACTAACTGCATATGGGTATTTGAAAAGGACAGGAAATAAAAGTGAAGAGGGAGTGCATTTTAGTCAAAGATGGCATGCCTGTAGAAAGGTGTGAATACATGGCTGTGTGGTGTCAGTATTTCATCTTTCTACATGGTTGGGTTTCAGTGGGCAGGCTGTGCCTTCCTACAGAAATGCTGTAGGCAAGAGATACTGTAAGCCTCCCGATTAGAGTAGAAGCCTTGGTCCCTTCACTTTCCACCTGAATCTCTACAATGTCATGAGTGAGAAGTAGTAAAAAATTCAGTTTGGCTGGGCCATAGAATACACGGGCGAAAACAATACAATAAAATAAAGCTGGAAAGACAGATTGGAGCCAGGTTATGAAAGGCTAGAAATCCCAAATAGAATTAGGCCACCTTTGTCTTAATTCTTACCTAGCTCTTAGGCCCAAATGGACTTTACCTCAGACAAACTGAGACCTGGAAAAGACCTAATTTAGAAAGGTCAAGGTCACCCACTGCATCCTGACCCATTGCAAATCATCTTGACTTTTCTTTTGCTACTGGATTGGTGACTCAGAAGAAAAGAGTGAGGCTGATGACTTTGCACAGCTCTATCTCACATCAATCCAAGTCATGTGCAAGTCAAGATATCCCCCTAATGCTGTCATTGGTCCTCTTTGAGAATAAAGGACCACCACCAACAAAGTTTGCATTTGAACCTAGAGGCTATAGAGAGCAATTACACTTTATTAAGCACGTATTGACAAGGTCAGAGTTGGTTTAGAAATACCATTTTGGCAACTATTTGGAAGATGAATTAAAGGTGACAAAAATGACTTTATTATATGTGACATGCCATATTAGGTACTAGAATAGATACATACATGTGTAAAACATGATTCCTGCCCTCATGGATTTTACAACGTGCTACGTAAGTTAGTTGGCTGTTTTTGTTTTTGTTTTCATTTTTTTTACAATGTGGAAAGGATGAGAGATGTAGAGTGTGGAGTGCTGCTGGGCAGTAGAAGTCAGGAAATCTGGGTATAGTACCTTGCTGGGTGTGTCTGAAGGAGGTATCTGAAGAAATAAACTATTCCTTCATCTTGTTAAAAACTATGTGGTTATGAATGTAGGTTATCATATTTGTTGTATTAAAACATGTTTCCAAACTGCATGGCCAATGGAAATGATATCAGCCCTGAGTTTGCTAATTTCTTCCTGAAGTTAAACCAATGTAAATTAATTTACTACAACAAGGAGAATAAAAGAGGGCAGAAATTACATTAGCAAATATTTGACTTACTTGCCAGAAAGAAATTGCTGCCAAATGCATCCCTGGGTTTGAATATAAATTCATCTTTTAAATATTACATAGAAGAGTGGTGAATGATTATGGGTAGTGTTGTCTCAAAGCAGCCAAAAGCAGAGAATGGTAAAATCAATCTAAAGAAAACTACAAACTCGCTGCCTCAGAAAAATTATCCTAAAGGCATTCCAAGGTGAAAATAGAAAGAGGGCTACCAAAAAAATGGAAAAGATTTGCAGAAATTCTTACAAAAATGTTTTTCTTCAACAAAGACGGTGGAACCACTATACTTGGATCCTAACATCACAGTTTCTGTGATTCTTATCTAGGAAGTAGAAATATCATTAAGGAGATTAAAGATGGAAAAAGTAACCAGATTGAATCAAATCTATACCAAAGAGCTTCATACTGGAAGAAATATGATCATGAAGGTTTTGAGGGCTCAATTTAGAATATGTCCAAAAAGGTGAAGATGACAATGGGGTGTGTGTGTGTGGGGGGGTGGGAATCTTAGACCTTACTGAATCCAAATGTGACAGAAAAAACATAAAAAACTTGACAAACTGATTGCATCCTCAGTGAAGGTTTTGTAGGGATTGCATAAACTTTCACTATACTCCCAGGAAACATTCAAGAGTTCCAAACCAGATGAACCTTAATTAATAAATATTTAACAAAAGAAATAAAATAAAGTACAACATATATAATCTTAATACGTAGTTTTTTTTTTTTGTTTTGTTTATTTTTCCAGCCCTTGATCCTAGAGCTAACTGCCAAATCTCCTCATGCTATTAGGCACAACCTTAATATGCTTAGACTACTTTGGTATGACTGAGAGTTTGGTTGCTAGGAAAAAAACCAATTAAAAAAAAACTTTTATTCTGATCAGCAAACTTCAAGGAAATTAGTATATCTCTATTTGAAAATTGGTGAATTGGCCCATCAGATGTTAACTTGCTCATACATATTCTGTAATGAGAAGGCTCATTCTGTAATGAGAGATTACAGGTTACTCAAAAAAAACCATCACCCCTCAGTTCTCCAGCCACCCTATCTGTGCCTCCATGTGCTTTCTGCATGGGGTGTTAAAGTCAGTAAGAATGAAATACCTCTATGTCCCAGATACTTCACTTTGAAATTTGGGTTTTTTCTGTAAATGATTTAACTGTGGGACCTTTTCCTAGCAAAGGGACCAAATGAATGCTAAACTATGGCCTGAAATTGAGCAGTGAGGCTGGAAAATTCACACTCATTTCAGTAGCCTGCGTTACTGCATGCAGATGTACAGCAAGGCTGCCACTCAGGGCTTACCTTTGCAGCCCATCTCTCATGCACATTCTATCCAAGAATGTTTTAAGGCTTCCTGGAATGGGCCAATGTGAGTCACTTTCAGTTACCCTTACACTTACTTAGAGAAGCGATCCTTGGACATTTTTTTTTTAATAAAAATTTATTTATTTAACTTTTACATTCATTTTCACAAAATTTGGGGTTCCAAATTTTCTCCCCTTTTATCCCCTCCCCCCACCCCAATACACCGAGCATTTTAATTTTCCCTATCACCAATCTGCCCTCTCTTCTATCATCCCTCCCTTCTCTTGTCCCCATCTTCTCTTTTGTCCTGTAGGGCCAGATGACTTTCTATTTCCCATTAACTGTATGTCTTATTTCCTAGTAGCAACAACAATACTAAACAGTTGTTCCTAAAACTTTGAGTTCCAAATTCTCCCCATCCCTCCCTCCCCACCCATTCCCTTTGGGAAGGCAGGCAATTCAATATAGGCCATATCTGTGTAGTTTTGCAAATGACTTCCGTAATAGTCGTGTTGTGTAAGACTAACTGTATTTCCCTCCATCCTATTCTGCCCCCCATTGTTTCTATTCTGTCTTTTGATCCTGTCCCTCCCCAAGAGTGTTGAGTTCAATTGCTCCCTCCTCCCATTGCCCTCCCTTCCATCATCCCCCCCCCCTTGCTTATCTCCTTCTCCCCCACTTTCCTGTACTGTAAGATAGGTTTTCATACCAAAATGAGTGTGCATTTTATTCCTTCCTTTAGTCGAATGTGATGAGGGTAAACTTCTTGTTTTTTTCTCAGCTCTCCTCTTTTTCCCTCCACTAAAAAGTCTCCTGCTTGCCTCTTGAATGAGATATAATTTACCCCATGCCATTTCACCCTCTTTCCTCCCCCTATATTTCTCTCTCACCATTTACCTTAATTTCTTTTATGATATGGTCCCATCTTATTCAATTCACTCTGTGCTCTCTGTCTCTGTCTGTGCGTGCATGTGTGTATGTTTGTGTGTGTGCACGTGTGTACGTGTGTGTGTGTATGTGTGTGTGTGTGATCCCACCAACTACACAGATACTGAAAAGTTTTAAGAGTTACAAATATTTCCATGTAGGAATGTAAACAGTTCACTTTTGGTAAGTCCCTTATGACTTCTCTTTGCTGTTTACTTTTTCATGCTTCATCTCATTCTTGTGTTTGAAAGTCAAATTTTCTTTTCAGCTCTGGTCTTTTCATCAGCAATGCTTGAAAATCCTCTGTTTCATTGAAAGACCATTTTTTCCCCTGAAGTATTATACTCAATTTTGCTGGGTAGGTGATTTTTGGTTTGAGTCCTAGTTCCTTTGACTTCTGGAATATCCTATTCTATGCCCTTTGATCCCTTAATGTAGAAGCTGCTAGATCTTGAGTTATCCTGATTGTATTTCCACAATACTGGAATTGTTTCTTTCTAGCTGCTTGCAATATTTTCTCCTTGACCTGGGAACTCTGCAATTTGGCCACAATGTTCCTAGGAGTTTCTCTTTTTGGATCTCTTTCAGGTGGTGATCGATGGATTCTTTCAATACTTATTTTGCCTTCTGGTTCTAGAATATCAGGGCAGTTTTCCTTGACAATTTCATGGTAGATGATGTCTAGGCTCTTTTTTTGATCATGACTTTCAAGTAGTCCCATAATTTTTAAATTGTCTCTCCTGGATCTATTTTCCAGGTCAGTTGTTTTTCCAATGAGATATTTCACATTCTCTTCCATTTTTTCATTCTTTTGGTTTTGTTTTATGATTTCTTGGTTTCTTAGAAAGTCATTAGACTCCATCTGTTCCATTCTCATCTTGAGAGAACTATTTTCTTCAGTGAGCTTTTGAACCTCTTTTTCCATTTGACTAATTTTGCTTTTGAAAGCATTCTTCTCCTTATTGACTTTTTGAACCTCTTTTGCCAATTGAATGAGCCTATTTTTCAAGGTGTTATTTTCTTCAGCATTTTTTTGGGTCTCTAACTTTAGCAAGGTATTGACCCGTTTTTCATGCTTTTCTTGCATCTCTCTCATTTCTCTTCCCAGTTTTTCCTCCACCTGTCTAACTTGCTTTTCAAAATCCTTTTTGAGCTCTTCCAAGGCCTGAGCCCACCGGACATCCACCTGGGATATCTGGGATACAGAGGCCCTGACCTCCACATCTTTCCCTGATGGTAAGAATATTTCCTCTTCATCAGAATTGAAAGGCAGGAACATTTACACCCCCTCAAAGTAGCTGTCTATAGTCTTGTATTTCTTCCCTTTCCTGGGCATTTTCCCATCCAGTTACTTGACTTCTGAGATTCCTGTCCACCCCTGCCTAGATCCGCCCAGCTAGTGCTTGGGGTCTGAGATTTGAATGGGCTTTCCAGGGCAGGCGTGGCTGCTATTGAATGTGAGCTTAAGTTCTGGTGCTCAGGTGGGGGTAGGGCCGCCTCCCAGGCTCAGTTCCCTCAGGGGCTTTATGCAGAGACCTTCAGTAATGGAGCGGGTGGGGGGCAGGGCCGTCTCCCAGGCTCAGTTCCCTCAGGGGGTTTATGCAGAAACCTGAGCTTCTGCCTGTTGCTCAGGGAGTTCCGGGCAGCCGCCGCTGCCTCTGCCTCTGCCCCTGCCACTGCCCCTGCCTCCGCCGCTTCCTGCCCCTGCCTCTGCCTCCTCCGCTTCCTCCCGAGGGGGCCTGAGCCATGGAGACACCCCACTCCCCTCTTGGCCAGCTCAGACGTCTCTCTCACTGACCTGTAGCGTCTGTGGGCAGAGGGACCTTCCCGGCTGCCAGAGGTTCCGTTCCTGAAGCCTGCTCGGATCTGCTCCTCTGGGCCACGCAGCCAGGGCAGCTCAGGGGTGGACTCTGCTTTCCTGGGTGCGACGGACCCTGGGGACGGCTCTCCAGGGCTCTCTGGAACGGAAATCTTTTCCACTGTGTTTCTGCGCACCTTGCAGTAATCCAGAGTTTGTGGGGAGTTCTTCTTGCAGGAAATATATGGGCTTTGGGTTTGGAGCTAGCATACATGAGTCTTTCTACTCCGCCATCTTGGCTCCACCTTAATACGTAGTTTTTAAGTTAATATAGGCCACAAAGATTTGTGTGTAATGTTTAGTGGCCCCATTTTCTACTTGTTTGACACCACTGGTGTATATCATATAAGACTACATTTTCAACTTGTTTCTAGATTATAAAAAGCCTTCATCTTGGTAGAACAAAATGTCCCTTTGTAGGATCTTTTTGAAACAAGGAATCTCCCATCAAGATCTTTCAATTTCTTTGAAAATGTACCAACAAAAATAACCCTGTTCTAAGTTTCTTAGTGTTCTAATTTTCACCATCACTCTAAGTTTCACCCTTCACTCACAGGTGAAACATAAAACTTGGAAATATGCTTGACAAAAGAATTTCTCATTATGCTGGAGGAGATACAGAGGAGAGTCTAAATTAAAAAGAGATACCCTGAAAATGGGAAGGCCTTCCAGATGTCCCTTGCTGTGAAAGACAATAAATATGTGGATTGTATCCATCACAAAAGACAACAAATACAGAAGGACTCTGAGCAGGGCCCAGAGAAGGAAAGGAAGATGAGTACAGATTAATCACTTCAGTCAGAAAGGCGTTTATTAAGTGCTTACTATATGTGAGATATTCTTCTAATTGATGAGGATACAAAAAAATATCCTTCTGTTAAAGAACAGTTAAATTGTAAAATAACAATTTAAGTTATTGTTCAGTCATTTCAATTGTGTCTGATCCTTCATGACTCCATTTAGAGTTTTCTTAGCAAAGATACTGGAGAGGCTTGCAATTTCCTCTTCTGGCTCATTTTACATGTGAGGAAACTGAGGCAAATGGATTTGAGATATTTGTCCAGGGTCACACAGCTAGTAAGGGTCTGAGGCCAGATTTGAACTCAGAAATATGAGTCTTCCTGACTCAGACCTGGTGCTCCACACATTGTGTTACCTAGATGCCCCTTCACATTCCAAAGCAGAGCATATTTGTTAACCCAATACATCATATAACATCAAAGAAGTAACTTTTAATTTGCAAACATTTTGCTAGTGGTGCTCTATATGACAGTGAAACTTAGAACACCACTACCTCTGAAGAAATAAAGTCTTGCATCACATTGAAGGAAAGTTGCATGGTGAGTATGCAACATATGACCTCAAAGAATTCTGAGCATTAGGATTAAAAGATTTCTTCAAAGACATGAAAAAAATTAATTCTTTTCATACAGCAAGAATGAGAGATGATAGTGATCTCTTGGTCCTTTCTTTGTCTGAAGAAATTGGGTATTCCCCCTGTGACAAAAATTGAGGACAAGAATCACTACAGATGATCAGGCATGAACAATTTTCCATTTGCATTATTGTCGGGAAATCTAAAACAGGTAAGACGACGTATGGATTTGAGTCTTTGAGTATGGTAAATCTAGAAAATATTTCTCAGTTTCTGGTGGTGGGTAGGGTAGGTAGGGATGGGCATGGGGGCTCATGCATCTTAGAACACGGTGCTTGAAACTAATGCCTTCCTTCTGCTGATTTTTTTTTTTTTTTACTGCATAATCTATGCAGAACTTGTCTGCATTTGTATGTTGTTGTCTCTATCAAACTGTAAGCTCCTCAAGTGAAGGAACCATCTTTGTCTTCCTTGTATGCCCAGAGCTTAGCACTATGTTTGGCACACAGTAGGGCTTAGTAAATGCTTATTGACTAGTCTTGCTAGACAACAAAAGTTAGTTAAGATAAGGTCTCTGCTCCCTACTCCTAAACCAAGGAATCCTATGTGGGTTTAGTATATACGGTTCAGGAATCCAGACCTTTGCTAGGATGTTAGTATTTTTACATGTCTCAGCCTCTTTCAATATAACTTGTCTTTGATTGGGGACATTATGGAAAATGTTCTTTCCATTAGTATGTTAGTATAAAGTATCCTTAAGAACAGTTTATATTAAGTATTGGGATGATACACAAAATCGCTGAAGTTGTACTCAGAACCTTTCTAGCTTAGGATGACTTGCCAAAGCTTGAGATTTGCTACCATAACCTTCAAAACTCCAGAGCCATCTATGCACCATTGATAGGACACACAAAGAAGACTTTCATGGAATGTAGCTTTAGAGAACTTTGATAAGTCCACACAAAAGGGTAGAAGTGATGAGAGTTAAGAATGACCCATGGTGCCTATGACAGATTGCAATCTCCAAAGAACAAAAGTAAGCTATCCAGATATAAAAACTCTAAAACAAAGTGAGAAGGTTTGGGGGGAGAAAATCAATCCAATGAGATACAATTTACCAAATGTTTCTTAAGTACATGAAAGCAAAGACAAAAAGAAGTGATCCCTCTACTCAAGGCATTTACAGTGTTAATGAATAGAAGACAACACACAGAGGTAATGTTCCCACATTTTTGAGACACCATGAGTCATCATGTGATTACTACAAAGCAAAATCAGGCCATAACTTGCTTTAAAGGGAAAGAGGGCAGTAAGGAAAGAGTCACTGACAATTAGGGCCATCCGGAATACTAGGAAGTAGCCCTAGAGTTGACCATCAAAGGAAGAAAGGTATGTAAGAGGCAAATGAAAAAAGCAAGTAAAGTAAAACTATCACTAGATGCTTCTACAAAGGTATAGAGTGGGACAATGTCATACCAGTTTCAAAATCAACTTAACTGGATGTTTTGGATAAAATGTAGATTATAGAAAAAGAAAGAAAATTAAGTGTTGGGCATAAGGGAACCAAATAATGAAGGGTTTCACAGGTTGAAATAAGCATACTTTTTTTATCTAAGAGTGATTTGAAAAATAGTGTAATAGCTAGGCAGCCATGTCAAAGCTGTGAAGTCCTAGGGTTGAGTCTTGCTTCTGATAAATAGTGTCTATGTGGCTCCAAGCAAATAATTTAATCTCTCTGTGTTCTAAGCAACTATTGAAGATTATAAAGAACTGCAGGGAAGGTGTAACCTGAGTTGGTAGAGGAGATTTCCTCACCTGGGAGTGCCCTAAACAAATGAAATCATAGGTTCAATCACTATCCCTTCACAGTATAAAAAGTAACTCAGGCCAAAAAACTAAAACCAGAACCAAAACCAAAAAGAAAGCCATGGGTGGGGAATGAGTAACAAGAGAAGGGAAGTGAGTTGAAGGACCTCATTCTTTTAAATAACTTATTGTTACATGAGTAAATCGATCTGCCTACCTCATCTTAGTACATGTTGCTGCTAGAGGCACGTTTCTTTTTTCAACTTGTTATATATGAAATATTAAAATCCAAGGTAAATCGAGAACACTGAGATCAAGTCATTTGTTAAAATATCAGCATGGCAAGAACAGCTGGTTCTAACCTACCCAGAGGAAAAAAAAAATTAAAGTCTTTTTGAATGTTTCTGGCAGATCCTGTCATCTCTTCCTCAAGCCAACTGACAAGTGAGCTGTTCAACAGGGCTTCGAAAAAAGTTCAAACCATATTGTGCAGCAGATGCTTTGAAACTATTATTCAGTGACTCTGCATGGGCCCCCTCCTGCCCTCTTATTCCCTTGAAGCAATTTATGACCTGTTCTCTCTTTACATCCATTATGTTATAACTGCATTAATTCCTAAGAAGCATTAACCTCACCTATGCCTTCAATTTATCTCACGACTCTCCTTTTCCTTTCTACTGGGTTACCACCACTCTATCCCACCACACATACACATTTTCTTCTTTCTTACACTGTCTCTGGCAGGGTTATTCAAGGCCTATATTAGTTCTAAAATGACCAATTTGATATATATTGAACTTTTAATTCATTCACTAGTTCTGGTCCTTTTCTCTTTTGTTATGCCATAAATTCTCCAACAGTACTCATTTTGGAGGATAATGGTATTTCTTCTCTTTTTCATTTCATCTTATTTCCCATCAATCTCACCTGAAATTTAACCTGGGTTTTCTCTTCACATGTTGCTTGCCCAACAATAAATTCTATACATTGTCCTTAGCTCCTCCTATCAGAGTTGCTCAGTAGAATTCATTATAATATTCATCCATTCCTTTCAATGAAATTTTATCTTTGACATATTGAATCTAGAAAATATTTTTCATTTATAGATTGTGTTGAAGTCATGATTATTATCTATACAGCAGCAAATATTGGAAATTGGAACTGGAAAAGTCTTATTAAGGTATCAAATATATCCCCAGGGGTAATGTAAAAATGTTGCATGTGATTCAACATTCATTAAGTCCCAACAATATACTCCACCCTTTACAGCACAGAGTAATTGGGCATAGCCCCTGCCACAGTTACTTACAGCAACATACCAATACTCCATCCATTCAAAGTGTAAATAATTCCAGAAACAAGCCCTCTAAAGTTTACCAAAAATTATTTTATGATGTAATTTTTTTTCCCACTGAGATGTGTTCACTGATATTTACCTTCCGTGTTCATTTGGCAAGGTATCTAACTCAATTTACTTCTAGTTAAGGGTAAGAATTAAAAGCATAAAAGAATTATTGATTATAGATTCTGACGACTGAGAGTGATGTTCTCTTCCAAAATTCACAGCGAAACAAAGGTTGACTTACAAGTTAGAGGACTTGGGTACTAATTCTACTTCTGATAACACTACCTTTGTAACCTCAGGCAAGTCATCCTAAAGTCTCTGTTTCTTTATCTGTAAAATGTGGAGACTGGATTACATGGTCCCTGAATTCCTTTCTAAATCTAATGCTATGATCATAAAATCTATGGGGGGGTTTTTCCATCCCTACATCTGGTCAATAATTCAAAACAAACCCCAAAGTTATTTGTTTTTTGTGAAATATCATGAGAAGAAGCTACAGTTTTCTCCTTTTCTTCTTCCTTGATGTCCAGAGATAATGGTCGTTCACATGTCTATAGTGGTTTAAGGCTTATAAACATCTGGGTGGTATGTAGAATAAGTATTAATCTCCCCACTTCACAGATTAGGATACTGAGAATCAGGAAGTTTAAATGATTGTATGAGAGCCACATAATGGAAAACTGTAGGCGGAAGGCAGTACATACAAGTCTTCACTTTGCTACTTATGTATAATACGTGTGACATTGGGCAAGTCATTTCACATATTTTGGCCTGATTTTCTTAATTTGTAAAATGAAGAGGTTGGATTAAATCAAGGGTACTTTGGTACTGTAGAAACTTTTGTCACTCTGGTAAAATCTATGGAGCCCTTTTAGGTGGATTAAAGAATAGAGTACTGGCATGGCATCAGGAAAAGTTGAGTTCAAATCCAGCCAAAGAGATCTACCAGCTGCATAACCTCGAATAAGTCACTGAACATCTACTGCCTCACTTTCCTCAAGTAAATGGGGGTAGGTGATAAGAGTGCCTACTTCACCGGGTTGTTTTAGAATGAAATGAGATGCTATTTACCTAGCGTTTTGCACTGTGACTGGCACACAGTAGGTACTTAATAAATGTTTATTCCCTTCCTATTTCAGAATGTTCTTAAATGAACAAAAATAAAACACATAGAACTAAAAAGGAAAATCATTATAGTTACCAGAATTCATGGAACTCAGGTTAAGAACCCTCACACTGGATAACTTTTGTACTGTAAATACAAAATACTTGTAAATACCTGTAAATAAAATCAAATCTGTTATTTGATCAGTGTCAGATACCTAACTTGAATCCAGATCTTCCTACATGAATAGTAGTGCTTCTGCACTATTATATTAGATTACTATTACTATTAGATAGTCATGGTGATGGTGATGGAGGTGGTGATAATGGGGTGGGATTGGTGATTGTTAGTTTCAGATCATACCTACCATGTGACAAAGAAAATGTTTCAGTAATAGAGGAATCTGAAATCCTTGGCACATGCTCACACTGTTAGTCTGAACAAGACCACATGCATTAATGAGACTACAATATATGTAACAGTAATACTTTGAATAATATCTTTTCTATTTTTTAGGATTCCTACAGTTCTCTAGTTTACTATACATAGACAAACAAAAGGCAAGTAAGTACATGATTGTAAGGGCAAGTAAAATAGGATCTTTTGCTATTTTTGTTTTACTGTAAGAGCCTCTGTTTGAACAATGTGATTAAGGAGGATCTTTCCCATCCGTTGAAGGGCCTGCCCCTTATGGGAAGCTTGATCAAGGGAGCTGTTTTGTAGGAGGGTCCCAAGTACCTTTTGGTTTTTCTATTAAGGCATTGGGTCAGAGTGTTATGCCCTCTGGCTCTAAAAAGTGTATAAATACTCTGAGGCTGAGGTTTTACTTTGGGGCTTACTGACTGAAAGGGTTTCTTTGGCTAGAGATACTCTGGGAAGCCACTAAGGAGCTCCCAGGCTAAAACCCAGAAGTTGATGCTTCCTTCTCTGGTAACTGTGTATGTATGTAATGGTCAGACATTTTGGAAGCATGTCTGTGGACTTTTGATTTCTCTGTATTTTCTCTGAAATTTTGATTTTTATTTTCTCTCATGCCTGTGCTTGATTAAAGTGTTTGTTAAGCCCTTGAAAGTTGCTTTCCTTTTATGAATGCAGATCTAAGAACCTGTGGTAGGAGGCCCCCCTGGGTATGTTGGGGTGCTTACTGTTATAATGATAAGCAAAATTATGCTGACCACAAAGTATGTATGGTTAAGTTAATATTCACACAACCCTGCTATCCTGAATCCTACTCCAGGTATTTTTCCACAGGCCTGTGGCTATGTTTATATAATATCAAAACTCTGACTTAAGAAATTTAAAAAAATAAGTGAAACCACTGCCTAGGCAACAACATGCAATGATTCTAAATGACTTTCTTTTAATGGAGTTAATTGATTTGGGCAGTTGTTTGGGTGTTAACACCTAGCTTTCTTGCCTATTCTCACTTATGTATCCACAACCGTGACCTGTGTATCCAAAACCAAATCCCTCAGGCTGCAATTTAAAAACCATTCTCTTGTCTTGCCTTCAGAAATGAAGTGGTAATTACTCTGAATTTTGAATCAAAGGATGAGAAAAAAATGAATCCCATGATATTTGGCTTCTAATAAATGAAGCATTGATTCTTCCATCTACTGCCAGGGGGAACGGACACTATAATCTCGCATTCTCTGTTCACTTTTCTTTCAATCAGTCTTTTCCCATCTCCCCCTCTCCTTCCCTCTGTCCCTTTCCTTCACAGGGTAGACTAAAAGGGGATTGATTCAT
Organism: Bettongia penicillata ogilbyi; assembly: GCA_023548195.1. Taxonomy (NCBI): domain Eukaryota; kingdom Metazoa; phylum Chordata; class Mammalia; order Diprotodontia; family Potoroidae; genus Bettongia; species Bettongia penicillata. Next base: position 1,394,407 of record JAJHZJ010000171.1, on the reverse strand, counting down.
CAGTGTGAAACCCATCTAATACAACTGGCTGGTACAAAGGAGTTCCACACCTCGGGATGACTGGTAAAGGATCACCCATCTATGGAAAGATTCAAAATCAAAGGCAAAACGATCATCATCATTTCCTTAAAAATCCATTAAATTTACCTTAAACAATAGCTGTGCTGAAAGGTGTTCAGTGGGGCCCAAGGATAGAAAGGATTAAAAGTCAGAAAATGTAAATTCTGGTCCTAAATTGTCTGCTAAGCACTGTGTACCTCAGGCCAAATAATACATAGATTGACAGATTTAGAACTGGAAGGAGGCTCAGAGATCATTGAGTTCAATCCTTTCATCTTACAGATAAGGAAACTGAGGCACAGAGAGAGCAAATTAGTTGTCCAGAGTGACACAATTAATAAGCATTTGAGGTTGAATTTGAACTCGAGTCTTCTGACTCCAAGTCCAGCAGTCTGTCCTCCATGCCACCATGGTGACTCTTTTCCTTGAGCCTGTCTCCACATCTTTAAAATGAGAGTTAAAGATGGAAAGGAATTTGAAAGTAATCCACTATAACCACTCCATTTTATAGGTGTGGGAAATGATCATCAGAGAGGCAATCAATTTCCCCAAAACCAAGACAGCATTTGAAGCTCAGGTTCTCCAAATAGTAAAATTTGATGTCTCATATGTTCCTATTACATCCCCTACTAACCCATTTCAGAATGTGTCAGTTACACCCTTCTTAAACCTTATCTACATGATTTAAAAAAAAATCCAAGATACAAAGCTATTGAGCTGTCTTTTCATGTTGGATGTTCCAACTAACATTCTGCACAATTTTTCAGAGATATGTGATTTGATCTGTGAACATCTGCAAAATTCTGGAACACTATTTTCCCCAGCACTTGACTTTAAGCTTAATGCACCAGACACTTTCCTACAGATTTTTGTGACATACTATTGAACAAACATCAGTGAGGCTTGTATTTGGAACAGCATCAATCTGAATTGAAAATGGACCAGTTTAACATTATCATTAACAGAATTCTTAATTAGCTGATATTGTGAGTAGCACCAGTTATTTTTTAAAAAATGACATTTTTTTTCTCTATGACATTTCAAATTATTTCCTCCTCCTTTTGATTTTTTGTTTGTGCAACAGAATTTGGATGATTTAAATTATCACCACTATCCCTAAACACACGAGTGCATGAACACACATGTGCACATGCAAATACACCTATCACCCACACCCACACCCACACACACCCACACACACACACACACACACACACACACACACCCACCACAAAAGAAATTCAGGAAATATTTTTAAGGCTTTCCAGGGGTGATTTTTCTAGGGGGAAGATTTTAAGGCCAAGGGAAGTTGAAAATAGGGATTCCAATCTACAAATATGCTATAAAGATTAGTAATTGTAAAATGCAAACTACTTCAACTTAATCGATAATGAAAATATCAAAGAAAGAATTGGAAGGAGTTAAGATCCTCATATTAATATAACATTTTCGAGCTTATAAAGCACTTTTCTTTCAACAATTATTATAAGATAGTTAGAAAAAGCATTAGCCTCATATCATAGATGAAGAAACTGAGGCTTGAAATGAAACAATCTACCCAGAGCAATATGAACAATTACTAGTGAAGGTAGAAATTAAAGTTAAGTCCTCTGGCTTCAACTCAAGTATGCTATAAGATTAAGCCTGGTGGTCTTGAAATTATCATGACAGTTTCCGCTTAATGGAGGATGTAGCTTATAGAACCTATGCATAGAAACCATTCTTTCTTAAAACCATTGTTTTAAGAGTAGACATGGATGGTCTTGAGGTGCTTTCATGACACTCTCCACTTAAGGAAGGCTATAAACTTATGGAACATACATATGGAACAAAATTGATATTTTTCAAAGATTGTGTCCTCTAAATAATATTTCATCTACCACCTCCCTGTTTTTTTCTCCCTGATAACAAACTCCCCCTCCCAAATTTTACCTTGACCCTGACATGCAAATCAACCAACTAGAGGGACACCATCCAAAATCATAACATAACATAACCTACTTTCAGAAGGTCACTTTGAAGCACATCCTTTTCCCTCCGGAAGGAGCATACTTTCCTGCTGGAACATCCACTCCATGCTGAATGGAACCATATTTCTATACTCCCCAACACAGTGCTGCCCTTATGTAAGTTACCCTCTATATTAGTGTGTATGCCTGAATTGTATGTTTGATCCAGTTTCTCCCCCATAGCTTGTAATAAAGCTTTCCATTGAATTGACTCCCACTATATTCCATGTCATTTTCAAAAGCCAAACTCATTAAGGGGTTGCTTTCCCAGACATCTCTAGCTGACCCATTGGGTCTTTTCTTAGACATAACCTGGGTACCCAAAAAAGGACTTAACCTACTGATAGCTGCACCTATCCTGGGGAAGTTGGGCATTGTAAACTCAGTTACAGCAAGAAACATCCTTTCAAGAAGGACAATTTTATACCACAGGACTGTCACAAAAGGAAGTACTCTAATAATTTTGTACATCAAGTTACCTCTTAGTTTGCTGACTACCTAACAAAATAGTCATCCCTTGCTTCTTACCCATAATTTACCTCCTTGATTGAAGGAGAAGTGAGGCTGGTGACCTGCACAGCCCTCACTCACTCAAAACAAAGTCAAGTGCAAGTCATGTCATCATTTTTCTGATACCATGGTCTTCTTCAGAAACAAAGGACAAACACAACAACCTCCTTGATTACTAATTCACATAGATACCGACCTTTGCACTGATAGCCCCCATTTCTTCCAATTCACCTATCCAAATGTGCTTTCTCTTTACTCCTGCTGATAATTGTTTTTAATTTTAAAAAAAGGAAAAAAAAACTTTGCATTTTAGGGGTTTATTTTTTTTTTATTTTTCTCTTTCAAATAGGGATCATTATGCTCATCCATTATCCTTTTTCTTCCTTTTTTTGTTACTTTTAGACAGCTCACTGTCAGTTTCTAGTCACCACAGGCAGATCAAGCAAAACTATTCCTAATCACTATTCAATAGCTGAAATTTCACTTGCAGGGCAGAGTCAGAGCTGTGGCTGATTAACAGGGAAACAGTCCCACTCTGCCTGCATTAACCATCCACTAAGTGAGAGCTATAAAAGTTAGTGAGATATAAAGAAGTTTACTGAACTCCAGGTAACGTGACCAGTAAGATTTAGGACTAGACATTTTGTCTAATCCACATGACCTCTCAAACCAATCTGAAACAGAAACTGTGCACTATAGAAACAGCTTCAGCTACCTCCATTGTCTAGGACACCAGGCACGCAAAGGAAGGTTAGAGAACAGCAAAAACAGAAGGGATACCTACATTGAACTTACTCAACATTCCCTCTGGCATTGGTCAATCATGTTACTGGTAGTGAGACTGTTTTAGCCAACCCAAAGACTTGATCCATCAGCTTACAATAAAGCCTAATAATATGTTCTGATCCTCCCTCCCTCTTTCCTCAAGATTAGTTCTCCAGGTCGTGAATGTTTGCTGGGTTTGTGACAGCTGGTGACACAGCAAGTTTCTGTGCTGCAAAAGATCTCTGAAAGAGAGCAGAAAAACAGAGGGAAAGGGGGTAGTACCTGTGTCTGAGCTTGAAATAGAGCTCATTCCCACACCCTGACACCTGACCCTTCTTCCTAGAGCCTTAGAAACCCCATAGCATGTTGAGGCATTTGTTCTTCTACATGTCTATGTGTCTGCTGTTTCTCAGGGTCTTTTTTCTCTTTCCATTGATCTCTTCTTGAACAGAGTGTGGAACCACTTATATCTTTTTTAAAGCAGGAATGAAGAATCTCCTTCCTCACCTTTTGCAAGATTTTCTGGTCCTCCTCCCATTGCTAGTGTCTTCTCCTCTGACATTCCCTTCCATATACTCTATAAATGTACGTAGTTATTTACATGTTAACCCCACCATTAGAATGTGAGCTATGTGGTTTCCATATATTTGTCAAGGGAAAGGGTCTTTTTGTATTGTATCCATTGCAGTACATATGGTGACTGGAAGTTTACAGTTTACATATAACACTACAGGGTTTGCAACCTTCAGGTTCATGGCCAAAATGTGTTTATTCGGTGTAGCATTGACTTCAATGGGAGAAACCTTAAATATTGAGAAAACTTCCAGGAAATGAGTAGTACAGTGAAACTCTTGATATCGTTGTATACAGTGCTGTGATCCAATGCTATATATTTCGCAAGTTCTTAGTATTCTATATAAGATGGTTCTCTGGAAGGTAAGGGGGAAAAATAATGAGGATATCTATGATGATATAAGAAAGAGAAGGCATCAATAAAAGATTAGTTAAAATAAAAGCGGTTTGCTGGTCATAATCAATGTGGTATTTTGTCTGGGAGCCAGATGATGCCACAAATAGAAATAGAGAAGTGAGAAATATGAGTAGGTTGAGACTGGGGTGAAAATTAGCTACATTTGTTGATGGGACATCTGGGTAGATGTATCTGGTAAACAGTCATAGTTGAGGCTCTGACATCCTGGAGAGAGGTTGAGACTGGATATGTAGATTTGGGAGACATCCAAATAGAGGTGATAATTGAAGGTATGCAGGAGATCACCAAGGGAAAGATCATAGAAAAGTAAGGTTTCCTAAAAATGGCTTCATCCATGTCTTTCCTAGCTGTGCAATCATGTAATACAAAGGACCAATTTCTTTAGAGATTTTAGGCCAAGGTCATGATGTCCCATATTTTTGATGAAAATCAGATTTCCTTTTAGAACAGAAATACTCAACTTACAAAGGTTAAATAGGATGATTCTTGAAAAAAAAATATTTCTAGTTCGTTAAATATGAGTGATTGAAAAGAGGCCAAGATCAGAATATCTTCCATTTCTTAGACATTTTTTAAACTGAATCAGAAATCTTTTAAAATTCAGGTTTGGTTTTTTTTTTACTTCTTAGTATTTTGTTCATCAGGGACAAAGAAACAAATGTTGAGGACCTTTCCTCCTATGTAAACTGCTTTGTAAAACTTCAAACTCCATATAAATGTCAGCTATTATTATATTTCTGGTTATTAAACTCCTACCTAGCTTTCAAAGTATAGGGCAAATGCCACTTATTCCATGAAGCTTTCCCTACTCACCCTAGTCATAAATGACCTTTTCTTATCAATTCTCTCAATACCTTGACAGTGAAGCTATTAGAAATTTACTCTATTCAGGTTTGTAATAATTGTTTCTTGCTTATGTGTATCTTGTATCTTCTACCTGGATATGATATGTGAGGTTAGAAAGTATATCTTCATCTTGATCTGCTCTCAGGGCCTTGTATGGTGCCTTGCACATAGTGATTAATAAATCTTGAATTTATAGTCTCATTCATCATAATGACTATGCTTTCTTGTGGTAGTGAAAATGTTTCTGTTGATTCATTTGATCCTAAAGTACATTCTTTTGAACTCCAGTGAGTGATTTCATTTTATTTTTGTATTTGTTTTTTCTGTCACTATTTGTGACACCATTTGTCACCATGGTCAAAACTTTTATCAGTTGGTAGCCAGCCTGCTAGTGCTGAGTCTCTTAGCTAAACTTTTCCAAGATAACAGATCCTATGTTATGATCAGAGGATTTAAAGCTAGAAGGGAACTTAGAATTTATCTAATACATTTCATAAATGTATTATACATTTCTCATTTTACAAATCAGGATATAGGCCCAGGGATTTTCAGACTTGCCCAGGTTATATAGTAGGTAGTAAGGAATTAAGTCAAAATTCAAATCCAAGTTCTCTGATTTCAGTCTGTACTCCTTCCACTGGACCTGTTCTCCTTAGCTACCTCTTTTGAGTATTATCATTTGGAGTCCCCTAAATTTTGCAAAATTTTACTGATAGGTTTTGTAAGAAATATTTCTAGTTTTAGGACAGTTTTGCCTCTCCTGATATATGCATTGATACATACATATATATATATATATATATATATATATATATATATATATATATACACACACACACATTGTATGTATATGTATATCATATAATTATAAATATGAATTATATAATTACAAAAATAATACAAATTTCTGCAAATGAGTAAGAGAAAGTATCTTTCCAAATCTCTTCTTTGGGGTCATACTTATTCCAGGTAATTTTTCAATATTAATTCTAATTATTTGGTGGGGGTAGCTCTTTCCATTGACATTGCTATAATCATTCTATTGTTTTTTCAGCTTTACTTACTTTACTTTGCATCAACAAGAAATACGTTCAAAGAAGATCGTCGAACCCCAATTAATATTCTGCCTCCTCAATGTAGTTGGAATGCTTCTTTCATGCCCTCTCCATTCACTGACTGATTCCTACACAGACCATATAGAGTGCATCATTTTTAGGTCAAGGTTTGCAAGGCTAATGGGCCAGAAGTAAACTACTTCCTATTAGTATTTAGGGTTGAAATTCAAAGAAACTGCCACCGGATGAACAATGGTGTCTGATTTCTGGCCCTCATTCTCTAAATATCTAGTCTGCTCATTGCCATGGATAACTGAGTTTAGAGGAAAGTAGAATAAATTTCCAATTAACTTCGTTTAATTTTTTCCTTATAAAAAAGAAAACCTATCATAACAGCTAAGCATTACACTTCCTAAAATTAGGTAGCATGGCACAGCAAAAAGAATGCTGGATTTATACTGAAACAAGCTTGATAGAAATCCTGGCTCTGCCACATACTATCCAGGCCTCAATTAAATCATTTGACCTCTATGGGCCTCAGTTTGATTTTTTAATCTGTGTAATGAGTGAATTGGACTCAAATATCTCTAAGTTTCCTCCTAGTTCTAAATGTGAGTCCATCATTATTGCATGTTATGAAATAGATAATATGCAGCAATGATCAATTTCAATTGCTTATAGTAAGATGTATGGGAAAACAGGAGATAAAATTAGGTTCAGCTCATTAATCAACCTCATGTCAATCTCAATTCAATCTAATCCTGGATTTCTGCTTGGCTCTGTAGAAATACTTGATGCTGAATATTTCTCTACATGGAATATCTGTGATTTGTTGTCCTTGTCTATAGTTGCCAAACTCTGATTTAGCTATTTAAAAACCCTATCACCTTTCTTTTTATAAAGACCTTATTCTTCATTTAAACAAGAGTGAATTGGCATCTTCCAATTTATAATCTCTTAGAGCTGTAGGGAAAAGATATCTTTTTCTGTGAAGTTTCATAAAATTATAATCTACACTTAGTCCTTCCACATTGCAGAGGTTGCCTACAGGATCTGGAAAATTCCTGTAAAATTTTTGTCCCTCCCTTAATAGTAGAAAAGAAATCTGAATTTTCTTCTTCTTCTTTTATGGGGCATTTATAGAACCTTATTGTAAAATTTGGGTTAAGTATTTAGCCATAGGTTCTGCATCATCTCCTGGCTTTCGTGTGTTATCTGTAAACTCCCCCAAAATTCCTATTTAATTTCTTATGCCAACCCATGATATAATGAAATTATGATGGGGAAAGTCTCCATGTGGAAGGGCTAACTCTACTTGAATCGGAAAGAAACGGAGATCATCTAGTCTCCTCATGTTCTTCCCTCCCTCATTACCATTTTATGTTTTAGAAAACTGAGACCTAGAGATGTTGAGTATTTCTTCTTGTTTATTTGGATGTTTTTTTGTCCCTCCTTCCTGCGTTTCCCCCACCCCCCCCCGAACAACAAGGAAGTATCAGAATCAGTGTTGAGACACAGGTCCTCTGACTCCAAATCCAGTTTTTTATCCATGATCCCCTGTCAAGCCCCTCATTTCAATGATGAGCAAGTTAAGACTCAGATAAATGAAGTGATCTGTTGGAAGTTGTGTCTCTGAACTTGAACCCCAGTCTCCAAATTTCTAAATTCCTAGTCCAGTGCATTTTCTTCGAATGAACCACCTTGTGTCTTGTTCTTGGTCTCCCAAACAGTTCTTGTTCTCTCTCTCTCTCTCTCTCTCTCTCTCTCTCTCTCTCTCTCTCTCTCTCTCTCTCTCAATTGTCCCCAGAGGACACAAGACAATTCAAATAATGTGATGCCCTGGACATTGTGTATATGTGTGTGCATGCATATATACAAATTTGTTCTTGCAATGAGTCTGAATATATCACATCATAGTATAATATAACGATATAGACACAGAAAATAGTACATGCATGTATAAACACATACAAACACTATACATGTATGTAAATGCATATATACATGTATGTTTACATAATACATATACATGTATGTGATGGTTGATACCATCATTTATAGATGTATGTATTCATATGTATATATACATAGTGCACGTATACATAAACATGCATGTGCATGTCTATATGTATTTTGCTGTTGCTTCAGTCTTCACAACCCTATTTGGGGGTTTTCTTGGCAAAGATACTTGAGTGGTTTGCCATTTCCTTCTCCAGCTTATTTTACAGATGAGGAAACTGAGGCAAACAAAGTGAAGTAACTTGCTCAGAGTCACCCAGCTAGTAAGTGTCTGAGGGCAGATTTGAACTCATGAAGATGAGTATTCCTGACTCCAGGCCCAGCACTTGACATTGGGCAACTACTGGCACCAATACCGTAGGGTTGCTACGAGGATCCAGTATGAAAATATGGGTAATGCTTAGTACAATGTATCCTACATTCTAGTATTCCACATAGAAGGAATTATAGAAATCTTAGTGATGGTGATGATACACACAAACACAGTCACATATATATACTCCTTATATATATTCCTACATGTGAGTATACATATACATGCATCACTATCTTTTTTCTCAATTAATGGTTTCCCCTGCAGCTACTTTCTAAATCTTAATCCTCTTTTCTATTTAAGAAGTCCTCCAGCTTTCCTCCCTACTTTCCTCTCTGATCAAATTTGATCTACATAAAAGTACAAAGCTCTGGGTCTCCTGCAGTTCTTATGGCCTCAGATCCATAATATGCCTTTGATTTTAAAGGACCATCTTTTCTAGTGATTTCTTCACCCTACACAATGGTATTTTTTTGGTAGGGGGAGGTGTTCAACATTTTCTCAATTTTATTTAGCATTTATATTTTTACTTTCATTTTCTGGGATTCATTCTTCACATTGATGTTTTGTCACTCTACTTTTTTTTTATTTTTCAGTATTTCCTTAGCCACAGGCTGACTTCCTGCTCTCTCTAGGCATTTTTTTCTTATTTTAAGTGTTCTTCCAAATTTTTGCTCCCCTATCTACTCTATTTCTTGAACTAATATAAAAATATTTTTTCCAATAAAATTCCACCATTCTACTTCCTTTTCTCCCACCTATTTTTGATGTCTTTGATGCTGTCCCACTTCATATCTCTGTTTTTCTGTCTCAGTTTTTCCTCTTCATTTATTCTATTTCTATACATCTCCTTGAAATTAAATGGGATCTCTGCCTCTGTCTCCTGCTTTTGAGGTAAAATTCTGGTTCTTGTCTCTAATAAGACATAATATGGATCACTTCCCTTTTTTGTGGTTTAGAATCAAAGATTTAGTGCTGTGATGTATCTTAGTCCTCTTTTTAGAGTTGAAGAAACTGGCCCAAAGAGCTTCAGGGGTGGGGAAATTGCCGCCTCAAGGCATCAGGTTTCCCACCCTTGACAAAGATTACAGTTATTTCTGGATGAATTTGAACTTAGATCCTCTGTCTCCAAATTCCAGGCTTACATTAACGGATCACAAACGCGATATCACACACACACAGACACATGGATACAGATATACCATATATTATAAAAGACGATAGGTCAGAAAGACCTGGCATCAAGTCTTACCTCTAATGCGTACTGGCTGTGTGACCCTGGGCAAGTCACCTAACCTTTTAATATTCTCTCTGGTCTAAAACTATAAGTTTCTGAGAAAGTACTGAACAGCATGGTTAGAGGCAGTTTACCTACCTAGGACTTCCTTCTACCAATAAATTCCCGCAAAAAATTCCTATCCCTTATTCCTTATATTGACCTTATTATAATAATATTTTAAAATTAGCACATATTATGTATAATCATATTATTAAATAGATATCACTGCAAATTTTAAAAATAATCCCTTTTTCTATTCCACATTCTTTATACTCTATCTAAGGATACTCCTTTTGAGCCCAACAAAAGAAGCTACAGTGTTTCCTACTTCCCATAAATAGAATGATAATTAGAAGGGGGGACAGAAAATAAGGAACAGAATTTGAATTCTCATGAGAAAGTACCCTTTCCCCATGGATTATCCCTTGTAAATGCATGTAAATGCTTCAGTGAGCTAAAAAGTGAGCCAATACCAATATTTTTCATTTTATTCTATTTCTCAATTAACAATCATTTATCTTCTCTCCCTCTCACCCTTTCCCACTTAATAAAAGAAAAAGACAAAACAAAAACCTTCTAACAAATATACGTTTTCAAGCAACACAAATTCTCAGATTGCACATGCCCCAAAATGTATGTCTCACTCTGCATTTTGAATCCATTACCTCTCTGTTAGGAGTTGGATAGCAGAGATCATCATGGACCAGTCTTCTGCAACGGTCACTGTATAGATCAGAGACATTTAGACTTTCAAAGATGTCTGTCTTTACAACGTAATTGTTATTATATACATTTTCTCTTGATGAACAGATAACCCATTGATATTATGAAGCATATGCATATTATGGAGCAGATAGCAAAATCAGAGAGTCCTAGACCACATCTAGTGTAGACAAATTCCCAATTTCCTATCCATGGTCTTCACTACACCCAGGAATTCATAACTTGACAGTTGCGCAGTGTTAGAAATCACCACGCTCAGGAGGTGAGGCAAATTGGAAAATAATTTGAGAAGCAGTATTGCATTTGCTAGAATTCTATTCCAGGTTTGTATAAGCATTCTACACATAAATGGATTTTGAACTACAGGCTTGCAATTTGTCTGCCTCCATCTATAACATCCTTTTGAATACATACCATATATTAATATGCATATGTGCATAAATATGCCCAGTGATATAAATATACTCCTCACTTGGAGTGCCCATACATTTTATATGTTTGTTCTTGAAAATAAGTATCTTACCATGTCAGTCCTGCCTTGGCTATGCTCCCCCCAACAGTGAGGCTGTAGGCTTGATGGAACTAGTGTAAACTAGGTAATGACATGGTTGAAAGCAGGACTGTGTAATAGAAGTCCACTGAGTGAGTAGCTTCTTATCTCATTGTTTTACAGTTTTATAATAAGCTAATGTGGGCAACAGATGTAGAAGCAAATGACTTGAATAAGTCTTGATTAAAACCTCCTGAGGGTTGTAACTGATTTAAAAAATTGTGGAGTCAAGCAATAGCAATTTAAATAAGCTTTTAAGTCAGAGCTTCCCTTTAGCTTACTAAATCACTAGGCAGGCCACATGCTGGAGGAAGGGTCTCTATAATACAGGCTTTGAAGAAAAAGCACTGACCTAGTCCCCTTCCTTGAGAGGTACATTATTCCACAGAGGAAGGACCACATGTCCATCTGCCAGGAATCAAAGAATTTTAGGATCTTTGACTTAAAAAACTATCCATCATTTTACAGGTGAGAAAATAGCACCAGGTATAACTTATTTTAGGTCACTAAACTTATGTTACTCAATGATGACATGGTCCAGGACAGCAATGCTGTAAATGATATACCTGGACTTCACTGAGGCCTCTGGCAAGCTCTCTAATGACGTTCTTCTGCAGAAGATGGAGAGATAGGAACTGTTATGGAATGCTCAGGCAGTTTTATAACTTGTTGATTAAAAAAGATACAAAGAGTATTAAGTAATGGTTCTAGTTCAATCTGAAGAATTGTTTCTAGTGGTAAACTATAGAAAGGTGTGCTCAGTCTTTGTTCAATTATTTTTTTGTTTTTACCAATGGCTTAGATCAAAGCATAGATGGTTGATTGTCAAAACTGTAGATAGTAGAAACATGGGAAGAACAACAAATATACTGCATGAGAAAAACTGGGATGGAAAAACAATTTGACAAGCCAGAAAGTTGGGCTGCAATTGAATAAAGATAAAAGGAAATCTCTAGAATTGCATTAAAAAAAAAATCAACTGCACAAGAACAAGAAAGGGTAGATTTAGCTAGTCAGTTATTCATCTTAAGAAAGACCTGGGGATTTTAGTGGCCTTAAAGCTCAATATAAGTAAACATTATGACTTGTCAGTCAATAAAAAGAGTTATTATGATTTTAGGCTGCAAATATGGTGTCCAGAACAAGAGTAGCAGAAGTTAGGCTGCATTCTGTTATGTACAAATCAGATCTGAAGGACTTTTGGTGTCATTGAGAATCAAGAACACAGAAAAACAAAAACATTAAACAAAATGCACAGAGGACAACCAGAATATGGAAATAACTTAAAACATATCACAGGAGGATGGGTTGTAAAAACTGAGTGTATTTAGTCTGGAAAGAAAGAAATAAGCACTAATTTGGCACCTACTATGTGCCAGACACTATGCTAAAGTTCTAGGCCTGGAGTCAGGAAGGCCTGAGTTCAAATCCAGCCTCAGACATTTACTAGCTGTGCAACCCAGGGCAAGTGATCGAACATCTCTCTGCCTTAGTTCCTCAACTGTATAATATTAGCTAACATAAGCACCTGCCTTCTAGTGTTATGCTCAAATGAGATATTTATAAATCTCTTAGCAGAGTATCTGTCACATGATAAGTGCTTTTAACAAATCCTTGTTCCCTCCTTCCCTTCCCTTTCTATCCACTGTACCACTTAGTTGTTTCTGGGGAAGACTTGGAGGGCTTATGACAGGCATGTTGTTGATTTTACTTTTCAGGTCTTCCAAGGCTTGTCATGGGGTTTAAACATGTTCTTCTCAGTCCTGGAAATCATAGAAAGTAATAGGAAAGTTGATTTGGGATCTGTATAAGGAAAGATTGCCGAATAATTAGATCTCACATAGAAATAGGATGGGTTGTCTTGTGAAGTAATGAGCTCCCCATCACTGAAGTGATCCAAGACAGACTAGATGAATACTTGCCAGATATGAAAAGGGGATCATATAAAGATATGAACTGGACTAGATGGGGAAGGGAAAGGAATAAGAATTTGTAGAGTGCCTACTAGGTGCTAAACACTTTGCTAAACACTTTACAATAAAGACCCCTAAAATAAATTGAAACTTTAAGGTGCTATGAGACTAGTAAGTAAGAAAACTAGAATATAATCCAGGTTGTTGGGGTTCCTAGGCCAGTGTTCTTTCTACCACCCTAATGTTTTGAAAAAGACTTAGATTCTAAGAATGAACACAGAATCAAGTGGTTCCACATGCCAAGGGATGAAGAAAAACAAAAACCTGTCAATGTCCTGCATTGCATGAGAACAGCTTGGTTATACACAAATGACATTTTGAACCAGGCTTCTGAAAACTGAGAGGTTTGCTTGTTAAGGAGTCCTGTGTAAGAGGAGGGTGGAGGAGACATGTTGGGAAGGATGTGATTGAAAGGGGGAGTCATGTATAAAAAACTGTGAAAAGTTTGCATTGACAGAAGAGTTTGTAAAGAGCCTAGAGATAGTAGGGAGCCAATAGAGCTTATCAAACTGCAGTATGATATGGTCAGACCTATTCTTTCAGAATGTTACTTTGGCGATCTTTAAATTCTTGTGGTGAGAGACTTGAGGCAGAGAAACCAATTAGGAAGGTTTTGCACAGGTCCAGGTGAGACATGACAAGACGGTAAAGTAGAGGAATGGCCATGTGAGTAGAAAGAAAGAGAAAGATTTGAAAAATTTTTGGAAAGTAGAATTTCAAAAATCTGGCTGATGATTAGATACCTAGGGTGAAGGCGAATGAAAAGTTGAGGATAACTCCAAGAGTATGAATGAATGCACCAAACACTATACCATCTAAATTTTTTTAATTAAATTAATTACAGAAATAGATATGAATACGGAAAAACTCAGTAGTACTATAATAGTAAGGGACTTTAATTTTCCCCTCTCAGAACTAGATAAATCTAACCAAAAAATAAGGAGAAAATCAAATAAGTAAATAGATTTTTAGATAAGCTAGATATGACAGGTATCTGCATAGAACTGAATAGAAATAGAATCACCATTTTCTCAATGGTTCATGCTACCTTCACAAAGATTGACAATATATTAGGGTAAAAGGTTTTTATAGTTAAAAGCAAAAATATAGAAGTATTAAAGGCATTCTCTTCAGGTCATGATGTAATAAAAATTATATTTAATAAGGAGTCATAGAAACATAGATTAAAAACTAATTGGAGGTTAAACAACCTAATCTTAAAGAATGAGTTGGTTAAAGAACAAATCACAGAATCAATGATAATTTCATTAGAGAGGATGATAATAATGGGATAACATATCAAAACCTATGGAATATAGCAAAAACAGTGATCTAAAACAGCAATTTATACCTCAAAATGCTTATATGAATAAAAATAGAGAAAAAGCAGACCAATGAGTTGTGTATACAATTTTAAAAAACTAGAAAAAGAAGAAATTAAAAATCTCCAATTAAACACTAAATTGTAAATCCTAAAACTTAAAGATAAGATAGATAAATTGACTATAAAAACCATTGAATTAATCTATAAAACTAAGAGATTAAAAAAAAAAAGAAAACCATTGATTAATGCAACTTTTGTAGAAGAGGAAAGACAACCAAATTACTAGTATTAAAAATGAAAAGGTAAACATACCACTACGGAAGATTAAATCAAATCAATTATAAAGTATTATCTTGTCCAATTATATGCCAACAAATATAACAATTTGAATGAAATGGCAGAATATATACAAAATATAAATTGCCCAGATTAGAAGAAGAGGAAATAGGACACATAAGTAGACATATTCTATAAAAAAAGAAATTGGACATGCCATAATTGCTCTTCCTAAGAAAAAAGCACCAGGACCAGATGGATTGGCAACTGAATGCTATCAAACATTTAAAGACTAACTAATTCTAATAGTAAATAAATAATTTGGAATAATAGGCAAAAAAGAGTCCTACCAAACTCCTTTTATGAAAGAAATATTATACTGATGCCTAACCAGGAAGAATAAAAAGAGAGAAAGAAAGCTGTAGACTAATTTCATTAATGAATATGGATGCAAAAATCATAATTAAAATACTAGCTAAAAGTTACAATAATATGTTAGAAGACTAAATCATAACCAAATGGGATTTTAAATCAGGAATGCAGAGATGGTTTAACATGAGGAATACTATTAACATAATTGATTATATCAATAATAAAAATAACAAAAATCATATGATTTTATCAATTGAGGCAGAATAAGCTCTTTGCAAAGCACAACACTCACTTCTATTGAAAACTATTGGAAGAATAGGTATAAATGTATTTTTCTTAAATTGATAAAACATATTTATGTAAAATCATCAACTAATAATATTTGTAATGGGGATAAGCTAGAAGTCTTCCCAGTAAGATCAAGGATGCCCACTGCCACCAATATTATACAGTATTGTATTGGAAGACCTAACAGAAGCAATAAGAAAAGAATCAGAATATGAAATGAGGTAATAAAGCTATCATTTTTTTGCAGACCACATGATGATATGCCTAGAAATTCCCAAAGACTCAAGTAAAAAGATAATTAAAACAATTCATAATTTTAGAAAAGGAGCAGAATATAAAGTAAATTCACATAAATCATCATTATTCCTATACTGAACAAACAAAACCTTGCAAAAAGAGACAGTAAGAAATATTCCATTTAAAATAACTCTAGATAGTATAAAATACCTGGGAGTATACCTGCTAAAACAAATTATAAAGCAGTATTAAAACTATATGGTACTGGCTAAGAAATAGAAAGGTAGACCAGTGGAACAGAGTAGATATACAATTTACAGCAACAAATGATTATAACAACCTTGTGTTTGACAACTATACATGACTTAAGTTTGTGGGATAAGAATTCATTATTTGGTAAAAAAAAAAATGCTGGGAAAGCTGGAAATCAGTCTGGCAGAAATTGGGCATAGAAGGGTGGAGCCAAGATGGTGGAGTAGAAAGATGCACATATACTAGCTCTTCCCCCAAAGTCCATAAAATACCTGTAAATAAAGACTCTCAACAAATTCTAGAGCAGCAGAAGCCACAGAACAACAGAATGGAGGAGATTTCAGCCCACGGTTACCTGAAAGGCCACTGGGAAAAGTCTGTCTCACCCAGTGTGGAGGAGAGTGCAGCAGCCTTGACCATGCAGCACAGTACCAGGAGGAGGACCTGAGCAGGCCTCAGGGATAGAATACCCAGAAGCAGTAGCAGCAGTTTGCACATCCCTCAACCCACAGGCACCAAAGGTCAGTGAGAGGGTTTTTTCAGCTGGCCTAGAAGGGGGCAGGGGCTAAAACCAAGAATCACTTATCCAGCAAAACTGAGTATAATGCTTAAGGGGAAAAATAGTCTTTCAATGAAATAGAGGATTTTCAAGTATTCTTGATGAAAAGAGCAGAGCTGAAAAGGAAATCTGACTTTCAAACACAAGAATCAAGAGAAGCATGAAAAGGTAAACAGGAAAGAGAAATCATAAGGGACTTACTAAAGTTGAACTTTTTACATTCCTACATGGAAAGACAATATTTGTAGCTCTTGAAACTTTTTTTCAGTATCTGGTAGTTGGTGGGATTATACAAATACACACACACACAGACACACACACACACACACACACAGAGAGAGAGAGAGAGAGAGAGAGAGAGAGAGAGAGAGAGAGAGAGAGAGAGCCTGAGTTGAATAGGAAGGGACCATATCCAAAAAAATGAATTTAAGGGGTGAGAGAGGAAAATATTGGGAGGAGAAAGGGAGCAATGGAATGGGGCAAATTATCTCTCATAAAAGAGTGAAGAAAAAGACTTTTCAGTGGAGGGAAAAAGCGGGGGGAGGTGAGAGGGAAAACATGAAACTTACTCTCATCACATTTGACTCAAGGAAGGAATAAGGTGCACCCTCATTCTGGGATGAAAACCTATCTTGCAATACAGGAAAGCAGGGGAGAAAGGAATAAGCAGGGTGGGGTTGGGGATGATGAAAGGGAAGGCAACGGGAGGAAGGAGAAATTAGAAGTCAACACTCTTGGGCAGGAACAGGTCAAAAGAGAGAATAGAAGAAATGAGAGACAGGATAGGATGGAAGGAAATATAATTAGTCTTGTACAACATGACTATTATGGAAGTCATTTGCAAAACTACGCATATATAGCCTATATTGAATTGTTTGCCTTCTCAATGAGGATGGGTGGGAGGGAGAAAGGAGGAGAAATTGGAACTCAAAGTTTTAGGAACAACTGTTGAGTATTTTTCTTGCATACAACTGGGAAGCAAGAAATACAGGCAATGGGGTATAAAAATTTATCTTACTCTACAGTACAAAAGAGAAGATGAGGATAAGGGAAGGGAGGGATGTTAGAAGGGAGGGAAGATTGGTGGTAGGGGTAATTAGAATGCTCAGCACTTTGGGATGAGGGGACGGAAGAGATGGGGAGAAAATTTGGAACTCAAAACTTTGTGGAAATGAATGTTGAAAGAAAGGAAGGAAGGAAGGAAGGAAGGAAGGAAGGAAGGAAGGAAGGAAGGAAGGAAGGAAGGAAGGAAGGAAGGAAGGAAGGAAGGAAGGAAGGAAGAAAGATATTGGCATAGATCAATATTTTACACCCTTTACCAAGATAAGGTCAAAATTGAAACATGACCTAGATATAAAAAGAGATATGACAAGAAAATTTGAAGAACATGAAACATTTTAGCTATCAGACTTATGTACAGTTGAACAATTCATAAATAAATAAGAAAGGATAGTGAGGTGTAAAATCGGTAATTTTGATTACATCAAATTTAAAAGATTTTTCTACAAATAAAATAAATGTAGTCAAGGTCAAAAGGAAAACAGAAAATTGGGGGGGGGAAGTATAGATAGCTTCTCAGATTAAAGTCTCATATCTCAAATATACAAACAACTTTGCAGAATCTCTAAGAATATGAGTCATCCACCAATTGATAAATGGTCAAAGGATATAAACAGGCAATTTTTGATGAAATCAAAACAATTTATCATATCATAAAAATGATCTAAATCATTATTGATTAGAGAAATGCAAAATAAAACAATTTTGAGATGTCATTTTACACCTCTCAAATTGGCTAAATTGATTGAAAGGGGAGAACACAGATGTTGGAGGGTATGGGGAAAAGTTGGGATGCTAATTCATTGTGAAACCATGAATTGATCCAACCATTTATGATAGCAATCTGGAATTATACCAAAGAGTTATTAAACTGTCTACTCTTTGACCCAGAAATACCACTACTAGGTCTGTTTCCCAAGGTAATTAGAGACAAAGAAAAAAATGTGTTCTAAAATATTTATAGTAGCTCTCTTTGTGGTGGCAAAGAATTGGAAATTGCAAAGATGCCTGTTAATTGGGGAATAGCTGAACGAGTTTGTTATATGATTATGATGGAGAAATACATTTCTATAATAAATGATGTGCTCGATGATCTGGGAAAAATATGGATAGACTTGCATGAAATAATGAAGATTGAAATGAGCAGAACCAAGAGAATGTTGTAAATAGTAACAGCAATATTGTTTTAAGAAGAATTTAGACCTACTAAGTCATTTTGATTATTATAAATATCCAAATTAACTACAAATGACATACAAAGTAAGACACTCTCCGTTCAGGTAAAAGAAATAATAAATAGAAGTACATATAGGATGATTTTACACATACACACATACATAGATATATAGATACATTTTTGCACATGTATGTATATATATATATGTGTGTGTGTGTGTGTGTGTGTGTGTGTGTGTGTGTGTGCGTAAATAAATACACACATATTTGCACCTAATAGCAGTCATCTCTAGAGGGAGGGAGAGGGAAGAAAAAAGGAAACAGCAGTTACATGACAACTTTATTATATATTTAAACAGAATAGCAAGTTGTATGTTTGCAGTTTCATATACAATCACCTTTTTTGTATTCTACTACGTGATATAGATGTTTATTTTATTTCCTACATTCAGAATCAAATAAATAATATTTTTTTCAAAATAATATGAATGAATCTAAGAGACTAGAAGCATGTTGGTGTTCTCAGTAATAGAGAAACATGATGATAATCTTAGAGATGGGGAAATTAAGAAGAGGTACATTTGGGAAAAAGACTTGATGAGTTCTGTCTCAGACATAGTATTTGAGGTGACTACAGTGCATCCAACTTGTCATGTCCAAAAGGTGGTTTATGATGTGGAGGCAAAGAGAAAAAAGAGGGCTGAATATACAAGTTTGGGAATCATTTACATAGTGATGATAACTGAATGCAAGGGAGCTGATGAAATCATTAAGAGAGAGTGTGTAGGGAAAGAAGAAAATAGTCCAGGACATACGTTTACTTCCTTTGGTCCTCTGTATAATAATCTACCACTCTTCAAAAATTCTGACAGAGGTTACATTCCCCCAACCTTTCAACCCTTTTCTAATTTGAGGGGGTAGTAGGTTGAAGTTCCATTTCTGTTTTGTGGAATGAGAAGGAATGTAAAGAGTAATTGTTCAAGTCCCTTCACCTCTCTTAAAGGAAAAAAAAAAAACCCACAACCACAACAGCAATACCACAATAACAAAAATAAAGCTTGCCTTTTGAACATAGGTAGCAGTCACTTGGCTATGATAGAAGTACAAACATTGCACCCTCAGTGAGAATCATAAAATTCATCCTGCACTCAATACTCAATGACATCTTTAGTTTTATGTTTCAATTTGCTTAACATCTTCATCTCACCTTCTAGAATATCTTTTTTTAAATTTTCAATTCCTTTTTATCACCTTATAATATCTTACGATGAACCCCAGTTCCTTTCCATCTCTCACTAACACCTTATGTTGCTTTACCAATATATTTTATTTATCTTGTCTTACTTAACATGCCTTTTCCACAACCTTCTTTTTCTCCTTGAATTTTAATCTTCAGTTTCTTTCTCCTCAATCCTTTTTCTCCTTCATACTAAATCTTCTGTCAGGCTGAATTCTTCTCTTTCACCTCAATATACCTTTAAAATGATCATCTAGTATTTTCTTTAAGACCTCTAATGCTAAGAAACATTCTACCTCCTAATGTAGTTAATGCCACTGATGATTGACTTAAAACTTTTTAAAAATGTTTCTTCTTGTCAAAGCTAAATTTATCAAAATAGATAAATATAAATCTATTTTGATCTATACAAATAGATCAAAATGAATCTTTCTTTCAAATGATCATATCTCTAATACTTGAAAACAATTCAGAAAAAAAATGCTGTATTCCCAAGGAAAAGGTAACATGGCAGAAGGGGCTAGAAATGGGGAAGAACTTAATGTGAATAAGAAGGCAGTTTGGTTGCCTCAGAATTATGAAGAGTGGCAGAGATTTAATTTAGAAGAAAGAAGATAGGGAGATCTAAGATCATCTGAAAACTCATTGATAAGCTCCAAAAGCTTTCCACTAGTGAAGAATATTTTGACCACAGCAACTCATGAAACCATTTACTAAGCTGCTTCAGGGCTCCAATCTGTGTCCATAAAGGGAATACCCCTTTGGACAAAATCACTGATCTTTTGAACATGAGCTATTGATCACTAACAGTAACTACTATTGTGAAGAATTCTCCCCTTGACTTTGGATTATATATTTCAATACTTCCAAGGCATGCCAGAGCTTTCTGACTATGACTAGGGCTGGATATGAAAAGCATCCCATACTTCTGCTGGGATGCCAGCTGAGGAGATGGAAGAAATACCAGAGAGTTTCTAAGCAAATAGTAAATCCACCTGACAAGAACCATGCAGTCTTTCAAGGGGCACAAGAGCAAGATTGATGACTTTTGAACATACTCCCCAGCTGCACCTTCAGTAACAAATTAGTCTTGTCACTTTCTCCAAGCAGATTTAGTGAGGACATTAACAATGTTAATGATCTGTGTGCACTTCAGGAGGAAGAAGCTGAGAACCACATTTGGTAGCACCCAGACCTGGCTTTTATTTTCTTTCTTTGGTACTGTGGTGGATACAGGATTTGTTTGATTTTCCTCTTGGATGTGGAAAATGCGACATGATCTGAAAGTATAATGCTTGTCGAAACAAATGCTATGCAGGGGCAAAAATGTCCTTTTATTGTGATCATTTTGATCTGTAGTATAGTTGAAATATTGTTGGGAGACAAAGGATCTGAATTCAGATATGGTTTTTGTCTGTTTGTTCTTGTGTGATTTTAAGCAAAGCTCCTCCTTTCTCTGATGCCTTGTTTCCTCATTTATCAGACTAAGTAGATGGACAGGATGAGTTCTACGTTATTTTGCAGATCAATATCCTACATTCCCCAATATATTAGGAATCACCTACGCATGAATGAATTGACAATCTCAGAAGGACAGTTTGCCTTTCCACTCCTATTACTACTGTGGGAAGTAATAAATATAAGGGATAGATATTAGATGTCTTCTACTTGAATTGCCTCATTTTTATGTAAGAAAATTGGTGTTGTAAGAGATTGAGTGACTTCCACAAGGTCACTTAGACAATAAAGTGGCAGAATCAGTATTGTAAAATATATCCTCCAATTCTGTATCCAAACTTCTGTGGTTTGCCATTGAATTAAAATACAGTGATTAGGTTAATAAAAAGTGATTGTTTTATAATAATAATGTATTTATTGAATAGCAATAATAATAATTATTATTTTTATATGGTGCTTTAAGGTTTGCAAAGAATTTCTTTAAGGGATGTAATAGGTATAAATTCCATTCAACTCAGTAAGTGTATATATTAAGCTGCTATATGCCAGGCACTGTGCTAAATATAGGAGGTACAAAGACAAAAATGAAATCAGTTCCTTTCCTGAAGAACTTTAAATTCTGCTATTGGGGAAAAATGTGTACATTGATAAATAAATAGAAAATTATTATAACTGAGTAATAATCACAGAATATGTTATCATATATAATATATAAATAGTATATACAGTAGTTATATACATATGTGTTTATATATACAAACACATGTGTATGTATGTGTGTGCATGTGTATGCGTATATACAGTGAAGGGGTAGAGGGAGTGCAATATAACATGAGCAGCTAGTGGTATAATGGATAGAGGGCCAGGACTGGAATCAGGATGGTTCACCTTCCTGAGATTCACATCTGGTCTCAGACACTTACAACTAATTCGACACTGGGCAAGTCACTTAACCCTGTTTGCCTCAGTTTCCTCATCTGTTAAATGAGATGGAGAAGGAAATAGCAAACCACTCCAGTATCTCTGCCACGAAAACCCCAAGTGGGGTCACAAAGAGTGGGTCACAATTTAAATAACTGAACAACAATATATAGCGTAAGAATTAGGGGACTCAAGAAAGACCTCAAGCAGGAGGCTGTGCTTGAGTCAAAACTTTGAGAGTACTAGGAATTACAAGGGCTGGAAGTAAGAAGGAAAAGGAATCCAGTTATGAAGGACAGCTTTTCAAAGGCTCAGAGTCTAGAGATGGAATTTCTTGCTCTGCTCAATTCAACAAGCATTTATTAATCTCCTACTCTGTGTCAAGTCCTGTGCTGGGATTATAAAAAAATAAAAATGAAAACAGCCTGTACTCTCAAAGAGTTTACATTCTACCACATTAAAAAAAGAAAACCATTTAGTCAGAAAAACTGGGAATGTTTTTTAATAACTCTGCTTCCCATATTTACCAGTGGTTTTGTGATGATGACAATGATGACGATGATGAGGATGTTACTGTTCAGTTATTTCTGACAATTCATGATCCCATTGGGGTTTTCTTGGCAAAGATACTAGAGTGGTTTCCTATTCCTTCTCCAACTCATTTTGCAGATAAGAAAGCTGAGGCAAACAGGGTTAAGTGACTTGCCTAGGGACACACAGCTAGTGTCTGAGGCTGAATTTAAACTCACATTTTCCTGACTCCAGGCTAGGTATTTTATCTGCTGAGCCACCTGAGTCCCAAGGTGATGATGATAATTAACACTATAAAATCTGTTAAAGATTTCAAAACACTCCACATTAACTCACTTGATCCTCTTAACAACCTCCCAGGGGAGTAGGATCTATTATGATCCATATTCTATAGATTTGTAAACGGAGACAAATAGTTTAAGTAACTTGTTCAGGGTCATGCCACTTTTAAGTTTCTGAGGAGGGTTATAAAATTATTCCTTCCTGACTCCAAGTCCACAACTCCATCCATTGTGCCACTTAGCTGCCTAGGAAACAAGACAGTTATATATGCAACTCACATGGGTTAGGCAGAGCGATTCATATACCTGGAGACGGGGAAATCCCGAGTTCAAATCCAGACTCAGGCATTTACTAGCTTCTAACCCTCAGTAAGTTACTTCACCTGTCTCAGCCTCAGTTTTCTCATCTATAAAATAGGAATAATTATAGCACCTCCTGCTGTAAAGTGCTTGGCAAACCTTAAAGTACTCCAAAAATTCCATCTATGATTATCATTGTATATCCCAACTTTAAAGATGATTCCACGAAGGAAATTAGTTGCAGATTCTTGCTTGTCTTGGCTGCACATTTACAGCTTTGATTCCTGGAGTTGTCAGACAAATTTTCTAAGGAAAGCGAGTACAGAAATCAAAGTGATAGGCCCCACCTGACTCATCCATTTTGCTCAGAGAATTGATGGAATCTGGTTCTTTTAAAGGTTTGAGTTTGCATTGCCTCAGTCCCTTGAAAAGCACAAGGAGGGGGTTGGAGGAAAGAAGAAAGCAAGAAAAAGAGGCTGCATCCAGGAGGACTGTCAACATCGTCTGTTGGTTCCCTCTCCATACTAATTCTCCCCCTCCCCCAAAGTGCCTCCTCCTCTTCTTTGGCTGTAGAAAAGCAGCAAGTTCACCTCTTACCGCAGGCTAACACCCTCCGTCGCTTTGATTCTTTGGACTTTGAAGTTTTCTACAGTGCAAACACACCAAGCTGAATTTCTACAGGGCAGACTTCACTCAGTTTTTTTTGTTTTTATTCTTTTTCCCTCTCCCTTGCCTCCTTGCCTCCCTCTCATGTACTTTTTTTTTTCCTTCAGGAAACTGCAACCCTCCCCCGCTTCTTTCTTCCCTTTTTAAGGGGCTGTCATGTCTAACTAACCATTCTTAGTCAAGGGATGACTACAGTCCGTGAGGGACTCCCACTGGGGACCTTGTGAGCTGTGTGTGTGTGTGTGTGTGTGTGTGTGTGTGTGTGTGTGTGTGAGAGAGAGAGAGAGAGAGAGAGAGAGAGAGAGAGAGAGAGGAGAGAGAGAGAGAGAGAGAGAGAGAGAGAGAGAGAAATGCAGGCTGACTTCATTCTGATAAGTCTTGAACATAATGTACTACCAACCAGGGATGGAGGAAGCCAGTGGCATCTGGAGCAGTCATTTCAAGTCTCTCCAGCAATGTATTTCTCAGACATATTGAATTTCACAAAATCCACATTGTATTTTGCCCCCCAGGTATTCTACTTATTTATTCCTTTAATTTTCAAGTCCTTATGCATTTAGAAGGGGGACTGAATCCACAGGAGAAAATTAAATTAAAGCCTCCAAAGGTTTTGAGTTCAGTTAAAAACTCGATATGCAGAGAAAGTAAATGGATGGCAAGGCTAAACTCCGTGGAAGACAGTGAATCTTAACTACATTAAACAACTATTCAAACTGGTCTTCTAATGTGAAATTCTTTGGGAAAGGTTTAAAAAATGCTAAGGAAATGGAAAGCTACCTCCTAACATGGATCATAGATTCAAAGCTGAAAGGGATTTAAGAGATTATGTAGTTAACCATTGCTCTCTACCCACGCAAACATTTTAAAGATCACTTAGCTTCTGTTTGCCTCAGTTTCCTCAACTATAAAAATGAGGATCAAGTGAAATGATATTTTTTAAAAGTATTTATTTAGTTCAGTGCCTGGCACCATAGTAAGGGAATAAATGCTTATTTCATTCCCAGGTGTCCAGGCCTCTCTGCACCTAGGATAATTGGGAAATATTTTTGTTTTGACTCTCCATAGCTCTCTATTGCCTATCCTGTGTATGGCAGTTGGACGTGTGTTTTATTTATTTATAGACTCTATAGAAATAGATCAATATATCAAACTCCAAATTAAAAACCCTTGCCTTAAACCCTCCCTTCTTCTAAACTTCCCTATTTCTCTTTTTCCCCATGAGTAATGTTTTTATTATATTAACGTGCTAAACCAAACGAAGAAAATTTAGAGTGAACCATTATATCAAGACATTCCTAAGTAAATGAGATCACATTTGGTATGACTGTCCAAGTCACTTGACATATATCAAGCAACTCTCAATTCTTATTCTCTCTCTCTTCAAATACACACACATACACACACACACATATATATATATATACATACATACATATGTGTGCGTGTGTGTGTGTGTGCGTAAAGTTAAATGAATCAAGTCTTTCCTTTCAGGAGCATACAGTCCAAATCATAAAAGAAGAAGCAAGGACACATACTTTGCCGGGTCTGGAGTCAGGAAGACCTGAGTTCAAATCTAGCCCTAACTACTAACTAGCTGTGTGACCCTGGGAAACTTACTTAACCCTGTTTGCCTCAGTTTCCTCATCTGTGAAATGAGCTGGTAAACTTCCTTATTTCTGTCAAAGATTCTACAATCCTTTGTAATTTTAGCAATATCTGTGATTTCACTTACCCTCTACCACTCACCCCCAACTTACTGGATAATCAGTTGTCAAATCCTTTTGCTTCTATGTTCACAACATCTCTTCCATCTGAGTCCTTCTTTCTATCACACTGCTATCACTTTCGGTCAGGTTTCCTTATGGCTCACCTAGCTATGTCAAGCACTTCCTAATTAGTTTCCTTGCCTTCATGTCTACCTACTTCAATCACTCTCCCTCAATATTTCCAAAGTAATTTTCTTTAAACATGGATCTGAACATATCATTCCTATTATCTCTAGAATAAAATGTTATCCTTTGCTTAGCTTTTAGTCTTATAGCACCAACTTATCTTTCCAAACTTACTGAACATAAATCCCTGTCCTCACTTTGTGATCTAGCCAAATTTGGACTTATCTGTGTTCCTCACATAACACAATGTCCCATGTGCCTAGAATGCACATTCCTTACCTCTACCTCATAGAATCTCCTCTCTTCCCTTAAAATACCACTGAAGCACCATCTTCATGAAGCCATCCTTGTTTTGTCCTCCCTAAAACCTCTATACCTTGAATCTGCAATACTTTGCAGTAAAATATACTATGATTCTGTTTTACTGTGGGCTATTGCCTATGTGAGTTTATATTCCTCCATCCAATCATAAAAGGTCTATTTAGTGCCAGCTACTACATGCCACATATTCAATGTCTACTGGAGATACAAAGATAATTAAGTACCTGCTCTCAGGGAGTTTACTATCTTATCATGATAGTAACAGAACTTTCCTCACAAGGCCTTGTGAAATGCATAACTTATTTTACTGATGAGGAAATTGCAGCTCAGAGGGGTTAAGTGATTCCCCAAAGGTTACACAGCTATCAAATGTGAGATATAGACCCAGGTCTCCTTGACTTTATCAAGTTCTCTTGATAAGGCCCAGTATACAATGGCCATAAATAACTGTAAAACAAATTAAAATGTACACAGGGGCTGTCTAGGCACTTTTATGAGATTTAAAGAGGGACAGATGACTGTGTATATGTGGATCTGTCTCGCCTATTTTTTTATATAAGGATATTTATAATATCCTTATATAAACCAGTACTTTCTTCACTAATAAGTCATTTCTACCTGAGGGCCTGACCCTGGGCCCTGCCTGAGGCAACATTTCCAGTTCTTTCGAAATGGAGGTATAGCCTTTTTATTATACTCTTGAACTTCTTCTGGTCTTTGTTGTGATGCTTAAGGAAACAAACATAAGAAAGCATATTATAATGGATAGAACAGTAGTTCTTGAGATGGAAATCTTGGATTCAAATACTAGCTCTGGCGCTAACAATCTTTGTGATTTGGGAGAAGTTCCGACTTTCTATTTTTGCCTCAGTTTCCACACCTATAAAACAAGGTAGATATATAAAAGAAAGCACACACACACACACACACACACACACACACACAGAAAATATCCTATATGTATCTTATTTGTTCATAGTTATTTGCCTGTTTCATTCTTCATTATATTGTGAGTTCCTCAAGGACAGAGACTACCTTTTTGCCTTTTTTTGTATCCCTAGCACTTAGCACAGTATCTGATACATAGTAGGTCCCTAATAAATATTTACTCACTGAATGAGGAGTAGGGTGGAAATGATGTGCTCTGAGGTCCCTGTTACATGTAAATTCTACCTTCTTTTAAGTTTATTGGACTGTTATTTTAAAAAATTCTTATTCTCTCCCTCCTATTTCCTTCTTCATTAAGCAAGAAAAAATAATTAACTTAATTAACTAATTAAAAACCCTCACAACAAACTCGTACAGGCCAGCAAAAGCAAATTCCCCTAGTGGTCATGTCCAAAAATGAATGTCTCAATCTGGATTTTAAACCAATCACCACTCTGAGAGGAGAGAGGCAATTTGTTTCATCTTCAGTACTTTGGACTTGTAGTTTATAACTGTATTAATAAGAGAACTAAAATCTTTCAGAACTTTTCCTCTATAATGCTTTTGTCACTCTTTCAATTGTTCTGTTCATTCTGTATTAATTCATAGATGTCTTGTCAGTTTCCTCTGAAATTGTCTTTTTTGTCATTTCTTATGATCCAATAATATTCTATTCCATTTATATAACACAATTTTTGACCATTCATGAAATCAGTGGGCACCCCTTAATTTTCAGTTTTAGGTTACAATGAAAAGAACTGCTATAAATATGTTTGTACATATAGTGTTCTTTTCCTTTCATGGATCCCCTTTGGTTCAAAGGGTATTTGCAGTTTCATAACTTTTGGGGCACTGTTCCAAATTGTTTTGCAGATTTTCCAGAGAGTCATAGTCTGTGTGATGCTGGGCAATTCACTTAGCCTCTCTAGTCAGCTCTCAAAGACTAATTTAGACAGGAGGTGCCAACATGCAATGATTAAGGGAATTTCCTCATAAAGAATTGTCTTCATCCAAGAAATCACAGATCTAGTTTCTATCTATGTAATGCATGTATGTATTTTTCTACATGTGTTTGTGTGTATGTAGTTGTACATATATAAACATACCCAAACATGCATATATACGTATACACACATATATGTATATGATATATATATATATATATACATATATATCATATATATATAAATTTGAATTTGAACTCAGGTTTTCAGCCTGCAGGTCTAGTATTCTATACATTGCACCTAAAGGATTTCAGTGAGCCTTTTTCCAAACCAAGTTTGTCAAAGGAACTACTATGGAAAGCCAAGTTAAATACATTACTCTGTTTGCATTTCTACCATCATTCACTTGCTTGAATTAATATATGTTGCCTTCATTAGTCCCAGGTCGGTGTAGAATGATCTGATGTGTCTAAGGATCTTTAGATTTCATTCAGTTATACATCTTTTCCTGTTTCATGCTTTAAAAAAATAAAGTTTAATTGGTGCCTTTCTATTTTATATCATCTACATTTTGCAATTTGTCCCCAATCATTTTTGGAAAGCCATTCCTTATAATAAAGAATATCTTTTTCAAAGGCTTACAAACATATAGAATTTATTTCTGGAAGAGATATTAGAGAGAATATGAGTGCTACTCAAACAATTAAAATGTACTTGGGAAATATTAAACAAAATCAAATAAACAAAAATACAATAAAAGACATTACATTTTAAAATAATGTCAATATGGGGCACTCAGAGAGTCTTACTTATGGATTAGTGACCTG
Source organism: Bettongia penicillata ogilbyi (assembly GCA_023548195.1). Lineage (NCBI taxonomy): Eukaryota > Metazoa > Chordata > Mammalia > Diprotodontia > Potoroidae > Bettongia > Bettongia penicillata. The sequence goes on along the minus strand of JAJHZJ010000171.1, from coordinate 1,365,466 downwards.
ATTTCTATTTGAGTTTAATAGCACTCATCTAATGTAACACCCACATTTTACAGGGTAAGGAACTGAAGCCTAGATGGAAGGGGTAACTTATTTTGTATCATAAGCTGTAATATTATAGGCAATATTCAATTCTAATGAGGACAAAATCCAGTAAGCAAATAAATCTAGTGTTCTTCTCATTACACCATAGCTTCACTTCTTTAAATTATCCTGTGACTTTTTTTAACCTAAGAATAAATATTTTAATTTTGTGAGTCAGTTGAGGTACTGAGAAGTCAAATGGATTTTTCCAGAGGTCATATGGCATCAAATTCAACTATATCATATTATAGTTATGTTGTTTATTCATGTCAAGGTTCATGAGGCAATTACATAAATAGTGTTTGGTGATTAATTTAGACTCAATAAGTTGTTAAGGTTGATAATGTTGTGTTGGGGGAGACCTCCTTTGTGATTTTTTTTCTTAACACACTGCAAAAACTACCAAATTTCTCCTTTAGGCTCCAAAGTAGAAAGTGTGATCACAAGAACCTGGGTACCAAGCTCACAAATCAGTCAAAAGAAGCTTCTTTTTTTGGTTTAGAATCATAATATTCAAGTTTTCCTTTGAAATCCAAGACTTAATTAAGATTCTGAGAAACAAGAAAACACATATCTTTATCCATTAACGAGAGAAAAATAGCAATCCATCAAGAAATGTACAGTGAGATTTGTGCTACCTTTGTGGTTTGCTACTTCCTCTCTGTAACTTTGGGCAAATAATTTCCTCTCCTTTGGCTGTAATTTTACTATCTGTAAAAGGGACATGATGGGCTAGATTATCTATAAGGCTTCTTCTAGCTTGAAATCCTACAGTCCTGTTAGAGAAAAAAAAAATGTTCTGATTGGCTGTACTGTATGCTTTACCTCACCTCTTCAGTCCTCTGTGTTTCATGAATTAACAAAGGATTGTAAAACAGAAAATTGATCAGTTTTTCTAGTAATTGTCAAGGACATATCAGATTGGAGAGTCTGGTCTTATAAGAGTAAGGAGGGAACGTGGGTCATCCCTAGAGGATGTTTTGCTGCCTCCCAATCTCATCATGAAGATTTATATTATATTATAGTATAGTATACTATAGTATATTATATTATAAGAATAGTTTGTTTTTTTAAATATAGCACAAGAAAATCATGTCTATGTTATCTTAAATACCCTCTCTCATTTTCATCTTATTGTGTTTGATTGAGTAGAAATAAATGACCACATATGTTCAAGGGTACAGTAACAAGACTAATCACCCTCTTATATGAAGGTCTGGAAATGGTCTCTTTGTCAGGCTAAAGTCAGGCACAGGTCACTGACTGGTGAACAGAATAATGACCAGGGCAAATGGTTGGCAACGATACACAGAGACAGATATCTCTCAGAACATGACCAAAAATTCTCATCCTGGAGGAATTCAAAGATTGATTCTATATTGAGATAGCTCTTATAATCACCTCACACTTCTGTGTTTTCATGCCTTTTCTCATTTTGCTCCCTATGGAATATTGGAATGCTATCCTATCCCATTCCCATATCATTGCTGAATAAGTACCTAATCTTAAAGTTCAGCTGAAAATGCATCTCCTCATGAAGTCTTCATGAATTGTCCCAATAAATAATGATCCTTCTCTCTTTCAATCTGAAATAACAATTTTCTTACAAATCTATTAGTTATGCATATTTTTATTGCATTATTACCGTGTGTGTGTGTGTGTGTGTGTGTAATATCCTCTTTTCATATGGAAAGCTCCATCAAAGAAGGCGTCATGATTTATCTCAACTTCGTATTTTCTCCAATGCCTAGATTATGAAGCATCTGCACGCCATAGATGCTTCATAAAGTTGTAGAATTGAGTTGAAAGCATAATGTCTGAAATCTCACATGAAGATAAATGAAAATGCTGCTTAGGATCGTGGTGGAGAATGTAATCTTTTTGAAGGCATGGGATGTTTAATTTTTGTACATTTTTTCCTCCACATTTCACATGGTACTAGTTCTGTAGTGATCATTAGTGGTCATTCATTAAATGTTTGCTGGATTGAATTTTTGAGCTGGCAACCAAATGACTTGTTGATAAAGATGCCAGTCACTTCTTAGAAAGCCACATGAAGGAACAGCTGCAGATTTGCCCCTAATTGTATACTGATTAGATCATAGAGCACTCAGAATGCTTCATTTTTCCTCCAGTATTAAGACTAGCATTGCCCATGACCTTAACGTAATTCTCCTGTCAAGATAATACCCCTATACTGGCCATAAAGAAACTATCTTTCACTTTCATTCCTTAATCTCTCACCAAGACCAGAGCAGGCACAGGAGGAAGTGGTTTCAGAAATGTGTTAATCCCAGAATTTGATCGAAGATGTGGGCAGCAGGGAAGAAACAGCTTGTACCAGCAGCTCTGGGAGCTGCTCAAGACAAACAACTGAGAAAAGGGGTCAGGCATGAGCTGTGACTTAAATAATATGTTCACATTTCTGTGTATTTGAGGACTGTAGAGAAAGTAAGATGAGCAGAGGAGGGATGTGGTTGAGAACCAAAGTGCTCTACAGCTTCAATAACTTAAGGATCTATTTGTTTTGGGGTTTTTTTTTTTTTAGAGTTAATCCTCCTTTTGCCTCTGTATCTCACAATCCTTCATATCCCTTAACTGACTATCTTCTTGGGTTTCTGAAGATAAAAAAATATAATCATTACCTTGTGATCATAGATCATAGAAGTTGGAAGGAACCTTCTAAGTCATCTAGTCTAACCGCCATCATTTTACATATGAAGAAACTGAAGTCTCATAATCCCTAAATTGTTTCCTACCTTTTTTTTTCCTTAATGCTTTTCTGAGTCAACATATAGCTCCTCTTCCTTCCCTTGTCTTCCCCCTCCCCAGAACATTTGAATCATGGGATGCTAGAGATAGAAGATATTTGATATTATTTAGTGCACTCTCCTTATCTTAAAAGAGAGGAAACTCTGGGCTAGCAAAATTAACTTTCCAAAAACTACCCATGGCAAAATGAAGATTTGATGCCATCTCTTAGCCTGTTGTTCTGTCTGCTGTTCCATGTTCACCCAAAGCCCACTTTTTTTAAAGAGACACCATTGTGACCAGGTCATAATTGACACTGACTTTCCACTCCAATACAAACAATGCATCAGTCATTTTGCTGGCCAGTGAACCTTAAGGTTTAACTAGGAAGAGTATGCCTGCACTACTCCCAGGATTATAGAGCTACAAGGAACCTATTAGTCATGTAATACTTCATTTTACAGATAGGGAAACTGGTATCTGAAAAAGGGATGTGACCTTCTCAAGGTAGAGCAAGTAAGGGGTAGAGAGCTAGGACAAGTCATGGGAGGCAAATCCAAAATGTTTCTGATTTAGGGGGCAAAGTGGGAGAAGAGTTGGGGGTGTGGAGGAAAAGGAAAAGAGATATTTTCACAATTTCAATTAACTCTACCACCTCAGCCATCACTGTTTCCAAACCAGAATGCATCCTTGTCATATAGGCTGAAAGCAGAGACAGGTGGCCAAGGAAGGAAACTATAAACTGTAAAACTCTATTCTGAGAAAACACATCAACCAAGCGAGCGTCTTGTAGCTTTTGCTCAGAGACAATAAATGTTACTGCTTTACAGTAAGGAGAGATGAGAAATTCCATTCCCAAGGGAGACAAAATACATCTCTGGAAATGACAAGTAGTTAACATTATGGATAGCATCTGCCTGGGCTTTTATCATGATTTAAATTTGTTTTCTATTCACTGGCTTGAATAGCAAGAGAATAATATTGAAATGGGCATGAACCACCCCAGACACATTTTATTAGCACTTCCTTGGTAATCCTACTTGGGAGGTAGGGGAAGTTAAGAGGGTGAGAAGTTAGAACAGGTAAGCATGTCCAGTATTTACAATCTGTATTGGAAAACCAATTTGTTTCCTAACAATAGGAAGAGTTCTTCTCTGGAATAGTGGGATTTTTTTTTTGTAAGCTCTGTCTAGCTTATGTAATCAGAGTTTATATGAAGTTCCTAAAGGGGTTTGTAGCAACTTGTTGGCAGGATTGTTTATCACTTCTTTTAGATGAGGCATAAAACTGAGTTTCTGGCCAGAGGGCTCGTAAAATGCATCTGATGGCACTTTTGCTAACAGTAGGCACGTTTGCTGTGATGTTCTGGATGAATCTACTTCAGATTTATTCTTTAGATTAAGGTCTTCAAAGACCGAATCCATATTTCTCATCCCCCTGGGATGTTGCTCCAACGCTGGTTGTAATTGCTAATCTATCTGAACAGGTGATATGGTGATGATAGCATTCATAGCAATTCACACTTCACAAAGCTTTAGGGTACACTAGTGCTCTCCTTATAACATTGCTGTGAGCTACAGTAGGTACTATCCCCATTTTATAGATAAAGCATCTGCAGTTCTGGGAGGGTCTGAGAGGAAGGTCATAGCTATCCTCTGCTTCTGTCCTCTGCCCTGGTCAGACCCCACCCATGGGATTTTGTTTAACTCTGGGCATGCTGATTTAAGAAGGATATTAACAGTGTGTCAAGAGGAAAGCAACTAGGATAGTAAAAGTGTTGAATCCATCATTCCAGGATCAGTTGAAGTAAATCAGGAAGAGGAGACATGATAGCGGTCTTCATGTAGTTGAAGGGTTGGCATGTGAAAGAAGGATTCAGTTTATTATTTTTGGCTCTTAGGAACAGAATCAGAAGTAAAGAGAGAAATTTAGGTTTCATGTCAGTACAAACTTTTGAACAATATGAATCGTCCCAACTTGGAATGAGCTGCCTTGGGACACTGGGTAGAGGTTCTCCTTCTTTGGAGGTATTCAAGCAGAGGTTGCATACCCACTTGTTGGGTAATCTGGTGTGGTAGTCCTTTGCACCAGCGCAAACCATCACTCTTCCACGATTGAGTGCATGATATACAGACGTTGCTGCATGCACAAAATATCCATCACCTATTGACCTACCTTTTGGAGATGAGGTTCTCTAAATTTGTTTAGCTTATTCTTCAGAGATCAGACACAGTCACTGATAGACGGTATTTGCATGTGAAGCCTGCCCAGTTGGGTTGGAATCCATGAGAACAAATGTTTCCACTAGCCAAATACCCGAATTCGTTGCATTCATAATAAGTTATGTGAGGGTTTAGAACAAGCATGATTATCTATAATCATAATAATGGCAACAATTAACATGTATATAGTGCTTTAAGATTTGAAAAGTATTTTACAAATATTATATAACTATATTATATATTATATAAAATGATATTCTACAAACATCATTTCATTTTATCCTGACAAACCTGGCAGATAGATGCTATTATTAATCTCAATTTACAGATAAGGAAATTGAGGCAGATAGAGGCTAAGTGACTTGCTAGGGTCACATAGCTAGTACGATTCTGGGCTACAACTGAACTTAGGTCCTCCTGTCTCCTCCTCACTGTTTCCGCCTTATTGTTTCTATAAATAATAATTTCTAGAGCATTAGGCTACAGATTTATGATAATGAAAAGGGGGTTTGGGGAAGAGGGGAGCAACCATTAGAAGGAAGAGTCTCACAGTCTTCTTCCACTCCCAGCCCCCAACAATGGCAAGCTCTGAATAACCTCCACTGACAGTCAAGTAGTTACAAAAGCTTTCAGAAATATCATCAGTCCTGCTTCCAACTCAAACTCCCAAAGACATTGGAGGAGCAGCCCTTATTGAGATTCAAACATGTACCTGCCTCTGCGGTGATTGCTAACTTCCTTAGATACTAGAGGCTCATCAGAAAGATCTTATCACCAAAGTCACCATCAAACGATGGTGATCATTGATCAATGTCAGAAATGATCAATGTCAGAATGATTGATGTCAGAAATAGATATCTTCCCCCTCACTGCCATGAAAATCATACCAAAAGAGATGCTTTGCTATCTAATTTGTCACTTCAGCCTAAGAACCACTGGGTCTATCAATTCCACTTCTAGAAGAACCTTTCTCTAATTGTTGTCCCTCCCCACTACTCCCCCAGAAAGGAAGTTCCATGGGAGTAAGAACTGTCTTTTCTCTTGCTATCTCCAGCACTCAGTAGAGTGCTTTGTACATAATAATCGCTCAATCAAAACAACAAAATAATATTTTTCACTCATTCATTTTATCTCAAAGTCTGTTATGGTTAGTAAGCATGAAACTTAGAGACAAAGGGAAACATTTGAATATGAAAAACAAACTGTTATATGAGTCTGTGTAACCCAGGACTATAAAAATGCGAGCTATTGTCCTGATGCCTGTGGAAAATCTAGAAAAGAGAGACATTTGATTTCACTTTTTATTTTTTTCTAAAGAGAATTTATACAGCCAATTTCATTAGTATCATTATTATTATTAAGACAAGTTTCTTTCATCCCTTAGGAATGCTTTCCTCTTGACAATTTCAAAGGCTAAAACCGTGCCCTTGCATTTTTTTTTTACATTGTATAGGGACATAGGCAGTGGAATACAACTGTTTTGAATCAGCAGTACACAAATTGAAGGGCCAAAAGAGGAAGGTCAATCAATATGTGTGTTATTTTGTCCTGCCTGCAATACCAGCAAAGACAAACTTAAACTCTTTTTGTTTTGGTGAGGTTTTTTGTTTTGTTTTGTTGGTTTTTATTTTTTACCTCTGTTGCCTTCAAAAGTCATCTGGGCTCCCCCTGCTGGATTCTTACTGAAGAGTAGGCATGTTCCCAGTCTATTCACAGCGACACATCAATTTCTGATGTTGGACAAGAACCCAGTTAAAGTTATGAAGCAATAAAGTGAACTTAACCCAAGTGTAATGGTAGTGTGATGGCTGAGGAGATACAAAGAATAACTGCCCTTCCCCCATTCCATAATTATTGAGTTTCCAAATAAATGAAGCATGAATAAATAATTAAACAAACACATAAAAGAAATTGAATTGAATTTCAATTGGAATTGGATTGAACTGAAATCAGTCTTGGAAAAGAAGCCACACAAGACTATGGAAAGAAAGGACCTGAGTTTGAATTGCAGCTACGCCACTGAATATATAAACTTAAGTAAGTCAATTAACCTCTCTGGGCCTTAGTTTCCTTATCTGAAAAATAAAGGAGTAGGAATACATGACTTTTAAAGTCTCTTTTCAGCACTAGATCTGCTCTAATCCCATTGCACTTAAAACATAGATCTTCTCAACAGCATCCCCACTGTGATGCAAAAGGACCAAAAGTGAAATATGTTATGTTAGATAGAAGTGATGGATTAAGGGTGTGGAATGAGATATGACTTTTTTTTTGTCTACAGTTATTAGGGAAATTTATTTTTCTTGCCTATATATATAAATTTATTAAAGGAATTTTTCTTTCCTTTTTCTTCAGTGGGGTGGGTTATGAGAGGAAATGCATTTCTGTTCATTTTTTAAAAAATAGATGGAGGTTACATATGTAAAATGTTGCATACACTTTAAGATGAGGTCACTGTGTTATGAATTTTCCTTAACTATTTTACTTTGTTACAAGAGAGCTCTCAGGAAGTAAGGGTAATCTCTAACAGTATGGAAGGCAAATGCAAAATACATTAAAAGAACAAAGTGGCAAAAAAAAAAAAAAGAGTAGAGTAGATTTGGAGTCAGAAGTTCTGATTTCAGTTCCAGTTGTTACTTTTTAGCTGAGTGACCTTATCCAAGTCCCTTCATCTCTCTGTTTCAGTTATCTGATCTGTAAAATGAAAGTTTTGAACTCAATAATTGAGTACTTTCTAGCTCTGACATTCTTTGATTCCACAGTCATACAGTATCCTGTTGGAGAATACAAGTGACAGTAAATATATTACTTTCTAAGGAATCCCATTCTACTTTTGCATAAGAATAACTGGTAGGAAGTTTTGTGTGTCTATTTAGTTGAAATTTACCTCCCTTGGTTTTCCACCCATTGGTCCTAGCAAGCACAGACCCTATTCCACATGGGAATAATCCAAATACTTTCTAGCAATGATCATTTCCACCTTGAGTTATCTCCTCTTCCATCTAACAGTCTTCACTTTTCTACAAGTGATCATTACCTGTCAGCACTTGAGTCGCCTCACTACTCTGTACTTCTCTTGCTCTAATTCATCAATATCCTAATGTATGGCATACAGACCCAGATACAATGTTCCAGGTATGATATGACTGGAACATAAGATAGGGGATTACATCTTAATATGTGTTGTCTAACTCAAACACAAATGGGGACCCCTAGTCACACAAAAAGATCCCTGTAGGGCTATATTTTTGGTTTTGAAATGTAATGTTATTTATGTTTTATTGTGTTTTTATTGATTTTGCTAAATATTTCCCAATTATATACTAATCTGGTTCAGGCTGCCCTCAGAACTGTTGTAGATCCCCAGGAACTATGTTTGACACCTCTGCTCTAGACTTTGTTGCTGTTCAATTGTGTCCAACTTTTTGTGACCTCATTTGATGTTTTCTTGGCAAAGATACTGGAGTGGTTTGTTATTTCCTTCTCTAGATATTTTTAAAGATGCAAACAGGTTAAGCAATTTGCCCCAGGTCCCACAATTCACGAGTGTCTGAGGCTGGATTTGTACTCAGGAAGATGAGTCTTTCTGCTTCCAAGTCCAGGGTTCTATCCACTGCAACAACTAGCTGCCCTAGACACTACTTTTTTCTAAAAATACACCCCTAGATCTGATTCTTTTTTTTTAAATTTCATTTCAAACTAGTGACTAACTAATACTAAGCAATGCATTCAAAATCTGAGCTCATTTTCTCACAAACCTTTTTCTAGATACATACATCTAATCAAGAAGTCAGGTCAACTAGGATTTTTAAGTACCTACAATGAACTGGGGGTAGAAAAAGGGTAAAAACCAAATAATTCACACTATCAAGGATCTCACAGTCTAATGGATCATAGTCTTATTCACTGTGGTTGTTTAGATGTATTTTATACTTCTATAATTGATTATGATCAACACAAGTATAAGATTCTACATTAATTTCTACTAAACCTCCTCTTTCTCCATATAGTCTTACTACAACGCATCATTATGGCATGAAGATGACTGTGGACACTTGAGGCTTACATTAGCAGCATATAAACTCCAGAAAGTTTTATCACACTGAAATAGCATTGAATGCTGCCATGCTATCACAGTTTGAAAGTTTACAAATTGCTTTCCAAAGGCAATCTCATTGGATTCTTACAAAATCCTGTGAGGCAGGTGCTATTATTATCCTCATTTGTAGATGAAGAAACTAAGTCTGGGAGAATTTAAGTGTCTTGCCCAAGATCTCACAGCTAGTTTTGTATATCCTCCTTCTACCTTCTATTTTTCCTCTTGCTCCTCCTTTTTCTCTTCCTTCTCCACCTCTTTTTTATTATCAACTCAGTACAGCACATAAAACTTTAGACGTGAATTCGGAAAGACCTACGTTTTAATTATGGCACCACAACTTATTAGCTTACTAGTAACAACTTATGTGAACATGGGCAACAGGTAATTTGTCTGTATTTTATCTCTGGGCCTCAGGTACTTTATCTATATAATGTAGGCACTGAACTGACTCATCTCCAAGGTCTCGTCTAGCTTTAAATCCATGATCCTCTCTGAGTCTCAGTTTCCCTATCTGTAAAATAGAAATAATAATATTCTTCCTACTTCATAGAGTTTAAGTGAGGATCAAAGTGGAAAACGAAAGTAAGTTCTAGTGACCAAAATATATTGTGTAAATCGGAGTTGTTATTATGGATGACATTCAAATACTAGGAGCCTTAACATATATTTAACAGATATTTACCTAATCTATAAGCCTTTGGTCTCTTTTATTTCTTAATCCTGAGCAGTTTTTCCTTTATACTCCTTTCCTCTTGTTTTGAAGTCCCTGTATGTATTCCTATGTTGACTTAATTTGTAGAATCTTATCAAGTTCTTCATAACATTTCTCTGCCTCTATCATCTATTACAGATATTTTACAATCTATAATACACAAATTCTAAAGTACTATTCATATGAATCATTCTCATCTTTATTGGAACAGAACATTAGTTTTATTGATGCAGTTTGGTCAGCAAGCCAAGTATACAATATATGTGTATATGAATATACATGTGTATATGAGAAGATGGATTTATATATTTACACATATACATATGCATATACAAAGTAGATATATATGTGTATATATACATATATTTGTATATAGAAACACAGTTTTCTAACAAGGATTCCACAATAATATTTTAGGATCTAATTTTCTTTCCACTGAAGGAATAACCAAAAGAAAACATCTTAAACATGTAGCATTTGTATAACCAATTTATTTTGCATTATTTGGGAATGTTTGGGGATGTGTGAGAACAAGTCTAGCATTATAAGCATTGATATGGTTGACTTTGGGGATATTATTCAGTTTTGATCTACCAGAGGCAACAGAGGGATCACCATCTTATTATTTTCCATAACTGGAGATGGAAAAAAAAATTCAAGATCATTTGTTTTAGAATTTGAAGGAACTTTAGAAGAAAATCGGGAATTTAACCTAATACAAGAAACATTTATTAAGTTGCTGGGGATACACTAGAAGCTTCCTCAATTAATAGACAAGTAAAGCAAGGACCCTGACTTTCCTGCTATTATTTGATATAGTTCTAGAAATGCTAAGCAATGACAACATGAAAAGGAAAAGAAATAAAAAATGTAAAGATAGGCCAAGAAGAAATGACACTATCCCTGTTTACTAATGAATAACTGCTGGAGACAATCAGGTCTGGATACAGAACTGGAGACAGAAATATTGTACTGGAGGCAGAAGCCAGGTACCAGAGCCTTGCGATTCAAGAGAGGTTGAAGATATTGAGTAAGTAGAGATAGGAAGTATAGAATGTTCTTTTTAGAAACTTATCAGTGAAGGGCAGAATTATAATAGTTATACTATTTTTGCTTAAGAGAGTAGCCAAAATAGGTTTCTTATTGGATATAGGAGACCTGAATATGGGGAAAACTAATAGAGAAAGAGAAAAAAAAAGATGTGTGATTAAAGAAGGAGAATGACTGATGAAACAAGGTTCAGGTGGTAACAGATGTTCCTATATTTTCAGAAAACACCTACCCATTTCTTCTATCAAAAACAGGAGCTAATAGGATAGAGTAGAGATGGACCTAAGATAAGTGTCTTCTTGACATTTTGTGTGCAAAGATCAATAATAGAAAATAAATGAAAAAACAGACATGGTTTTCTGGTAAGGCCCCTATGCACAAGGGAAGATAATCCAGCTCAATTGTCACTTCCCACAATTTTCAAGATTTACATGACCAGTCACTCCTGAACACTGTAAAGGTAAAACAGAGGATTTAATGTAATTATGTTAAGTATCTGAGTATAATCAAACAATAGAAACAACATAAACTTCATCTGGAGTCCAAAGTGCCTAGTTCCTTTAGAAACTAATTTCTAATTCTTAAGAGAATTCCCATGATTCCAAGTTCTCTGAAACTTTCAACTACAAAGTCAGGTTTAATGACTGAATCTTTAATGCTAGGACATATGAAGAAAGATGCTATTTGCATTCAGAGAAAGAACTGACAAATAAAAGTACGTTTACAATGATTTTATACATACATGTGTATTATGTTATATATATATTTATAACATACATATTTTTGTCCAATGTTAGCTATCTCTATGGTGGGGAGGAGGGAAGAAAAAAGAAAAAGAACTTTACAAGGCAACTTTATTATATATTTTAAAGGAATAACAAGTACAAAATAGATTTACAGTTTCATGTGTAATCATCTCTTATATTATTTTATGGAAATGTTGTTTTCTTCCATAAATTAAAAATAAAATAAAAATAAAAATCATTTAAACTCAACACAGGCAACAGAATAGAGTGAAAAGGAGACTGAATGTGGAGGCTCAGAAGGAATCTGGATTTGAATGCCACCTCTAACATGGAATAGCTGTGTGTACATGGGCAAGACACTTGACAGTGCCTCAGTTTCCTCATCTTGAAAATGAGGAAAATCATACCTTTATGATATATCTCGAAAAGGTTTGGTGAGAATCAAATACATGCAAATGATTTGTAAATACTTAAATGCTATGTTTCAATTGTAATTTTCTCCAAGAAAGTCAGCTTTAGTCTAGATGCCCCAACTAGATTTGTAAAAGTCATAACATAGTCATTGTTAGAGCCTGAGACACAGCTATTTTATTGAACAGGAGACCAGAAGAAAGATTCCCTTCTTGTAGCAGCTGGTATGGTGAGAAATAAAACTACCTTCAGCTATATGAATGAATATACTAATAAATCAGTTCATTAAGTATTTAATAGTAGGTTGTGGACATATAAATACAAAAGTGAGGATAATCCCTGCCCTCAAGGAGTTTATATTTTAATGGGGAGATAACACACGTAAGGGGATAGTGGAGAGGTGTTTTTCTTTTGCAAAGTTACAGGGATAGTGAATGGAGGGCAGTAGTAGATTAACGTAACATTTGTAGTAGCAATGAAAGTACTGACAACTATAGTTTCAGAACTAGGCAGTTTCAGGAGGTAGATAGTGAGAAAGATACAAACATGGCAGTCAGCAACTGGTGAGATGATAACTGATGAGTAAAATGAAAGATGCCTTCAACTTGCTTTAGATTTGGTAGGTAATGAAATGCACTGATCAGTCGGGTAGCTAGTAGCTAGCTCGGGTAGCTAGCTCTGAGAGTAAAAGGATTAAGACCTATAGGGCATGGTTTCTGATCTGGACAAAAAGGGAGCTGGCACAAAAAGGTTAGGAAAGGGAATTGGTCACCTTACCTCTGAGACTCCTACAGAACAACAGTAAGATAAGTAATTCATAGAGCAAAGAGAGTAAGTAAAGAGAGAAGCTGGAGGGACCGACATTTGTTATTGTCCATGGGTATAGTAATGAAGGGGGAAGTGGAAAACAGTGGAAATATAGACCAGCATAAGAGATAAGTTCTCTAAGATAAGTACTATGAAACTAAGTGATATGACACAAGCAAAGCAACAACTCAACCAAACATTGGGTATCACAGCCTTTCATTCTTTCCAAGTGTTAGAAATTGAGAGCATCTGATACCATGTGAAAATGTTAGTGCTAGTGATCTTGAAACTAGCCTGGGTCATTCTGAAGATTACAGATCAAGGACAGGGATGGTATATTATACAGAATCATAGATTATTAGAGTTAGAGGGAACCTATATCATAGAGTCTGCCTCTTAATTTTATAGATGAGGAAACTAAGATAAAGTGACTGATGGATTAAGAAACCTGGAAGATGAATCCAGGTAATCTAACTCTAAGTTTCATGGTCTTTTTACTATATCACTTTTCTCTCACTTCTTTGCATCCCTAAAATCGCTTAGCACTGTGCCCTTACATAGTAAGTATTCAATTGGCTGATTAAAAACCGTACTCATCATCCAATTCCCTTCATTTTTGGCCATTTATGAAAGGAATGCTAAGGACACCATCTTTCCATGATTCCAGTTTCTAGACATCATATGGTACCTGAATTATTCCAAATGTCTTATGAGAAACATGTCATTTCTTCCTGTCTTATAATACTACATGATTTCGCATTATTACTTTGAGCTAAATTCAACAAATACTTACTAAATCACTACTACTAGATTCATAAGTAAATCAGACCCACTGGGATTTTGCCCCTGTATTGAATTTGTAGAGTATCTGAAGAACTTACAGGCTTTCAGTCCAAAAGGGAAAATTAAAAAAAAAAAAGTAAAAATTAATTAACACAAGTAATTAATTAAAGTAAGAAGCTACTGGTTGGTTTGGATAACCTCTTCCTCTACTCTATCTTCTACATCTTTCCCATCTCTCTCATTTAAGAAGGTATCCTAGGATCAGCATCTCTTTCCATAGGACAGGGATCCAACTAAAGGTGCATTATATATTACTTGCCTGACATTTGGTGTGTGAATCTGTCTGCCTTCTTTGTAAAAACACTGGAAAATATTTTATAAATTCAAGTATTCCCAGAGTAAAGATAAAACCTCTGAAGCAAACTTCAAAAAGAGGGAGAGAGAGAAATTCAGAGGTGTGGCCTTGAATTTCTTCCCATCATTTCTATTCCCCTGGGTGTTTAAGAAGTAGGTTTACATCAGTATTCAAGCTACCTTGGTGGTTATCAATATGGTTCACATTTCAGGAGCTTAAACTCTCCTGGTTCTGTTTTTCTGACAGCTTTATGTAGGAAGCTATAAAGTTTTTCAAGGCAGTTCATCAGTCTAGCACTAGCAATCCAGCAATGTCCACTCAAGGAAAAGAGATAGCTAGATAGGTTTAACCATTTTGATCTAGGGCCAAAGAGGTTTCTGAGTCATTGGGTCCTTGAAACATAATTATATCATCTCTGAAATGGCCATCGAAAAGGATATGTCAATCTACGCCCCTGTGGCTCAGGTGAGTGTATCCTTCTCATATTTTCAAGACAAAATTCTCCACTCTAGCCAAAATTTCCTCTTATATATTGTCTCTTTCTATTAGAAAGTAAGTTCCATATGGACAGTCTGCTCTCCTTTTTCTATTTGTATACTATATTAATACCATGTTTAACACGTAAGTACTTAATAATCTTTTTAAAAATTCATTCATTCACCAAAATTCTGACACTACAATTGTAGGTCAGAATATAGGATTATACTTTATAGCACTGTGTTTTAGAAGCTGAGGATGAAGTTTTCTCCAGAAAATGACAGAAGAATCAAATTTTTAAAAATTAGTTTATTTTCAGTTTTCAACAATCACTTGCATAAGTTTTAAATTTTTGCCTTCTCCCAACACCCTCCCTCTGTGACAAGGCATGCAATCTTACATGGATTCTACATATACATTCTTATTAAACACATTTTCACATTAGTCATGTGGCATAGAAGAATTAAAATGAATTGGAGAAACCATAAGAAAAAAACAAAGCAAAACGTAAGACAAGAGAAAATAGTCTGCTTTATTCTTCATTTCCATTCCACAGTCCTTTCTCTGAATATGAATGGCATTTTGCATCAAGTTCTTTGGTAATGTTTTAGATTCCTGCATTGCTGTGAAGGGCTAAGTCTATCAGGAACGGTCTTCACAACCTGTGACTGTTGTTGTGCATAATGTTCTCCTGGTTCTGCTCATTTCACTGAGCATCAGTTCATAGATGTTTTTTCAAGTTTTCCTGAAGCCCACTTGTTCATCATTTCTTGTAGCACAATAGTATTCTATTACATTAATATACCACAACTTGTTCAGCCATTCCCCAATTGATGGGCTTTTCTTTGATTTCCAGTTCTTCGCCACCACAAAAAGAGCTGCTATAAATATTTTTTGTACATGTGGGATTTTTCCCATTTTTATAATCTCTTTTTATGATCCCTAGAAGTGAAGAATCCAGCTTATTAAAGACAAGATGGAAGTGAAAAACAACTAAATTTACTTTTAAAAGATTAAAATTATCTTCTTTTAAAATTAAGCAGAAGAAACATGAACTTTTTAAATAAATTTTTTTATTTTCAGTTTTCAGAATTCACTTCCACAAAATTTTGAATTTCAAATTTTCTCCCCATCTCCCTCCTACCCCCACACCAGGACAGCATGCATTCTAATTGCCCTTTCCTGCAATATGTGCCTCCCTTCTATTACCCCCACCCCTTCTTATCCCCTTCCCTTCTATTTTCTTATAGGTTAAGATAGATTTCTATACCCCATTGCCTATATATCTTACTTCTTGATTGCATGTAAAAACAACCTCTAACATTTATTTTTAAAGCTTTGAGTTCTACATTTTCCCCCTTATCCCCTCCCCACCCACACTCATTGAGAAGGCAAGTAATTCAATATAGGTTATGCATGTGTGGTCATGCAAAAGACTTCCATAACAGTCATGTTGTGAAAAACTAACTTTATTTTCCTCTATCCTGTCCCAACCTCCATTTACTCAATTCTCTTCTTTGATCTGTCTCTCTGCAAAAGTTTTTGCTTCTGATTACCCTTTCCTGCAATTTGCTGTCTCTTCTATTATCCCCTCTCTCTTATTCCCTTCCCCCTTGCTTTCCTGTAGGGTAAGATAAATTTCCATAACCAATTGAGTGTGTATGTTATTTTCTCCTGAAGGCAAATCCAATGAAAGGAAGGTTCACTTATTCCCTCTCACCTTCCCTTTCTTACCCTGCATTGTAAAAGGTACTTCTTGCCTCTTTTATGTAAAATGATTAACTACATTCTACTTCTCTCTTTCTCTTTCTTTCAACTCTTAATTGTCATTTTTTAGATATCACCTCTTCATATTCAGCTCACCCCATGCCCTCTGTCTTTCTCTTTATATATAATACATATATGCAAATATACACACATATATATACACACATACATACAATTTTACTATACACATATACAATTTTAATGTACACATATATGTACATATATATATATATATATATATATATATATATATATATATATATATATATATATATATATATGAAGTTACCTCCAACTATTCTAATACTGAGAAAGGGTTCATGAGTAACAAATATCAATTTTTCATGTAGGAACATAAAAAGTTCAGCTTTAATAAGTCCTTTATAATTTCTCTTTCCTATTCATACTTCTCTTGATTATTATATTTGAAAGTCAAATTTTCTATTCAGTTCTGGTCTTTTCAACAAGAATACTTGGAAGTCCTGTATTTCTTTGAAGTTCCACTTTTCCTCCTTAAGTATTATACTCAGTTTTTCTGGGTAAGTGATTCTTGGTTTTAATCCTAACTCCTTAGGCCTCTGGAATATATGTTCCAAGTCCTCTTATCCCTTAATATAGAAGCTTCTGTATCCTGTGTTATCCTGATTGTTTTTTCACAATACTCTGGCTGCTTGTAATATTTTCTCCTTGACCTGGGAACTCTGAAATTTGGCTATAATATTCCTAGAAATTTTCCTTTTTGGATCTCTTTAGGGAGGCAGTTGGTGGATTCTTTTTGTTTCTATTTTCCCTTCTGTTTCTAGAATATCATGGCAGTTTTCCTTGATAATTTCTTGAAAGATGATGCCTAGTCTCTTTTTTTCATCATGGCTTTCAGGTAGTACCATAATTTTTAAATTATCTTTCCTGGATCAATTTCCAGATCAGTTGTTTTTCCAATGAGATATTTCACATTGTCTTCTATTTTTTCATTCTTTTGTGTTTGTTTTATAATTTCTTGATTTCTCAAAGTCATTAGCTTCCATCTGCTCCACTCTAATTTTGAAAGAATTATTTTCTTCAGTAAACTTTTGGACTTCTTTTTCCATTTGGCCCACTCTGCTTTTTAAGGCATCTTCCTCTCAGGCATTTTGCATCTCTTTTGCCTTTTGGGTTAGTCTAATTTTAAAGGTGCTATTTTCTTCAGCATTTTGGGTGGTTTCTTTTAGCAAATTGTTGACTTGTTTTTCATGATTTTCTCACATCACCCTCATTTCTCTTCCCAATTTTTTCTCTACTTCTATTATTTGATTTTCACAATTCTTTCTGAGCTCTTCCATAACCTGAGACCAATTCACATTTTTCTTAGAGTCTTTGGAAAAAGGAGCTTTGACTTTGTGGTTTTCTGACTGTATGTTTTGATCTTCCTCATCACCAATGATGTAGGAAAATACCTCTTCACCAAGCAAATAATTATTTATAGTCTGTTTCTTTTTCCTTTTTGCTCATTTTCTCAGCCAATTATTTGAGTTTTGAGCTCTTTGTTAAGTGTAGTGTTCCAGAAGCAGCCTCCACTTCAGAAATGACTGCAGCTGTCATGAGGCTGGGGCTGGGGCTGGACCATACTCCTCTCTCAGCCAGGTGAGAGACTCCTCCCACTGATCTTTGAAGCTGTCTTTAGCATTTGTGAGTTGAGAAGTCTGGAATCCTTAGCAGCCACCTGTAATTCAGTCCCTTAAGGCCTGCTCCCACTTTGTCCTGCCTGGTGTGATAGATCATTCCCAGCAATCTTGCAGATTGTCTTGCTTCAGTCTGTCATTTTGTGGCTTCTGCTGCTCTAGAATTTGTTCAGAGTCATTTTTTACAATTTTTTTGAGGGATTTGAGGGGAGAGGTATAACTGGTCCTTTTTTTGACTCCACCTTCTTGGCTCCACCTCTGGAACTTTTTTAATAAATACAACAAACAGATCTCTCCACCTGCTGAGCCTGGTTTCATTGAGGGGGCAGAAACAAAGAAGGAAGAATAGAGGTCAAGTAGTTCATGGGAAACTAAATTTAAGATAAAGGTAAGCTATAAAATGCAAAGTTTCATGAATAACCACATTAGATAGAGGCAATAAACAAGGTGAATCAATAAAAATAATAGCCAACAATTATATAGAGCTTTAATGTTTGATATCATTTTGTCTTCACAACAGCCCTATGACAGGTGCTACTATTATTCCCATTCTATAAATGAGAAAAGCATTCAAGTTTTGGAAGAAATTGGAAGGAAGATTATCATTAAAAAGATATTTAGTTATGATCATGATGGTGTGTTATTGTGCTATAAGAAATGACAAGCAGGATAATTTCAGAAAAACCTGGAAAGAATTATGTGAACTGATGCAAAGTAAAATAAGAAGAATCAGAATGTTATACACAGCAGCACCAATGTTGTACAATGAACTATGAAAAACTTAGCTTTTCTCAGCAATACAATGATCCAAGAAAATCCCAAAGGACTAATGATGCAGCATAGTATCTGACTCCAGAGAAGGAACCATTATTGTCTGAAACACAGACTGAACCATGCTATTTTTTACTTTCTTTCATTCTTTTTTTTTGCATTCTTATACAAAATGACTAATATGAAAATGTTTTATATGATTGCACATATATAAGCTATATGATTGCTTACCGTCTCTGGGAGGAAGGATGGGAGGGAGGGATAGAATTTTGGAACTCAAAGCTTTTTTAAAATGTTAAAAATTGCTTTAACATGTAATTGGAGAAAATTAAAACCTAACATCAAAATTTTTAAAAATAATAATTATGACAAAATATTGTAATGACTAGAAGTGGGTTTGACTCTATCAAGAAGATATCATGATAGAGTAACCTCAATCCATTTTAAGGCAGGATAACTCAGGGAAAGTTGATAGACTCAATTGTTGAGGGCCAGGGTGGAGTGCAGTTGACAAGATAAGAATAGACCTTCGGGGAAACTGTTCTTGGAGACTGTGCTCATTATCATCCAGATATTGTTGTCTCTGTGAGACAAGAGAATTACAGAAAACAAGGGATATGTAAAATAGATGCCCCTAGGCTCATAGTCTGATTAAATCAGTCTTATAAGACTGATTTAATCACCCTGACTGGTCTAATCACTGGGACAGGAGCCGAGCAGATGTCACCTAGACTTGCAGTACCTTGTCTATATAAACCCTAACCTTCAGATCAATAAACGGAGTTGATCTATCATCTCCCGCCTCCCGTGTCTCTTTTCTTCAACCACATCACCTAGTCGTGTAGAGACGCGGGTCGTCCACTACACACAATATATTAGAGTTTATACATATGCACAAAATTCAGTCATATCCTTCTTTGTGGACAAGATAGAGTGATATGACATATATCAGATGTGTCAAATATGAGGTCCACCAACACCAGATCCTAAATGCTGCCCGAGTCAGTTTAAAATGTGATTAGGAAATATTTAATAAAATAAGTGAAAATACTATAGAGTATAGGTACTGTGAATATATGGTTTTCTAAGTTAATAGGCAATCTGCAGGGATCTTTATGTGCAGTTAAGTGGTCTCCTTTTCTGTATGAGTTTGACATCATTGGTCTAAATGATTGTAGAAAGAATTATAAACTGGATAAAAAATTGTACCCAAAGAGTATAATATACAATATCAGCTTGAACAAGGTTTCAAACTGAATGATCTCAGTAGTTGCCCTTGGACAGAAGCTGTTCAATGATTTTTTACAATGTAGTTCATGAAGTCATCAAAGACATGCTTGTCAAATTTGCAGATGATTAGAAATTGGGCAGAATAGCTAATATGTTGAATGATTCAGGATTGAAAAATATTTTGACAGACTAGAATACTGGACCATATTAAATAAGATGACATCTAAAGGAGATGAAGTTCTACAAGTTTTGTTTGTTTTTATTTTTTTAAAGTAAATTCTGCAAGTATAGGATAGAGGAGTCCTGGTAACATGAAAATGATCTAAAAATTTTTATAGTCTCCAAATTCATTATGAGTCAATAACTTTTTCAATGACAAGTTTTTTAAAAGACTAATTTTATTCTCTCAATCATCAAGCTTTTATTCAGCACCTTCTAAGTGTCAGGCACCTTGGTAAGCACTGAGGATTAATTAAAAAGTGAGCTTCTTGACCTCAAGGAGATTATTATAGGGATTACAATATGAAGATACAGAAATATAATTTTTGTTCAATCATTTCAGTGATGTCTAACTCTTTGTGAGCCTATTTGGGTGTTGGCAAAGACATTGGAGTGGTTTGCTATTTCCTTCTCCAGTTCATTTTACGAATGAGAAAACTGCTGCAGACAGGATTAAGTGACTTACCCAGGGTCATACAGCTAGTAAAACCGGATTTGAAATCAGGTGATCCTAACTTTAGACTCAGTTCTCTATCCACTGTACCACTCACCTTCCTGATACAAATATACACATAATACACATATGTTCTTAGGTTCTAGAGTCATTTTCTCAACCCTCACTTACACTGGCAGGATAGGTATCCAGATTTTGGTTGGTTCTGCCTCTCCTTAGGTTCCTAAGTGTAATTTGTGAGGATTATGAGGTAACTTGATCCCCTATATAATGTGTTCCTCCCATGTTACTTATAAGTTAATGTCTGCAATATAATTAAATTAATTAATGCCAAAAAAAGTTAGCTAGGTAGTATAGTGGATAGAGCATCACAACTGGAGTTAGGAAGACTTGGTTTCAAATCTAAAGTAAAAAACTTCCTATGTTGAATGACCCTGGACAAGTCACTTAATCTTGTTTGCCTCTGTTTCTTCATCTGTAAAATGAGCTGCAGAATGAAATGGGAAACCGTCCTAGTATCTTTGCCCCCCAAAATTCAAAATAACAAATAAAATGGGATCATGAGGAGCTAAATATGACCTGAAAAACTGAACAGCTACAAGCTTGTACAAAAGAGATATTTCCTGACAAGGCAGAGCAAGAAGAAATGTACACCATCTCAAAAAAGGGAGCATGCTCTCTGCCTTAGTGCCTGGGGAAAGCAGACTCAAACTTAACGTGATTGCTGCAAAACATTTTCCCTACCAAGTTCACTTCTGGGTATAGATAATGGATGAGGCATTCCCTTGCCTGCAGAACCTAGTAGTTTTGACTGTCAAGTCGATTCTGCTAGGTAAAGACACCTTCTATGAGAGGATGTGGAGAGGAGCTATTGTGGGGGACTTGAAGAATAAAGATGCTTGAAATGATCATTATGGAGAATCAATTAGGGAGGATGACAAGAATTGCCTTGATGTACCGAGGGCCCAACAGAGATTAGATTATGTAAATTTATAGTGGACCTAGATTTAGCTCTGTTTAGCAGCGTGCATGCAGAAGCACAGATGGCAAATAGTGAGAATAATTTAGGACTCCAGTCTGACAATCTATAAATGTCACTATGACAAGAGAGCAAAGGATTCCAGAATATGGTGTAGTATCCAACTGGTTTACAAAGGGATCAAGATAGGGAAAGGAGAATGTCTCCAGAGCAAAAGTCATGACTTAGAAAAGTACTGATACTGGCAAGGATTTCAAATAACACTTAGAATGAAGAGTAAGTTTAGGAGGAATAAGACACAGAGAGAGATGAAATTATGGGAGATTATTTTTGGAAAATGGAATTTCAGAGTTCTTGATCACGGACATATAATACTTGTGCATACGGATTAAGTTGATTCTTCTAGATGAGGTGGAATAGCAGAGTATATCACAGGAATTTAGTAGACTGAGAAACTGACAGGGGTAGGATATTTAAGGGAGTAGCAATACATATAGTGTTGGTCCCTAAAATGGCAGCCAGAGTTCTTCATTGAGAGAGGCAGAAAGAGGGGGGTATATTATAGTACATTGCGTTGTTGTCAGTTTGTTTACCACTCTGTGATCCCATTTGGGGTTTTCTTGATAGAGATACTGGAGTGGTTTGCCATTTCCTTCTCCAGCTCATTTTACAGAAGAGGAAACTGAGTAAACAGTATTAAGCAACTTCCCTGGAGTCACACTGCTTGTAAGTGTCTGAAGCCATATTTGAATTCATGAAGATGACTCTTCCTGATACCAGACCCAACACTCTATCCACTGTGTCATTAATCGTATTCCACTCAGGATAACTTTTTCAGTTCTGGGTACCAAATATTAGGAAGGGCACTGAAAATCTGGGAGATGTCCCAAAGACAGTAAGAGAATTCAATCCATGGCCACTTGAAAGAATTAAAGAGAAGACTATTTAAGAGAACTATGAGAGCAGTCTGCAAGTATTTGAAGAGCTGTCATGTGGAAAGTTAACTGAATTCTACTTAGTTCTACAGAGCAAAACCAGGAACAGCAACGAGAAGTAGAAAACCAAGATCACAGTTTTGTATAAGAAACTTCCCTAATAGCTAGATGTGTTCAAAAGCAGAATGGTTTGTCTCAGGGTTTTGGGGTTAACTCTCACTTTTACCAAACAGAGACTAAGTATTGTTTAGACCAAGATTTTCTTGGTTAGGTAATGATCAGACTAGTTGATTTTGAGGTCCCTGCCAAATCTGAGATTCTATGAAACATTTAAAAGTACATTTCAATTTCTTATCATTATGGATGATTGAGGGATAAATAAAAAAAGGATGCAGAATAAAAGACAAAAAGTAAAGAAAAGAAAATGATAAATGTTGGAGAAGATATGGAAAGATCAGAACATTAATTTATCTTTGATGGAACTGTGAACTGATCCAACCATTCTGGAGAGCAATTTGAAACTATGCCCAAAGGAATATAAAAATGTGTATACCCTTTGACCCAGCAACACTACTTCTAGGAATGTATCCCAAAGAGATCATGAAAACAGGAAAATCAGAAGGATGGGGCAAAGATGTCAGAGCAGGACAGAACTGCTCTAGCTTTCCCTCTAGTAGTCCATAAAATATCTGTAAAAATCACTCCAAACAAATTCTAGGGCAGCAGAATCCACAAAATGACATAGTGAAACAGATTTCCAGTCCATGACAGCCTGGAAGGCTAGCAGGAAGGGTCTAGTGGACCTGGGCTCAGAGTGGAGTGCAGCCCAGCATAGTCTATAGCACACAGGACTGGAACAGGCTTCAGGGTGTGGAATCACGGGCAGCTGCTGTGGTTCCCGGATTTCTCAAACCACAAACACTACAAACAGCTTCACAGGTCTCACTTGGGTGAGATGCAGTGGGGTCTGGTCCCAGCCCCAACCCCAGCCCCAGGGTGGTGGCAGCCCCAGAGGCAGCAGCTTCTACTTTTGGAGCCCTTTGTTGAAAGATCCTGGAGGAATTGAGCAACTGATCTGGGTCTCATTTCTGAGTAGCAGTCCTGGGTAAGGAGGAGCACTGGTATGGTGAAGCTCATGGTGGTGGTGGAAAGCAAATCCTATTCACAGTTCCAGGGCAGAAAAGAATGCTTTTGGTTGCTCACAGACCAGACCACAGGCCAGGATTGTGATACAATCCCTTGATTGTATCACCTTGGAGGAACTTAGAACTTACAGTTCCCTAGAGATATCTCAGAGAACAGTTGCACAAAACATCTGAAGCCTAAGGTAGTATACCCTCCACTTAACAAAGGACTCAAAAGTCAAGTAACTGGCTGGAAAAATGCCCCAAAAGGGGAAAAAATAAGACTATACAAGGTTATTTTCTTGGTAAAAAGGAATTTTCTTCCAACCATTTGGATGAAGAAGAGCAAAGTATACCATCAGAGGAAAATAGTAAGGTCAAGGTTTCTACATCCAAAGTCACCAAAAAAACTATACAGTGGTCTCAGGCCATGGAAGAGCTCAAAAAGAATTTTGGAAATCAAGTAGGAGAGGTGGAGGAAAAATTGAGAAGAGAAATGAGAGAGATGCAAGAAAATCATGAAAACCAAATCAACAACTTCCTATAGGAGAACCCAAAAGTGCTGAAAATGTATGTGTAGAGCCCATATCAGACTGCCTGCCATCTTGGGGAGGGAGAGGGAGAGGGGAAGAGGTAGAAAATTTAAAACTTATGGAAGTGAATGTTGAAAACTAAAAATAAATCAACTGGAAAAAAATTTTAAAAAGGTAAGAAAAAGAAAGAGTTATTAACAAAGTGATAGCAATTCAGATAGTGTTATATAGTTATAATCTGTACTTTATTTATTAGGCTTTGGGACTCAATTTTTCACCTCTGCCTCACAATTCCTTCAATAGCAAATTTGTTGATTAAATACTTTTCAGCATACTCAAACTGTCTTTAACATGTTCTTAAACATCCAGATGCTTTGTTCTGCATGGGATACATGTATCAGTCAATGGGTGAAGGAAAGGCTAAGGATAATTCTCTAGGTAAAATGTCAATGACCAACAATATTATTCCAAGGAAACTATAAGCCTAATTTGACTCTTAAAGCTAGATGTTGAACTGATGTATTTACACTAACCATCTTTCTTGTACATGAGGGCCATTCGAAGTTTTGTAGCCATAAAGTTGCAAAGTAGACAGAGGTTAGATCTAGAAGGGACCTGAGAGAACATCACTTCCCACCCTCATTTTTTATAGAAGAGGAAAATGAGATTGAAAGTGGTGAAGCTGGCTTGCCTAATATCTGAGAGTAAGAGTTAGAAGTGGAGTTCAAAGTCAGGTCCTCCAGTTCTAGAATGTGATGTACTTTCCTCTGCACCATATTGCCTTGATAGGCCTCAAACCCTGAAGTGAGTTAGGTTAAATACTTCCCCCTGCTTAATGGGCAGATGAGAGCAATTTGTTCCAGTGGCCATGAAGGCAATTGAAGCACTTAGTATGAAATGCTTAGAGTTTGGTCAGATATCAAAGACACCTAGTTCATCTACTGTATCCTAAACCATCACCAGTCATCCTGACTTTTGTCTTGGCAGTAGATTTCAATGACTCAGGAAGAGGGAATGGAGCTGATGACTTTGTGCAACTCTGCCTCACTGAAATCTAATTCATGGACAAATCAAGACATCACCTAGGAATGTTAATGGTCATTTTTGAAAAGGAAGAATTAACAACACCGATAACAATTGCCTTGCCTTTTAATAATAAAAACAATCATTATTTTATAACTCTATATTTTGAAAATGAGTTTCTATATTATACATATGTAAATACACGCATGTATTTATAGATATATCTATATCTATCTATCTAGATATATCTAGATATAGATATATATAGATATAGATATATAGATTTTAGCTGTACTCTGTTTCCTCATTGGCATGTCCCAGAATAATGAAATAAATTTGAAAGTACTTTAGGAGTCTAAAGTCACTCAAAACCATATATAGCTCTCAAGTGCTCAAAGACATTTAGGTTTTCTTTTTCTGTCCTCCAGTCAGTCAGAGCACCAATCAATCCAAATTTAAGTCTTTTAAGGCAAGAACATATACATAAGCAGCAAAATTCTGCTATTTTATTTTATTTTTTGCTTCCACTTTTTTGTCTAAAAAAACCCTAATAAAACCCTCCTTTGCTATCTCCTTGCATTTATTTGTGTGACTTGCTCTTCACTGCTAAAATACCATCCAAAATGATTCTATTACTTTCAACTCTAGCATCAAGGTATAAAGGGAGCTAGATGTCTTTTAAAGCAGTCACACACAATGGCAAGCATTATTTAGGGTACCCTTGTACACACTCCTCGTGGGCAATAAGAAAGTTCTGTAGATAGAAAAGCATAAAATCAATATGCCAAGAAGAAAATAATGTCTTCAGGTCTATTAATACCAGTAATTGTTCAGCATTTTTTTTTCCTTTGCTGTGTTTAAACTCAATACCACGCAACATTAGATTGTACAGAGTAACAGCAACATCTTAAAATGAAAAAGATTGCTTTAGCCTAAGAGGCTAAAGACATTTTTCTTTTCACAAATCATAGTAAAAAAAAAAAAATAGGCTAAATCAGTAAATAGCATTTCCCTCAAATAAAGTTGAAGGAATATAAAACTATCTAATAGTTTAAAAAAAACACTCAAAATAAATTTTCTCCATTATACAGAACCTCTTAATAGAAGCAAGACTTTTCTTTTGCCTGGTGATTTTAACTGTAGGTCTAAAAGAAATAAAAAGTAACTTGCACTAGTATATGTCTAGATTTTGGTTACTGTTGTCCAATATGAAAGAAACCACAAAAATTCCCAGAATCACAACCTACCAGGGAGACCAGCTTTGGATTTAACTGTCATTTGACATTAGCCTTTTCTTCTGAGTCTACCTTTTGTCCAGACCCAGTTAGAGGGCTCGTTCCTATTGGAATAAAATTTGTGATTTAATTAACGATTGATATTTCTCAGAGCTACTTCAATAAGACTTCCTGTTCAGGATTCACACCTTCTAAGTATGTCATCATGAAATTACTCTGTTAAAAAGATAGGAAAGTTTGGCTACCTCTATCAACATATTTCCATCGCAACTCTTGGAATATAAATATTTGTCTAAGAAAAAAATAAAAGGTCAATTTAAAGTTCCATAAAGTCTTATGTAAATATAAGCTATTATGATGATTTTTAAAAGGCTCTCTTTGAATGTTTGGTCCACTATTTAAAATTTTGTTGATTTCAAGGACTGTGTCCTTAGCACCCTAGTTCTGTTTGAGGAGATTCGCCTTGTCTTACCCGATTCTAGGCCTCCTTATTAAATTCTAGCTGTTGTTAGATCATTTGACCTACAGGTGATCATCTTTCTCATCCCCCGTTCACCTGAACCTGGATTCTGTGCTTGGGACACTGGACTCTGAATCTTGACAGAATCCAGGCTCCCACATCACTTCCTAAAAATTTCCAACACATGCTACTATCTATACCCCCATTTTATGTCCCCATTATGGACTTTTTTCTCCTATTAGAATGAAAATTCTTTGAGAATAGTAACCTGTCTTACTTCTTATATTTGTATCCCTTGCATTTAACATAGTGGTTGGCAAAAAATAAGTACTTATTAAGTGCTTTTTCATTCATTCATTCATTCATTCATTTCAGTGGATATTTTCTCCATTAAGCCAAGTTATGACCTAATAGGTACTTTTTCTATGTTGCTGTAGCTAAGGAGATTCATCAACTGGTGACTAACCCTACTTAACTAGACCAATACCTAGAAAGCATGTATACCATGAGCCATGGACATGAAGGTAGACAAGCATAAATAGGGCTGTATGATGGAGAAAAGTGCCATCTTCATCTAAGTCAAGGAAGAAAAATTTTCAAAAATATCCCTGCTACCATTCTGTTCAATTTGATAAAGATTGAAGTACAAGGTTCAGAGTAAGATCCTGGAGATACAAAGGCAAAGCTGATGCAATCCATGGCCTCAAGGACTTTGCAACCTCCTGGAGAGAAACAACATGTACGCTGAGACAGTAATTCAGGGGGAGAAAGTCAGGAAACTGTGGGGATCACAGATCATAGAGGAGGCAGAACCACTTATGAGCTTTTATGGGATTCTGTTGAAGGAAGTTATACATAAGAAATATGGACATATTTTAGGCAGAGCAGTAATATGATCACTGAGTTTAAGGGAAATCACTTTTTCAGCAACAGGGAGAATAGATTGGAGTGGGAAAAGATTTGAGACAGGGAAACCAATTAGGAGGATATTATAATAGTCTAGGCCAGAGAAAATGATGACGTGAACAAAGACGATGGCTAAATAAGAGGAAGAAGTATCAGATGTGAAAGAATAAGGGAATGACATGGTTAGAGTTATGTTTTATCAACATCAACTTGGCAGCTATGGGAAGGAGAGATTGTAGAGAGAAGAGACCTAAAGCAGGGAAGCCAAGTGAGCATGAACAACACTGTTGTATGATTACTAAGCTGACTCATTACTGTGACATTTACATTCAGACTGCATGCGAAAGTGTTGGAAGTGAACAGCCAGGTGAGTCTTTCAGTAGCTTGGCTGAAGTGGTCTGCCATCTTTCTACAACCCTTAGCATTTGTTCTATGGGGTCCCAGATGCTAATGCTCTGGGAAAGAGTCCATGTGGCATTCCTCCCCCTATGCCTGAACAAAGGCATATGAATCTGCAGTCAAGTCTTGCACAGAATTCTTGAATAAAATAAATCAAATAAGTGATGATGATGTGTCCTACAGATTTATCCTCTATCCATGGAGTTGATCCTTGTGACATAATTCAATTTTGTGTCTCCTAAAAATCTTATGTTCTCTCTTTCTTTGATAGATAGCCCCTAGGTACCATCTTCTACCAAAAAAATCTACCTTAATTTCCTTCAACTACTAGGGTTTTATCTCAAATACTGCTTTGTACTTAATAATGTTATGTATATTTATATTCACTTGATATTTGTGATATATAATATATATATACTCACATTTATATATATATATAAACATATATGTATTATGTATGTGCTTACTATATCCTTCATTAGCCTTATGAGAAGGAACTGTTCATATATTTACATGCACATATTTATATGGGGCAGCTAGGTATCACAATGGATAGAGTGCCAGGCCTGGAGTCAGGAAGATTCATCTTTATGATTTCAAATCTGGCTTCAGACACTTACCAGCTTTGTGACCCTGAGCAAGTCATTTAACCCTGTTTGTTTCAGTTTTCTCATCTGCAAAATAAACTGGAGAAGAAAATGACAAATCATGCTAATACCTTTGCCAAGAAAACTCCAAATTGGGTCATAAAGAGTCAGACAAGATTCAAACAACTGAATAACAATAATATGTACATACATGTGAACATATGTACACATATGGGTACATGCATGATATGCATGTATATACATAATTGACATGTGTGCTTATTATTATGGTTTATTTAATATACAAATAGCATATAAGCTCATTGTGGATAGAAGTTGCTTCATTTATTAAAATCTTTGTATATGTATCTATAGCATGCAGCACAGTACATGGCACATGGTATGCTCTAAATGCATGTTGACTGACTAATTGATAAAATGACATGTACAGATTTTCATCAGGCCCTCCTTTAAACTATTTCTAGACTCAAGGGGCCTTAGAGCATGTGTTCTGCTGACAGAGACTTCAACAACTCAATGATGTTCCACATAATGATGAAACATCAGAATAAGATCCGGGGAAAGGACTTGCGAATACAAGGCAACAACAGCAAGAAGCTCTAAGGAAGGACCTTTTATAGCACAAAGAAAATTATGAGTCAGAATGAGGTGATTTCTTTCTCTCATCAGAACACATGTATCTCTTCCACAAGTTAATCTTTCTCCTATTCACAGTTTTTTGAAACTAACTCACATCTATGTTAGCATTGAGTATAGTCCGCCCACCATGCAATTGCCTATTCCCTAGACCACTTGTTTGGGATGAGTCACCATTCAGAGTACATGTCTAATCTAAGAGAGGAAAGAATAAGAAAAAAGGAAGGAAAGGAAGAAAGGAAGAGAGAGAGAGAGAGAGAGAGAGAGAGAGAGAGAGAGAGAGAGAGAGAGAGAGAGAGAGAGAGAGAGAGAAAGAAAGAGAGAAAGACAGAAGGAAAGAAGGAAGGAAGGAAGGAAGGAAGGAAGGAAGGAAGGAAGGAAGGAAGGAAGGAAGGAAGGAAGGAAGGAAGGAAGGAAGGAAGGAAGGAAGGAAAAAAAGGAAAGAAGGAAGAAGAAAGAAAGAAAGAAAATCATAGGAGCTTAGACAAATTTGTGAGATGGAATCTTTGTTTTGTCCAAAGTAGCTGCACTGTCAATCGATAGGGTGCCCAGAAACGGTCAGGAAACAGAATTGAAATAAGTGGCCCATCTCCATGTTGCCAAGGAAAAACTTAGACTATTTCAGAAACATGAGCTATTTGAAGACTGAAAGCAGTAGTAGGGGTGGGATGGGTGAAGGGAGGATACTGCTAAGGGGAAAGGAAAAGGGAAGTCCTGCAGATAAATCATTTCAATTCAATATATGTTTTTTTATTAAACCCCTACTATGAAAAAGGAACCATGCTAGGCAATGAGAACACAAAGATATAAAAAGGAAACTATACCTGCCCTCAAGATTTTATACAATAATGGAGAAAAAGGTTGAAAAATGTGTCAATATCATTAAATATAAAATAATTTGAAGGGGAATATACTAACAATTTGGGGGATTGGGAAAGATGGCTATTATTGGTTAGGTAGTACTTGGTGCAAGCCTTGAAGAAAAATAAGGATTCTTGAAGTCAGAGACAAAGAAGAACTGAATTGTAGACATTGAGGAAAACTGGGAACTGAATTCTAACTTACTTATTTGAATGGAGGACAGGCTGTGTGAATGCAAAAGAAAGAGTATGACTACTGTAGCCCAGTTTGGTGTGATGGCAAGCAAAATAGGATCTGTTGCTGTTTTTGTTTTAGTATAATCAAGGGCTTCTGATTGAATTTTGCCTTTATCAACCAAGAGTCATTTCTGGGAGTAAAGTATAGGAACAAAAGTTACTTTTACTAGAAACAGTATATGTATTTGTATTCTTCATTATTTTAATATGATTAAAGATCTTCCCCACCCATTAATGGGTTTGCCCATTAAGGGGAGCTTGATTAGGGAAGATGCGTAGGAAGGCTCACATCTTTTGTTAACAGCTTCTCAAGGATTGTAATATCCTCTGACTCTAAAAAATGGATAAATACACTGAGGGTGAGGTTTTACTTTGGGGCTTAGTTTTTGAAAGAAATTTTGTGTGCCAGATTAGACTCTGGAAAACTATTAATCAGTCCCCCTGGCTTTGAAAACCCAGATGTCAGTGCTTCCCTCTCTGGTAACTATAATCAGACAGCTGGATCTATCTGTTGATTTGTCAGACATTTGGAAGCATGTCTGTTAATCTTTGATTTCTCTGTATTTTCTCTGAAGTTCAGGGTGCTGACTTTTTCCCCTGAACTAAGTGAATGATATATATGCTGGATTAAAGTGATTGCTGACCCCTCAAAAGTTGCCTTTTTTATAAATGCAGATCTAAGAATGTGTGATAGCAGTGCCCCCACCCCCGTTTATGTTGGGGTGCTTACTCAAAGGATACTATGGAAGCATCTTGGGTGCAATTGGAGACTTGCAAGTATTGCAGTCAGAGGCCTGGTTCCTATCACATCTCTGCTGCTCAGTAATTGTGTGACTTTGGGCAAATCACTTAGTCTCTCTCTGATGTTCAATTTCCTCATATGTAAAATGTTCAGGTTAGACAAGATAACTTCTAAGTTCTATTCCAGTTTTAAATCTACAAAAAAAAAATCATTCTATGAAATAAACCTAGAAAGGCAACTAGAATCTAGATTCTGAAAGGACTTAAATGCTGGGGTGAAGAGTTCGCATTTTATCATTTTGTCCTAGAGGTAGACACCCAATGCTATTGACCAGGGAAGGGACATGAACAGATGTGGTTTTGTACTATGTGGAATATAGATTGGAGAGACAAGGGAAGAGAAGCATTATAAAAACAAGGAGAACAATGAGAGGGAATTATGTGTTAGATTTGAAAGTATAAAAGTTGAGTTCAAATTTTAGCGCTGATACTCATTATTTAATCTTATGGGCTCTCATTTTCCTCATCGGTGAAAAAAGGGGTTTGGACTTGAAAGCATGTGATAGCCATTCCACCTTCAGATACATAGCAACATCCTTGACAAAAATGATTAGAGCTAATTATTATTAATTATCATAATGACAATAGCTAGTATCTTTGTAGAGCTCTAAGGTTTGCAAAGTACTTTAGAAATACTATCACATTTTATCATCACAATAAACCTGGAGGGAGTTGCTATTACTATCCCCACTTTAGAAATGATGAAACTGAGATAGAGGCTAATTGACTTGTCTAGCCATATAGCTGGTAAATGTCTGAGACCTTTGAACTCAAGTCTTCCTGAATCTGCAGTCTCTCTATCTGCCACCAAGAAAGTGACTGTATGAGTGAAAAGAAAAGATGTAAGAGATGTTGTAGAAGTAGAATCAGCAAAACTTGGCTCCTGACTGAATGCAGAGGGCAAGATGGAAGTCAAGACTGTTTCTAAGATTAAAAACCTAGGTGAATGATAAACCACATAATACCATGGAGAGGTTTGAGGGAGAGGAAAAGACAGACAGACACAGAGAAAGAGACAGAGACAGAGAGACAGAGAGAAAATAAATTATTTCAGCTAAATTGATCCACAAAGGCAAAATCCATGACAGAACTTCTGGTTATTTCTGGTCTTTCTTCTCTCTCCATCTGTAGACAATCATGGAATAATTGCTGAGCCACTAGGTATTTGCCTCCAATTAATTCAGGGGCAGGTCCAATGCTGATTTGTAAAATAATGGATTCTGTGGCCGTGAGAATGGATTCTGAGTCAAAACGAAATCCATTTTGGTTCAGAAGTTCTTTGTAAATGAGCCCTTGAATTACAATGATCAAAAAGTGGGGATGCTTTGGTAGAAAATGGAGTCAAAATGCAGGTATAGCTCATTCACAAAATGCACATGTTTCTTATAAATTATCTACAAATGGAAGTCCTGCAAACCAACTTGTCCAGTGATTTCCTTCTGCAAACAATAGCTGTATTTTAATAAAAATAAAATGTGAAGCTCAGTCACTTATATAAAAAAAGTCACATTTATGAATGAATCAAACGCAGTAAGACCATATATTTAATGAATATGTACCTTTAATTTTAATTTCCTGGTACACTAAATACATTATCAAGTAAAAATACAATAAGAGCACTTGGAGTAATCCAGAAATGTTATTAGGTTGTGGCGGTAGTGGTTGATGTTATTGCTTTTTTTTTTTTTACGGCAATGACAAAGAAAGCCAAGGTCCTTCTATCTTTCTGAACACTTTACATTCATACTACCCATTTATCTCCATCCATTATCTTTCAGTGCTCTAGTGGATCTATGACAGCAACATCATGGGAATCACTTCCAGTGATTTCCAATGATGCTCATTGAAACGATCCCTGCTTGTTCATGCTTTGTATCTCCATTTCCTCCCTTCTATCTGCCAAAGCCAAACTAGTCCCCAAGATGAGGGCCTTCCCTACAGCCCTTGACATTGTGGGACTAGTAATGAAGTAGGCAGGTAGCATCAAATAAGATTGAAGTCAACAGGAATAAATGTAAAGTCTAATAGAAGTTAAAAAAAAACAACAGATTTCTACAAAATGGTAGAGGCATGATCAGATGGGCACTTATATGAAAAGATTGAGAGTTTCTAGTGGACTAGCCCTGCAACATCAGTTATCCCTTACTCATTGGGAGAACAACCCATTCTTCATTTTCTTTATGCATTTCTCCAGTGATATTGTTGACAGTGATTCTCCATTTCAAGTCTACTCAAGCTTGCCAATCACACCTCCTATTCAGCTTTTCATTTCCCTTGAAGAGAAACTGCGTGTTCCTAAACTTTTGTTTTTTTCAGAGAATTTACTACTCCATGACTTACAATCTTACAACATTATATAAAGAATGTGGCATTAAAAAATGTTTTTTGTTTCCAGGAAAAGCTTGGGATCTTTAAAAGACTGTATATTCCCAAAGCTATCATGGGATGCCATCCTTTTCCTATTCAATTCTGGACCATTATCCCTCTGCTGTATTTGTCCAAAACGTATGTGCTTGATGGACTAGCTCTGTGAACTGTCAATCCAACTGTATATTATGTTCTGGAAAATAGGAATTTTCGTTCATTTGTTTGTTTGTTTTTCCTATGTGAATAATCAAGTCAAATTCTTTTGAGAGAGTTTGGATTTCATTTAGGAGGCTCTGCATTGTTCTGGGGCCTGATGCCATCAACACAATGTCATTCACAAAGATGAGCATCCGGAGGACTTTGCCAACCATATGGAATTTCTTTTTGATTTGGACTTTGCACACCCTTTCCATTTTCACTGGCACACCATTTCAGTGAGCATATGTCTCCTTTTATGTCTCACTTGATATTAATTATCAGAGAAGTATTTTGGGAAACTTTGCTGCAATACAATACAATGGAACTAGATCAGGAGTCACTGATCCTAGGTTCAAGTCTTGTCTCTGTAATTTATGACTTAGATGTCCTTTGTCAACTCACTTTCCCTCCTCATATCTCATCATTTTCATGTGAAATATTATATTAAATATGTCTTCCATTTGTAAATCTTTTTATTCCAATATAAACATTTCCTTTTAAAGCTCTAAGTTCTAAACTCTTCCTGCTCCAGTAATTTACCTTGTCTGCGATGGCTCGATTTATCTTTTAGCAGATCCAAATAGACTATTATGAGCTATACATTTGTTTATTTTGTTTATTATTGTTGTTGTTGAGTTATATCTGACTCTCATTGACCTTATTTGGAATTTTCTTTGCAAAGATACCAAAGTGGTTTATCATTTCCTTTTTCAGCTCATTTTACAGATTAGGAAACTGAGGCAAACAGGGCTAAATGACTGCCCAGAGTCATACAACTAGTAAGTGTCTGAGGCCAGATTTGAACTCAGGAAGATAAGTCTCCCTGCCTCCAGACCAAGCATTCTATCGACGGTGCTACCTAACTGCCCCGTTTATTTAATAACCTTAGAAAATTCCTAAATTTGTCTTAAGATAAGGGATATGCCTCTAAAGCATTTGAAAGACAGACAAATAATTTTAACGTTTTTCTAGAATTACTTTCTAGAAAGCAGATATTGCCTATATATCCTGAATGGCAATGTTGAAAGAGTGAATATTTGAATTCTGTCTCTAGAACCTATCATTTGTATAATGTAAGACAAGTCACTTAACCTGGTGAATCCTCAGTTCCTTCTTTAATAATATGAAGGATTTGGAAAATCCTTTCCCTGTCTAGATTTTGTATTATGATCCTTACCGTCTCCATGAAGTTATATCAGGCATAATTAATTTGTGCTTAAAATATTCTGGCTATTATCTATCTATAACTCTCATTTATATATCATATTATGGATACAAAGCACTTTATCTACATAATTTCAGTTGATCCCCATGACAATCCTGTTTGGTAGGTATCATTACCTCCATGTTACAAATATGGTACACAAGGCTCAAAAAGGTAAGGTGATTCCTCAAAAATCAAAGTGTAATCATTAATGCTATGGTATCAAATTGGAAAGAGGTCTCTAATGGAATGCCCCAGGGAACCATCCCAGGGAAGATCTGGATAAATGCATAAGTGGCATTAAATTTGAAGATGATACAAAGACAGGAAGGAAAGGTGACCCACTCATATTATAGGATATAATTCATGATTTAGGATAAAACTATGTGCTGATTTGAAAAGGATGAAATAAGGGACACATATAAAGCTTTACATTTAGGTTCAACCAAAAAAGTCTCTGTGAATTCAAAATAGGTAAAGGATGGTTAAAAGTCAGTTTACCTAAAACAGACTAGTGCTTTTTAGTGGAGTACATACAAATAGTCTAAACATGATGTCCAAGAAAGGCAGTATGACTACACTACAGAGAAGTAAGAATACCCAGGAATAGGTAATTGATAATTGTACTATGCTCTCCCTTGGTCAGAACGTACCTGAACTGTTATATACCATGAAAGATATTGATCAGTTTGAATCTGTCCAGGAGAAAGTAAGTGAAATGGTGAAGGATTTTAAGTCCATATGAAGTTCTTTTATCTGGAAGGAACTGGGGTGTGGAGTGGGTTGCTTATACCACTTCCTATCGCAGTCATTGCAAACCTATTCATCCTTTCTCAAGCCTCACCCTCTCAGCTGAGGATCTCATTTCATACTTCACTGAAAAAAAATTGAGGTCATTCTCTGAAAGCTCATCCTTCTCTTATTCTCCTCATCTCACATCATATCTCTCTGATCCTACAAAACAACTACAACAAACACCTTCACTTGATTTTACCATTCATGATGATTATAATACTTCAATATTTACAATCTTGTTTAAATCCTTGAGAAAGTCATCTACACTCGCTGCCTCTATTTCTTCTCCTCTCACTTGATACTAAAGTCCCTATAATCTGGCTTCCAACCCCTTAATTCAAATAAAAATTGTTCTTTCCAAAGTCACCAATTATCTCTTAATTGCTAACACTAAGATTTTCTCAATCCTCATGCTTTTTGACCTCTCCACTGCCTTCGACCCTGTTGCTTGACTTCATCTCCTAGATACTCCTTTTTCCCCTAGTTTTTTTGTATGTTATATGATACTGCTCTCTCCTGGATCTCTTCCTACTTTACTGATCACTTTTTCTCAGGTTCCTTTCCTGGATCTTTTTACACTTACAAACTTTGGACGTCACCTAAGGTTCTCGTCTTCTCTGTCTATATTGTCTCACTTCATGCTCTCGTCAGTCTTCAAGAGTTCAATCCTTATCTCTATACAGATGATTTCCAGACAACGTATTCAATTTTAACATCTTAAACTCCAGTCTTGCATCATCAGTTGCCTTTTGGACATCTCAAACTAGGGGTGCTGTATGTGTATCCCAAACCCAACATGTCTAAAACTGAACTCATGATCTTTGCCCTCAAATCCTCTCCTCCAAATTTCTGTCACCTTCAATATCACTACCATCCTCCAAATCCAGGCTTACACTTCAGTGTCATCTTCTACTCCTTTCTTACAATCATTCCACATATCTAATTTATTGCCAAGTCATTTCTACATTTGAAGACTGGTGTTATTTAGTTTCCTCTCTTCCCTAACTAGGAAATATTACAAATTTCAGTGTGTATGTGTGTGACCAGTTAACTCTTCATCAGAGGTTGTTGCATTTTTTTTCCCATAACATCAGTACTATGCATCCTTTTCTCTTTACTCACATAACTACCACTTCTGGTTCTAGCTCTTATCCCCTCATGCTAAACAATTCAAATACTCTTCTGATTGTTCTTCTGACTTGTCTCTTTCCACTCCAATTCATCTCTACCCAGATATCAAAGTGGTTTTCCTAAAGCATTGACTGATCATGTCATATCCCTATTTAAAAAACTCTAGTGGCTCCCAATTAGCTCAAAGATAAAATATAAAATCCTCTATTTGGCTTTTAAAACCTTTTACAGTCAGTTCCTTCCTACTTTTATTTTTCTTATGCTATATTTCTCCATCACTTACTCTGAAATTCAGTTACACTGACCTCCTTACTGTTCCTTGAACACAATAATATATTTCCTAATTCCATACTCTTTCCCTGGTTGTAGGTCATGCTTCAAATTCTTTCCAGTCTGATATCAGCATCTTCTCTTCCCTAACTGCTTTCAAAGTGCAGCTCAAAACTTATATTTTACAGGAATCTGTTCCTGGTTGTCATTCCCCTCCCCTCCAAGACAAATCCCTCGAAGATTACTTTACATCTATTTTATTAAAAATCTTATTTGTACATAAGCATGCTGTTTTGTTCATTATGATTTGAGCTCCATGAGGTCAAGGGTCAAAGTATTTGCCTTTCTCTGTATTTCTAGAGCTTTGCATTATACCTGGCACAAAGTATTACTTAATAAATGCCTGCTAAGTGGAGAAGAAGTTGACAGTCATCTCTGACTATTTTAAGAACTGTCAAGTAGAAGAGAGATTACTATTATTCTGCTTGGCCCTAGAAGACAGAAGGGCTTAATAGATATATTTGTTTTATTGAGGACAAAACGAAATCATTGTATTCCTCAATAATCATATAATATTGGCAACCAGAGCCAATCACTTTTATAATCCAGACAGAGCCTGATCAGCTGATAAAATGTGAGAATCCAAGGGGATTAAAGGGAGGGGCATCCTTGGTAGGACATTTACCCATTCCTTTCTGGGCCATCTGTTTGGAAGTATCCTAAAGACAACTTGATAGTAGCTATGCCTTGTCACTGGAACACAGGCAATAACAAAGTTACTAATAGCATCCCTTAGGAAATCAGCTTCTTCCCTGGGAAACATGATCTGGTGTTTCCCAAAACAGGCAATCACTTGCAATCAAGCTCTCTCCCCATCATATGCCATATTCTGGATAAGCTTTTCTCTTCCTATCACTTTCCCTCTTCCACCCTCTCTCTGTACAGACTGAAACCTGTTATTCTTATATGGCCTCATAAAACAGTATCTAACTAGACCCTTTGTCATGGTTTCCCAATATTGTTGTCAATGCATAGGGAATATTAATACCTGAGACATACGAGACATACAGAACCTCTTTATTGCACGCAGTTTCTTTTGCACTGTCAGTACACCCACTAGTCTGCAAACTCCTCTAACTTACCAGTTATTTCACCCAAACTCCCAGGAGCTATCAAGTTCTCAACAATCCATATACACACATACATATGTGTGTGTATAGGTATGTATGTATAGACAGACAGACAGACAGATAGATAGATAGATAGATAGATAGATAGATAGATAGATAGATAGATAGATAGATAGACATTATTATTCCTTTGGCTCCATCCCTGTCTCCTTACTGAAATTCATTTATCCTCTAAATACTCTATTCACTTTTTTTCTCTCATAAACACATTAAGGCCCTCTCAAGCACATGTTCTTACATCTCATTTATAACTCCCATTCCCATATCCATGCATGAAATCTTTTATTTTTTTTTCACTCGTGTTCATTCCAGTTTAATAAAAATTTATTTAACTTTTTACATTCATTTTCACAAAATTTTGGGTTCCAAATTTTCTCCCCTTTTATCCCCTCCCCCCACCCCAATACCCCAAGCAATCTGATTTTCCCTATCTCCAATCTGCCCTCCCTTCTCTTGTCTCCATCTTCTCTTTTCTCCTGTAGGGCCAGATGACTTTCTATTCCTCATTAACTGTATGTCTTCTTTCCTAGTAGCAACAACAATACTAAACAGTTGTTCCTAAAACTTTGAGTTCCAAATTCTCCCCATCCCTCCCTCCCCACCCATTCCCTTTGGGAAGGCAGGTAATTCAACATAGGCCATATCTGTGTAGTTTTACAAATGACTTCCCTGATAGTCGTGTTGTGTACGACTAACTGAATTACCATCCCTCCTAACCTGCCCCTCATTGTTTCTCTTCTGTCTTTTCATCCTGTCCCTCCCCGAGTGTTGACTTCAAAATGCTCCTTCCTCCCTTTGCCCTCCCTTCCATCATCCCACCCCTTGCTTATCTCCTTCTCCCCCACTTTCCTGTATTGTAAGATAGGTTTTCATACCAAAATGAGTGTGCATTTTATTCCTTCCTTTAGTTGAATGGGATGAGGGTAAACTTCTTGTTTTTTTCTCAGCTCTCCTCTTTTTCCCTCCACTAAAAAGGCTCCTGCTTGCCTCTTGAATGAGATATAATTTACTCCATTCCATTTCACCCTCTTTCTTCCCACTGCATTTCTCTCTCACCATTTACCTTAATTTCTTTTAAGATATGGTCCCATCCTATTCAATTCACTCTGTGCTCTCTGTCTCTGTATGTGAGTACATGTGTGTATGCGTGTGTGCGTGCACGTGTGTACATTTGTGTGTGTGTGTGTGGTCCCACCAACTACACAGATACTGAAAAGTTTTAAGAGTTACAAATATTGTCTTTCCAGGTAGGAATGTAAACAGTTCACTTTTGGTAAGTCCCTTATGACTTCTCTTTGCTGTTTACTTTTTCATGCTTCTTCTCATGCTTGTGTTTGAAAGTCAAATTTTCTTTTCAGCTCTGGTCTTTTCATCAAGAATGCTTGAAAGTCCTCTGTTTCATTGAAAGACCATATTTTCCCCTGAAGTATTATACTCAGTTTTGCTGGGTAGGTGATTCTTGGTTTGAGTCCTAGTTCCTTTGACTTCTGGAATATCCTATTCCATGCCCTTCCATCCCTTAATGTAGAAGCTGCTAGATCTTGAGTTATCCTGATCGTATTTCCACAATACTGAAATTGTTTCTTTCTAGCTGCTTGCAATATTTTCTCCTTGACCTGGGAACTCTGGAATTTGGCCACAATGTTCCTAGGAGTTTCTCTTTTTGGATCTCTTTCAGGCGGTGATCGATGGATTCCATCAATACTGATTTTGCCCTCTGGTTCTAGAATCTCAGGGCAGTTTTCCTTGATAATTTCATGAAAGATGATGTCTAGGCTCTTTTTTTGATCATGACTTTCAGGTAGTCCCATGATTTTCAAATTGTCTTTCCTGGATCTATTTTCCAGGTCAGTTGTTTTTCCAATGAGATATTTCACATTCTCTTCCATTTTTTCATTCTTTTGGTTTTGTTTTATGATTTCTTGGTTTCTCAGAAAGTCATTAGACTCCATCTGTTCCATTCTAATTTTGAGAGAACTATTCTCTTCAGTGAGCTTTTGAACCTCTTTTTCCATTTGGCTAATTCTGCTTTTGAAAGCATTCTTCTCCTCACTGGCATTTTGAACCTCTTTTTTCAATTGAGTGAGCCTATTTTTCAAGGTGTTATTTTCTTCAGCATTTTTTTGGGTCTCTTTTACCAAGGTATTGCCCCATTTTTCATGCTTTTCTTGCATCTCTC
Organism: Bettongia penicillata ogilbyi; assembly: GCA_023548195.1. NCBI lineage: Eukaryota > Metazoa > Chordata > Mammalia > Diprotodontia > Potoroidae > Bettongia > Bettongia penicillata. The sequence goes on along the minus strand of JAJHZJ010000171.1, from coordinate 1,324,803 downwards.
ACATTTCTCTTCCCAGTTTTTCCTCCACCTGTCTAACTTGATTTTCAAAATCCTTTTTGAGCTCTTCCATGGCCTGAGCCCACTGGACATCCACCTGGGATGTCTGGGATAGAGAGGCCCCGACCTCCACGTCTTTCCCTGATGGTAAGAATATTTCATCATCATCAGAATTGAAAGGCGGGAACATCTGCACCCCGTCAAAGTAGCTCTCTATGGTCTTATTTTGCTTCCTTTTTCTGGAAATTTTCCCAGCCAGTTACTTGACTTCTGAGATTCCTGTCCACCCCTGCCTAGATCCGCCCAGCTAGTGCTTGGGGTCTGAGATTCAAATGCTGCTTCCCAGTCTCAGGGCTATCCGTGGAAGGAGCGGCTGCTATTCAACGTGAGCTTAAGTTCTGATGCTGGGGTGGGGGCAGGGCCGCCTCCCAGGCTCAGTTCCCTCAGGGGCTTTATGCAGAGACCTTCAGTAATGGGGCAGGTGGGGGCAGGGCTGCCTCCCAGGCTCAGCTCCCTCAGTGGCTTTATGCAGAGACCTGAACTTCTGCCTGCCTGCTCTGGGAGTCCCGGGCTGCCACTGCTGCCTCTGCTTCTCCCTCTGCAGCTGCCTCTGCCACACCCTCCGCAGCTACCTCCCAAGGGGGCCTGAGTCACGGAGACACCCCGCTCCCCTTTCAGCCAGCCCAAATGTCTCTCACTGACCTGGAGCGTCTGTGGGCGGAGGAAACTTCCCGGCTGCCGTCCCTGAAGCCTGCTCAGATCTGCTTCTCTGTGACCGAGGCCAGGGCAGCGCTGGGGTGGGCTCCACTTTCCAGGGCGTGATGGACCCTGGGGACGGCTCTCCAGGGCTCTCTGGAATGGAAATCTTTTCCACTGTGTTTCTGTGCACCTTGCAGTGATCCAGAATTTGTGGGGAATTCTTCTTCCAGGAAATATATGGGCAGTGGGTTCGGAGCTAGCATACATGAGTCTTTCTACTCAGCCATCTTGGCTCCACCCCCCCATGAAATCTTTTAACAGGAGGTTTGCTGCAAGGGCTCAAAAGCATTCAATAATGGAATCAAGGGTACCTCTCAATACCTCTTAATTTCTTAAAAAAGTCTAAGGTACCTGTATTTTGGCCCAACTTCTGAGGCACAGATATTCTACCTTTTGTTTTGAGCATTCCCAGACTCCATGAGTTTCTGTTTCCAAGCTTCAGAATCAGCACAGTACCTTGGAGATAGTAGATTATTAATGTGTGGTTGGTGGAATTGAAGTGAAATCACTTATTCCTTTGGTTCCATGGATGTGATTTAAGAGCATTCCCTCTGTTTAATCCCAAAGAACTAGGTATTATAATTATGCGAATAGATTCACAGTATCTCAGCATTGGACAGGTCTTCTAAGTATAAGTCCAATCTATAACTGAACTTGAACCTCCTTTGTAAAAGTGCTGCCAAGGAATCTTTCAGCCTCCAAAGAAAAATCTGAGTTGGAGGACACCCACCATCACCCATGTGGATCTATTCCACTTTGGAGCAGCAATACTTGCTAGGTAATTCTTCTTATGTTAATCCTAAAGACTGTTTACCATGAATCTGAATACTACTAACCTACTTTATGTATTCCTATCCTCTGGAATCAAGTAAAACAAAATCTAGGGAAATAAGCATTAGATTTGGATTCCACAGACACCGATTCAAACCACAGTTGGTAATTTCGATCAAGTCATTTAACCTCTGTTGACCTGAGATTCCTCATCTGTAAAAATGAAGAAGTTTGATGATAGGTAATCTCTGAAGGAACATCCATCTCTAAATCTAATAACAGCCCTTCAGGTAGATGAAGATCGCTCTCAAGTACCCCAAGTGTCCACTAACTGAGCTAAACATTTCCTTTTCTTTCAGGGATCCTAAACTTTTTGGCTATCATCAGCCTTTAGACATTCTGATGAAACCTAGAATAATATTTTTAAATAATTGAAAGAAATGATAAATTTCAGTTAGGGGTTAGTGAAAATAAACATGTATCTTTCCCCATCCAACTTCACAGACCTCTGAAATCTATCTACAGACACCTACAGAGTGCTTATAGTGTCAGAGTGTCAAACCATGGCCTCAGGTTAAAAGCCTTTGTTTTAATTGATTCTTACAACACATAGTCCTGGATCTCCTATTCTGGGTACTATTTGCTGTATATATTCTAGCCTGTGAATGTAATTCCTAAATATGGCTACTATAACTGAATACAGTTACCTAAAATGAACTGACTAGGATATGGTATCAGGCAGGCATATTGCATTGCTAAATCAAGCAGAGCCTTTGGTCTATTAAAGATTCCAAATATTTTTTACTCAAAATGTTGCCTAGATACACTTTCCATATCATGTACTTACATAGTTCCCTTTTTTGCCAAAATGAAGACTTTATACTTGGTGGCTTCTACATTCCACCTTCAAAGGACTAATGTTACCATAAATTTTCCAAAAGATCATAGATTATAACTAAACAATCAAATTTCATCTTTACCCTAAATGTTCTTTCAATACTCTTTTTAAAAATTATTTTGTTTGTTTCCAGTGTTCTACAATCACTTCCATATATCTTAGATTTTCCCCCTCCCTACCCCTCTTCCTCCCTACCTCCCTACTCCCTCCCTGAAATGGCATACAGTTTTATACAGTTTCTACACATACATTCCTATTAAATACATTTTCACCTTAGTCATGTTGCATAGAAGAATTAAAATGAATTGGAGAAATCATAAACCAAACCAAAACATAATACAAAAGAAAATGATCTGCTTCATTATGCAATCAAATTCCATAGTTCTTTCCCTGGATGTGGAAGGCATTTTGCCTTAAGACACCATTGAGAATTATTTAAGTCCTTGCATTGCAATGAAGTACTAAGTCTACCAGAAAAATTCCTCACTGGTTGTTTCTGTGTATAAAGTTCTCCTGGTTCTGCTCCTTTCACTCAGTATCAGTTCATATAAGTCTTTCCAGGCCTCTCTGAAGTCTTCCTGTTCATCATTTCTTATAGCACAATAGTATTCCATTGCATTCGTATACCATAATTTATTCAGGCATTCCCCAGTTGGTGGATATCCAGTTTTTGGCCAGCACAAAGAGAGATGCTACAAATATTTTTGTACATGTGGGACTCTTTCCCATTTTTAGGATCTCTTGGGGATACAGTCCTAGAAGTGGTATTACTGAGTCAAAGGGTATGCACATTTTTGTAGCCCTTTGGGCATAGTTCCAAATTGTTCTCCAAAATGGTTGGATCAGCTTACAACTCCACCAACAATGAATTAGTGTTCCAACTCTCCCACATCTTCTCCAACATTTTATCATCTTCCTGGTTTGTCATGTTAGCCAATCTTTCTTTCAATACTCTTAAAGGAAGTTCATTTGGTGTATCAGTAACCACCCCAACATACACAGGGAGGCTTGTTATCACAGGTTCTTTGATCTGCTTCTCTGAAAGGAAAGGCCACTTTTGAGGGGTAAATAATCACTTTAATAAAGGACAGGTATCTGAGAAAATCAAAACAAAAGGCACTTGAGACCCTCCTACAAAACAACTCTGCTAATCAAGCTTCGCTCAATAGGCAAGTCCATCAATGAGTGGGGCAGATCTTTAATCACATATAAATGGAGGAATTATACTTCTTGATTATACTAAAACAAAACCATCAAAAGATCCTAATTTGATTGCCATCACATCTGATCCTATTTGTTTTGAGCTCTTTGAGAGCAGCTAGATACTCTCTTATGTGCTCAAATATCTTGGGTTTGTTTCAACTTCCTGTTTACTCTTTTGTTTCCTTTGGCATAGAGAGTTGAAGAAAAATAAGTGTTGAATAGTTTTGCATTCCCTCCTCTATCTGTTCACATTCTCCCATTCACCAGTAGCATTGGTCATTGGTCCCATTTCTTTCTCATGCATGTCTTGTCCACAGCATAGATTAATTTTTAAAGGAAAAAAAATAACTTTAATATAATTCCAGGTTTCTGTTATTTGAGTATTAGCACTAGTGACATTATTGTTGCAAGATCATGGCAGGTTTTATAATTCTTCTTCCATTATCTGCCCTTGCTTCTATCCTCTTTTCTCATCTTTTAAAAATTTATATTGGTTGATGAATTATTTGTGCATGGACATGAGCATCCTTGACAGCTACCCTCTTTCTTCTTTATTTGAATCTTTTCTTTTTGTGTCTCTGAATTTTATTCTTCAACCATTCCTCTACCCTCTTGATTCTACCTCCCTTGTGGCATTTGAAACCATGCAAGCCTACCTGTCCTTTCTCTGACCTTTTTTGAGTTCTATTCTCCTAAGATCAAGCAGAAATGTCAATCTATATTTAATTTTATGTCCTTTTTTTTTAAAGCAAGTAATTGGTGCCACAATGGATAGTGTTGATCCTGGAGTCAGGAAGACCTCAGTTCAAATCCTACCTCTACAGACACTTCCTAACTATGTAACTTTGGGCAGTCATTTAATCACTTTCTGCCTCAGTTTAATCAACTGTAAAATGGGGATAAAAATAGACTCTTTATAAAGTAAGGTAAGCAGGATGCACTTGTGTCAGTAAGTACCCTGACATCCATGGGGGAGGGAGAGTTAAGATCACAGGTTCTTAAATATGCATTCATAAAAGGAAAGACAACTTTCAACAATCACTTTAATTATATTCAATATACAGGAAAAATATAGGCAGAGAGATAAAGACCCACAGACAGGGTTCTTACTGCCTGAATTAAAGCAATATTGTCATACAATTTACATATATCCTTGGATAAAGAGAGCCTTCATATCTGAGCAGTCATAGGATCTGAACATACAGCCATTCAGAATCTCGATCAGGTAATCATAAGATCCTTCTCATGAACGAACCCCCAAAGTAAAATATTAACCTCCCAGTCTATATAAGGAAGACTCAGCTCCTGATTGGCTCAGTCAACAGGCATGAAACCCACATGACTCAGCACAGCTGGGAACCATTAAGGCTCAATGGGGACTGAACCCTCAGATGCACACAATCTAGCCTGAGCCTCCAAAGCAACTCCAAGCAAACAAATCCCACCGCCTTGCTGCCACGGCACTCAAATAACAGACAGAAAGATTAAATAGTCAATAGGCAAAGACAACAACTCAGATTATTCCAAATTATTCACTGGAAGATAAAATACTGAAGTTTAAGTACTTTGGAAGCATAAGGAGAAGACAGGACTAACTGTGATTTTGGGAAAGATTGAAAGCAGAAGACAGGATGGATAGTGTGTCATGGAAGCAATAAACATGAGTTTGGACAGACTTGGAGACGGTGGAGGATGGAAGGGCCTCATTTGCTGTGGTTCAGGGGATCATGAAGAGTCAGATAAGGTGAGATGATGGAACAATTACAATAGTTCCTACTTCTCATGCTTGTTATGAGGATCAAATAGCATTGTTTTTAAAATGCATAGCATAGTCCTAGTGCATAATAGATGCTTAATAAATTATTTATTTCCTTCGTTTTACTGATGAAGAAACTGAGGCACAGAAAAGTTAAATGATTTGCCCAGGGTCACATGCCAATAAATATCTGAACCAAGATTTGATCTCAGGTCTTCCTGACTCCAAGTCCAGCATTCTATCTATCCACTGTGCAACTTTTAGCTGGAGTCAGACACCATGAAGAGCAATGGGTATAGCATTCAAAGACTAACAATAGGCACTCCCATTGATACATAGAAACCAATATAAAAGAAGAGTGGCAATGGTAAATCCTCTACTCTAATTATCTGTACCCAAATATGCAAAGCATGAGTCCTAAACAAGATGAGTTAGTAGTCCCAGTGCAAGAAAGCAGATTGGATCTTTTGTGAATCCCTGAGACTTGATGGAATAGAATTCATGTTTGGAATACAGCTTTGAAAGGAAACAAATAGAGTAATAACTGATATTTATGTAGCTTTCCTAGGGTTGAAAGCCTTGATATATGCTACTTGATTTTATAGTTTAAAAAAACACCCTGTGAAACATGTTCTACACATTAGTTCCATTTTATACCTGGGGAAACCAGGACTAGGAGAAGTTAATCATTCACACAGCTTTTAAAGATCAAAAGTAGAATTTGAACAAAGATCTTTCCTGATTTTATATCTAGCAGTCTCCCAACTAGACCATGGCACTTTTTAATAGTTAAAAGGGGGGAATAATTGAATATTAGGAAGGCATGCTCATTGAATAAAACCAACCAACCAGAGAAGGGAGGCATGCTGGAGAGCATTTGGGTAACGATCTGGAGGCAGAAACAAAAGCCATACTGTTATGGGAATACACAGCTATTTATACATATGGTTATGGGAATATACTATAGATCATTTGAATAACAGAAGGAAATATATTTAAAAAATTAAGCAAAGATTAGAAACTGGGCACAAAGTCATGATGATGCAGTGATTAGGGACTTCTGTAACATGTACATGTTTTGGAGCTCTATCTCTGTCAAACACATACCAGCTCTTTGACCTACTTTAATGATTCTTTCATTCTCTAAAAGATGGATGAAGGGATGAGAGACTTGATTCTTGAACTAGACCTACTACTCTATCCAATGCACCATCCAACTGTCCCTACAACAGGATGAATAATGCCACCTTCACAGGATTGTTGTGAGGACCAAATGAGATAAGATAAACAGAGTGCTTTACAAACCTTAAAACATTATACAAATGCACAAAACATAGATTTTTATAAGTTTCTGTGTGTTTACAGGTATACATACACTCATATACACATATATACATATATACATATATATCCATTTTATATATACACACATACATTTTACACCCCTTCTCAGCCTCCCTTCCCTCTCTATATATGTATGTGTGTATATGTATGTATATATGTGCATGAGCATATGTATATATGTGTGTATATTAATAGGCTCCTCAATTTAATCCACCAGTGTACTACCAACTACTTATTTTCTGAGCTTCTAACATGTCCCGGATTGTGTCAGAGGTAGACTGGAGATAGAAACAGAATAAACTGGCAAAAAACCAAAAAGTTGGCAATAATGAACTCGAAGGGTCATTAGATACAGACACATGAAACAACTAGAGATTAATATTTAATAAAATGAAAAACTAAGTTTTATAGACCATTAGAACAATAATGTTTAAAATAATAAGGTGTTAAGTATACAGTGCAGACCAGAGCACAATTAGAGTTTCAAAAAGGAAAGATCAGAGCCAAGAGGCTGAAGTGAAAGCATGGACTCAACCTGTGCTTATCCACAAATTCTCTCAGATACTGATGGGGTGCTTGGGTACATGTGTTTGGGCCCCAATTCTAAAATCATATTTCTCTTAAAAAGCCAAATTTCTCCCTAGCATCAAAACATTATCCCAGGCAGTTTTTCCCCAGCCCAAGGACATAGTCTGCCCCAGGAACAACTGTTATCTCCCTTCCTGTTATAGCAGCTAGCTGCACCTATAGAACTTATTAGTCTGAACCAGCTTTGTACTTACTGAATGGGATGTGCACTGGATCATAACATTTACTACTCACTGACCAATCGTCTGTATCCTAGATTTAGATATATGTACACTCCCTTACATTTATCTTGTCTAACAAGACATTGATGAGAGAAGCCTGATTTCCCTGGTCAGCCCTGACGGTTGGTTAACTTGGTGACATTTCACCCCTAAAATCAGACCTCCATGTAGCCCCACCTAGGGGTATTTCCCAATGAATTTTGGGTAAAATACCTTCTCAGTAGATATCAAAAGTGAATGTTTAAGAGCTAACCACTTCTTAACCACTCCCTAATTCTATCACAAAACACCTAGTTAGCATATTTGGCATATCTTTCCTATAGAAATCCTATACAGAATCCTATATAAATTTTACCTGTACCCCTCTAAAGTTGCAGGTTCCCTAAGAATTTTTGCCCACTGAAAAGCATAATAAATCTTTACCTTGACCTCAACAATGCTTGAGTCTATGAATTCATCTCCAAGCAGTCCACACCTGGACCTGGTTACAGGGAGTTCCTGTAAACACTGCCGGTTTGGCCCCCTAGTCCTCATCAATACCTCCAAGAAATGAATATGAATGAATTTTAAAGTGGTAGAATCCACTGAGACACTCTGGCAGATGTCCAGCACAGGATAGCCTGAAATATCAACAAGAAGGATCTGTTACATCTGGTTGGGGGAGGGAAGAGCAAGAGGAGGCCCCAGCACAGACCTGGCCATAGTGGAGCAGGAACAGCCCCAGGTGAGCTGAATCTCCAGCTGCAGTTCAGATTCCTAAACCACTCAGTACAGGACAGGAGTTCAGCAGCAGCTGCAGCCACTCCTAGGGCTGATGCCCACAGACAAAATGTTTGAAAGTCACCTATTTGAACTTCCAGGAGCTAAGATGATGGAGTAAACTGTAAGTGCTCTCACCCTCATGATTAATCTTGAAAAGCCCAGAGAATATTGCCCCTGGAAAAATCCTGGAATAATGGAGCCCATGGAAGTGGTAAATAGTCTTAGCTCCAGAGGCTAGGGAGACCATGAGTCCCTCATGCTGTGGCTGAAAGGAACCAGTGCAGGACCAGAAGCATCCCAGCAAGCCCTACATGAGCACACCAGCAGGAGATCTTGAGGCCAAGGAGGGGTGGAGCTGGTAAGCACCAACACCAGGACCCCAGGTGTCCCTTAGCACAGTCAGGGGAATTGGACAGATACCACTGCAGACAGGTTAGGGCAGCCCCAAGGTAGGAGATACCCAGCAACCAGACCACCCATCCTCCACACCTCACACTTTGTGCTTAAGTGCATCCCCTGGGGAAACTCAAACTTCACCTGGCCTCTGCCTTGGCACATACCAGCCAGCTCAGCACCAGATAAGCTGCAGCATTATACAACTTCTAGTTGAAAGAACCAGAGTCCACAGAACGCAAAGCAAGTAAGTAGAACCATGGTTCCCAACACAAGAAATGTGTGACAGAGTCTCCTGTGCTCCAGAAGCAGAGATCCACTTTAAAAGCCAGGAAAAAGGCAATTAGCAAGAAGCAATATAGAAAACAAAAGACCACTGAATCTTATTATGGGGACAGGGAAGAACAAAATAAGAATTCAGAAGAGGACAGCATTGACAGTGTACTCATATGTGAAACCTCAAAAGGGAATATGAACTGGTCTCAATCCCAAAAAGCATTCTTGGAAGATCTCAAAAAGGATTTTAAAAGCCAAATTAAAGAGGTAGAAGAAAATTAACCAATGATTTTAAAAATATATTCAGCTCCAAAAAGGAAAGATCAAGAATAATAAAAAGCTCCCTCCTACAAAATCTTATGAGGATCTGGAAGTAACCCCAGCTTGACCAGCAAAATGTGTTTAAGTTGTAGGAATGGTAAAGATTATGCTGTTTGTTGCTCATAGGTAGGCTGAGCTAATATAATAAAAATGACAATTCTACCAAAGTTAACTTACTTATTTAGTGCCATACCGATTAAACCATTAGATAATTATTTCCTAGAGCTGGATAAAATAATATCAAAATTCATCTGGAAGAACAAAAGGTCCAGAATATCAAAGGGACAAAAAGAAAGGCTAAGGAAGGTGGCCTAGTGCTACCAGATCTCAAATTGTACTATAAAGCAGCACTTATCAAAACCACTTGGTACTGGCTAAGAAACAGAACGGTAGACAAGTGGAATAGACTTGGCACTCCAGACACAGTAGGCAAGGAATATAGCAACCTCCTGTTTGAGAAACCCAAAGACTCCAGCTTCTGGGATAAGAACTCACTGTTTGACAAAAATTGCTGGGAAAACTGGATAACAGTGTGGCTGAAACTAGGCATAGACCCAGGCCTGACACCATACACAAGAATACAGTCCAAATGGGTACATGATCTAGGTATAAAGATTGATACCATGGACAAACTGGAGGATCAAGGAATAGTGTATTTATCAGATTTATGGAGAAGGGAATAACTTTTTACTAAGAAAGAGATAGAAAGCATTATGAAATGTAAGATGGATAATTTTGTTTACATTAAACTGAAAAGTTTTTGCATAACCAAACTCAATGCAACCAAAATTCAGAGGGATGTAGTAAATTGGGAAAGAATTTTTTACAGCTAATCTCGGGGATAAAGGCTTCATTTCTGGAACATATAGAGAACTCAGTCAAATATACAACAATACAAGTTATTCCCCAATTGATAAATGGTCAAAGGATATGAATAGGCAATTTTCAGAGGAAGAAATTAAAGATATTTATAATCATATGAAAAAATACTCTAAATCACTTTTGATTAGAGAGATGCAAATCAAAACAACTCTGAGGTACTACATCACATCTATAATATTGGCAAAGATAATAGAACAGGAAAATGATAAATGTTGGAGAGGATGTGGGAGAGTTGGAACACTAATTTATTGTTGGTGGAGCTGTGAGCTCATTCAACCATTCTGGAGAGCAGTTTGGAACTATGCCCAAAGGGCTACAAAAATGTGCATACCCTTTGACCCAGCAATATTGCTACTAGGACTGTATCCCCAAGAGATTATAAAAATGGGAAAGGGTCCCACATGTACAAAAATATTTATAGCAGCACTCTTTGTGGTAGCCAAGAACTGGAAATCAAGGTGATGCCCATCAATTGGGGAATGGCTTAATAAATTATGGTATATGAATGTAATGGAGTACTATTTTTCCAGAAGAAATGATGAACAAGAAGACTTCAGGGAGGCCTGGAAGGACTTATATGATCTGATGCTGAGCGAAAGGAGCAGAATAAAGAGAACTTTGTGCACAGCAACGACCACAGGGTGCGAGAGTTTTTTCTGGTATACTTGGAACTTCGCAATAATGCAAGAACTTAAAAAAAAATAATAATTCCCAATGGTTTTCTAAGGCAAAATGCCCTCCACTCTCAGAGAAAGAACTATGGAATTCATTTGCAGAATGTAGTAGATCATGTTTGTGTGTATGTGTATGTGTGTGTGTGTACCATGTTTTGATTTGTTATATGATTTCTTCTATTTATTTTAATTCATCTACACAGCATGACTACAGTAAAAATGTATTCAATAGAAAAGTATATGTAAATCCTATATAGAATTGTACTGCATCTTGGGGAGGGAGGGGGGTGTTGCGAGATAGGTGGGGGGTATAAAAATCTAAGTTTTTTGAAAGTGATTTTAGAACATTAAAATAAATAAATAAATGGAAAGAATCTTTTCACCAAAAAAAAAAAGATTATGCTGTTTTTCTTTCTTTTCTAAAAAGACATATGTACCCACACGCATATGTATACAGACATATCTTTATACATATATACTTATGTATACACACCCACACACATATGTAATTTGTGCTTGTATACAGAACTACATAGGATGCAGAAGGGATATCTGATGGGAGAGAAGGTGATGACCCAAAATTAGATGTTAAAAGTCCTCCATGATGACTTTTAAGGTGAAGTGGTGGGACCTAAAGAAGATGACAGGAGAATTGGCATAATTTTGGAAGAATTTAGGATTTTGAGTTGATGTGTGGAAGCAGAAATATATCAGAGAACCAAGAAAACTGGAAGATCCTAACAGGGTATTGTGTACTTAGAATGCAGGTAATTCTACATCTAGGAAATTCTATGAACATGGCCTCTAGGAACTCTGGACTGAAAGCCAGAAGATTTGCATTGTAATCTTAGATTTGCCACAGAATTACTGTGTAACCTTGGATAAGTCACTTAATCTGTTTCCATCTCTATAAGTCAAGGGGACTAGAATAAACAGATAACTTCTTCTCCCTTCTAACAACATTCAATGGTTCTATGAATTGGGATTTAGTTGGCCACAGAGAGAAAAGCTCAACTTCAAGTACACAGTTGGCCCAGGATTTCAGACTAAAATGGCTCTAAGAATGAGAAAATATTCACATTGGATCGGATCTCTGAGGTTACCTTAAATGTCTATTTTAGAGGAAACTGAGATCCAGAGAGAAGTAGCTTGCTTCCAGTCACATATTTGTAGAACAAGATGTAAAACCAATGTCTTTTGACTTCCCAGTATCATACTTGTATGTGAATGCATGTATATATGTGTATGATATGTGTGTGACTTATATGGCAAGTGTACAGTATGTATATGTATGTGGACAGAGAAAAATAAACATACAAGATATTATATACCATACTATGTATGCCCAGCTCATCTCTCTCCTGAGTTCAACTGCCACACTACCAATAACATGCTAGATATTTCAAATAATGTCCCAAATACAACTTGAATTCAACATGTCCAAAACATAACCTCATTTTTCTCCCCTCTCCCAAAGTCACCATCATTTTTACAGTCTGCAGAGCTAATTATTTTGGCATTATCCTCACCTCCTCACTTATTCTTATTCCCATACCCCACTGATATCCAACCAGTTACCAAATCTTACCTTTTCTATGTCCACAAGCTTTTTTATATTTGAACTCTTCTCTCTAATTATGCAATCACGGTCATAGGTCAGGGCCTCATTACCTCTCATCTAGACTACTGAAATGGTCTTCCATTCATTTTAGAGGAGGCATAATTAAACCATTTGTGTGCTAATGTTATTGGGATTTTAATGTTACAAGTTAAGATGAATCAATACTGACATGGAAACCAAGAATATTATTGTGATCCTAAGAATCTGTGGGGTATTCAGGGAGGACCAGCACCTCTGGTTCAAGGGCTTGCCTACTCCTTTTTCAGACTACTCCATCCAACTTTGGTGTCCACTCTCACCCAACACTCACAGTGGCGACTGCCCAGTAAATGATCTTGACAGAAAGGCTAAATCAGGTTAAATTGAACAGGAGCCTGTCAGTGAGTTAAGGAGATATCTACCCCAAGAATGCAAAGACTTTTACCAGAGGAAGGAGTAGAAGAGAAAAATTTGTCCTAATGCCCATGAAGGCAACTGAAGCAGGTGCTGTGGAGCACATAGAGTAGTCAGATATCAAACACGCCAAGGTCTGCATCCCAGAACATCGTCGGTTGTCCTGACCTTTGTCTTGCCCCTGAATTTTAATTATTCTGGAGAAAGGGAGGCTGACAAATTTGTGGAACTCTGCCTTACTTAAATCTAATTCATGCTTGAATCAAAATATCATCAAATGATGTCAATGACCCCTTCAAAATAAAGGACAAACAGTGACATCATACCTGGAGAGCAAGAGCCAAAGGGTTTGAGCACAGGATCACAGAATCACGAAAAGAGGGTTCACAGAAAGAATGATCTGCAATCCTTATTCACCTGCAAAACCAGAGGCAAATGGAGGTGTTAGGAATATGCTCATGATTATCAAAGGAATTATTTTGAATGTACATGTCATGTCTTTTCCTGGAGAGACTGAAAGGATTCTCAAGGTTTAATTTATCATTTAGGCACCACTGCAATTAGTCTCAGTGGATGTGCAAAATATAATCATAGTTCTTATAGCAAATCTCAGGCTGATGATGACTGTTATGGTAATTTGGTAACTAATATAGTGAAGGAGGGAATCTGCTTTGATACTTGGTTTCCAGGTAAGAGCACAGCAGATGCCAAGCGGCAGATCCCCCAAATTTGCATTCAGTACCATCTTTGAGCACTGAGTGACAGAGAGGTGGAGAAATGACTATGCAGGCTTCACAACCCAGGATAGATGCTGGCAGAGGATTAAAGCCTCCTTTTTCCTTGGTCTACTTTTTTCTCAATGATACAGTTACCTCTTCTAAGAATTCAGTGCCAGAGAAAGATTCAAGTTTGACATAGTAGACAACCGAAATAGATGTTATTGCCTCATCAGTCACCAAACTAATCACTTTTGCACTATTTGTTTTTTATAGTGCAGCTCATGAACATTTACACAAAAATCCCTGAATAGACTACCTAAGCTGGGAAAAGGAGGTCTCAATGCTAAAATGACCAATGACATAAAGATGTACCACCAACCCTCAAGACTAGTTCCACACTAATTCCCCTGAGAAAAACTATCCACAAAAAATCTGCACATAGTATGGTTTGCTTCCCATACTTCTTTCTATCATCTTGATCTAATTATATATATATATATATATATATATATATATATATATGTGTGTGTGTGTGTGTGTGTGTATGTGTATACACACACATATATACATACACATATAAGTATATATGTATGTATCTAGGTATATACACATGTGTATACATACATATAGCAACCTTGTTATTAATTACATAACAAATTGTTATTTTTTTACAAAAGAAACTATATGAATCATAGAATTGGAGTTGGAAATATCCACAGGGCTCTCATCTAGTCCAACTGCTAAACGGAGTTAGAGGTATCTTTTCAATAGTGGAAAGAGCTTGGTTGGGAGTCAAAAATTGAGTCAAATCAACCACTTAGTTTACTCATCTGTATCATAAAAATATTGGACTAGATGGTCCCTAGGGTTCCTGCTAGCCCTATATTTTTTATTCCATATTCCTCAAATCTTCTAGAACATGCTCAGCAAGTGGTTATATAGACTTCACTTGATGACTTCCAATGATATGGAACTCATAGTCTAGGCAGACCTCATTCTACTTTGTGAAAAATTTAATTATTGGGTTTTTTTCCTCATATCTATCCTAAATCTACCTCTCTAAATTACCTCCCCTCTTTTTTTCTAGTTCTTTACTCTAAGGTCAAGCAAAACAAGTCTCATTCTTCTTCCACACAATAACCTTTCAAATACAGTAATGAAAACAATTATCATGGTCAAGTCGTCTCATCTCCTAAAGTAACATGCTTAGTTCCCCCAAAGGATGCTTATGTGCCATGGTTTACAATTCTTTCACCAGCATGTCCATGTAACTTTGAGCATTATTGCACATCTTTGTCCTAAATACTATGGATGAACATGGCATTCCAGATGGTGCTATGACATTTTGCTCCCTATGATCCTCTCTCTCTTATTTGATCACAAACTCTTCTGCTATCCATAGATATGACAGGAATTTTTTTTCCATGTTCCCCTACTATGCTTTAAGACTTACCAATGTCCTTATTTGCCTAACTAATTACCCATTATCTTGGTATACAATGTGAGATATATTGGTCAATGACTAATTTCTTCCAGATTATTTTTCCAGTTTTCTTAGTAGTTTTTGTCAAATAGTGAACTCTTGCTCCAAATTCTGGGTTATCATAGTAATTTTCTATCACCACATATCATGGACCAAATCTAATCCACTAATCAATCTCTCTATTTGTAATCAAGGGTGAGATTGTTTAAGTGATTATAACTTTGTTGTATAGTATGAGATCTGGTAATGCTAAGTTATTTTCATTCACTTTTTTATTGATTCCCTTGATTTTCTGGAGCGTTTATTATTCTTAATGTGATATTGTTTCACTAGCTTTATAAAATAATTATTTGGTAATTTGGTTGGCATTGAATAAGTAAATTAATTTGGATAGTATTCTCATTTTTATTATATTGGATTGACCTACTCATGAGCAATTAATAGTTCTCCAATTGTTTAGACCTGTCTTCATTTGTGGGAAGAGTGTTCTTGGTTGTATTTTGGAAGGTAAACTACCAAGTATTTCATACTCTCTATTGTTATTTTAAATAGAATTTTTCTTTTTACCTCTTCCTGTTGTATGTTATTTGTAAAATGTAGAAATGTTAATGATTTATATGGATTTATTTATATCCTGTAACTTTTCTAAAGTTAATTATTTCAACTAGTTCTTTAGCTGATTTTGTAGAATTTTCTAAGTATACGTCTATGTTATCTGCAAAAAAGTGTTCGTCTTCTTCCTTATTACCTATTCTTATTGTTTTAATTTATTTTTCTTGTCATTGCTATAGTAAGCATTTCTAGGACATTAGATAATAATGGTGATGATGGACATCTTTGTTTCACTTCTGATCTTACTGAGATGGTTTTTAGTGTATGTACATTACAAATAATTCTTGTTCTTGGTTTTAGAAAAAGAAAATATTAGTTACCATTTAGAGAAAAGCTCCAGTTGTCCCTATGCTTTCTAGAGATTTTAAATAGGAATGGGTGTTGTATTTGGCAAAAGATTTTTTTGCATTTATTGATATAATCAAATGATTTTTTGCTGTTTTTGTTACTGATATGGTCAATATGGTTTTCCTAATATTGAACCATTCCTTCATTCCTGCTATAAATTCAGTTGATCTTAGTATAGTATGACCTTTGTGATATATTGCTATAATGTCCTTGATAGTATTTTAATTTTTTGCATTAATGTTAATTGGGGTAAATTGGTCTATAGTTTTACTTTGCTTTCCCTGGTTTCAAAATCATATTTGTTTTATTTTGCTCTCACTGGTATCAAAATCATGTTTTTGTCATAGAACGAAATAGGAAGGCCTCCTTTGCTTATTTTTTCAAACAGTTTATATAGTATTGAAAGTAACTTTTCTTTAAATATTTTGTAGAATTCACTTGTAAATCCATCTGGTCCTGTGGCTTTTTTTTAAGGAGCTCATTTCTGGCTAGTTCAATTTCTTTTCTATGATTGGTTTATTTAAATATTCTATTTCTTCTATTAATCCAAACACTTCACCTGTTTGTAAATGTTTATTGCATTTAGATTGTCAATTTTATTAGCATAAAATTGGAGAAAATAGCTCCAAATAATTTCTTCACTTTTATCTTCTTTAGTAGTGCATTCACCCTTTTTATTTTTGATATTGGTGATTTGTATTTTTTTGTTTTTTTGTTTTTCTTTCTTTTTCAAAACTAGATTAAATAATGTAAAACAATTTCATGATTTTTCCCATAAAACTAGTTTCTAATTATATTCATTAGCTCAATTTTTTTACTTTAAATTTTATTACTCTCCTCTGATTTTTATTATTTCTATTTTGGTGTTTAATTGGGTAATTTTGTTAGTGTTTTTAGTTGCACTCCCAATTTATTGATCTATTCTTTCTCCCTTTGATGGATGTAAACATTTAGACACAAATTTTCTCCCAAGTCCAACTTTATCTGCATCTCACAAATTTTGGTATGTTGTCTCACTGTCATTTTAATGAAAGCATTGATTAATTTTATGGTATGTTCTTTGACCCACTCATTCTTTAATATTAGATTATTTAGTTTCAAATTCATTTTTAGTTCATGCTTCCAAGACTTTTTTTTAATGCAATGCATTATGGTCTGAAAAGGATGATTTAGTATTTCTGCTTTTATGCATTTGCTTGTGATGTTTTTATGCCCTTATATATTGCCATTTTTTGTGAAAGTGCCAACCACAGGTAAGAAATATCCATTTTTCCACTGCAGGATTAAACTTCATTTTGCCAAGCAGTTTGTAATCTCAGTTTCTTAGCCTTCAGGAAAAATCATACTCAAGTTCTCTCCTCCCTTAATGTGATAGCTGCTAAATATTGTGTGAATCTGACTAGGGTCCATGGTATTTGAATTCTTTTTTTCTGGCTACTTTCATTTTTTTTTTAACTTGACCTAGGAGCTCTGGATGTAGGCTATAACATATTTTGAGAATTTTCATTTGGGTATTTCTTCCAGGAGTTTACTGCAGTTTTCTTTTAGCTTTACTTTGCTATCTAGGGAAACTTTCCTTTATAATTCATTAAAATGTGATGTGTATGCTCTGTTTTCTGTAATGGCTTACAGTTAGCTCAATAATTCTTAAATTGTCTTTCCTTTTTTTCCAACCAGGACACTTGTTATTTGTGAAATATTACATATTTTCTTTTTACTTTTCCCATTCATTTGACTTTTACTGTTTCTTGATATCTCATGGAGTCTTTAGCTTCCATTTGACCAATTCTAAATTTTAAGGAATTACTTCCTTCAGCATTTTGTACAACTTCTAACATGTGGCCAATTCTGATTTTTAAGGAATTGTTTTCTTCAGTATGTTTTTGTGTCTCCTTTGACCAAACTATTAATTTTCTTGCATAGCTTTCATTTCTTTTCCTATTTTTCTTCTACCATTCTTATTTGGTTTTCAAAATTATTTTTGCCATTCTTTATTCTCTTTATTTAACTATCCTAGGAGTTCTTGTTGTGCTTTTGTCTAGTCTTTGAGGCTCTTGTAAATATTTCCAAATCATTGTCTTCTTCTGAGTTTGTGTCTTGAGCTTCCTTATTGGCACTGTAGCTTTTCATGGTCAGGTTATTTTTTTGTTGTTTAATTTTCATTTATTCTTTCCTTTTTCCAGCCTCTTTCTTGAATTTGGAATTAATATTACAGTTGGGCTTTGTTCACCTCTGGGAGGGAGAGGGAAGCTTATTGGACTGAGCTTCTGTTTATAATGTCCTTCTGCTTTTACAATTTGATCTGGGGTCTTGTAGATTTTTGGTGCCTTCAACTTGGTATGATACTGGGAGATGTTTGGACTCTGCCTACCCAGGTAGAGTCCCTGCTTCCTCTTGACTGGAACTACTCCTCTATGTCTCGGGACTATAACCTAGAACAGCACAACTGACAAATTACATCAATATGATATCCAGTGCAACAACTGGGCTGAGTTGAGATCTCTTTCTGACCAGATAATCAGCCCCTTTATCATCCTTTGGCACTGCTGCCACTGTTGCCTCTGGTACTGTTCCTTTCTGCTGTTGCCTGCCATTACTGCCATCCAATGTAGCCAAGTCCACAGATTCCAATATCCAAATAACTCTTTGTCTTTCTAAGCAGGCCTGAACTAAAAAAAAATTAACTCACTGTGAATTTTTCTTGACCTTCTCACTCAGAATTTTGATCAATACTTTCATTCATAATTTTGTAGATGTTTAATGGGAGGTTTGATCGTTGTGTCCTTTCACCTCACCATATTTATTCTTCCCTCAAAAAAAGATATTCTACAGAAGGAGATGAGGACTTTATAGTAGTTATAATCTAGAGACCACTCATCCTGCCTCATAAAGAGGATAACCCAGAAAAGTGGGAAGACATGGGCCCTAGAAGAGATTTCAAGGTCAGTGGGAAAATAATTACCACAAGGAAGACAAAGATTAAAAATAAAATGCACAGTCTAGCACATAAGAAAATTCCTACTATGGAACAATATTTTGTTATCTGCCAGGAACTGATATTTCTAACAGTGAGAAAAAATTTTTAAAACATGGGCAAGAGCTACAAGTCAATAGTATAGAAACTTCTTAGGGCTGGGAACCCAAAATAAGTGCCTCATAAGTTTTAATTCCATGAAGAATACAGAATATATAAAAGGACTAAATAATTACAAGGTCCATGAATCAAAGAATAAAAGTCCAGGATGAAAAAGAAGAAAATATAAATAGAATGAGGGAAATAAATTCATTTAAAAAACAGAAAATAAACATTTTAAAATTAACATAAGTTGGAGAAGAAATATATTCTACTATAATATAAATTACATGTTATACATATATTATTATATATTAAAATACACATACATATATACATATATATATGCATGTATATATATACATACATATATGTGTATATATATATATATAATTTGTGTGTATTAAATTTAGGTTGAACCAATGTTATTCACAGTTTGAAGACTCATAGATGGAATTTATTTGAAGAAACTTGAACTGAGCTTTGAAGGAAACTAGATATTTTTAGGAGGCATACAATTAAAAGGGAGAATATTGCAGGTATAGAGAACCATGTACACAGGAGATGGGGCTCAAACGGACCTTAGGGGTCATGTAATCCAACCTCTTAGCTTTAAATAACAAACAGAGACTCCTAGAAGTTAAATGACTGGCCCTAAGTTTCATAGAAGGTAAATGTCTGAGGAAGGCTCTGAATCCAGGTCTTTCTGACTCAAAATATACCACTGTATTCAATACATCATGTTGCTTCTCTCTGTTTAACTGAATTGTGGATGGTTTGGATGGAATTTATAGTACTTGCAAAAAGGGTAATATGTATTAAATATAGAAAACAAGGTAAGAACAATCTAATTAAGGGTTTGAAATGTCAAATAGAAGAGAATGAATTTGATAGTAGATTTTAGGGAGCTAGTGGGTTTTATTGAGTAGGTCAGAATGAATTGGGTGGGAAAGAGGCCTGAGGAAGCAAGACCAAATCAGAAGGGTATCGAAATAGTCCACATGAAAGATGATGAGGGCTTGAACTATTGTGTTTGCCATATAAGTAGAGAGAAATGGCTGAATATGAGAGATGTGAAAGTAGAATCAAGATTTGGCATCTAGTTGGATATAGGAGGTGGGGAGAGTGAGGTGTTGACAATGAATACAATAATCCTTAACAAGGTTACCCCTAATAAAGTTGAGAATCTGGGTGACTAAAGGAATGGCAATGCCCTCAATAACAATAGGGAAGTTTGAAAAAGTGATGAATTTGGGAGAAAAAAAATAACGATTCATCTTTGGAAATGTAGTTTTAAGCTACCTATGGATAGAACTGAATATCTATCTAATATCAATGATGAATCATCATTTCTTGGGATATCAAGTCATTTTGTGTAATGGTACTTCTGATAAACATTTGCTCAGACTCCCCATGCAGATAACTTCTGCTTCTTTATCATCATTTATAGGAGAAAATTAAGAGACAAATTTTGCTACGAATTTAATAAGACTCTCCAAGTTAGATAAAAATATATGCTAATACTCGATGGCTTCAATGCAAAGGTGGGCATAGAAGAAGATAGTGACAAATATTTTGGATAATATGATTCAAGAATAAGCAAAAATCCCAAAAGCTTGTCAACCTGCAGGTTTCATATCTATATATCATGAATATTTTCAACAATAAGAGAGCAAGAAAGAATTGTACATGGAGAGCATCAAAGTGTCACAAAAAAAGTGATTATATTTTAATAGACATGAAATGCCTGGTTACTGATGTGGGACTCATTTCCAAATCAGCTATTGGGGTATAGTCAGACCATTAACTTGTTAGATTCAAGATCAAAATCAATAGCAAATTAGAAGAAAGAATAAAAATGAGAAGATGATATGGCAAGCAAATGAGGCAACTTCAAAGTGAGCTATTTATGCAAGCTCTTGATGTTGACAAATGGCAAATGAGTACAAAGACAGCTATCTGCACAGATTATCACTATTTCCTAGGGAAATTTAACTGCTGTAAAGCAATCATCATAAAAAAGAAAGAAGGAAGGAAGGAAGGAAGGAAGGAAGGAAGGAAGGAAGGAAGGAAGGAAGGAAGGAAGGAAGGAAGGAAGGAAGAAGGAAGGAAGGAAGACCTCAGACAGCAAACACTTGACCTCCTTATCAAGCAGAGAGATATGGCAGTCAAGGGCAACATTGGTTTAGATAAGAAATACATTTTCAACATGAAAAAAAAGAAAGGTGATAGAATAATATCTAATCCATCTTCCTCATAGCTGTTGAATTGGTATTCCTAAGGCAGGAATATAATTTGATCATTGCCCTGCTAAAGAACCTTCAATGGATTCCTATTCCTGCTAGCATACAATATAAATTTCTCAGTCTGGCTTTTTAATATCTTTACAACCGGGCTTCATCCTATCTACTCACACTTATTGAATGACTTACAATTTTTTCCATTGGAGGGAATATCTACATGGATAGTTCTCTTAAGGTATAGAAATACATTCATCTGATGCTGTGAAAGTGGTAGTGTTGTTCAGTGGAAAGAGTTATGGGTTTAGAAACTGCACCTTTATTCAAATTTCAGCTCTGTTGTACTTTATCTGTATGACCTTGGGAAAGTTCCATAACTTCTAGATGACAAAGGAAGGAAACGTTCTCTGTGATTCTTATTTGCTCATCTGTTCAATGAGTAGTTTGGTGTAGTTGACCTATAAGATCTTTTCTAGCCCTAAATCTAAGTTACTTCTCGGTAACCAGAAGATGTTTACCCATCAGTATAAGACACTCCAGAAGATGATGATGGAATAACAGGAAGAGTTGCTAGAAAGAGCCCTGTATTTGGAGTCAAAGAGCTGGCACTGCATCCTGGCTCTGCCAATTGCAAAATGTGGTGCAATCAGTGAGTCATGTCATCTTGCCAGGCCACAGTTTCCCTTATCTGAAAAATAAGGGTTTCCAACATGATGATCTTCTAAGTTTCTTCCTAGCTTTATTTCCTTTGACCCCTTCCATAAATCCCAAGGATTTCTTTATAATGAATTAGTTATGAGCATTACTACACTGCTGCTTTTCTGCAGCAAGGCATGCCTCCTCTTCTCATCCTAATATGTGGGGGAGTTCAGTGGGAAAAATGTTAGAAGAGAAAACAACCATTACCTGCTGCTGCATGATGAATACAGCTTATGGGGGTAGGAACTAATGGTAATTGAGCATAATTCTCCCAAATTACACAAGTCTCTAAAATGGGTGAATGTTTCCAAACTCAGTCTTAAAAATAAATGAGATAGGGAATACAGCCTTGACTGTATTTTTTTTAGCTATTAATAACAATTACCAATAGAATGACAATTACCAATAGAATGACAAATCTGGTTAATTGATGTACCATTTTGCTCTATTTTTAGATCCAAGAATTTTATATACATCTACATTTATTGGGGATTCCCTTGAGAACAGTGTATTTCTAGATGTTATTGGACTTAACCCTTCACTAAAGTCTTCCAATGAATGAAATTGACCCTGGATTTGCCAACTCAACTATCACTTTCCTTTAGACCTCTATAAAGAGAGGCTAGGATTCTGAACCAAAGAGGCTTTGGGGATAGAAGTGACCACCAGTCCACTAGACCTACTCTCAGCCCAACGTCATAGAATCACTGAGAAAGGAGTCCACTCTCCTTGCCCCTACCAATACCAACAGTGACTAACTGCCAGCCCCAAGCAGGCAAGCCCCAAAGCCTTTAGAGTGGCAGAATCCCCCAAATCCACCAGTTGTGCTTCATTGTCACTTTTCTGGGAAGCAAATCCATGGAGATTCAATCTAGCAACTGTTTCTTCTGGTACTAGAGCTAAATTAACTCAAGATAGAAAAGAAAGCCCTCACTGCCAGTCTTGGACGCTGTCCAATGGTTCAACATTAATAGCAAATACACGTTTACTGGTGTAAATGCTATTAAACCAGATGTATTACCACCTACTCTACTACTATACCCTAATAACCAAGGAACTTTTCTATCCAGCTTGAAGCTAAAACCTCTCTGGGTCATTTCCCTCATTCAAATGGGAGCTTATTGAGAGCTTTTACTATTTATATCTTCAACTCTTAGCAAAGTGTGATGCATGCAGCATGTAGTTAATAAATATTTATTCATGCATTGAAGGCTGTGACAGAAAAGTAGAAATATGACAGTGTTTATCATAATAAAGAAGCTTGAGTACAGGGCCAGCAATGGACAGCGTGTTTTTTGCCCAAGAATCAACCCAACTAGGTACAGAGAGACTTATTTTCAGGCTTTGGCTATAGCAAGATGAACTTTGTTTTGTGTTTTGTTTATCCCACAAAATCTCATAATATCCATCTGTTATGGTGTGCAAGGGATAATGAGATGTTTACATACATACATGAATGAAATGTATTAATTTAGTCAACAAGTACTTGTTTTTTTAAATGAATATCATTTTAACCAATATTTATTAATGACCTACTATGTGCAGAGGCCTGAACACACTGGAACAGGGAGGGGAACCCAGCTCTGCTACTTACAACCTGTGTAATATTGAGCAAGTCAAAACTCTGGGCCTCAGTTTCTCACTTGTGAAATTAAGTGATAGGTATAATGGTAATTTAAATGGGAAAATCTTTCCCATTCATTAATAGACCCATGTGACCTGCTTAAATCACATGGAAGCCTAAGTTACATGTGGAGGGAGAAGCTTGCCTAATGGATGGAACAGGAAGGGTCGAGAAGAGCTGGGAGGCAGTTAGGCTAGTCAGAGCTGAGAAGCGCACAGGCAGGCAGGCAGAGTTAGGCTCCTGAGTGTTTGTTTGTGGGAAGGTCTCAGCAGCAAGGGAGGCTTGGGACCAGCTTTGCCCACTGCATTGACAACTTGTATTGACTTCTTGGTTACTATGACAGATTTTGTTTTCTCGTTCTGGGATCTGGCTTTCTGGCACCTGAATAGATGTTTTTCTTCTGCCTTCTATAGGGAGAGTCTATTATACTTTGCGATTGAGAACTACCTGAGCGTATTCATAGTCACCACCACTGATATGAACATTGCCTTGACGATGCAGTAGGGGATGACCTCTAAGGCACTTTCAGGGCTAAATATACAGTCCTATGATATGGTCTTGCCCTCAAAAATTGTGCATTATGACAGATCCTTTATCCACTGAAGAATGTGAAACATTAACAGTGATCACAGAAAGCACTATTCCTCCACTCTAGGCTCTTATTCTGTAATGGGAGATGAGTTATATACACAAACACAAAGACATGTACACACACACAACATATACACAATTAAATAATGTCATATAGAAATATTTACGTGAGAAAAGATCATAGGGACAGATAAGGATGTAAGAAGGAATAACTGGAGCTTGTTGAGTCAAATATAATAATGAGAGCTAACATTTATATAGTGTTTACTATATATATATATACATATATATATTCACTATCTATATTCTAAGCACTGTGCTAAGCACTTTATAATTATCATCTCATTTGATCATCACAACACTCCAGGAGGTAGGTGTTATTATTACCCCCATTTTACAGATGAGAAAGCTGAGACAAATAGTGGTTTAAGTAACTTACCCAAGGTAACACATATAAGTAAATCTCTGAGTTTAAATTTGAACTCAGGTCTTCTTGACTCCAGGTCCCAGCACTGCATCACCTAGCTACCCCAAATATCAAATGTTGCTGATAAAAAGTCTGAAATTTAAGATAAATAAGGAACTGAGGCAAAATCATAAGATCAAGAACCATTTCCTAATAGAGAGGGGGTCAGAAAATGTGAGCAAACTCTTTTCAGAAAAAAGAATACAAATGATTTCTATGCTAAGTGCCTAGCAAAGTGTCTAGCACATAAAAGAAAGTGTTTGTTGATGGATAGGTGAATCAACCATGTGAAAAACATGCCTCAAATCATTAATAACGAAAAGAATGCAATTAAAAAACAGTGATATTTTTACAACATACCCAGCAAATTTATAATAATAAAAGATGCCAACAACCAATGTTAGAGGGGTTGTAGAAAAGCAGGCATGACTATAAATAGCTGATGGAGCTGTGAAATAGTTTAAACAATGTGCAAATTAATTTGGAACTATGCAAATGTTCATCTCCCTTGACTCAACAAATAGTATATTTGGTACTTACTAGTCATATATATCAAGAGGGCCATTAGCACATACAAAAAAGTTTCTTTATATAAAAAGAACTTCTTATAGCAGCAAAAACCCAAAAACAAAGTCAGTATCCATTAACTTGAGAATGCCAAAAGAAATAGCAGTTTCGGAAGGTAATGATACATTCTTACTCTTTATGATAAGATCTTCTTCCTTCTTTGTGTTCTCAATGTATATATTTGTTGAATAGTAAATCTTCAATTTAAAGGGGATTACGAAGGATTCAGAGAAACTAGGGAATACTTGTAGGACGTAAGGCAAAAGAAACAGAAACAAGAATAATATGCACAAAGACCTAAGTAATATAAAGGAAATCAACAATAAATGAAATCAGAACTCTTCTCATTACAATGGCCAATCTGGATTCCTGAGGACTCATAACAAAACATTTCTGTCTTCTCAGAAGAGAGGTGGTAGACTACAGGTAGAAAATGAAGCAAATGTTGCCAAGGATGTTTGATATAGGATTAAAGAGCAAGACATAAGAAAGAATATAAGATTCATCTTTCCAATTTTCTATTTTTTTTTCAGCCAAGAAAACCGAGGCTTAGGTATGTTAAGTGAGTTATCAAAAGTCACACAAGTTGCTTTCTTCAAAGGGAAGATTTGAACTCAGTCCTTTGGACTTTAAAAGTTTTACTTTTTTGTCACAATAGTTCTGTTTTTGTATAGGTGGTATTGAAAAATGGTAGTAATGTTCTCTTTAAGGCATAAATAAAACATGTTTTAAAAAGAATAATTGATTAAATTAGTTTTCTATTAAAAGCGGTATGATCCAGGTAAAATGAACCACCTTTAGGGTAAGAAAACCTGGTTTCATGCTCTGGTACTATAATATATTGTTTTTCTTTCAAAAATAATTTTATTGATATATCTTTTTTATTATTTTTTTAGTGTTCTACAATCACTCCCTTAAAATTAAGATTTTTATCTACCCCCCCACTTTTCCCCCACTACCCCCCCTCCCTCCCTGCGACAGCATACACTTCTGTATAGGTTCTCCATATAGTTCCCTATTGATTACATTTTCACAATAGTCATGCTATGTAGTCAAACTGAAATAAATGGAAGAAATCATACAACAAATCAAAACATAATACACTGAAACCCACACACATACAAACATGATCTGCTACATTCTGCGAATGACTTCCATATTTCTTTCTCTGAGTGTGGAAGACATTATGCCTTAGAATAACACCATTGGGATTTTTTTTTTTTAGTAAGTTCTTGCATTATTACGAAGTTCCAAGTCTACCAGAAAAAACTCTCGCACACTGTGGTCGTTGCTGTGCACAAAGTTCTCCTGGTTCTGCTCCTTTCGCTCAGCATCAGATCATATAAGTCCTTCCAGGCCTCCCTGAAGTCTTCTTGTTCATAATTTCTTATGGTGCAATAGTACTCCATTACATTCATATACCATAATTTATTCAGCCATTCCCCAATTGATGGGCATCCCCTTGATTTCTAGTTCTTGGCTACCATGAAGAGTGCAGCTATAAATATTTTTGTACATGTGGGACCCTTTCCCATTTATGATCTCTTGGGGATACAGTCCTAGTAGTGATATTGCTGGGTCAAAGGGTATGCACATTTTTGTAGCCCTTTGGGCATATTTCCAAACCATTCTCCAGAATGGTTGGATAAACTCACAGCTCCACCAACAATGAATTAGTCTTCCAACTCTCCCACATCCTCTCCAGCATTTATCATTTTCTTGTTCTGTCATATTTGCCAATCTTATAGGTGTGATATGGTGCCTCAGAGTTGTTTTGATTTGCATCTCTCTAATCAGTAGTGATTTAGAGTACTTTTTTATATGATTATAGATATCTTTAATTTCTTCCCCTGAAAATTGCCTGTTCATATCCTTTGACCATTTATCAACTAGGGAATGACTTGTATGGTTATACATCTGAGAAGTTCTCTATATATTCTAGAAATGAGGCCTTTATCCCTGAGCTTAGCCGTAAAAATTTTTTCCCAATTTACTACATCCCTCCAAATTTTGGTTCCATTGGATTTGGTTGTGCAAAAACTTTTCAGTTTAATGTAATCAAAATTATCCATCTTGCATTTCATAATGCTTTCTATCGCTTCTTTAGTAAAAAATTCTTCCCTTCTCCATAAATCTGATACATGCACTATTCCTTGCTCCTCCAGTTTATTCATGGTATCAATCCTTATACCTAAATCATGTACCCATTTGGACTTTATTCTTGTGTATGGTGTCAGGCATGGGTCTATGCCTAATTTCTGCCACACTGTTACCCACTTTTCCCAACAATTTTTGTTGAACAGTGAGTTCTTATCCCAGAAGCTGGAGTCTTTGGGTTTATCAAACAGGAGGTTGCTATATTCCTTGCCTACTGTGTCTTGAGAACCAAGTCTATTCCATTTTTCTACCCCTCTGTTTCTTAGCCAATACCAAGTGGTTTTGATAATTGCTGTTTTATAATACAATTTGAGGTCTGGTAGCGCTAGGCCACCTTCCCAAGCATTTTTTTTCATTAGTCTCTCTGATATTCTGGACCTTTTGTTCTTCTAAATGAATTTTGATATTATTTTATCCAGCTCTAGAAAATAATTATCTGATAGTTTAATTGGTATGGCACTAAATAAGTAAATTAATTTAGGTAGACTGTCATTTTTATTATATTAGCTCGGCCTACCCATGAACAACTGATGTTTTTCCACTTACTTAAATCTGACTTTATTTGTGCAAAAAGTGTCTTGTAATTGTGTTCATATAATCCCTGGGTTTGTTTTGGCAGGTAAACTCCTAAGTATTTTATAGTGTCTACCCTAGCTTTAAATGGAATTTCTCTTTCTATCTCTTGGTGTTGGACTTTGTTGCTAATATATAGGAATGCAGAAGATTTGTGTGGGTTTATTTTGTAACCTGCCACTTTGCAAAAGTTGTTTATTATTTCAAGTAGTTTTTTACTTGAATCTCTGGGATTCTCTAAGTATATCATCATATCATCTGCAAAGCGTGATAACTTAGTTTCTTCTTTGGCTATTTTTATTCCTTCAATTTCTTTATCTTGTCTAATTGCTACAGCTAACATTTCTAGTACCATATTGAATAATAATGGTGATAATGGGCATCCTTGTTTCACCCCTGACCTTATTGGAAATGCCTCTAGCTTATCCCCATTGCATATAATGCTTGCTGAAGGTTTCAGGTAGATACTGCTTATTATTTTATGGAAAGTTCCCTTTATTCCTATGTTATCTAGTATTTTTAATAGGAATGGGTGTTGTATTTTGTCGAAAGATTTTTCTGCATCTATTGAGATAACCATGTGGTTTTTGTTAGTTTTGTTGTTGATATGATCGATAATGCTAATAGTTTTTCTAATATTGAACC
This sequence comes from Bettongia penicillata ogilbyi, assembly GCA_023548195.1. NCBI lineage: Eukaryota > Metazoa > Chordata > Mammalia > Diprotodontia > Potoroidae > Bettongia > Bettongia penicillata. The sequence continues at coordinate 1,296,147 of JAJHZJ010000171.1, read as the reverse complement.
AACCCTGCATTCCTGGTATGAATCCTACCTGATCATAATGTATTATTTTCCTGATAAGATGCTGTATTCGTTTTGCTAAAATCTTGCTTAAAATTTTTGCATCTATATTCATTAGAGGAATTGGTCTATAATTTTCTTTCTCTGTTTTGTCTCTTCCTAGTTTGGGTATCAAAACCATATTTGTATCATAGAAAGAATTTGGGAGGACTCCTTCCCTAATTTTCAAAAATAGTCTATATAGTATTGGAATTAACTGTTATTTAAATGTTTGATAGAATTCACTTGTGAATCCATCTGGTCCTGGAGATTTTTTCCTAGAGAGTTCATTGATGGCTTGTTCAATTTCTTTTTCTGAGATGGGGTTGTTTAAGTATTCAACTTCCTCTTCTGTTAATCTGGGCAATTTGTATTTTTTTAAATATTCATCTATCTCATTTAGATTATCAAACTTGTGGGCATAAAGTTGGGCAAAGTAATTTCTAATTATTGTTTTAATTTCCTCCTCATTGGAAGTGAGTTCACCCCTTTCATTTTTAATATTAGTAATTTGATTTTCTTCTTTCTTTTTTTAATCAAATTGACCAAAGGTTTATCAATTTTATTAGTTTTTTCATAAAACCAACTATTGGTTTTATTTATTAATTCAATAGTTTTCTTAATTTCAATTGTATTAATCTCTCCTTTGGTTTTCAGTATTTCTAATTTGGTATTTTCTTGGGGATTTTCAATTTGTTCTTTTTCTAGCTTTTTCAGCTGCATGACCAAGTCGTTGATCTCCTCTTTCTCTATTTTATTTATGTAGGCATTCAAAGATATGAAACTTTCCCTAAGAACTGCTTTTGCAGTATCCCATAAGATTTGGTAGGTTGTCTCATTATTGCATTCTCTTGAATGAAGCTGCTGATTGTTTCTATGATTTGTTCTTTAACCCATTCCTTCTTTAAGATTAGATTATTTAGTTTCCAATTGATTTTTGCTTTATCTTTCCATGGCCTTTTATTACATATAATTTTTATTGCATTATGATCTGAGAAGGATGCATTGATTATCTCTGCCTTTCTGCACTGGATTGTGAGATTTTTATGCCCTAGTACATGATCATTTTTTGTAAATGTTCCATGTACCACTGAGAAAAAGGTATATTCCTTTCTATTCCCATTCATTTTTCTCCAAAGATCTATCATATCTACCTTATCTAGAGTTTTATTTACCTCCTTAACCTCTTTCTTGTTTATTTTGAGGTTAGATTTATCAAGTTCAGAAAGAGGGAGTTTGAGGTCCCTCACTAGTATAGTTTGTTTTGCTGTCAATTTCTTCCTTCAACTTCCCCAACCTCTCCTCTAAGAATCTGGATGCTATACCACTTGGAGCATACATGTTTAGTAATGATATTGCTTCATTGTCTATGGTGCCTTTTAGCAGGATATAGTTTCCATCCCTATCTCTTTTGATTAGATCTATTTCTGCTTTTGCTTTGTCTGAGATTAGGATTGCTACTCCTGCCTTTCTTACATCAGCTGAAGCACAATATATTCTGCTCCATCCTTTGACCTTAACCCTATGTGTATCCCCCCGTTTCAAATGTGTTTCTTGTAAGCAGCATATTGTTGGATTATGACTTTTAATCCATTCTGCTATCCGTCTCCGTTTTATGGGAGAATTCATTCCATTCACATTCACAGTTATGATTACAATCTGTGTATTTCCCTCCATCCTCTTTCCCACCATTTGTGCTTTTAGCTCTCCTGTCTCTCTTCCTCTCCTCGATAGTATTCACTTTTCACCACCTCCTCCTGCTGCCTTCCCCTCCTTCTTTTAGCCCCCCTCCCTTTTACTCGCCTTTACTCTTGTTGCTTCTTCCCTCCCTTTTAACCTCCTTCCCCTTTCTTCCCCCTTCCTCTCCTACTGCCTATAGAGCTAGTTAGGATTATCTACTTAAGTTTATTGTTCCGTCCTTTAAACAAATCAGATGAGAGTATCTGTCAAACAATGCTCATCTCCCTCCCTTCTTTCCCTCTACTATGATTTTGTACTTCTTCTTGTGATGTAATTTGCCATTTTCTGCTTCCTCCTTTTCACACCTCCTATTACACTCCCTTCTCATACTTAAATCATATTTTTTATCATGATATCATTTACTTTTTACCCATTCCCTCTATGCGTATCCCTTTTATATTTCATAATAGCTGCACAATTCTCAAGACTAATAGGTATCATCTTCCCTTATAGGGAGGTAAACAGTTTGCCCTAATTGAGTAACAAGTTGTTTTTTTCCCCCACCCCCCTGTTTACCTTTTTATGATTCTCTTGAGACCTGCATTTGAAGATTGAATTGTCTATTAAGTTCTGGCGTTTTGGTCAGGAAGCTCTGGAAATCCCTTACTTCATTGAATGACTTTCTCCTTGCCTGAAATGTTATGCTGAATTTTGCTGGGTAGTTGATCCTTGGTTGTAGTCCCAACTCCTTTGCCTTATGGATTATTGGGTTCCAATTCTTTTGATCTTTTAATGTAGTAGCTGCAAGGTCCTGTGTAATCCTGACTGTATCTCCTTGATGTTTAAATTGTTTCTTTCTGGCTGCTTGTAATATTTTCTCCTTCACTTGATAGCTCTGGAATTTGGCAGCTATATTTCTTGGGGTTTTGAGTTTGGGATCCCTTTCAAGAGAGGAACGGTGGATTCTTTCAATGACTATTTTGCCCTCTGAATCTAGCACTTCTGGGCAGTTTTCTTTGATGATTTCCTGGAAGATATTGTCCAGGCTCTTTTCTCCATCATGGATTTCTGGCAGGCCAATAATTCTTAAGTTTTCTCTTGTGGATCTATTTTCCAGGTCAGTTGTTTTTCCAATTAGATATTTTACATTTTCTTCTATCTTTTCATTCTTTAGATTTTGTTTGATTGATTCTTGCTGTCTCATTGAGTCATTAGTTTCTACTTGCCCAATTCTAATCTTTATCAAATTGTTTTCTTCTGTTAATTTTTGCATCTCCTTTCCCATCTGCCCAATTTTTCCTTTTAAGGAATTATTTTCTCCAGTTAATTTTTGTACTTCCTTTTCCATTCGACCAATTTTCCCAGTTAGGTTTTGGGTTTCCTTTTCCATTTGACCTTTTAGGGAGTTATTTTTCTTTTCCATTTGTTCAGTTTTCCTTTTCAAAGAGATGTTCTCATCAGTGAATTCCTTTATCAAAATTTTAAAATCATTGGCTAGTTTATCTTCTATTTCCTTCTTCAGCTGTTCCAGGACAGCTGCTTGTGCTTGTGAGCAGTTCACAGTCCCTTCTGAAGTTTCAGATGGAAGTATAGTCTCAGCTCTGACCTCTTTGGTGTTTGTGTTTTGGTCCTTATCTCCATAGAAAGATTCTATGGTTCTTTTGCCCCTCTACTTTTTCCTGTTCATGATGTTGATTGAGTGTTGTGGCTTCTGGTTCTTTCAGTCAGGAGCTACAGAACTTTTTGCTGAGCTGATGTGTGAAAAAGTTGAAAGCAGGTTTTTGTTTTGTGTTTCCCTGATCAGCCCTGGGGTTAGCTTGTTAAGTGTGGGGGAAGAGTGGTCTGGTCACAGGAGATTGCCTCAGCTGAACTGAGGCAAAAGCAAGCTCAGGGGCTGATGATCCCAGCTGCCCTATTGTCTTTCTGATTCCCCTGGACAGCTGAAGCATGCCTAGATGCTAATGCATGTTCCTACCCCTCCTGGGGCTCCTCTCCTGTTGCTGAGGCTTGCCTGGGTCCTAGTGTGAGTTTTCTCTACCCTGGGTCCTCTGTGCTTCTGGTTTGCCTCCACCACAGTAGGAGGAATCCCCCTTAGCTATTTTCCTAGCCTCAGGTGTTATGAGACTATTATTGACCCCTTTGCTGTTTCCACTGATCCGGGATTTTTCTGGGGATATATTATATGGTTCTTTCGTGGTCATCAAGGGGGGAGGAGAGAGCATTTACTGATCACTCTGCCATCCTGGCTCCCATAAGTTCAAGTAGGTGACTTACTGAAGTTTAATCTTCAGGCTGAAAGTCTCAGGAGCTGCTGCGCTGATATCTGGCACTCGGCGGCTCTCACTGACTTGGTTTGGCTTGTCTCCCACCCTGGGTGCGGCTCTGCCATTCCACCCACCGTTCTCAGGTTTCTCGAATCCCTTCTGCTCTGCTGCGCTGGCCAGGCTGCACTGTGTGCTGTGGGCTCACCCCTGCGGAACAGATCCTTCCCGGGGAACTTCTAGTCCAGTCTGAGCTCTAAATCCATCACAGTCTGTCTCCCACTGGATTCTGCACCTCCAAAATTTGGTCAGATTCTCCTTTCAGAGGTACCTGAAGGAGTTTGTCTGAGAGCTTAGGTGAGTCATTGCTCTCACTCCACCATCTTGGCTCTGCCCCAGGTCCTATAATTTATTTATTTTAGTAGTATTTTTTATCTCAGATTTTCTTCCCTGAGTTAGATGGAAAATAAAAAAAAATAACTTTCCTTTTTAAAATTTTGAATTTCAAATTCTCTCCTCTCCCAGCCTTCCTCCCCCCCCAGGGAAAGCAAGCAAATTGATACAGATTATACATATGAAGTCATGCAAAACTGTATTTGCAACCACACTAGTACACAGTGTTCTGCTAGCACAGGTTCTTTGATCTGCTTTTCTAAAGAAAAGACAGCTTCAAAGGGGTCAACAATCTTACTTTAATTACAGATAAGTAGAAAGAAGTGAGTATCCAAGAAAGAATTCAATAGACAGGGCTCCAATTATCTAAATAGAATAATACAACCACCTATGTATACCCCCAGACTGAGAAAGCACCAACAATCTGAGTATCTGGGGGTCTTAACAAATGACTACTGAGAGTCTGGTTCAGGGAATTCAAAGGTCCTTCTCATGAGTGAGCCTCCAAAGCAAAATGCCAACCTCCCAGAATATATAACAGAATCTCAGCCCTTGGTTGACTCACAGCTAGAAGGCATGAAACCTATGTGACTCAGCACAGCTGTGAATTATCAGGGTTCAAAGGCAATTAATCCGTCAGATATTTACAATTTAACCTGAGCCTAGGAAACTGAACTCCAGAAAAAAAAAAAAATCTTACTTGGCTTATGATTAGAAAAACTTATTTCCATATTACTGACATTGCAAAACAAAACAGTCAAAAACAACAACAAAAAAACAAGAAAAATGAAGTTTAAAAAAATATCTTTCAATATGTATTTAGCCTCCATTATTTCTTTCTCTGGAGCTTGATAGTATTTTCATCTTAAGTCCTTCAAAAGTGTCTTTGATCATTTGTATTACTTCAAACAGCTAAGTCATTCACAGTTGATCATCAAACTATACGGCTGATACTGTGTACAATGTTCTTCTGGTTCTGCTCACTCAATTCATATAAGTGTTCCCAAGTTTTTTGTTTTATTTTGTTTTCTGAAACCACCTTGCTAATCATCTCTTATAGCAAAATGGTATTCAATCACAATCACATACCACAATTTGTTTAGTCATTCTCCAATTGATGGGCATCCCCTCTATTTCCAATCCTTTGCCACCACTAAAAGAGCTACTATAAATATATTTGGTTCTACAAATCCTTTCCCTTTATCTTTGGTCTCTGAGATACAGACCTACTAGTTGTATTGCTGGGTCAATATGTGCGGTTTTATAGCCCTTTGGGCATAGTTCCAAACTACTCTAACAGAAAGGTTAAATTAGTTCACTACTCTACCAATAGTGCATCAGCATCCCTTTCTTATTCTATCTTACCTCCCACATATGTCATTTTCCTCTTCAATTATATTAGTTCAATCGATAGGTGTGAGGTAGTACCTTAGAGTTATTTTAATTTGCATTTCTCTAATCAATAGTAATTTAGAGCTTTTCTCATATGACTATAGATAACTTTGATTTCCTCTTCTGAAAACTCCATGTTCATATGTTTTGGCTATTTATCAATTAGGAAATGACCTTTATTCTTATAAATTTGACTCAGTTCCCTATATATTTGAGAAATGAAACTTATATCAGATACACTATGAAAATAATTTTCTTAATTTTTTGCTCTCTTTTAAAATTTTATGGAATCATACTGTCCATTTTACATCCGATAATGGTCTTTAGCTCTGGTTTGGTCATAGATTCTTTTCTTATCCATAGATTTGACAGGTTAAGTTTCCATGTTCCTTTAATTTGCTTGTATCATCCCTATTTTGACCTAATCTTGGTATATAGTGTGAGATGTGAGTCTATACCTGGTTTCTCCCAAACAGCTTTCCAGTTTTCCCAGCAATTTTTGTCAAATAGTGAATTCTTGTCACAAAAGCTTCGATCATTGGGCTCTCAAGGGCTATATTATGATGGTCATTTACTACTGCATATTTTATAATTAGTCTATTCCCCTGATTCACCACTCTATTTTTAGCCAGTACCAAATCATTTTGATGATTACCACTATGTAATACAGTTTGAGGTCTGATACTGCTAGGCTTCCTTCACATTTTTTTTTTTTTGATTCATTTGATATTCTTGACTTTTTGTTCTTCCAGATGAATTTTATTATTTTTCTAGCTTTATAAAATAATTTTTGGCAGTTTGATTGGTACAGCACTGAATAAGTAAATTAATTTAGGTAGAATTGTCATTTTTATTATATTGGCTTGGCCTACCCTTAAGCAATTAATATTTTTCCAGTAGTTTAGATCTATTTTTATTACTTTGAAAAATGTTTTGTAATTGTGTTCACACATTTCTTGGATTTGTCTTGGCAGGTAAACTATCAAGTATTTTATATTACAGTTATTTTAAATGAAATTTCTCCTATCTATTCCTGTTGATTTATATGGGATATATAAATTACATATATGTATGTATGTACTCTAACTTTTATGAAATTGTTAATTTCCACTGGTCTTTTAGTTGATTCTCTAGGATTCTCTAAGAATGCTTTCATATTGTCTGCAAAGAGGAATACTTTTGTTTCCTCTTTGCCTATTCTAATTCTCTCAATTTCTTTTTTCTTTTCTTATTGTTATAGCTAGCATTTCTAGTACAATATTAAATAATAGTAGTGATAATGGTCATCCTTGCTTCACCTCTGATCTTATTGGGAAGGCTTCTTGCTTATACCCATTACAGATGACTTTGCCAATGGTTTTAGATACATACTACTTATCATATACTATCATCATGAAGCTCCATTCATTCCTATACTTTCTAGTATTCTTAACAAGAAAGAGTGCTGTATTTTATCAACAGTTTTTTCTGCATTTATTAAGCTAATCATATGATTCTTGTTGTTTTTGTTATCGATATGGTCAATTATGCGATAGTTTTCCTGCTACTGAACCAGTCCTACATCCCTGTTGTTAAGTTCCACCTGGTCAAAATGTATGACATTTGTGATGTATTATTGAAATTTCCTTGCTAATATACCACTTATTTTCTACAAGCAAGTCATTTTACCTTCCTGAGTGGAGACAGACAAACAGAGACAAACAGACAGTCAAAGACAGATGCAAGTAAAAAGAGACAGAATCCCTTTATTAAGCACTTACAATGAGGCAGATGCAGTGCCAAGTGCTGGGAATACAAATGCAAGCAATAAAATAAAAGACAATCCTTATCCTAGTGGAATTTACATTCTAAAGGAGGGAAACAATACATTAAAGAAAGCTGCACAGTGGAGGCAGCAAGGAGAAAGATGGAAAAAATCTGGAGAGTCAAGAGCAGAGCAAGAAGAGAAACAGGCATACTTGCCCTAAGATCTCCATGAAATAGTGACTTCAGGCAGGAACTTATCAATCACAGGATGGGTCATAGGCTTGGAGGAATCTTTAAGATGGAAAGGCGTCAGAGCAAGGTTAATAATACTCATATGGTCTTCCTCCCAGAGTTATTATGGAGGAGAGGCTGTGTACATGGAATAGTTCTAATAATAACATAAGCTATGATGATTAAATAGCATTTTGAGGTAAATTATTAGTAATTACATACTTGTTGGACATGGCCTGTACTTTTTACTACTGCAATTTTCTGCTTTGCCTGGGCTTCATACTCTTAGAGGAAGTTAGGTGGTCCAGTGGAATAGAGCACTGGGCCTGGAGTCAGGAAGACCTGAACTCAAATCTGATCTCTGACACTAGTTGTATAACACTGGGCAATTCATTTAATCTACATCCACCTTAGTTTCCTGAACTGTAAAAATGTGAATAAAAATAGCCTTTTTCTGGGTTGTGATGAAAACAAAATGAGACAATCATAAAGCATGGAGAATAGTACCTAATACATAATAGGCACTGCATGATGCTTCTTTTATTCCTTGTTTACATTCCTTCTATTTAGTCCCACTCAACCTATCTAAAATCCTCTTATTGGGACTGTGTCTCTCTAAGGAATTCTCCTTATTGTCCCCTATGCCCCATATCCATGCTCATCAAATATCTATTAGCTGATTTAGATGTATCAGTCAATATGTAGAAGGGACCCCTTAAGTACCTGTACCCTTGAAAAACAATAACATATAAAAATCTTGACAACCTGTCTCCCACATTAATAATTAATATTAACTGATATATCTAATTCTTTTAATAAATATTTACTGGTGATAGATAGGTACCCATTCTACAATTAGAAATCAAGGAGAGGTAAAATACTTTGCCAATTGGTGAGAGACAAGGTTTGAACCAAAATTTTCTTGACTTCAGGACCATCCCTTTATACAGTACAGCCATGTGCTTTGCATTATTATTATTACTGCATCTATGTTTGATATCATAAGTATTCTAAGTGTAATCTTGAGCAAAAACTATAGACCAGAAACTTTGCTCCGAACTTTCTAAACTTCTGCCTGACTTATTGTATCTATACATGATCTGTCTTTTAACCCCTACTCCCTGTCCAAAACGCCTCTAGAAAATATAAATCTCACACTTTTCCCACTCCCTTTGAACAACTGAAAACCCTCTCTCCCTTCTAAGATCTTCTCTCCCCTACAAGTCTTTTTCTCATAAAATAAATGCTTTTAATTGGTGATCAGACCATTTCATTTCAGGTCCCTTTATGGGCATGGGGATCATGTAGTAACAGTCTATAAAACTGTGTGTTGGAAAGTTTAGTAATTTGAGTTGAAAGTCAGGTACACAGCTCCCAGTTACATCTGACTAGCCCAGTAAAGGGGAAGGGACTTGCTCAAAAGAGGCAGATCATGAATCATAGAGCTTGTATGAGAGCCCAAATCTATAGCTTCTTAAGCCATGACCTATTATACTTAAATGTACCTAAAAGAAACTGAAAGAATCTAACTAACGACCTAAATTAAGCCACATAAAAGTACAATGTCTGAGAATGAGGGAGCAAATAATTTTCCCTCTCTGGAAAAGGGGTCTGTGGTAATCTGGTGAAGGCTATGTGACCTCTTCTCAGAGGTCCTTTTAAATGCATCTTTTTATGTTGCTTTTAAAATGCATAGTATTACCAAGGAGACCAAGTATATTAAAATACAGCTATAAGAAATATTTTTTAACCATTTGAATACCAGGTTAAGAATCCCTAGGTTAAACAGTGAAAATAGATATATCATTTCTTTTCTTTCTTCATCCGTATTCCTAGACTTTCCCTGCACAAAAAAACTCTGTCCTTGGACTCTTTGCCCACTGACCCCAGATTAAAATCTCCTGGACAAGATGATCTCTGAGATTTCACCCAAATCTAGACATCATTTACTATCTCCTACAATGATAAGACCAAAAATACCTTTTTTCTGGAGGTGGTTTTTTTTTGTTTTTTGCTTTTTTGAGAACACAGAGCCATGATGAGGCATCCAAAGAGAATGCAAATGAAGGAAAATAGGAATTATTGCATTAAAAATTAAAACAATTCCCCCGTTACATATTCACCATCCTCCTCTGATTTGGCTCTTTGGCAACAGCAACAGCTTCCAGAGCCACATTTTGAATGGCTACTTCTGAGAGCTCTTCTGCGTGTTGCCTGCAAAGTGCTGCTAATTAGGTACTGTGGCTGGCCCAGTCCCTCTGGAGCTGGCTGGCCTATTATCCATGACTTCCCTTTTCTTTATTCCACCACCCCTCCCTTTTCTTCCTTAGACTTAAGAGCTCCCCTTAGATAAAACATGATTTCCAAATCAGAGACCTTGGTTCAGCCAATCAAGAGAGTTACATAAGGTTGTTAAAGATCTTTCATTAGCATCAAGTGCCCCTTTGTAACCAGCAGGCACGCTTGCAAGGATAGAGGGTGTTGAACCACTCAGCTGATAGTGGAAGCTGGAAATGCCAAGAGAAAAAGGGCATCTTCTCAGAACAGAGAAAGATACACATTCCTAGAGCCTTTTAAGGGTGGCACAATACTTTCCCCACATCCATTCTGTGATTCAAATAATACAGCTATCATTGTTATCCTATTTTTATAGATTACCAATCTGAGAGAATTGTATAGAGGCTAAGGAGCAAGATTTAGGAACAGAATGACCTAGGCTAAAATCCTGCTTTTAACAGTTGTGATAGCTGTTTGTCAATGGACAAGTTACTTAACCTCTCCATGCTATAGGAAACTGTACATGTTCGAATTGAAAAAGAAATTACCACTATTACACTCATTTTAGAGTTGGGGAAACTGAGACACACAGAGATTAAGTGATTTACCCAGGGTCATATCATATAGGTAATAAATGTCTCTGGCCAGATGTGAATTCAAGTCTTCCTGATGCCAGGCTCAGAGCTCTATTGACTCCTCCACCTAGTTTCCTAGAAGGAGGGAGTGGAGAAGAGGAGAGGTGAGGGGATAAGAGGAAGAAAGAAAGGGATGGTCAAGAGAAGAGAGAGAAGGAGGGCAAGAGAGGGACAAAGAAAGGAAAGGGGGGAGAGAGAAAGAAAAGGAAGAAAGGAAGGAAAGAAGGAAGGAAGGAAGGAAGGAAGGAAGGAAGGAAGGAAGGAAGGAAGGAAGGAAGGAAGGAAGGAAAGGAATGGAAGGAAGGAAGGAAGGAAGGAGGGAAAACCTATTTATTAGGCCATTTCCTTTCCCAGTGAAGGATTATCTAGTCAGGGTCAAAGACTTTATGTACAATTAACCTCATACATGCACCTTGCTTTGACTGCAGGGCTGGGGAGGTGGGGCAAGCAGAGAAGAAAACCTCTCTGGAATAAGTGGAGGGGAAAAAGCCACTAATTTTTTTTTTTTTAAGGACAAAGCTCATTTTATAATACTTTGCATTTTCAAATGCCCCAAAGCTACTTCCTCATCACTGTCCAATGAGGTAAATAGAATAACAAGAAGGAAATTATTTCCATTTTGGGGACTGTGGAAATCTCTGCTGATTTACAGGTTTACTCAGTTAAAATGTCCGTGTTTTGTTTTACCACACTCAAACATTTGAACTCCATGTCTTTTCACACCAACCAAAAAGACCCTAATTTCATTACATGCCCTACACTTACTTTCCTATCCCCACTATCTGTTCAATTGGCTAGTCTAGCTCGCCCAGTTTCTTACCAATGCAGACCAGAATCCCCTAAGGCTGTTCCTCTGAACCTGTCTATGATTGTGGGTGGGAGTTTTGGGCTATTTGCCATTTGCTTCACTGAATTTTCTTGTCAGACTCACCTTTATGACCCTGTAGTTTAGCCAAACCAACAAAACACTCCATGTCACAGCTCACTTGCCCTTCATCTGCACTTTCCTGGATAGTGGAAAAAATGGAGAGAAACAGAAGCAGAGGCCTTCAGGCATTCTCGAGGGCATAAAACTACCTCATCTCCTTTCTCCCTAAGACTCATGGAAAACTCATGAGTCTGTAATAATCACTGGAGAGGAGTAAGGCTCTGAGTATTGCCTGGGGACAACTATCTCCTTCAATTCTTCTCCCTCTCCCTCCTATTACACAAATGATTGGAAGTAGCCTCTGAGATTTCTCAAAATGAAAATGGAAAAGTTCCCTTTAAAATACATGGGAGATTCCTCTGTGTCTGAGTTAGCCCTCTTCAGGTCTGCTTCCATCAATTTTGTTTTCTCCCAACTTTTTCCCATCAAAAATATGAAAGTCTACACTCTGAGGATATTCCATCTTCTGCCTTATTGACATTCATGCCCAGAGGGTATAAATAACAGTAATGGTACAAGATGTCCCACTGAAAAACAAATCTCTGTAAAACTATATGCTGGGACCTTTGGAATGGGTCACCTTATAGGTAGTCACTTTGGGATCTCAGAATTGAAATGACATCATCTATACTTACCTGAATATCCCAACATCCACAACATCTCAAACACATGATTGAGAAGCTCAAATCAGATCCAGAGGGACTTGTCCAAGAAAGCACAGCTAATGAGCACAATAACCTAGAACTTCAATCTTCTGGGCTCTAAATCCAATGTTTCTTCTATTTCACAAGGATTCTTTTGGTGTTGTTCAGTCATTCTTCAATTATGCCTCTTTATGTCTTTTTTTCCTTCTCCAGCTCATTTTAAAGATAAAGAAACTGAGGTTAAGTGACTTGCCCAGGGTCACACAGCTAGCAAATATCTGATACCAGATTTGAACTCAGGAATAAGAATCTTCCTGATTCCATGTGGGGCACTCTATCCATTGTTCGACCTAGGATGCTTTACTTAAAACAAGTACAAATAAACATTTACTTAATAGAATAAAAGCTATTAAAACCTAGGGAAGATAACAGATTTTATTCCCTATTTAGATGAATTAGTTAAGGTACATTTCCATAAAATACAGTTGACTATGTTTCACTCATAAGCTGCTTCCTTCCTCCTAAAATTCACCTATACTTTGCCAAGATATACTTATTTAAGCATTCATGCAACACAGAGAAGAAAAGCGTTTCAAAGAAAAGGAGTTCAAAGTGTTTGCCAAAAAAAAAAAAAAAAAAACTAAAACAATTATCCAAGTTTCCTTTGTAATTTAAGGTTTACAAAGTACTTTCTTCAGAACAGAACTGTTAGGGAGGTAGTGAAGTGATTTCTCCTCCCATTTTATAGCTGGGAAAACTGACTCAGAGGAGTTGTGGGATTATCCCAAGGTCACATAGCTAGTAATCATCATAGTCAACACTGGGATGCTTATATCCAGTTCTTCTGGCTCTGAGTCCAAGTATGTTTTCATTTCTACCAAACTGCCTCAATTTTAAAAAATACAAACACCTTCATATATTACTCATTAATTTGATTTTATGTAACAGTAAAATTCAGAATTCACATCTAAGTAGGATTTTGGATATTTCCTCATTGGAGACTCTCTAAAATTCTGTGCTACAGATAAGACAAGTAATAACAAATCTTTCCAAATAAGGAAACTGAGAATCACAGATGTTAAGTGACTTGCCAAGGGTCATATAATCGGTAATTATTAGAAATGAAATTTGAACCCAAGTCCTCTAAGCACAGATCCAATCTACTTACCGCTATTCCAAATTGCCTCTGGGAATAAGCATAGGATAAAGGACTTTTGGGAAATGAAATGGAGTCGTGGGCTTCTGTGTTCCTGGAGAACAAGAGGATGCATTTTATGTGATCAACAGCTGCAAATATTTTCTCCTGTCCCAGGAATCATGCTCATCTGAGCTGTGTGCAAGGGTTTGTTTTTATTATTATTTTCTTCCCTCCATTTGGTTCAGGAAGTCTGGCAGGCAGGCATGCAGGCAGCATTAACACTGGGAAACCCAGCTATTTGCTGTCAATTTGTTTAATGATAATTTGAGTAGCAGGTGATTTCTATTAGAGTTCGAGTGACAGGCTGCCCATTAGATAGAGATGCATGCTTATCAAGCCAGAAACCCACACAGGCTTGACAATGACTTGGGGGTTTTAGTGGACTGTATGCTCATTATGAGTTGACAATGACAGCTCCTATTTCCATGACACTTCAGGGTTGGCAAAGCGTTTTCCACATAACAGTTTTTTTGAAATAGGCACATCCTATACTGCTGTCTGACTGACTTACATAGAGTCACTTGACTCATACAGCAAGTAGGTATCTGATTCAGGATTTGAACCCAGGTCTTTGGAGGCCAAGACCAGTGCTCATTCTATTATGTGATGCCTAACTCTTGCAACAGTGTGTTAGGCTGGCCAAGAGGGTTAATACACTCTTAGACTGTGTTTTTCTTTTTTGTCCAGATCTATCATTTCATTGCTTCAGCAACCTCCTCATGAGGAAAATTCTGATACCAAAGCAAACTGGCAATCGTTCTTCCATTTCTAATCTTAGAAAGCTTCCTGAGGCACTGAGGGCCTGGCCAGACTCACAAACATAGCCATTATACATCAGAATCTGGACTTGAATTTAGGCCTTGCCAATGCCAAACCCAGCCTTCTCTCCACTATGCTAGGTTGCATCTCTAAAGTACCTTAATAGAAACATGATGTCTGGAAGCACATTTTAGGAAAGACTTTATTGGTGTGCAAAAAGATGAAAAGGGAGCTTTAAAACCATTCCATATGAAGATTGATTGAAGACACTAAAAAACATACCTTATGAAAGAGGAGATTTGGGGAAAATCTGATGATTTATGTCTTCAAGTATTTAAATGATTATTACGTAACTGGAGAAGTTCCTCCCTGTGTCCTGATTTCCTTTCATAATCAAACTGAGAGAACTTCTTTCATCCCTGACCCTCCCCATACTTCTGTGGGTGAACAACTTTCCTGTATTCTTGAGATTTTTCTAAGCTAAGATCAAACAAGAAACAGTGTGGGATTGGGTCAAGAGTGCTAAATTTAAAGTCAAAGACTTGGGTGTTTGCCTCTTGCTAGTACTGCAAACTCTGATGGTTCATTTCAGCTCAATTTCTTCATCTGCCTAATAATAAGGTAGGACTAGATGACCTCTAAGGTTCATTGGAGCTCTCCAATCTGAAGCTTTTCTCTTGTGGTGGCTTTTCTCTTACAGAAATTTTTCAGGGACAAAAGTACTAAATTTCTAATGGGATAAAAGACTTTTTTTAAGGACAGGCAGTGATAAGAAAGCTGATCTTACCAGCTTGGGTAAATTCAAAACTATTACGACTAAGATGCAGCAGATATTAAGCAGATAAAGAGCATTAGGTTGAAGATAGAAAGCCAGCAGAGGAGAGATGGCAGGACCACTAATATACAATACATTAGTAAGAATTTGTAAACACAATGTGGCAAATATTGTGCTAAGTGCTGACATGCAAACACATAAGTGAAAGAGTCCCAGACTTCATGAAATATATTCTAAAGGGAGAGAAACTCTGAATATATGTCAGGATAGACACAAGTAATCCTGCAAAGTCAGAGCTTTAAGGGAGCATCTAACCCCAAACCTTTTATTTTAAAGATGAAGAAGTTGTGTTCTAGAGGGGGAGATGATTGACCTCATCTATATAAGCAGCAAAGAAAAGAGACAGGATTTGAATCCAGTTCTCCACCATGCTGCCAATCAACCATCTGCCCTACTGGTATCCAAACTTCTGGATGTTGACTTTACAGAAATATTGATGACTCAGTTATGATAGACTATGTCTAACTATAAATGCCTGAACCCTTGCCAGTGCTTACTCCCCCTCACATTCCCTACCCTTTCCCCTTACTCTGGACCTGAGCTAAGAGTCAGGATTGTTGAAGGTCCTATCTCAGTGCAAGACTTCCAGGCCTAAAGAATGAATCTCTGCCTAAGAAAACTGGTTTTCTAAACTTTTTAGGGCAAAAGTTGGCCAATTTCTCCCTCTGGTGGCCAAGTCTTCAAACCGCAGATCTTACGTTCTAAAGGAATGCACTCCACTAATTTGGGTGAGAGTTTATAATTTTATACTTCTAGCTAGGCCTGTGGGAGGGGCCCTTCGTTAGTACTCAGTACTAGTCACTATTCAAAATCCAAGTACTTGTCATCATTCAAAGCTAATTATAAAAGTTCTAAACATAATTCTCCATGGTGAAACACATAATTATTAACCTGCCATCTTATTCCATGTCTAACATAATATTTTTGTACCACTTTTATGCAAACATACAATACATACATATTTTAATATTTGCACATGCATATATCATATATGTGTATGCACACATGTGTACACACATATACACATATTTTAGTGTGTTTATACATGTATAGGTCTCTGTACAGGTACATTGCATGCATGTGTGTGTATAGACACACATGATCAGCATGAAGTGTATATATGCAAATATGCATGTGCATACAGATCACATGCATATATACATATGTATGCACACGTAGACCCACAATATGATGTACATCTATATAGGTAAACATCTGTGCACAGGTGTATTGCATACATATATGCATATGATAAACATGCAGAGCATACTGCATATACATACATGCACACTATTTCTGGCATGCATATATGTGTATATGCACATGCCCATATGTGTATGTATATACATATATACACATACAATATGACATCCAGGAAAAGAATATATACTATGACTACCGCAGCATAAATTAAAGAACCAACAAAATAGTAATGATAGCTAATACTTATACAGCACTTTAACATTTGCAAAGTAATTTACAAATAACTCATTAAGATTACACATGTAGAACTTATATCTAATTGCTTAACATCTCAGAGAGGGGGGATTAGAAAAAGGGAGGAAAAGATATAATTTAGAACTCAAAACTTAAAAAAAAACCTAATGTTAAAAATTGTTAGTCCATTACTTTAGAAAACCAATTTGAAACTGTGCCCAGATATTCCTTAAACTATACATACCTCTTGGCCTAGGCCATATTGGGATAATTGAGCTTAATTAAGAGAGGTGCAGATTTCAGGAATAAGGAGATGACAGTTGTATGCTCTGCTGTAAACACACCATATCTGAAGTATTGTGCTCAGTTCTGAATCCTACAGATTAGGAAGGAAATTGGTAAGTTGGAGAGTGTGGAAAGGGATTTTGAATCAATTCAACAAGCTAAATGCCAATTATGTGCCAAACCCTTGAGCAAAGAAAGGCAAAAATGGAAGCTAACCATCTAATGAGGGAGACAACAAGCAAACAGCTATGTACAATCAAGATGTACACAAGATAAAAAGGGAGTAGTCTCAGGGAGAACCAGGAAAGGCTTTGTGTAGAAGGTGGGATTTTAGCTGGGACTTAAAAGACAGGAGGCTGAAGTGCCGAGAGAACAGCTGGGAAAAAATTCCTCGAGCTAAGAGATAGAGTCTTGTACTAGGAATGGCATGGAACACAGTATCACTGTGCAATAGTAAGAACCCTGGCACACACAAGAGGGCCTGTTGAACAGGTTCTTTGACCTGCTTTTCTAAAAGGAAAGCAAGTTTTGAGGGGTCAGCAATCTACTTTAATCAAGCACATGTATCATTCACTTAGTTCAGGGGAAAAACTCAGCACCCTGAACTTCAGAGAAAATATAAACAGAGAAATAAAGATCAACAGACAGGGCTTCCAACTGTCTGACCATAAGCAATACATCCATAGTTACCAGAGAGAAACACCAACATCTGACTTTTCAAAGCCAGGGGCTCCTTAGCAGCTACCCAGAGTCTTGTCTGCCAAACAAAACTTCTTCCAAAAACTAAACCCCAAAATAAAACCTCACCTCAGTATTTACATACTTTCCAGAGATGAAGGGCAGGACCATCTAACCTAGTGCCTCAGTAGAAATTAACAAAATGTGCTGAGGCCTATTAATGAACAGGGAAGATCTTTAACTCTTTCTCCCACCCACCATTAACCTCAAATTACTGTTACACGTTGACACATGTAAATTGGCTGAATGAACTAAAGGTATTTAATCTGGAGAAAACTCAGGCAAAATATAACTATCTTCAACTAATAATAATTGCTAATATTTAAATGCCTCTTTAATCTTTGCAAGATACTTCAAATGTACTGTCTTACATGATCCTCCCAACAACTCTGTGAGTTTGATATTATTATCACCATTTCACAAGAAGAAAACCGAGCTTACAAGAGGTTTAAAGTCTTGTCCAGTGACACATAGCTAGCAAGTAAGTGGTGCAAGATTTAAATTCAGTCCTTGATTCCAAGTCTAGGGCTCTATTCATAAACACTTTCAATTACATAAAGTTTAAAGGCTTTTGTAAGAACAAAATTAACATAGCTGGAAATACAAGAATAATAATTAATTGAGAAAGATATTTGCAGCAAATATCTTTGAGAAAGGTCTGATACAGTTGATATATAGAGATTTGATAGGAACATTCAGGAAAAAGAATCATTTATGTTCTTGTCATTTCCAGCTTCACAACATATCCCTTATACATCCCCTATTCTCTACTCACACAATCAACACCCTAGTTCTCATCACTGAAGCAATAGCCTTCTAATTGATTAACCTGCCTCAGGTCTCCCCTTACTTCTCTCTGATACATCCGCCACTCAGCTACCAAAGTGATTTTTCAGTTGTGTAGGATTGCCCACCTCTCCTCCCTACTCCCACTCAGATTCCAGTGTTTCACTATTATCTCCAGGATCAAATATAAAATTCTCTATTTGACATTTAAAAGTTCTTCATAACCTGTCCCTTTCCTACCTTTCAGTTTTCTTACATTTTACTCCCCTTCATGTCCTCTAGGTCCAGAGTTCCACTAGGTACTGTTGTTTCCCACATAGATTTCTCCATCTGCCATCTTCATGACTTTGCATTTATTCTCCCCATGCACAGAAAGCCTTTCCTCCTCATCCCCTTTTTCTTATTTCACTAGTATACTTCAGTAAGCTCAAATATATTTCTACAGGACTTTTCCCAGTCTTCCCAGACACTCTTGCCCTTTGAGATCATCTCCCATATACTCTGAAAATATCTTCTATGTGCCTAGTAATCTGCCTCTTGGCTATCTGGCATTAGAATGTACATGGTTTGAGGGATGGGATTATTTTTACCTTTCTTTGTATTCTCAGTATTTAGCACAGCACCTGGCACAATTTGATTTATCCAGTAGAATCAAAGGAAACAAAAAGGGAGTTTTCAACAGAAGCAATGTAAGCTTTTAATAGTAATATAAAAGAATGTTCCAAGTCACTAATAAGAGAAATGCAAATTAGAATAACTGAGCTTTTACCCGACAGCCATCAGATTAGCAAAGATGACAAAAAAGGGGATGAAAAATGAGGAAGGAGTTGTAGGAAGACACACTAGTGCATTGTTGATATACCTGCGAATTAGTATATCTCTTTGGGAAAACAATTTAAAGCTGTCCCCAAATATTCATTAAATTATGCATATACCTTTTGATCTAGGCCATATAATTCAATCTCTTTATTTTATAGATGATAAAATTAAGGCCATAGAAGAGTAAACATTAAACACTTACTAAGCATGTGAGGAAAGATCCACATGAGTATAAATATGTCAAGGATAAGTGATTTTATCTGTGAGGTTACTCCTTTCATCCATGTGTAGGTTGTGTGTGGTCCAAGTAAGATATCTGTGTTCACAAGAATTATTAAATGTGGTCCATGAGGAGGCATGGACAGATATTTCTGAATTCCCCCACCCCTCCTCTGGAGAGACTTTGATTCCAATCTAGATAAGAGCAGAAAAGGTGGGGTTATGAGTCTGGCAGCTCTGTTCTCCTCTAAGAAAGGGCAATTATATCTTTGCTCCCCTGGATATTGCTAGTCCAGGAGCATGGATTTTAGGTTCAAGCTACTTTTTAGTCACTCTCCATTAAGGGAGATTTTACTTCATATTAATATCAACCAGCATATCTTTTTACCAACAAATTCTACTTACATAAAAGACAAGCACCAAGAGTGAATTGTAAACCATTGTTAGTAAAGAGAGATTGGAGAAATTCTACAGAATAGAACATACCAAAAATGTATAAGAATGAATGAACTCTCTAAATGAGAGGAATCAGATCTTTTTCAATCAAAGAGGTCCTGGTCTCACCTAAAGGAAAATTCTACAAAGTCTCTTCAGAGGCAAACTGGAGGTACCAGTTCTTCAATGTATTTACCTCTTCTCAAAACATTTTTTTTCCTCCTTTCACAGATCACTCCTCAAAGTGAATCTGGAAATACAAAGGTGGCTCTGTGAGCACAGGGATCAAGAGTCTGTCTGTCTGTCTGTCTCTCTCTCTCTCTCCAGAGTTTTCACTAACTCCACCCCATATACCTTCTCACCACTGGTTAAAAGAATTTTAAACAAAGTGTTCCGGGATTGAAACACGTTACTAATACCTTCCTTAAGCCTTAGTAGAAGATCTTTGTGTATTGATTTGGCTAAACAAATGAATTGTCATGAATCTGACTGAATTTTATGAAGTGGGTCATTAGAGAACGAGGCCTCTGAGGGGAGTTGCATAGTCCCAATCTAAGCCATATTTGAAATGTTTCCAGTTTAATAGGGCCTGCTCAAGTTCTATTGACCTAACCTTCAGAATCCAGGGTCACATCTATATCAGTGAATCTTGAGCTGTGCAAAACTTTACTATCAGCCTAAGAGATAACTCCATCACCATTCTTCTCAGATATGCCAGGAATTTCAGATATTCTCAATCATGGTGTGTTTAGTCATTTAAAATGACATCTTGGTTCTTGGCTCCAGGTGCCCCCTCCAAAAAATCCTAAAACACCTCATGCTTTATATACTACATATCCAGGTGGGCCTAACTCCAAGGATACAGTGAAAAATACAGGTAACGGGGTATAGAAATCTCTCTTGCCCTACAAGAAAAGAGAGAAGATGGGGATAAAGGAAGGGAGGGGTCTGATAGAAGGGAGGGCATATTGAGGGAAGGGGTAATCAGAATGCAAGGTATAATGGGGTGGGAGGAGCGGAGAGATGGCAAAAAAAATTTGGAACTCAAAATTTTGTGGAAATGATGTTGAAAACTAAAAATAAATAAACATGAAAAAAAGAAAAGAAAAAATAAGAGAAAACTCTTTACTGTACCAAGGAAAAGAAAAAGAAGACAAATAATTTGGTGAAAACTACTATGGTTGCTTTCAAACTCCATATCAAGGGCATCGCATATATAGGCAACTTTTAAACAAATGCAATTAAAATCATATTCCTGTCACACAAGTCAGGGATGTCAGAAAAGGGTATTCTTTACTGGCCTGTGCTGGGGGAAGGGAAGGCAAAAGCTTAAAATAATTGTTTAGGGGAGTGACCTAGGACAACACCTTACCCCACCTAGCCCTTATATTTTATCATCTATGAGCCTCAGGCTTTTTTATCTAATTTCAGAAGACCTGTAGTCACTAGAGTAGAGCCTATGGCAGGCACTTTAATATTTTCATTCAAGTAAATTAAAATGAATTTCGGTTTGAGAGGGTAGTTTTTAGGCTTGGATGATTTTTTTTGTTTTTTGAGAATTTCCTGACACTATTTGAGGTAATTGGACTCCTGCTGGGGTGTCATTAAGCCAGAGAGAGAGATCTAAAGGATAGACCTGGGTCCTCTAGCCAGAGTAGAATGGGAAAGCAAGGAGGAGGTAGAAACAGGCAGAGGAATCATGCTTTAGCAGCAGAGCTTGGTACAGAGTTGCTGGCTTTAGTCTGATGTGCCACTGGTAAAAACTCAGATGAGCTGCTGAGGCTCCAAGTTGGCCCTACAACCCAGAGGCTTCAGCAAGCAGTTGATTGTAATTAGGATGTTTCAATCTAGCTAGACACACATATACACATGTAAATAATAAAAACGACAGATGGGACAATATGCAGTAATTCCACTACGCTCTTCAGCTAACCCCTCCCCCCACCACCACTTCTTGCATATAACAGGAGCAGTGAAAGAGATGGAAAAAGGGTTAGGGAAACAGAGGATCTAATTATCATATTGAAACCCAGGCCAAAGCCCTGGGCTTGGGATGCCAAGACCCAGCCAGGCTACACTCTTTCTCCTGCCACTTCTGTGGGTAGGCATTAGCCATTCAGATGAAATGATGAAATCACCGGCTTGGTGTTCAGCTGGCCTGATTGCTGAAGGAGACTGATTGCATTATTCATCCCCATGAAAAGATTTTTAGGACTCCAAAGAAGCCGTGGAGATTATATTAAAAAAAAAAAAGCCGAAGTTATCATCATTATTTGTATCTAACTCTGTAGCTTCCCTTCCTTCAGAAGAGTCAATGATGGACAGATGCAATTTGAATAGAAGAATACAGATTACTGATAGCATCAGATATATTGTTAAAGATATCTCTCACTCCTTCCCTCCCTTCCTTCCTTTCTTCTTCCCTCCCTTCCTTCCTTCCTTCCTTCCTTCCTTCCTTCTTCCCTCCCTCCCTCCCTTCCTTCCTTCCTTCCTTCCTTCCTTCCTTCCTTCCTTCCTTCCTTCCTTCCTTCCTTCCTTCCTTCCTTCCTTCCTTCCTTCTTTCCTCTCCCTCTTCCCCAACACTTGATTTGAAATCTTCAACCAAAGGTCTGCCATTTGGCCAATTTCCAAGGAAATGCTTCCATCTGCTGGTTGCTCTGAAGAAAGAAATAGTCAGTTCTGGGTGTTTTTTTATAATAACATGTTTCAGGCATGTCCAGTTTTCAGAAAATCTTAGACTATTATAAGAAACACAGAGCTTTCCAAATAAATATATTACAGATGGATCATTTCTTTCTTAAAGGATTTACAGTAGGATTTCTTTAAAGAAAAGTCTATTCTGATTAATTTCAGCCATTCTGTCACAATATGGTGAGTAGGGGAAAACATTCTGAAACCAATGTCATATTCATAGTACCTACTGTGGCTATGAATATGCTGGCACAGTTTTGAATCACAAAATATAATAGACTCTTCACATGGAAGGCAGAACAAAAACATTTATTCAAACACCAGAAAGTCAAATACCAACACCAGAAAACCAAATCCATCATAGCAACAAAGAAATCCATCACAGTAACCATGAAGTCTATACATGCTACCAGGCCTTCCCACAAATACTCGCAATCTTAGCTGCCTGCTTCCTCTGTCCTTCCCAGCTCTAATTAGTCTGACCAACTTCCTCTTAGTTCTGCTCCAGTTTCATCTTTTCCTTTTCTACTCTTCCTGTCCTACCTTTCCTGTTCCACCCATTCAGAAAACTTCTCCCACCGCATGTGACTTAGACTTCCATGTAACCCACCAGGTCACATGGACCTATTAATGAATGGGAAAGATCTTTCCATTTAAATTGCCATTACAAGGGCCTGGGTTAAAATCCTGGTTCTACCACTTCATGACCTTGGGAAAGATATTTCATTTCCCTGGACCTTCATTTCCTCATCTAAAAAGTGAAGGAGTAAGACTAAATAACCAACAAAATCTTTTTGAGCTCTAAATCTATAATCACAAGTATTTACTGAGCTTATATCCTTCAGTAGGTCTCTAGTTCATTTTGCAGATGGGATTTCCTTACACCTCTCCATATTCATTTCAGAGAAGAAGAAACTGAGATTTCAAGAGGTTAAGTCATTAACCTCTTCTGGTAACGGTGATTCTGCTATTTGGACTAAAGGCATTAGAACTTCAGAGCTCAAAGATGATCTAATCCAGTGGCCTCATTTTACAGACGAAAAAATGAAATGAGTCACAGAGGCAAAGTCACTTGCCCAAGATAGAACAGATAGAAGAGAAAACGTGAGACTCTCAGTCAATTGACAAATATTTTATACATGCCTACTTTGTGTTAGGCATCGTGTTGGGTCCTAGTATGAAGTTTGGCCCCAGTGAAGTGTAAAGACCTCTAGGCTAGGTCCATTTAAATAACAACTGGTAAGCCCTGGGATTAGCTGGGTTGGGAAGCTGCCTCAGCCCCAGCCACAGGAACTTTTACCCCTGGAACAGTGAAGGGAGTGGGGTGTCTGAGCAGGGGATGATTGAGGGAGCCTCTGCTGACAAGGAATACCAGACCTAGCTGTGCTTCAGAGATGCAGGGGCAACGCGGCTGAAACCATCACGCTAAAAAGCATGGGAGCGAGGACACAGCCCTGTTTCACTGCGTTGATGAATGGGAAGGCTCGGGAGCATTGTCCACTCTCCAGAACCCAGGCAAACACGCCATCATGAAATTGATGTACAATACTGATGAACTTCTCTGGGCAACCAAATTTTGACATGATTTTCCATGAGCCCTTATGACTAACAGTGTCAAAGGCCTTGGTCAGATCTACAAATGTTGTGTACAGACCTCTGTTCTGCTCCTGGCATTTTTTCTGGAGTTTTTGGGCAGCAAACACCATATCGACCATTCCTTGGCCCTTTCTGAAGCCACACTGGCTCTCAGGTAGATGACCATCTTCCAGGTGAAGGATCAGCTTATTAAGGAAGACTCTAGCAAGAATTTTGCCAGCAATGACTAAGAAAGAGATCCCCACCCACCCCGTGATTGTCACAGGACAATCCATTCCCTTTACCTTTATAGAGATGGACAATGGAGGCATCCTTGAGCTCCTAGAGGATGACCTTCTCTTGCCATATAACCTGGAAAATTTCAGTCAGCTTTTGTATGAGCAATGGTTTCTCTACCTTGTAAATCTCAGCTGGAATAGAATCAGCACCGGGTGTTCTGCCACATGAAAGGAGCCTAATGGCCCTCAAAACCTCTTCTTCAGTTGGAAGTTTAGGTAAAGAAGGATTGACTTCAACCTGAGGTAAACAGTCAGTGGCCTCAGCACTGATTGATAATGGTCTGTTGAGAATACTATGGAAGTGTTCAGTCCATCTCTCTAGGATTATGTCTTTATCACTAATCAATGTGGCTCCATCAGCACTGAGTAGTTGTGATGCACCAGAGGTATTTGGTCCATAAAGGGCTCTCAGGGCATCATAAAAGTGCTTCGGATTGTTACTATCAGCATAAAACCGAATTTCATCTCCCTTCTTACCGAGCCAGGAATACTGCATCTTTCTAAGCTTTGCTTGTACTTTGCTTTTGATGCAATTAAAATGCTGCCTTCTTAGAGGTAGATGAGCTATCCTGCTGGTAAATCCTGTGGAGTTCTCATTTTTTGTTTATCAGCTTCTGAATGTCCCCATCATTTTTATCAAATCAGTCTTGGTGTTTGAGAGTGTTCTGACCCAGATGAGCAAATGCAGTGCTGTACACCAAATCTCTGAAAGCTGCCCATGCCTTTTCTGCTCCACTGTTGACAACTGCATGAAAGAATTAATGCTAACAAATCAGAACTCTTCTCTGAGTGTGACCTGTTTGTTGCTAAGTTGGAGGGAAAGTTGAATCAATCATATTAAAATAACAGTGTGTATGTTTGCCCTTTGTTGCCAAAGAAGACCATGCCATCAGAGAAATAATGACATGACTTGCACTTGACTTTGTTTTGAGTGAGGGAGGGCTGTGCAGGTCACCAGCCTCACTTTTCCTCCAGAGCCATCTGAATCCAGTGACCAGATATTCATCAGGATGACTGGAGATGACCCAGGATGAGACAATTGGGGTTAAGTGACTTGACCAAGGTCACACAGGTAGTGAGTGTCAAGTGTCTGAGAGTGAGATTTGAACTTAGGTCCTTCTGACTCCTACTTCTATTGTCCTTACAATATCCTAAGACTAGATTGCAAAAACTAAATTACTATAAATAAAAAAAAAAATATGTACATACAAAGAAGAAAGAATCCTCCCATACAGAGTTACTATGAAAATAGAGAAGTCCACGGTTCCTCTACAGAGGAGGATACTGAAACAAAGAAACCCTCTTTTCCTCCAAAGAGTGATGTCAGATGGTCACCTGCCCAAAAAGAATTCATAAAAGAACTTTAAAAAGACTTTAAAAATCAAATGAGCTAGATTGAAGAAAAACTAAAAAAAAAAAAAAGAAACAATCCAAGAACATGAAGATTATTCAAAAAGTCAACCAATTAGAAAGGGGAACCAGAATCTTAAGGAAGAAAATGACTACTTAAAAATCAGAATTGAGCAAGGGGAAGCTGTTGAATTTCTAAGAGGTCAAGAATAATAAAACAAAATATAAAAAATGAAAAAATAGAACAGAATGTGAAACATCTCATAAGAAAAACAACTGATATGGAGAACAGATTGAGAAGGGAAAAAATAAGAATTATCAGACTATCTGAAATCTATGATTAAAAAAAAGAATTCTGACACAATAATGTAAGAAGTAATTAAAGAAAATTATCCCGAAGTACCATAACAAGAGGAGAAAGTAGAAATAGAAAAAATCCAGCAATCGCTACCTGAAAGGGATCCTACAAGAAAAACACACAGGAATATTATAAAATACCATGAGCAACAAGAAACAAAAACCAATTTAAATATGCAGTTCCACAAGACCTAGCAGTGGTGACACTAAAAGTCTGCAAGTCTTGGAACATATATATCAAAGACAAAAAGAACTGAGGTTCTGGCCAAAAATATCATACCTGGCAGAATTAAACATAATCTTAAATTTAAAAAAATAGACATTTAACAAATTTTCACACTTTCAGGACTTTGTTTCAAAAAAACACAAACCTAAATTTAATAGAAAAATTTGACATAAAAGAGTCAAGAGAAATTATAAGGTATACACTAAAGACTAATTACAAGGGACTCAATAAGGGTAAACTGTTTATCTTTTGTGTATATAAAATGGAAAACAAATGTTTAAGATTGTTATTAGTAATTGGGTAGTTCTTAAAAAAAGCTTGGAATAGATCTGAGTATGATATGACTTTAAAAAATAAAATCATTTAGGAAAAATGAGTAATTAACTTACACAAATGAGGTGCAAGAGGAAGACATACAGAGGAACTGGATGGAGGAGGAAGGCTCTGAGAAACTACTTTTGTCAGAAATAAGTTCACAAAGGAAAAATACATACACACATACATACATATGTGTGCATATACATATATGAAATATTTAAATTTCTAAATTTAGAAAGAAACAAAACGCTAAGGGGATAAGGAGGTGAGAGAGGATAAGGAAAGGCGTTCTAGAGGGGAGGGTGAGGGAATGGGTCAGAGTGGGGTATAGAAGGATGTTTAGATTCATGGGAATGGGATGATAAGAGAGTGATCCTTGGAGTGAAGGTAAGTTAAGTAATAGGAGGGCGAGAGATATGCACAAACAAAAATAAAGATCAGGAATAGAATTTGTTAGGGAAAATATATGTTTATATACACATATATGTGTGTATATGTATGTGTGTATATATATATGCATGTACGCAACAGAGAACAAGGAAAATATACAAGCAAGTAAAGATGGACAGCTCTTAACACAATGCATGGCATTTATTACATAAGCTTTCTTGAAATGGAAATGTTTTTCTATATATTTTGAATCCTCTTTTATGTTCTGTGCAAATGTTATGTTTTATTTTTTCTAATTTTGTATTTGTTTCAACATTTAAGTTCATAATGTTTTTTTCTTTTCTTATTGTGTATTTAAGGTTTATTGTTTAAGTCTAAAATAAAAAAGACAAAAAAGGAAAAAAGGAGCTGTCTCTAATGCGATTTTAAGATGAAGTTATACTTACAGGGGAAGAAGCAGACAAGCAGGGAACCGGACGGGCCACCTACTTAACAGAAATGGACAAAAACTGCACTAATTTCATTATGCAGAGATCAAAGTTTTCTCTCTCTTCTGCACAGCATCATAGAATTTTTGCTCTAGAAGGAACCTGGGAGAAAATCCTTGCTAGTGCATGATGTGGTAATGGATTATTATTTTTTAAGGACACATTTTACTTTAAACCAGTAGGGTGTCAGGAGCCAGACAAACCTACCCAGGGGGGCACAAAGCAGAGGCTGGGCAACCAGTCACCAAATACCCATACCGTGAAGCAATATGGTTATGATTGAAAGAGAATGGAAGAAGTCACAAAGAATGTTACTTTTACTCATCTTTTTTGCTTGTCTTTTTAAAATGGAAATAATAAGAGCAGTACTACCTACCTCACAGGACTGTGGTGAAATTCAAATGCAATTAGGAAGGAAGGAAACAAACAAATATTTATAATGTTCATGTATGTGCTAAATGCTTTACAAATATTATCTCATTTGATCCTCACAATCCTAGGATATAAATACTATTATTATTTCCATTTTACAGTTGAGAAAACTGAGGCAAAAAGAGTGACTTGACCAGGCCCACAAAGCTACTAAGTGTCTAAGTCCAGATCTAAACTCGTCTTCCTGAATCTAGGCCCCATGCTCTATCCGCTGTGCTACTGCTTGCCTCTGCTCAGGCTATACAAATTTCCACTATTATCTGTGGAATTCTTCAGACTCCTGAATATCATAACTCTCCCCCTGCTTTGCCTCGTTCTAAGTAAAAATCTTAGGGTATTTTGGGAAATTGAGCTCTCTGTAATAAAAAGGGATAATAATAGATGTGATTTAAATACAGATATAGTACTTAACGCTTTTTAACGTGCGCGCTCTCTTTCTCCACAATAACCAAATGCGAAAGGTTTTGTTGTTCTTCAGTTATTTCAGTCATATCAAACTCTTCATGACCCCATTTGGGGTTTTCTTGGCAAAGATACTGGAGTGATTTGTCATTTCCTTCTGTAGCTCATCTACAGATGAGGAAACAAAGGCAAACAGGGTTAAGTGACTTGTCCAGAGTCACACAACTTTACGTGTCTGAGGTCACATTTGAATTTATAAAGATGAATCTTTCTGAGTCCAGGCCTGGTTCTCTATCCAATGAGCTACCTAGCTGCCCCAATCAGGAAGGTAGCATTTCTGTTTTATAGTTGAAACTCACATAGGTTAAGTGACTTACTCAGGGTTAAACAGCTAGAAAACGTTAGATTTAGCATTTAAATACAGGTATCTATTGACTTCCAGTCGATTTTCCTTTCTATGCAACGCCCTACTTTCCAACATTTATTCTATGATGACCTTGTGAGGCATGTCATGTAAGTATTATTTTCCTCATTTTAGACACTGAGGCATAGATTTTAAGTGTCTTGACAATATTCACACAGATAATATGTTTTGGATATGAGATTCTAACTATGGTCTCGTCTCCAAATCCAGGTTTATTTCAAAGGCTCCAGCTTGCCTTCTAGTGTTCTTGAACTCAAATCCATGAACTTAATTTTTTGAAATGACATTTTAAGAAATATACTTCAATATAATTGGTTTTCTTTGTAATATTATATTTTATTTTATGCTCTTAAAAAGCATTCTAAGAAGAGGTCCATAGATTTCACAGGGCTGCCAAAGGAAACCACAGAAAAAATAAAAAATGATTAAGAACCCACTGCTTATGAGATAGAATCACAATGACATTCTTTCAGGTTCTAGTCAAAAATCTAGACAGTAGTTCAGATGGGGAGGAGGTAGAAGAAGGGGGAGGTTGTGGAGATGGCATCGTGGAAAGAAGCCTAGATTCATGAGTAAGAAGACCTATGCAACACATAGCGCAAGGAAGATCTAAGTGCAACTTTGACCTCAAACCTTAGTTGCTAGATAAGCCTGAGCAAGTCACTTAAAAGAAAAAAAATCTGTTTCCCTCTGATTCCTTATCTGTAAAATGGGGATTGTAATAGAACCTACCTTCCAGGTTGTTGTGAGAACCAAGTAACAACTGTAAAGCCCTTAGTATAGTATCTGGCATATGGTAGGTGCTACACAAGTGTGTATTATTATTTTCTTACTCCAGCTCTTCCCATTTATTAGCTGTTTGCTCTTGGTCAAGTTGCTTGATCATTCTGTTTCTTGACCTAGAAAATGAGGATTTTAGCCCTTGCTTTGCTTTTATCATAAGATTATCATGATATTTGATAAGAGTTTTACAATGATAATGATTTAAGATCTGAGGTATAAATACTAAATGATATTACTACTTCCTACTATACTTTTACTCCTGTATTGTATTTATGTAGGGAGATCAGGCTGATTTAGGGTCATCTGAACAGGGAAGATGTTTAGTGGCATTATTTGGCTTGTTGATCCAAATAGGGTCTATCATCCTTTGTCTGGCCTTCCAAGTGCCTCATAATCTGGCACCTTCCTACACCCCTACACATTGCATGTAATACAATTGCAACGGTCTCTCTGCACTTCCTCTTACAAAGTCCTCCATCTCCTAGCTCCAAGCATTTTCACTGACTGTTCACCATACCTGGGATTTTCACTGTCTCATTGATTCCCAGACTTTTTCAAATCTCAAAATAATCTCATACTCTACAAGAAATATTTTCTGATGTCCCTTAGTTAATGCCTTTCCTCTGAAATCACATCCAATTTGTCTTGTATAGATCTTAATTCATAAATAGTTGCTTGCATGTTGTCACCCTTCTGAGATTATGTGTTCCTGTAGGGCAAGGATTGTTTTGTTAATTTGTTTATCATTTTTAATTTCTTTGTTTCTCCATGATTTATCACAGTACCTGGCACATTGTAGGGGCTCAATAAATGATTATCTGATTAATTAAATCATAGCATTTAAGAAATGTTTATAGGTTTACAAAGCCCACGAGTAGTAGCAGAGGTAAGACTCAAAACTAGGTCTGCCTGTCAATTCTGTCACATAATTTTCGATGGCCACGTTGCCTCTCTAACCAGAACACTGGAAGCAATCTGAAAATGAATGGTTCCAGGGAAATTAAGTTCAGTCTGGCTGCACTTACTCTCTTCTCCTGAAACTGATGACAAGAGAGCTTTTGAATAATTTGTCCAAAATTACCCAGGCAGTTAACTGCAGAGATGCATTTTGACCCTGGAGTCTTCCGACTCCATATTCAATGTTCTTTATACTGCACTATCATACAAGAAGGGAGATTGAGGGAAATAGAAAAAAGAGAGTCAAACTCCAACTCCCCAAGTATTCTTTCATCTGCTACAAATCCATGCTACTCAAATTATACTCAATTCTGATCTATGGCTACTTAAGTGACTCATTGTGCCTCTCCTCCCTGTTATTCCCTGAGGGAATAAGTACTTATTAAGTTCCTACTAAGTGCCAGGCACTGTGCTAAGCACTTTACAAATATTATTTAATTTGATACTTTTAACAACCCTAGAAGGCAGGTGCTGTTATTATTCCCATTATACAGTCAAAGAATCTGAGGCCAACACAGGTTAAGTGCCTAGACCATGATCACACAGCTAGGAAATAACTGACACTGATTTGAATTCAGATTTATGAAAGATTTAAACTCATAGATTGGTAGATCAATTCCTGGCATTTTAGATATACATATGATCTACATCAAGCCATCAGGTTTAGACAGAGGCAAGGAATCCAACAGTTTTCATCGCATCATAATTGGGGAGGTCAGATAGATGAATTATTGAGGCATAAAGAGTCTAGGAAAGACATAGCCTCTCTCCCATGATAAGACTTCCTGTAAGTATCAGATAAAAGCAAGGATATCCAAAATATTTAGAATAATTTAATAAATAAGATTAGTAGACTATTATTAGAACAATGGGCAGACAAATGCCAGGTAATATTTTTTTTGCCGTATATCGGTGGGGCTACAGGAGTTTAATATTCCTGGATAGATGTTTCTACGTGGACTTATCAAATCTCTGAATTTTTGGAACAAATGAATCATTTCTTGGGGCTTCCCACAAACAGATTGATGGCTGGGGACACCAGTGAGCTTTTAATGTTCTGGCTAAGGGCGCTTACAAATTGCATGTAAGGTTTTATTGGAGTTTTTTTCTAAGCTAATGATGAAAAGAAGCTAACAATGAAAATATAAGTTTTCTAACACCATTAGTTATTTAACAGATTTGGGCCACGAATACGCATTGTGTGCAGTTAGTAGTTTACCAGATTTGGGGGACATACAAATATATTTTCAGCTGTTCACCAAGCTTGGGGGTACATATAAATCATTAGTAGTTATTTACCAATTTATACTGCTTGTGTTAAAATTATATCTTGTTCTGGTCCTCAGATCACCCTCCCCCTTTTAGTCAGTATAGTAAGTTTATAAGTAGCTAGTATAAAGTAACAATAGTAGGAAGTCAGATGGCAAGTCATTTACAGATTGTTTCGTACATTAAGAGAGTATAGTGATTACTTGCAAACCGTCTCATAAATTAGGGGAGCATAGGAGTCACTAGAAATTGTCTCATAAACTATAAAGTCACATCCTAAGACTATGTGCTAAATCAGGGGAAGCCATGTAGGCCTCACTATAAAGGTTTCTTGGCCTTAATAACTGCTCATGATCTGTAAGACTGATAACCTCTATGTAGCTGCATTAAGACCAGCGGAACACCAGCAAATGATGTACTAATGAATTAGCCCTAAAGAGTTTCTGATAGCTTTGAGTTGATGTTAATGAAGAAAGCTTAACATTGTATAGATAAGCATTAGTTCATTTGCTACTAAACCCTAT
Source organism: Bettongia penicillata ogilbyi (assembly GCA_023548195.1). NCBI lineage: Eukaryota > Metazoa > Chordata > Mammalia > Diprotodontia > Potoroidae > Bettongia > Bettongia penicillata. The sequence continues at coordinate 1,263,928 of JAJHZJ010000171.1, read as the reverse complement.
AAAAAAGAGAGTCAAACTCCAACTCCCCAAGTACTCTTTCATCTGCTACAAATCCATGCTACTCAAATATATTCAACTCTGATCTATGGCTACTTAAGTGACTCACTGTGCCTCTCCTCCCTGTTTTCTTCTCTACACTGCCTGTCTTCCTCTAACACCTCTTTACCTGTCAGCACACTGTCTACTGCTGTACCACCACTACATGCACTTTGCTTCTGTACTCTCTGTACCTTATTAAAGTGTGATTGAAGCATTTCTCTCTACTTGCTACCATCATAGTGTTTCCCAATGAGAATCTAAAGAATCCTGTGGGCCTGACTCCCCTGTTTTACCTAGGGAGATCCTCTTGTGTTCCCATGACCTTAGTTACAATTAATAATTCCACAAATTAATTAGCAATTCACTGCTTAAGTTTTTATCTCTTGACAGAGAACTTGCATAAAATCTATTCAGTTACTTAGCAGAAGCTTAAAACAAATTTAAATTGTTCATCCTTTCTTAATATACTTATTCACAATGTATTTTCTAACAGCTGGATTTTTTTCCACAGAGTTACAACTAGGGTAGAGAAAATAGGGCTTCATTCTAGGGAACTCAAATTTATAGGGCAGTAATAGAATTTGCAGATCTTTAATGAAATGGGATTTTAAAGTAAATAATGTATTTTCTATTTCTGGGAATGTCTAAACAAATGATCTGAATGATCATTTGTAGTAGAGAAGATTCCAATTTGCATAGAGGTAGGACTAGGTGAACTCTGGGATTCCCTTAAATTTTGTGATTCAGTGTTTATAGGACAATATTACATAATAACTACTTATATCATATTCCAGGCATTACTATAACTACATCTTGGAATTAGCCTATCTGCATCATATTCATGATGAGCAGGTTCCTCTGTAGCTTACACAGATACAAAAATTTTCTTTCATGTCATACCACTTTATGTCAGTTCAGTCTTCCTATAATAAATGGTTTTAAATTAACCTCCCCACATTCTTCAACATCCTTCCCTTGCTACCAGCAGACACTCAGTACATGTGACATTTGTTTATATATTTGAAAACAAGTGAGAAAATAAGGGAAATTGCTTGAATTCTGAATTTTACATGCAAGACTGAAGGATTCCCCTAGATCAAATAAAAGAGTGTATAGAATCTTGGAGACTGAAAGGAATGCTAGAAATCATCAATCCCAGATATTTCAGTAGGTATTTCTTCAATAATTTCCTCAAAAAGTGGTCAACCAGTCTCTGCTTAAAGATCATTAGTCACTGGAAAACATCACCTTTTAGAGCAACCCATTCCAAATTTGAATAATTTTAATTGTTAGAAAAATTTTGTTTCCCTTATGCTGAATCAAAATCTGTCTCTGAAACTTTTATCCATTGCTTCTACTTCCATATTCTAGGGCAGAATATATTCAGGGAGAATAAATTTAATTTTTAACTAACATAATTTTCCATATAGTACCCCTTCGAGTAATTGAGGAAAACTGTCATTGTTTATTCTCAAAACATCCCTCAAATCCTTCAACTACTCCTCATAAGCCATGATTTCCAGACACCATTACAATTTTCATCCTCTAGACATATTCCAGTTTTTCAATGACTTTTCTTAAATCAGATATCCAAAAATAGCACAATACTTCAGATATTGCCTGACCAAAGAAAGTAATTAGTGAATCACTTCCTACATGCTGTTACCATACTCTTCTAGAAAGTTTTCCTTGTTTTATCCTTATTATTTCTCTTTTTTCCAACCCATTCTGAATTTTATTTTCAATTAATAAACTACGTTTCTTGTCCTTTTTTTCATTTTTTTCTGTCCTTTACATATTTTCTGAATATTAGGTCAGAGTTCCCTTTTCTATCCTACTTCTGTTTTATTGTCTACAGAGGTCTTAGAAACTCTTTCTAATTTTAGTTATATATTGCTCTGAAAAATGTTAATTCATGAAGGAAGTGATATCAGATGGAAGTAGATTTTATATAGTGAAGGTCCCCAGGTACTGCAAGTCATGAAACTCAGACTCCCTGACATTATTCTGTTCTTTCTCCAATTCTAAGGCCATGTAATCCTATCAGTGGTTCTGTTTACCTTCTACCCCTTTGGGTTGTCCTTAGAAAATCAGATTTCACTTCTCCTAGAGTAGGGTATTGTTCATGCAGGTAGAATGCATTTCCAGAGAAGGTAATCACATAACTATCATATTTATCTAAGAAGGCACCCATTAGGATATCCTTGTCTCTTACTGGAGACATGCATCTTCCATTTCATGGGAGTGTTCAATTGCCCTTTTAGTCCCCCTGCCCCCATCTTAACACTACTACCCTGCAATGATGAAAAACTAAAGCAGTTATTTCATTATTTGCTTATGGATTTGGCAGGGAAGAATCACCCTTTGTTCCACCTCCTTTATCCATATTAGCACAACCTCCCACTCTATCATTCTATGGAATACTCATTCATTTTTCCTTCTTTTTTTCTACTGATTTTTAATTTCCCTTCAAATCTTTGTCTTTAGCTATGTCTTGGCTCCTTTGTTTCCTTGATAACCTTGCTTGCCCCACACATTAATAGCTTCTATTTTAAAATATAACCTATAAAATGCTTTCTGATTATATGCCCAAGAAGGTAGAGGGCTAGTCATATTCACCACTCCCCACTAACTCTCCTAAGAACTCTATATAGAAAGACATTATTACATCTCACAGCCTGCACATACACCACTCTACTTCTATAAGCGGCAGACACTGACATGAGGAGGTGAAAAAAGGCAAGGGGGAATCAAGGAAAAAAAAAGTAAGGATTCCTTCTGATTGAGGCAGCCTCTAATTTAGGGAATCCCAAATCTTCAGATACTGAACCTGGAACATGTACCCCACCCTCTTCCAAGGGAAAACTAAAGAACAAACAGGAATTAAGGTGGGGAGGCCAAGGTGCACAGATGCACTAGACTTAAAGGAAATGGAAGGGAATACAAGCTTGGCAACTCCTCACCCAGAAAACTAGTTGGGGTAGGTACCAAGGTTTGTAAAATGTAAATTCCCTTATTAGAAAAGAGCCTGAGACAGCATTTGAGTCCAGTCCTGAGATTATAACTGCTATCAAAGAAGGAGGTACCAGAAAGGAAATTACAGGGGAAATAAAGACAGAAGTCTAAAACCACCAAAGAAAAATTTCAAGAGGAAACCTTTCAATCAAAAATCTAGAGCATAAGCAGATTATTCAATTAAGGGGATATTGAAATTAGGATGAGTACTACAATATTTAAAAGATTAAAACCTTGTCCAAATACATTTTACAATGCATAGGAAATTGAACCAATGACTGATAAATAGAGAACTCCTAATTCCAAGAGAAATGAAAATTTTAAGAGAAAAAGTTAGAAGGTAATTAATTGTTGTTATTCATTCCTTTTTCAGTTATATTCAACTCACTATGACCACATTTGGGATTTTCTTGGCAAATATATTGGAATGGTTTTCCATTATTTCTCCGGTTCATTTTAAAGACAAGGAAACTGAGGCAAACAAGGTTAAGTAACTTGGTCAGGGTCACCCAGATAATAAGTGTCTGAGGCTGAATTTGAACACAGATCTTCCTAACTCCAGGCCTTGTGTTCTATCCACTGTGCCACCTAGCTGCCCAGAATGGAATTAATATGAGAAACAAGTTTCTCCACAACAGAAATAATTGGTGAAATAGAAATGATTTACAAGTCATTTGAAAAAAGAAAAAAAAATGGAATTTGAAATACTAAAGCAAAGGATAATCTGGAAGAAAAGAAGAAAAAAACAATAATGTTAAAAGAACACATTATCTCTTTAAAAAGACGAGCCATTAATCTTGAAGAATGGAAATTTAGAGATAAATTTAGAATTGTTGTTCTCCAAGTAAAAGATGATGAATCAAAAACTCTGGATACCATAATGTCCAAAATAATACAAGAAAACTGTCTGGGGGCAGAGCCAAGATGGCGGAGCAGAAGGACGCACGTTTACGAGCTCTGAAACCAAAGCCCATAGAATTAATGTAAAAAGAGACCCCCATAACTTCTGGACCACTGAAAGGTGTACAGAAACGGAGTGGAAGAGATTTCCGTTCCAGAGAGCCCTGGAGAGCCGTCCCCAGGGTCCGTCGCGCTCCGGAAAGCGGACCCCACCCCAGCACTGCCCTGGTCGCAGCCCCAGAGAAGCTGACCTGAGCAGGCTTCAGGGACGGGAGCTCCGGCAGCCGGGAAAGTCCCTCCGCCCACAGAAGCTACAGGTCAGTGAGAGAGAAGGCTGGGCTGGACGAGAGGGGGAGTGGAGTGTCTCCGTGACTCGGGCCCCCTCGGGAGGAAGCGGCGGCGGCAGAGACAGGGGCAGGAAGTGGTGGAGGCAGAGGCGTGGGCGGCAGCGGAGGCAGCAGCTGCACGGCCCAGGACTTCCCCAGCAGCAGGCAGGATCTTCATTACTGAAGGTCTCTGCATAAACAACCTGAGGGAGCTGAGCCTGGGAGACGGCCCTGCCCCACCCCGCTCTATTACTGAAGGCCTCTGCATAAAGCCCCTGACGGAACTGAGCCTGGGAGGCGCCCCCCCCCCAACCCCAGCACCAGAACTAAAACTCACATTGATTAGCAGCTGGGCGGCTCATTTGAATGTCAGAGCCCAAGCACTAGCTGGGCGGATCTAGGCGGGGGTGGACAGGAATCTCAGAAGTCAAGTAACTGGCTGGGAAAATGCCTAGAAAAGGGAAGAAAAATAAGACTATAGAGAGTTTTTTCGAACAGATGCAAATGATCCCGACTTCCAGATCTGATGAGGAAATATTCTTGCCATCAGGGAAAGACGTGGAGGGCGGGGCCTCCCAGGGGGATGTTGGGTGGGCTCAGGACTTGGAAGAGCTCAAAAAGGATTTTGAAAAGCAAGTTAGACAGGTGGAGGAAAAACTGGGAAGAGAAATGAGAGAGATGCAAGAAAAGTATGAAAAATGGGTCAATACCTTGGTAAAGGAGACCCAAAAAAATGCTGAGGAAATTAACACCTTGAAAAATAGGCTCACTCAATTGGCAAAAGAGGTTCAAAAAGCCAATGAGGAGAAGAATGCTTTCAAAAGCAGAATGAGCCAAATGGAAAAAGAGGTTCAAAAGCTCACTGAAGATAATAGTTCTCTCAAAATTAGAATGGAACAGATGGAGTCTAATGACTTTACGAGAAACCAAGAAATCACTAAACAAAACCAAAAGAATGAAAAAATGGAAGAGAATGTGAAATATCTCATGGGAAAAACAACTGACCTGGAAAATAGATCCAGGAGAGACAATTTAAAAATTATGGGACTACCTGAAAGTCATGATCAAAAAAAGAGCCTAGGCATCATCTTCCATGAAATTATCAAGGAAAACTGCCCTGAGATTCTAGAACCAGAGGGCAAAATAAGTATTGAAAGAATCCATCGATCACCACCTGAAAGAGATCCAAAAAGAGAAACTCCTAGGAACATTGTGGCCAAATTCCAGAACTCCCAGCTCAAGGACAAAATCTTGCAAGCTGCTAGAAAGAAACAATTCCAGTACTGTGGAAATACAATCAGGATAACTCAAGATCTAGCAGCTTCTACATTAAGGAATCGAATGGCGTGGAATAGGATATTCCAGAAGTCAAAGGAACTAGGACTCAAACCAAGAATCACCTACCCAGCTAAACTGAGTATAATACTTCAGGGGAAAATATGGTCTTTCAATGAAACAGAGGACTTTCAATCATTCTTGATGAAAAGACCAAAGCTGAAAAGAAAATTTGACTTTCAAACACAAGAATGAGAAGAAGTGTGAAAAAGTAAACAGCAAAGAGAAGTCTTAAGGGACTTACCAGAAGTGAACTGTTTACATTCCTACATGGAAAGACAATATTTGTAACTCTTAAAACTTTTCAGTATCTGGGTAGTTGGTGGGTCCATACACACACATGTACACGCATGCACGCGCGCACACACATACACACATGCACGCATATACAGAGACAGAGAGCACAGATTGAACTGAATAGGATGGGACCATATCTTAAAAGAAATTAAGGTAAATGGTGAGAGAGAAATATAGTGGGAGGAAAGAGGGTGAAATGGAAGGGGGTAACTATATATCATTTAAGAGGCAAGTAGGAGACTTTTTAGTGGAGGGAAAAAGAGGAGAGCTGAGAAAAAAAAAAAAAAAACATGAAGTTTACCCTCATCACATTTGACTAAAGGAAGGAATAAAATGCACACTCATTTTGGTATGAAAACCTATCTTACAGTATAAGAAAGCGGGGGAGAAGGAGATAAGCAAGGGGTGGGATGATGGAAGGGAGGGCAAAGGGAGGAGGGAGCAATTTGAAGTCAACACTTGGGGAAGGACAGGATCAAAAGACAGAAGAGAAACGATGAGGGGCAGGTTAGGAGGGATGGTAATTCAGTTAGTCATACACAACACGACTATCAGGGAAGTCATTTGTAAAACTACACAGATATGGCCTATGTTGAATTACCTGCCTTCCCAAAGGGAATGGGTGGGGAGGGAGCGATGGGGAGAATTTGGAACTCAAAGTTTTAGGAACAACTGTTTAGTATTGTTGTTGCTACTAGGAAAGAAGACATACAGTTAATGAGGAATAGAAAGTCATCTGGCCCTACAGGAGAAAAGAGAAGATGGAGACAAGAGAAGGGAGGGATGACAGAAGAGAGGGCAGATTGGAGATAGGGAAAATTAGATTGCTTGGGGTATTGGGGTGGGGGGAGGGGTTAAAAGGGGGGAAAATTTGGAACCCAAAATTTTGTGAAAATGAATGTAAAAAGTTAAATAAATAAATAAATTTAAAAAAAAATGAAGAAAACTGTCCAAAACATTTGAATACCAAAAGCAATGTAGCAGAAAATGTCTTATGCTTTAAACTTTAAGATATATAGTAAAGTTACCAACTTCAATGACAAAAGAATTCTTCAAGCAGTCAGGAGAAAGACCTTCAAATAAAGGAAGGGAAATTTGAATACCATAATATTATTCTATACTCACTGGAAACTGCACAAAGAAACAGAATAATATATTTACAAAAGCAAACCCAAGGAAACATATTATGAAAATCTAAGCCTATATCTAAAGAAAAGAAATTCATTCAATAAAAAATGCCATTTGAAGCATTTAAAAATGCTTTCAGACTATTCGAATTGTGAAAACATCAAACAACAGAAACACAGAAAGGAAAATAATTAACTAGTGAAATAAATTACGTATTTGGAGAGACTGATTAAAAAGTAAAAAGAGAAAAATTTGTTTTAAAAAGGGATTAAAATTATACAAAGAGGATAAAGATGAAAGCAGAATGTAAAGAAATAGAAGTGATGGTATATAACTAAGCCACTTACAAGTGAATCAATATATACATATCACTCACAGGTGAATCAATGTATTTCATGCATCTAAATTACAGAATGGTAGTGTTACATTTGAAAATTAAGGTAAACTGAGAAAATATATTCTGAGCATGATCATTTTTTTGGTTTGGCTACCAGTAACCCATAAATTAAATCAATGGCCTCTCTCAATGACCAAAGACCATGAGGTAGAGTTTATACCTTCATATAGTTTTGGGAATTAGAGGAGAACAAAGTAAGACAGGTGGAGAACAGAATGCAATTACTCATGGGGGCTAGCAGCATCGTGGGAGTAGAGACAACATGATTGATTACATCTAGAATAACAAGTTAGCACTCATGTTGGGGCTAGCAATCACCCCCTCTCTGTTTTAGAGGAATGTTTGATTGCTTAATAGGACCCATCTGTACCCTGAGGCTATTGACAATGGATCAGGGATAGCAGACTCCCTGGATTCTAGGAGGGAGATAAGACACTCCTTAGTTAATACAAGGACAGAAAAGGATGTACAGTATATCTTCTGGAAATATACCAGGTGAGCTTGTAGGCCTTCAAAGAGAGCAAACAAATGTTATGGAATTTTCTAGACACTGAAGTCGTGAGTGATAGGAAGTTTTCTTTTAACTAACTCAGAAGGGAAACACAATTCTTTTGACTCAAAAATGTTCACTGTATCAGTTCACCTGCAAGGACTCATGTAGTATAATGGATCAGATTCCCTGGGGTCCATTTGCATCCCTCAAGGATAACAGATTTGCTTGAGGCAAGAACAGAATGGTGAATAAGCTAAAGAACTGAACTTCTAAACTTAGCTCACAGGCAAAGAGAGAAGAAAAATGCAGGTTGAGTAATCATACAAAATGGGGCAGTAATGCAGAATAGTATCAATTATAAAATTACACAGAACCAACTTAATTTCTTCAGGGGGTACATAAATCTCTCTCTCTCTCTCTCCCTCTCTCTCTCTCTCTCCCCTCTCTTTCCCTTTTATTCTCCCCAATGGGAGACCTCTTTCAATTTATATTGTCTGGTATGCATTCTCCTGTGTATACTTGCTCTGAATTCTACTTTCTTGTACACTTGGATAAATGAGTTTATTTGCTATTTCTTATGTATCTTCCTTGTGAAACTGACATTTGGTAGGAAAGGAGTCAAGACTTGGATAGAAAGCTTGAGGCCCTCCTTCTCATTAAGAAAGAGGAGTCAAGAGCTGTAGCTTGAACCTAAAAATTAAATCACCTATATTAATGATATGTAAGGGAGCAGACAGACATAATTCTATCCCAATTCCCCCTCTCTCAGAGGAGAGCAGAATGGCTGGCATCTGACACCAACTTTTTACTTTGTCTTCAGGAAAGAATTGGAGGGCACGGGGCTTGCTAGAGATATTAATTTTTACTTCCTTGTAAATCATATCAAGAGATCAGTAATCCTCACTATTGGTAGTCCATCAACAGTAAGAGGAGTCCTGGAAAAGTGGAAGAGGTGGCAAAAGGAAAGGATTAAAATGAGAAAAGAGGAAGCTACAACCCAATTGAGGAAAAGAGTCTCACTGAGAATGACTTTCTCAGAAGAGGTCTGTAATGTCTGTAAGTGGAGATAGGAACTTCACACTGAGTCCAATCTGGATAATTGTTCACAGGAAGACCATTTCATCTGAGGGAGTATTAAGTCTCCATGGACAATATCTTGCTTTAGGAAAAGGGAAGGTGAAGTCCTTTAGAGCAGAGTGAAGATAACATGGTAAATAGGAAGGAGAATGATCATGTGGAGGCAGATGGGTAGAATTGGACAACACTTCAAAATGAAGGTGAATTTTGACCATGGTGCAATGCTTCTATTTTTATTACTTCCCTCATGGATTGTTTTCTCTAAGATTGAGGCACAATATAAAAAGGGACAGTGACAGGTCATGATCTCTATTAGCAAATGAATTGTTAAACAAATGAATTGTTTAAAAGTATGAGCTCAACTTTTATACTTTGGGAACTTTAATTCTATGAACAAAACAGATTAAATAAGGAATAAAAAAGTATATTGTCCATTAACCAAAAAAATAGAAATAAAAGTTAAGAATAGACATGAAGCGAAAAGAGTCAATGCCATAAACAAAGTAGAGAAATCCATTTTAGACTTCTGGATCATGTGATAACCAAGATAAAGGACTGGACGTTTCCCTAGATACCTCACAACCTCACAAAACCCTTCACAATAAGAATTATGTGTAAAAATATGAAACAAAGACAGTTTTCTCCATAGCATAAGATTCCAAAGCTTGCAATAATGTAACAAATATCCAAACTAGCAAAATAGAAGTCTAATCCCTCATAAACTCGCTTTATCTAAACACCCTTTATCTACTAGAACCCATGGTCTGGCAATGTGCCACACGTTGATCTCATTAGTCTCACTACACATACATGTATAACCTGTACTGAGCAGGTGGACAGGCAGAAAACAAGAAACTTCATTCCATGGGGTATAAGCATGTCAGTGTGCTGTAGTGCAAGAGTGCTTAGCCAGAGAAGTAAAGAACAGAGGTTATGTCACCAGGCAGCAGCACATGTAGAACTCCACCATGCCTTAAGAAAAGGGTATCATAATACTGCTAAAACCAATTTAGTCTTCTCAAAAGTCACTTGGTACAGAGTGTAAAGCTGGTAAAAACTGAATTCCTCAGGATGGGAGGAAACTGAGATAGCTTTGAAGTCCAGTACTTGGAGAAACTGCCATCAAAGAAATCAGAAAGCAATCATTTGAGGAATATAAGTGGGAAAAGACTAAAATTTACAAGTTCTCAGGGGGAAGATAATCTCAGTTAAAAATCTTTTACACAGGCAGATACATCAAGAAGAAAGATATTTAAAAAGATGGCAATATGATCTCTTGATCACTTAAATAACAAATCCAAACATTACTGAATAAATATTATCTGACAAAGGAAAATGAATCAACTCCTGATGAGGCAGAGATCCCTGTGGATTCCCAAGTGGGATTGGAACCACAGCAGGATGTCATCAAATGATTCAAGAGAGAAATAAAAATCAATAAAGCAGAATTTTTGGACTGAACAGGAGAAATAATTAGCATAATAGAAAAACTTGAATCAGTGATGGAAAATCCCATGAAAGAGACAAACAAGAAAATAAATATATATGGGAATACAAATACAATAAAGGAAAGGACAATTTGGAAGAAGAAAAGCAAAAAGCGATACTATTAAAAGAAAAGCATTCTCTCTATACAAGCAACATGGAGACAATTGAAGGACTTTGAATCCTTTGCCTAGAAGGGGAGGGTCATGGGTTTCAGGGTTTCTATTTGAAAAGGGAACTCAGCACATTTTTTTTTCTCCCTCCTCACCAGCTACAATGCTTGTGGACATCTTTGGAATTCTCTTCATGCCTTCCTACTTCCAGGAAACTCATTATTGGGAAATCTCGTCACACTGCAAGATTGAATCTGCATGTTACTCACACCTGGTACCCTCTACTCCTCAGATTGGACCATTTTTAAAGGCAAGTTCATGAACTCTAGGAACTTCATTTAAATAGGGAGCTCAGCAGAGCTTTTCTCCCTATTTCTCACCAGGTACGACTTTTGGACTTCTTTGGAACTCTCCAACATCCCCCATTGCTGGTACCACCCTCTTCATCACTTGCTTTTCAGTTTTCTTCTGTGTGTTGTCTTCTCTCATTAGATTGTAAGCTCTTTGAGGGTTGGGACTATCTTTATTTTATTTGTAGTCATATCCCCAACTCTTAGCACAGTTCCTGGCAAATAGCAGGTGCTTAATAAATGTTTATTGACTGACTACTCCCTCCCAAAAATAGTCAAATAAAGTCTGAACACTATAATACAAGAAATAATATAAGAATACTGCCCAGAACTTCTATACACAGAAAACAATCCAATCAAAGTAAAAATCTGATATTCAAAAGAATCCACTGATTCACAAATCAAAAAAGAAAACAGACAAGCAAATTAACAAAGTCCTTATACATCAAACTCCAGGACAAATAGTGACTATATTGAATAATTTCAGTGACAAACAACAATCTATGCAATTGACCAGGAAAAAGACCTTCAAATATAAGGAAAAGGGAATTTGAACAAAATACTGTTATTCTGTACCCTTAGAAACTACAAAAAGGAATGGACTAATGTGTCCTGAAAAGAAAACAAACTCATGATGTAGCCCAAGGACATATAACCTGTAAACCTGAGCCTAATCATCGATTAAAAAAACAAAAAACAACCCAGCCATCATGTAATAGTATAAAAGAAAGGTACTTGAAGCATCCCTGCATTTAAAACTCTACTTCAGCAGATTATTTGTTCTGTAAATAGCCTCAGATAATAAATACAAGAGAAGCAAACAAATATGCTATCCAAGGAAGAAAAACATAGCAAAAGAAATTATACTGTGGAGGGAGGGGGAATTTGAAAGAGAAAGATAGACATGGGGTTAAAAACTACAAAAACGATAAGAATTAAAAATAGAAAGACCATTAAGGATTTCTTTGTAAAAATAAAAAAGAAACAAGAGAAAATGTGTAAATTAAAGTGATTGTGGATAGTCTTCCAATTTGATGGACAATGCCTAACAATACTCTACACAGAAGTAAATCAATGTTTTTGTTTTTGGAGAGGATGATTGTTTGTTTGTTTGGTTTTGTAAGACTAAATTTCAAATTGAAAGAGAATTTTTGGTACAGGTTTTTAAAATTTCATAAAGTAGATCACTAGAAAAGAATAGAAGAAAAATTAAATAGCAAAACTTGATGAAGTAGTGTTTGTTAACACTCGCAACATAAATTACTTAGGAAAGAACTCCCTATATGATTAGAAATCTTGGGAAAACTGCAAAGAAGTCTGCAGAAATTAGAATTGGACTAACATCTAATATCATATTCCCCAAAACATTCCAAAGGACATATAGACTGAATATTACAGATCACACAGTACGGAAATTAGAGCAGAAACAGATCATGTACTTTTCACAGCTTTGGGTAGGAAATGAATTCTAAACCACGCAAGGAATAGAGGCAATTACAAAAGATGAAATAATTTTGATTATATGAAAATTTTTTAAAAGCTTTACATAAATAAAATTAATGCAAGAAGGAAACCAGTTGCCTGGGAAACCTCTTTGTATCAAATATCTCTGACAAGGATTCACTTCCCATTTAAAATGTCACTCAACAGAAATATGTAAGTATAAATGTCATCCCCAATTAGTCAAAAATATCAACAATCTCAAAAGAAAAAAATGTAAACTATTAGCAATCATATGAAAGAATACTTTACCTCATACCCAGAAAATTATCAAAGATAATGAAGATGGGAATAATAAACACTAAAGGGATGGTGTATTATTATAGTAGCTCTGATATGTTGCAACTATTTCAGAAAGTAAGTTGTATTTCTGCAAATAAATTGATTTAAATGTTTGTACCTTTTGATTCAGAGATTCCACTGCTCAGAACATTCCCCAAGGAAGTCACTGATGAAAAGAAAGCCTACATACATAGGAAAATATTTATTACAGAATATGTGTATATATGTACATGTGTGTGTATCTGTGTTAGCAAAGAATTGAAAATAAAGTAGATATCTATTGTTTGGGGGATGGCTAAACAATATTTAGTACAGGAATTGAATGGAATTGTCCTGCTATGTAAGAAATTCTATAAAAATATAAAGAATACAGAGCAGCAAGGAAAGAAAACAAACTGATGCAAAAGCTGATGCAAAGTGAAGCAGAAACATGCAAACACTATGCACTATGTAAAAAAGTAAATGGAAAGAAAACAATCACAAAATATAAAAAATAAATGATGTTAAAGTATAAATAGAGCTATCCTCCAAACCCTTCCAAATACTTTTAAATAATAACTCAACAAACTCTAGAGCGGCAGAACCCACAAAAAGGCAGAGTAAAACAATTTTTGAGCCAAAGACAAGTTAGAAGTTTGGCAGGAAAGGTCTGTTGCATAGAATAAGAGGAGAGTGTAGTCCAGCCCAGGTCACACAAGCACAAATCTAGCCTCAGCAAATCAGGAGCACTCCTCAAGGTGACTAAATATGTGGCAGTAGTGTTTGTTTCCAGATGAGATCAGATGATGAGTCAAGGGGTCAGAAGGAGATTACAGAGGTCTCTTTGCACCAGGGCTGTGGTGCTTTGCCCATGAGCAAATACAGATCACAGTTTTGGGTGGCAATCCCAGGTTGAGGAGGAGCCCTGGCCTAGCAGAGCTTGTGACCACAGATGAGCAGGGACACTGGCCACAGTTCCAGGGTGGAAAAGAGCACTTATCTTCACTCACAAACTACTTCACAGTATAAGAGTAGTTAACAAACTTCTCTCTATATCATACCACCGTGGAAGAGGCAAAAACTTGCAGGTCTCCAGAATTACTTCTTCAAACAGCTACACAAAAAACCCAAAGCTTGGGACAGTGCCCTCTGTACTTGGGAAGCAGAGCCCCTTTTTAGTAAAGAGTTAAAAGTCAAGGAATAGTCTAGAAATGAGCAAGCAACAGAAAAAAAAATTCTGATCACAGAAAGTAGCTATAGTGACAAGGAAAATCAAAACACACACTCAGAAGAAGAAAACAAAGTCAAAACTCCTACATCCAAAGCCTCCAAGAAAAATGTGAATGGGTTTCAGGCCATGGAAGAGCTAAAACAGGATTTTAAAAATCAAGTAAGAGATGTAGAAGAAAAATTGGGAAAAGATATGAGAGGAATACAAAAAGAAAATCATAGAAAGAGTCAACAGCTTGGTAAAGAAGGCACAAAAAGTGAAGAAAATAACACTTTAAAAGGACAGAATAGATTAAATGTTAAAAGAGGTACAAAAAACCAATGAGGAGAAGAATGTCTTAAAAAGCAGAATTGGGGGGAGGAGCCAAGATGGCAGAGTAGAAAGACACATGTATGCTAGCTCCTAACACACAGCCCATAAAATACCTGTAAAAAAGAACTCCCAACAAATTCTGCAGTAGCTAAAGCCACAGAACAATGGGGTGGAGGAGATTTCTGTTCCAGAGAGACCTGAAAAACTGACACCAAAGGTCCATCACACACGGGACCTAGAGCAGAGCACAGCCCTGCCTTGGCTGCACTGCACCTAGAAGACCAGATCTGAGCAGGCTTCAGGGACATAATCTCCAGTGGCCACAAAGATCCCTCCACCCACATATACCGAAGGTCAGTGAGAGACTCTTTTTGGCTGGCAGAGAGGGGAGCAGGGTGTCTCCATAACTCAGGCACCCTCAGGAGGCAGCAGCAGGGGAAGCAGTGGATAGGGACTCCCAAAGCAGACAGGAGCTTGGATCCATGGTTGAAGGTCTCCTCATAAACCTCCTGAGGGAACTGAGCCCTGTGTGGAAGCCCTGCCCCGACCCAAGCAGCTGAACTTAATCTCACACTGAATAGCAGCCCCACCCCTGCCGAAAGCCGTGAGGCTGTGGAGCAGTATTTGAATCTCAGACCCCGAGCACTAACTAGGCAGATCTGGAGGCAAGGCGGGGGTGGAGAGGAATCTCAGAAGTCAAGTAACTGGCTGCGAAAATGCTCAGAAAAGGGAACAAAATAAGACTATAGAAGGTTACATTCTTGGTAAATGGATATCTCCTCCCTTCCTTTCTGATGAGGAAGAACAATGCTTACCATCAGAGAGAGACATAGAAGTCAAGGCCTCTGTATCCCAACCATCCAAAGTAAATATTCAGTGGGCTCAGGCCATGGAAGCGCTCAAAAAGGATTTTAAAAATCAAGTTAGAGCGGTGGAGGAAAAAGTGGGAAGAGAAATGAGAGAGATGCAAGAAAAGCATGAAAAGCAGGTCAATACCTTGCTAAAGAAGACCCAAAAAATGCTGAAGAAAATAACACCTTGAAAAATAGGCTCACTCAATTGGCAAAAGAGGTTCAAAAAGCCAATGAGGAGAAAAATGCTTTCAAAAGCAGAATTAGCCAAATGGAAAAGGAGGTTCAAAAGCTCACTGAAGAAAATAGTTCTTTCAAAATTAGAATGGAACAGATAGAGGCTAATGACTTTATGAGAAACCAAGAAATCACAAAACAAAACCAAAAGAATGAAAAAATGGAACAGAATGTGAAATATCTCATTGGAAAAACAACTGACCTGGAAAATAGATCCAGGAGAGACAACTTAAAAATTATGGGACTACCTGAAAACCATGATCAAAAAAAGAGTCTAGATATCATCTGTCATGAAATTATCAAAGAATATTGCCCTGATATTCTAGAACAAGAGGGCAAAATAAGTATTCAAGAAATCCACTGATCACCGCCTGAAAGAGATCCAAAAAGAGAAACTCCTAGGAATATTGTGGCCAAATTCCAGAGTTCCCAGGTCAAGGAGAAAATATTGCAAGCAGCTAGAAAGAAACAATTCCAGTATTGTGGAAATGCAATCAGGATAACACAAGATCTAGCAGCTTCTACATTAAGGGATCGAAGGGTGTGAAATAGGATATTCCAGAAGTCAAAGGAACTAGGACTAAAACCAAAAATCACATACCCAGCAAAACTGAGATAGTATTTCAGGGGAAAAAATGGTCTTTCAATGAACTAGAGGACTTTCAAGCATTCTTGATGAAAAGACCAGAGCTGAAAAGAAAATTTGACTTTCAAACACAAGAATGAAAAGAACATGAAAAGGTAAACAGCAAAGAGAAGTCATAAGGGACTTATTAAAGTTGAACTGTTTACATTCCTACCTGGAAAGACAATATTTGTAACTCTTGAAACTTTTTTCAGTATCTGGGTAGTTGGTGGAATCACACACACACACACACACACACACATGCACACACACACACATGCACACACACAGAGACAGAGAGCACAGAGTGAATTGAATAGGATGGGATCATATCTTTAAAAAGTGAAGGTAAACGGTGAGAGAGATGTATTGGGAGGAGAGAGGGAGAAATGGAATGGGGCAAATTATCTCTCATAGAAGAGGAAGGCAGGAGACTTTTTAGTGGAGGGAAAAAGAGGGGAGCTGAGAGAAAAACATGAATTTCACTCTTATCACATTCGACTAAAGGAAGGAATAAAATGCACACTCATTTTGGTATGAAAACCTATCTTACAGTACAGAAAAGCGGGGGAGAAGGGTTAAGCAGGATAGGGGGGATGATGGAAGGGAGGGCAATGGGAGGAGTGAGCAATTTGAAGTCAACACTCAGGGAGGGACAGGATCAAAAGAGAGAATAGAAGCAATGGGGGGCAGGATAGGATGGAGGGAAATATAGTTAGTCTTACACAACATGACTATCATGGAAGTCATTTGTAAAACTACACAGATATGGTCTATATTGAATTGCCTGCCTTCTCAAAAGGAATGGGTGGGGAGGGAGGGATGGGGAGAAATTGCAACTCAAAGTTTTAGGAACAACTGTTGAGTATTGTTCTTGCTACTAGGAAATAAGAAATACACGTAATGGGGAATAGAAAGTTATCTGGCCCTACAGGACAAAAGAGAAGATGGGAACAAGGGAAGGGAGGGATGATAGAAGAGAAGGTAGATTGGTGATAGGGAAAATCAGAATTCTCGGTGTATTGGAGTGGGGAGAGGGTACAAATGGGGAGAAAATTTGGAACCCAAAATTTTGTGAAAATTAATGTAAAAAGTTACATAAATAAATTTAAAAAAAAAATCAGAATTGACCAAATGGAAAAGGAGATACAAAAACCTCAGTGAAGAAAATAATTCCTTAAAAATTACAACTGAGCAAAAAGAGAAATAATAAAACAAAACTAAAAAAAAAATGAAAAAAATAGAAGTAATGTGAAATATCTCAATGAAAAATAATTGACTGAGAAAACAGATGTAGGAGAAAAAATTTTTAAAATTATTGAACTATTTGAAAGTATTGGTTAAAAAAAGTGAGCCTAAATATTATCTTTCAAGAAATTATGAAGGAAAATTGCTCTCAAATTTTAGCACCAGAGGGTAAAATAGAAATTGAAAGAATCCACCAATCACCTCCTGGAAAAGATCCCAAAATGAAAACTCCCAGGAAACATTGTAACCAAATTCCACACCTCCAAGATCAAAGAAAAAATACTGCAAACAGACAAAAACAAATAGCTCAAATATCATGCAGGCACAGTCAGGATAACACAAGATTTAGCAGCTTCTACATTAAAAAATTGGAGGACTTGTATTATGATATTGCAGAAGACAAAAGACTAGGATTACAGTCAAGTATCACCTACCCAACAAAACTGATTATAATCCTTCAGGGGGAATAGTGGACATTCAATGAAATAGAAAACTTTCAAACATTCATGATGAAAAGACCAGAGTTGAATAGAAAATAATTTTCAAACATACAATGCAAAAGAAATATAAAAAGGTAAAGAGAAAGAGAAAAGAGAAATGATAAAGGATTTGATAATGTTAAGCTATCTATATTCCTACATGAGAAAATGGTATTTATAATTCCTAAAACGTTTTCATTTTTAGGATAGTTAGAAGGAGTATACATATTCAAAAAGCAGCATTGATTGCGCTGGTATGGTTATCTCAAAAAAAACTTGCGGGATAAGAAAGAAGAATGCACTTGGAGAAGGGGAAAGGGTAAATTATCTGACACAAAAGAGTCCTGAAAGAGATTTTACAGTGCAGAGGAAAATGGGGTAAGTAGAGGGGGGACCACATGAACCTTACTCTCATCAGAAGTTGCTCAAAGAACAAGTAATATAGTGACTCACAGGAAAATAGAAATAGAAGGGGATAAGAGGAGGGAGAGCAGATAGAAGGGAGGACAGTTTGAGGCAAATAAATGTCAGAAGTAAAACACTTTTGAGGAGGGACAGGGTAAAAGAAAAGAGAGAGTAGGATAAATGGGTGGTGGTGGTGAGGAATACCATGGAGGGAAACACACAGTTGGAAATCGTTACAGTGGGAAAAACTATAGTGAGTTTCTCTAATAAAGACTCCATTTAGCAAACATATAGAAAACTGAGTCAAATTTATAGAAATAAGAGCCATTTCTCAATTGGTAAATGGTCAAAGGATATGAACAGGCAGTTTTCAGGCAAAGTAATCAAAACCTTCTATAGTCATATAAAAAATGCTCTAAATCACAATTGATCAGAGAAATGAAAACTAAAACAACTCTGAGCTACTACCTCACACCACTCAGATTGACTAATATGACAGAAAAGGAAAATGACAAATATTGGAGGCAATGTGGGAAAATTAAAACACTAATGTACCAATGTTGAAGTTGTATACTGATTCAGCCATTCTGGGGAGCAATTTGGAACTATGCCCAAAGGGCTATAGAACCATGCATAATCTTTGACAAGCAATCCCACTACTTAGTCTGTATCCCAAGGAAATCTGAAAAAAAAGGAAAAGAATTTATGTGTACAAAAATATTTATAGCAGTTCTTTTAGAGGTAGCAAAAATTAGAAATTGAGGGGATGTCCACCAATTGGATTATGCTGGATCCTATTGTGCTTTGAGAAATGATGAGCAGGATGATCACAGAATAACATGGAAAGACTTACATGAACTGATACAAAGTAAAGTGAGCAGAGCAAGGAGAACACTGTACACAATAACAACTATGTTATATGATGATCTAAACTAAATAACTTATTTTCAGCAATTCAACAATCCAAGCAATACTGTATAGGACATATGAGCAAAAGTCCTGTCCACCTCCAGAGAGAACTGGGAGAGCCTCAGTGTAGAACAAAGATGCTTTTTCTTTACTTCTTTTATTTTTCTCACATTTTTGATCTCTATTTTCTTTCATAGAATGACTTACATGAAAATGTGTTTTTTGTGATTATACATGTATAACCTGTGTCAAATTGCTTGTCTTCCCAATGGGAGGAAGAGGGAGAGAATTTGGAATTCAAAATATGTTTTTACATTCATGTTTTTATGTAAAATTGGGAAAAATAAGATATTAAATAATATATAATATATATTAAATAATATTTAATTAAATAATATTAAAAAGGATTTTTTTTAAAAGACTTCCCTGTGCTATGTAGTATGCCAAGATAACTCTTTGGAGATTCAAAGACAATACATAATAGGGAAATGTTTAACAAATTAAATAAAATTACAATACAACATTCAAAAAAGAAAGAAAATGCAGGACAAAGGTTCAGAGTCCTGAACTTTTTCCATCAGGGCTCTGAGGTAGTAACAGTTGTTTGACTCACCTGGCAAATACTGGCTTCTATCTTTCCCTCAGGATGAGTTGCTGCTTCAGTTACAGTTACTTCTCTGCTTCATTTGTGAAAATAATGGGATTATTGAGTGATAAGAAATGAGGATTATGAGTAATTCATTAAAAATATGGGGAGAAATGTGCATTAATAAAGAGGAAATAGAAGTTAAAATAATAGTTATGATGATAACATAAACAGAAAGAAAAAAGCAATACAGTTGAACCTTATCTAATTTTAATAAGTTTTTTTTTTTTCCCAGAGACAAGATTAGAAAATGGAACTTACCCCTTTCACTGAAAAGGTGGGGGACTATATAGGTGCAATGCTGCATATGCTATCAGACACAGTTGATATATGTGAGTTTTGGTGAACTATTATTTTTTTTTAAACAATATTTACTATAAGAAAAATCTCCCTGTTTGGGAAAGGGAGATAGGTTGGGAAATGAATGTGATATCAAAGAACCATATTTCACTGCATTATCATTGCAACCTGTTGTTGATTTAGTCCAAAAATTGGTTTATAACATTTCATCACGTAATAGTTACATGGTATAATTGTGTTCATCACCCTGTTTAAAGTTAAACAGAGCAGCAATATATTCACCGGTGGTATATGGATAAGCATTTATCTCTCATGTATTGCAAGTCATGAGCCTAGAATTCTCAGTGCACATGCATTGTCAATATTCAATTTAATATATATTCATGAGTATTCCATGCATCCTAATTCTGCACCAAAGCCAGCTTAGTAATTAAAGATTTTTAAGTGATACTGGCACAATTTTTTCAAATTTTCACATAATGGTCACTCCCTACTTTTTTGCAAAAAGCCTGGCATAGAATCTGCAACCATTATGCAGTGAAATACAGTAAAAGGCATCAATAAAACTTAGAAGCAAACCCCCCAAACCAAAAGAAATGATAAAAACCTGAAGATGAGGAGATACATCTCCTATGAAGAAAAGTGTAGTCATCTGAAGAGACCAAGGTGGCTGCACACAGCTCATCAACTAACTTGAATTTTATGAAGATATGGACAGAAAACTGAATTAACAGAGGATAAATGCTGGCTATGGCAATCTACTGTGGCAGGCTAGAAAGTTAGGTGAAATCTCTGACATTTGGTGCTCATGACTGCTAGCATTCATATATTAGCACTTTAAGGTTTGCAAAACACTTTACAAATATCCTTACCACAACACTGAAATGGAGATGTTATTATCTCCATCTATAAAATGAGGCATAAAGAAGTTAAGGGACTTTGCCCAGTGGTAACACATCTATTAAGTGTGAGAGGCAGAATTCGAACTCAGGTCTTCATCACTCCAGGTCCAACACTCTACCCACTGTGTCAACTACTTACTCCACAGATTATTTAAAGTCTTATAGTTTAGCCTAAATAATCAACTTTACAAATAATATAGGATAGTTTAGGCATGGCTACCCAACCACATTTGTGAAAAACTGGAAGGTATTACTGGTGATATTGATAGACTTTGCCAACTCAGTATATGTCCATAATTTGATATGGAAGACACAATAATAGCCGCAATATTCGGTGACCTGTTATCTAGGATTAAGAAGGTAATATCTGCTGTTTTCTCTTCTGGTAAACTGTCTTCTGCTGTATTGTATTCAGTTCCTGGTCGTACATTTTAGGAAAGACTTTGATAAACTAGAGAAAAAGTAGATAATGCAACCATGGCGACAAAGGATCTCAAGCCCAATTTATATGAAGAAACTGTAAATATTTAGCTTGGAAGAGTAGTGGGGAATATATGAGGTGTCTTAAAACATGGGAAAGCTTCCCTGAAGATCAATTTCCCCCTCATTGATTGATCAATAATGACTGAAATTTATCTTTTTTGAAGTTCATAAAGTACGTTTGCCTACATCATCTCCTTTGAGTCTCATGATAACCTTGTGAGGTATGATCTGTATGTATGAGTATACCCATTTTATAGACTGGGTAACTGTAGCTTAAAGAGATGGAGAGACTTGTGCATCATTGAACAGCCAATAAATATTAATTTAGGTTAGATCTTTCTGACTCTAGGTTCAGTTTCTATCCATTACTTCACATACCCTCTTAAGGTCAAATTCCAGTTGACTCTTTCTGGATCATGCTATATTTTCACATAGTTCGTGTGTGTGTGTGTGTATGTGTGTGTGTGTGTGTGTGTGTGTGTGTATCCTAGAGATGTATTAGATGAGATGACCTCCATCATTCTGAATGACAGATTTTTTCACTGAGTTGATTAATTCATTTTAATTACATAAACTAAACTAATTTGTTTTAAGGTCATGTACATTGAGTTACAAAGAGTAACCTTGCCTCTACTTGCAGAATAAGATAATAGGGGAATCAGGATAAGAGTATTCTTATGAATCTTAGACTAAATAGGCATTGCCTAAGCACATTGGCCCATGTGCTTGAGTATTAACTTCTTAGATTTGTCTGAGCCCAATAACTGGGGAGTTAGAACAACCTCAATCACGTAAATTCTACAGCTTAGCTAATGGAATTATGCTTATCCCTGGAATTCCTGCTATATAATCGTGGCATCACAAAGGCCTGGAAATTCCAATGTTTGCAGATCCTGTGGAAAGGTATAGAATTGAATTGATCAGTGGACAAAAATGCCCTGCCCATTTGAAGTTCAACAGGCATTTGTTCTCTCTTCCTTTGTGACCTTCTTAAGTGGACTAGCCATTTTATACATTGGGAGGCTAGTGAAGATTTTCTTTAAAAAATGTCATTGCTTCAAGGTAAGTGAGGATTTAGAACACCTTATTTATTTGGGATCCCCAGGTATGGGGGAAAGAACAGCAAAGTTTGACATTGGTTTAGGTTGAAAAAAAGATTTGGTCTTATGTGCTGAGTAGATCATGGTGCCTCTGACATGATCCCTCAACAATGTGATTAACTAAAGAAAAGCTCTATCCTTATTCCTGAGTACCCAGCTATACCATCTAAGGCATTTCTACTCCTACCTCCAGGAAAGTTCTGTCATTTTTTTTGGGGGGGTGGGGACAGTGTGAAGGAGGATGTTTTCAAAAGTAGAAATAGTCACACCTTTTTAGTATCTATGCCATAGATGTAGATATCCTTTTATTATTAAGGGAATTTGTTCTGTGAGATTCAACTCAGTCAGAGGGCTGCATTTGAGGACCTAGAAGTCCACATGTGACCTCAAGGCCATAGGTCCCCTGTCCCTGGTATGGCAAGGGAAGGATATTAGAGAATGTGGGAAGCCTTATACCCATTCATATAATCTTATACCACCCTCTCTTCCATTCCTATTGATGACATTAATTGACTTCCAGGTATCTCATATCTTTCTCAAAGACTTCAGCATTCAATTCATAATTTTCTTTACCTACCCACAATTTATCATCATTCTTGGGAAACTTGATATTAAGGATGGTGATCTTTTTGGAAATCTACCTTCATAGTTCTTGAACCTCCTCAGCTCGTGACCTCCATCTCAAGTCTACTATACCTACATATCAACATAACTTAGATCCATCTTACAAGTAGCCTGAACTGGATTCTTTAAACTAACACTTCTTCTCCTTCCACTTCTCATATTTTCTCATTCACATTAAAGTCACCCCTTCTCATCATGACTCTCTAGATGGATCCTTTGAGTTCCTCATTCTCTTTCTCTCTGGCTTCATTTAACCAGAATCATACTATGTATTATAAGCTAGTTCCCTGATGCAATTCCATGGCACTACTATTTCCTTTTTCTTCTGTGTCTCTGACTGACTATACTCATCACTTCTTTCAAATCCCTTAATTTTGCTATTCTCCAAGATTTTGTCCTTGACACACTTTTCTTCTCAGAAATATTATCCACTCCAATTGTTTATATATATATATATATATATATATATATATATATATATATATATATATATATATATCGCTCCAATAATAAGCCCCATTCTCTCCTTATGCTTTTGTCCCACATCACAAATTGTCTATTGGATATTTTGAACTGAGTGTCCCAGAGATATCTCCATCTCAACCTGACTTAAACTGAGTATATTATCTTTCCTCCAAAACTCTCAGTGTTTCCATCTCTCCATCTCTCCTGTTTCCATTGAAGGTAGAAATATCATTCTAATTAGTCTCCCAGGTTTGTAAACCTAGCCTTATCCTAGACTCTTCATTCTCCCTCACTTCACACATCTAGTCAATTGCCACACATGGTCATTTCAGCCACCACAAAACATCTTGTCTCTCACTCCATCTCTCTGCTAATGTCCTATCACCTTAATTCAGGCACCTTGGCTAGTGCAACAGTCTTTTCATGGATCCCACTTCTTTAAGCTTCTTCTCATTCCAATCCATCTCAGTCACTGCTGCCAATGGGATTTCATGCAGCAGATTTGTTACTACAGCACTTCTCTGTTCAATGAATGTTAGGAGCTCCCTATGCCTTTGAAGATAAATATAAATACCTTTGCTTAGCTTTTAAAGTCATTCCCTATCTTTCCCTAACCTAGCTTCCCAGTTTCATTGAACATGACCACACACACGCACACAAACATGCACACACACACACACACACACAGAGTGATGAGCTAAACTGGCCTACTCGATCCTAGAATTCAATTGCTGTCTCTTTTTCCATGTCTCTGGTTGTTCCCCATGCACAGAATGCATTGCCTCCTCACCTCTCCCCCATGAAAATCCTTGTTTTACCTTCAAGTACCATCTTCTTCATGAAATCTTTTTTTCCTCCCCACAAATATTAGTACCCTCCCTTCCATAATACCTTATATTTAATAATATCTGGATGTATGTATGTATACACACACACACTTATATATGTATATGTATATGTATGTATGTGTGTGTGAGTGTGTACTTCATTTGTTTCTGTCATGTCTGACTCTTCATGACACCACTTGGGGTTTTCTTGACAAAGATACTGGAATGGTTTGCCATTTCCTTCTCCAGTTCATTTCACAAAGAAGGAAAGGGAGGCAAACAAGGTTAAATGACTTGTCCAGGATTGCACAGTTAGTAAGTATCTGAGGCCTGGTGCTCTATTTACTACCGCACTACCTCGCTGCTCACATTCTCCCTCTCTTTCTCTCTGTCTCTGTGTCTCTCTCTCTCCACACATACACACATGCACACATACATGCATGTATATGTATATATGTATATATACATGTGTCTATGTGTGTAGTGCCAGTTTTACTTCTGATAGACAGTTAATAAATCTAAACTTTAAGGAATTTATTAAACACCAAGGACATGCTACATGGAAGACAATACCCTAGGCACCAGAAATATAAAGACAAATGAAAAGCAGTACATATCCTTAAGGATACACACATACATAAATACAATTAAACACACATACTCCTCCACACTCCCCTATATGATTCACATACACACACATACACATACACACATACATATAAAGATACGGATTAGATAGAAAAATAAAGATATAGATAGAGGGATAGAGACAGATAGAGATTGGTTGGTTGGTTATTTTGTTGTTGTCCTTTGTTCTCAAAGAGAACCAAAATGACATTACTATGTTATGATCAAGGTACAGTACATCCAACTATGGCTGATCAGACCAATAGAAGCTTGGAAGGCTCCACTACAGATCAGGAACAAATAGTCATATGAACTTTTAGAGTGTAAATGTCCCTAAATTTGTGCATCTCATATTTCTTTTGAGCTACTGCAATTCTGTTTTGCTCACAGAGCACAGCACTTTCTGTGATGTGGTCACACTGTGATGGGTGGTCCTAGGTCAGTGTCTCTCATGTCTCATAATTAATTCCAAAGTCCTTCTTGAGGTCTCAAGTTATAAAGAGAGACCTTGAGACCATCCTTCTATTGCTTCTTCTAACCTCCACGTGAGCGCATACCTTGTGTGAGTTCTCCATAAATTCGTCTTTTCAGAAAACCTACATTTGGAATTTGAACATGGCCAACCTAAAAGAGTTGTGCTCTCTGCTATAGAGTTTGAATGTTTTACACTTCAGTTCAAGAAAGGACCTCAGTGTCCAGTACCTTACCTTGCTAAGTGATCTTCAGAATCTTCCTAAGACAATTGAAATGGAAGCTATTCAGTTTCCTGGCATGGTACTGGTATACTGTCCAGGTTTCGTAGGTATACAACAATGAAGTCAGCATAATGGCTCTGTAGACCTTCAGTTTGGCTGGCAGCCTAATATCTCTTCTTTCCTGTACTTTCCTTCAGAGCCTCCCAAACACTGAGCTAACTCTAATAATGCATGCTTTAATCTCACCATCTAGTTTTACATCCCTGGCAAGTGTACTGCCAAGATACTTATCCATAGCATTCAAAATTTTTATAGCTTAGGATTCCATGGATAGGTGGTGTGGTACTGGCTTGTGGAGAATCTCTGCTTTATTGGTGTTAATTGTTAGGCCAAAACTAGCACAAGCAGCAGAGAATAGATCCCTACTTTCTTGCATCTCAATCTCAGAGGCTGACAAAAAGTCATGCACAGAAAAGGTTAAGGAATGGTTGATATGATGTTTCCTGTCCCACAATTCCGGGAGAAATGCCAGGAGCAGAACAGAAGCCTGTATATAACATTCATTGATTTGACCAAGTCCTTTGATACTGTCAGTCATGAGGGCTTGTGGAAAACCATGGCAAACTTTGGTTGCCTAGAGAAGTTCATCACATGAGTTTCCTGATGGCATTCTTGCATGGATTCTGGATAATGTATGATGCTCTTGTGCTTTCCCAGTCACCCAAGGAGTGAAGCATTTATTAATAAACCTACACATCAGTACATATATGGGAGGGGGGCAATTAGGTTGAACAGTGGATATAGTGCTGGACCTAGAGCCGAAGGACTTGAATTCAAATATGACCTCAGACACTTAATAGTTGGGTGACCCTGGAGCAAGTCATTTAACTCTGTTTTCCTCAGTTCCTCATCTACAAAATGAGCTGGAGAACAAAATGGCAAACCACTCCGGTATCTTTGCCAAGAGAACCCTAAATGGGGTCACAAAGAGTTGGATGTAACTGAAACATTTGAACTCTATCACATAGCTATGTATATACACACACACACAATATGCACATGCATTTATACAAACATAAAATACATAATTACATAATTATCATATATTCGGAAATATTATGTGTACATATATACAATTTCAAATAGTTTCAAACATTATATTAGGAGTTACCAGAAGTAATCATTGTGATTCATTTACTTTACAAAATAGTGGATAGAAAGCTGAACTCTAAGTCAGGAAGTTGCAGGATCAATTCCTACCTCTAACACAGCATAATTTTTTTTTTATATCATATAAATAATTTAATCTCTCTGAGCCTTATATGCACAATCAGGGTAATAATCAAATCTGATTCACAACTTTGTTATGAGGAATATATAATGTCTTATATAGTACTTTGAAAATGTTAAAGCACTACATAAATGTTTATTACTGTTAATATTTTGGTTGTAATATTTATTATTATTGTTTCCAAAAGGTACTATATGGGATATTGGTCATTATGTGAATCTATTATTTGAAAGATTAATAAAACAGGTATAGACAGCCCTGAAGAAGAAAACTGTAGGGCACTGAACATAAACAAAGGCAAACAGGCCTGAGTATTTTGAGTGTGATAAGAAGAGTAAGGAAGGCAGCTGGATTTGGAGAACAAAGAATCCAGAGGAGGATTTGTAAATAAGGTTGGGAAGGGCAAGGGGATGTGGTATAATGGAGAGAAAGTAGGCTTTGGAGCCAAGAAAATCTTTTTTCCCCAATCCATTTTTGAACCATATTAGCTAAGTGACCTTGAGTAATTTTTTTTTAACCTCTCAGTGTCGTAGAGAAAACTCTCTCAGATCATAGATTGCAGAAAAGGTTATGATTAGCATTAGAACAAGGATTTTTCTCTCAGAAAAAAGAGAGGGAAGAGAGGGATGGAAGGAGAAAGAAAAGAAGGAAGAAAAAAGAAAGGAAAGAAGGAAGGAAGGAAGGAAGGAAGGAAGGAAGGAAGGAAGGAAGGAAGGAAGGAAGAGGGAAGGAGAAAAGGAGGGGGGAAGGGACGAAAGAAAGGAAGAAGGGAGGGAAGGAGAACAGGGAGAGAGGGAGGTTGGTCAGAAAGTTGGATCCAACACGGTAAGATCATCAATGTCACTTTAAGCTAGGGAGAAGGGTTTAGATTTTGCTTAGATTTTATTTGTCAATATGTAGTCATTTAGTTTTTTGTTTTTGTTTTGTTTTTTTTTTAGCAAAGATTTGATATTTTAGGAACTTTAACTGGGTAGCAGGCCTTTTGGTGGGGAAATGACTAAGGCAGAAAGACATCTAGGGGACAGTTAAGTAATTTAGGAGTGAAAGGGCACCTTGTTCTTAAGTGGCTAAGACTGGCAGTAAAGAGATGAACCTGAGAAACTGTAAAAATACCAACTGGACTTAGCAATCACATGACATTTATATAACAATATGTTTTTTGATTTCAAAGTACTTCCACACATATTATTATCTCATTTAACTTACTGAGAATTGGGACTGTTCTGGGTAGAGTTCCACATTTGGTACAATGATTCACTTGGAGCCTGAGGGTTCAGATAAACAATTATTTTTCCAATAAGCTTTCAATAAAACTTACTCATTGACACCCTGGTGAAATCAACACACAAAGAGTTAAAAACATCCTAAAGGGAAATAAAAGCAACTTTCAAAGAAGTTCAATAAATCTTAGAAACCCTCCTTTTTCAGTCCACAGAGAGGTCATTGCATGATTCTCTCCCAAAAGGTACACTATGCCCCATGTTTGTATCATGATATCCAGGCCCACCATAAGAGAGGAATCATTAAAGGCTCCAAGGTTTCAAAAGTGGTAGAATAGTGCTACAATTAATAGAAATGAAGAGACTGGATTAATCATGTAGACTTTAGGTCTGGACAATGATGCTGAGCTCAATTTTAGATATATAGAGTTTGAGGTGTCAATGTGACCAAATAAAAATCTAAGAATTCCATCTAAATAGAAATTTTCTATAGATGTTTAGAGATACAGGGATAGAGGTTGGGTGGGAGATTGGCCCTGGAGATATGGATTTGGAAGTCTTCAGGCTATTTTGTTATTCAGTTGTTTTCAGTTATGTCTGACTCTTCAAAACCCCTTCTGCGGTTTTCTTGACACAGATCCTGGAGTGGTTTTCCATTTCCTTCTTCACTTTATTTTACATATAAGGAAACTGAGACCAAAAGAGTTAAGTGATTTGCCCAGAGTAACACAGCTAGCTAGTAAGTGTCTAAGGCCAAATTTTAACTCAGGAAGATAAGTCTTCCTAACTCTAGGCCAGGCACTCTATCCACTGCCTTCAATGTATAGTGATAACTATAACTATATAAGTCAATAATTTCCTCAGGGGAACAATCTTGATAGAGTATAGTAGAGGAAGAACTAAGTGTAGGGAAAAACATATATTTTGGCATTGCAGCAAATAACCAGTCAACAAGCAACTACTGCATTTTAGGCATTGTGTAGAGTGCTAAGGATGCAAAGAAAGGTAAAAGATTCTCTAGTCAAGGCACTTATAGTCTGATGGGGAGAAAAGATGGAAACAACTAAGTACAAAAAATTCGGGGGAGGGATTATGGACTAAGTGTAAGGGGTTATGGTACCAGAATACTGAAAAGGTAAAAGGGAGTCAAGTTACAGAAGGGCTTTAAAAATCAAACAGAAGAATCTATATTTGATCCTGGAAGAAATAAGGAAGCACTGTAACTGATTAAACAGGAGAGTGACATGATCAAATTTGCACTTTAAAAATATCATATTGAGGATTAAGTGGATGTGTTCTGGAATAAAGAAATAGTTGAGGCAGGGAAAACAACACAGAAAAGAAAAGGAAACGAAGAAAACCTGCTAGTGAATGTGAAAAGAAGACAATTTCAATGAAGAGTCACAGGGATATTTAAAAATGTTAAATACTAGTGTTCAGAAATTCTGTAGAAGGGCAGTCAACACTTGAGATGAAGAAATGGACAAGGAATAGAAAGGTTAATCGAACACAATAACTTAGAAGGCAGAAGTAGATGAGGCAAGAGTAAATAAAGATGTCATTGAGTGAAGAGAGAAAAATCTTTTTTTTGTCATAGACTGGTAGGAAAGATGACAAGATAAGTACGAAAACAGAAATAAGTTAAAGTAAAGATGAAAGCATGGGAATACAACCAGACTTAATCTTTTAAATACAGCAGGGTCTTCCAGGGAGAATGCAGTTAAGAGCAAAGATAGTTAAGAGTAAAGTTGAGTCAAAGACAAAGAAGGTGACAGAAAAAAAGGACAAAAAAACAAAAGTTAACAGTTTTAAATGAATTAAAAATTTCTTGGCTCAAGTGAGTTATGTCCCAGAAAGCTGAAAGAACTCATAGATATAATTATTGAGGTGAAAGATTATAAAAAATGGGTCATGCCAGAAATCAGGAAATATAGTCCCCATTCTAAAAATATTAACCCCATCTTTAAAAGGATAACAGTTATACTCAGCAAACTACAAAACAATGAGTTTACCATAAATTCTAGAAATACTTTTAGAGTAATTTATTGAATGGGCAGTTTCTGAACACATAGAAAGGAAATGGCAATCAATGGGCGACATTTTTAGTTTTTTAAGAAGGCAATGATGTCTATGCAGAACTAGACATAAGATGGGACAAAGGAAGCTATGTCCCACAGTGCCAAATTTAGAAGGTGCTGACAGAATTTTCAGTAGTTTACCAGTATAGAAACAAGAAACTTAGCACCTAGCCAGTAAAAACATTTGGTTAAAATAGGAAGCTGCTAGATGGCAGCCTTGGCTAAACTCTTTAATAAGCACTTACTATGGGCCAGGAAGGGGCCTCTCCAGTCATACTGACTGGTCCCAGATGGTTTCAAAGGAGAAAATGAAGTGACTTTGCATAGCCCTCCCTCACTTAATTTTAATTCACTTGCAAGTTGTGGCATCACTTTCTTGATGTTGTAGTCCTCTTTGAGAATGAAGAAAAACTATGTGCTAGGCCCTGTGTTAAGCACTTTATTAATATTATCTCATATGATCCTGACAACAACCCTGGGAGGTTGGTGCGATTATTATCTCCATTTTATAGTTGAGGAAACTTAAGTGCCTTCCACAGGGTCATTCAGTTAGTAAGTGCTTGAGACTAGATTTGATTTCAGATCTGGCTGACTCTAGGACTTGTACTCTATCCACTACCCCACCTAGCTGTCTGAAAAGTGATCCAATGGCCACTTGCAAGCCTCTAAATGGGATTTCTACTATAAGTACAGGTTGGAGTAGGTGATCTCTAAGATCTCTCAAAATTCTCACATGCAAAATCCAAAAATGTCATTGAATGTACCATTTGCAAGCTCAATGATATAGCCAATGATAATGGATATAGATGATACAGAGTACTGATGAAGTTCAATAGGGACAGAGAGGTCAAAGAACCATGAACCCAGAATCGTAATTATAGATCATAAGGACATAGTTAACTGGTATTCCTCTGCTTTATAAAGCTAAGGGATCTCCCAGAGGTCAAGAGAACAATAGTGGCAAAGTCCAACCTTCTCTTTTTTCTTTGTTAGTGAACACTCCTCCCACTCCACATCCCCAAAGCCAAATAACCCAGTGGGGGGAGTGCTAAAGCTGGAACCAGGAAGAATGGATTTCAGATCCAGTTTTCCACATTTACAAACTGTATCACCCTAGGAGAATCAATTAACCTGCTGTTTATTTCAGTCAGTCCACTTATCTATAAAATGGGACAATACAGATACCTACCTCCTGAAGTCATTCTGAGGATAAAATGAGAAGGTATTTGTAAGGCTCTTTGCTAACCTTAAAGCTAAGCATCTTCACTAATGCAGATATATCCTGTAGCTGCTGGGTCTATTAGAATCTATAAAGAGGATAATTCCAAGGAGAGCAGAGACCTTAGATGAAAGACTCCACCTGGAAAGTAGAGACTTTTTCTCTGAGATCTAGCACTTACACTTGCTAACTGGGTTTCTCTTGTTCCTAGGGTGTGTTAAGGTCAGATAAATTACTACTGAAGATAAGCAAATTTCATGGAGCCTTTCGCAAACGTATAGACTTGCTGCTCTCAGCACAGACCTTTGTGGGTCGTGTACTGGTAAGTAAGTTTCATTTATTACTTGCTTGAAGGAGAGGGTACTCAGTCACTAAGATAAACAAAGTAAATTATGATCAGATTTCCATGGCTAATGGAGGGTCCAGTCATAGATGTCCAGTAACCAACTGCCAGGTCAGTATTAACTATCCCATTTTGACTTCTGTACCATGTATGTTGTTTCCATGACACAGTATCTGATCTGAAAAGAGGTTTTCTTTCCTCTCTGAAGGTCTTCATCAGCCATTTGGACATTGTATGCCCAAGAACAGAAAAAAACCATATGTAATAACATTTAAATCACAAATGTATCAGACTGAAATAAAAAGAAGCATGTTTTTCATTTAAAAAAATTACTTTAAATATATTAAAAAGACTTCAGTTGAACACTATTAACCATTGAACTAGCTAGTTATTTTAGAGCAGTCTTTAAAAAAAAATTGCTCAAGGTACAATTTGGTCCCTTTCTCATTGGTTATTCTCTTTTTAAAATTCAATTCAGCCTGAATTTGGTCAAGTCAAAGTGTGTGAAGTGTGTGTGTGTGTGTGTGTGTAATTTTTTTGATCTTTAAACCTACCATCAAAATGTCACCAATGACTGGTTAATACTAAATGAGCAAATATAAATCTTTTCTCAGTTGCAGAATGTCTAGTCCTCTAAGCTACATGGGATAATTAAATTAAACACCTTCATTTGTTTTTTTTCTTCAAATCTTTTCTCAGAAATTCTTCTTTTCACTCTATCTATTAGGAGAGAAATAGAAGAAAAAGCTTTATATTACTATGATATAGTGATAGAAACAAAATGAAACCACTCATTTCTGGTTTTCTACAATAAGATGAAGTAATTAATTTTCCTCTATCTAAAAACACCTTTAACTCTTTCCTTTTCCAACTCAGATCTTAAATTTTGTTTTTAAGATGTATAATAAAATTATAGTTTAGCTATAAGAAACAAATACAGTTATTTTTAGGAGTGTCTTGAATAAATGGCTTCAATTCCAACCTGCTCTGGTTAGAAGTGGCAAATCCCTAAACAAAGGTGATTGAATAAAAATTTAAACTAGTTTCCCTACAGTATTTTCAGAAGTTTATAAATTCCTCAGCAATTGGTGATCTTCCTCTCTATATCTTCCCTTCAATTCGATAAATATTTTTGAGCCCCTGGTAAAAGGCCCTGTGTGTTAGGTATTAGTCAATGCCCTGAAGCAATGTATAATAAAAGTAATAATAGAGAAGCTTTGGAAGTCTTTTTGTTTTGTTTTTTTGTTTGCTCCAAGCACAAAGATCAACGTGATCCAAGCTTTTTAATCATCCCCCCTTCCCCCATCCGTATCACAGCAATATGTTTGAGGCCGGGGGATGGGAGGGAAATGACAATTTTTCCAAATGGTATCTGTGTAACTGGATCCATTGCAATGGAGGCATTCAATTGTAATTGCTCTGAAGGACTAATGCCCTCTGAGGAGGGATGCTGAAAAACTTGTAGGGTTGCAAGACTAATGAAAGGAAGTGGAGGACAGAATTGGTTGAAGGTGGAGATCAGCCTTGGTTGTGTTGGTAGCATGTCTTACTTGCCTATGAAGATGAACAGAGATGAAACTCATCTCTGCGCCTTCCAACTGGATAAACTCTTCTTGGATTCAGGTTGTGGGCCCCTTGAGGTGATTCCACAGGCTCTCCCAGGGAGCTGTGGCCTCAACTTTGAGTTCACTTACACCACTAATTTAGATCATTCAATGTATTGTCCCTATCTACCAGGAGTTCACATCTGTAAAGCAAGTTTTTATTCCTTATTATCCACGGTGGTTTTCTATGGAAAGTTAAGTCATTAAGCAACCTAAAGCCACAGTTAATTTGGGGCTGAATTGAAATTTGAAGCAATTTTGCCTCTATAAATTCAATGATCCTAACACAGCATCATCTGGGACATTCATCTGAGCCTTTTTTAGGCAAATACCAACATTCACTTGCTCAGCAAAATCACCCTTGAGCAAAAGACTGTGTAAAGACCAAAGAGGATTCTGTGTCCCTTGCTGAGAAGAAGAATACATGACTCCTGTCCTTATAGAACTCATTGTCTATTAAGGAATATAAGACATACATACTAACAAACAACTATTCTCCATAGTATAAGATGAAAGTATAATGACTATGTTACAAATGTTGTGTTATTACAAAAGATGAAGACCATTAGAATGTAAATGCCATCAGGGAAAGGCATATATCATATCTAAACTTTCTATTTCCCCCAGCACCCAGTATAGTGCCCTGTGTATAGTGGGTGCTTATACTTGGTGACTGAATGAAAATTTTCTCATCTTAGTGGTAGGGAAAGGAAAGATTTGATGAAATCAAAAATATCTGTACTGAGTCTTGAAGGAAGACTAGGAATTGGACAGGCATAGGAAAATGGCATTTTAAGTAAATGGAATAATGTTTATGAAAGCCCGGAGGCAAGACTTCCAGTGGTACTTTCAGAGTTGGAGCTATTGATAGGCCAGGTAAACACATGTATAACCCATTAGAATGTACAGTAGAGACAATTTTTAATATGACTTTTAATAAGTACATTCTTTTTTTTACACAAAAAGTCCATCCCTTGTAACATGTAGGTATTTCTTTTACAATAAAATTAATGTGCTACAATGAAGACTCATAACCTTCAGTGGAAACTCATACACATT
Source organism: Bettongia penicillata ogilbyi (assembly GCA_023548195.1). Classification (NCBI taxonomy): domain Eukaryota; kingdom Metazoa; phylum Chordata; class Mammalia; order Diprotodontia; family Potoroidae; genus Bettongia; species Bettongia penicillata. The sequence goes on along the minus strand of JAJHZJ010000171.1, from coordinate 1,229,432 downwards.
GGCTAAAGTTCTCAAACTCTCCCTTGTGGGAGTAGAAAGGCCCTGTGTCATGACTGTATTCACCATAATGCCTTTGGGTAATGTATGTATTTCATGGGATTGGAGTGAGGAACAAAAGTCCTCCATGTTTCATTCATATACACCAAAGCTTGATTTGGATGTAGGATAATTGGGGACAGAAGTTCTGACTGAAATAACTCATTGGATTTATTTTTCTCCCCTCTACCTATTGGCTGGCAAGTGAGCAAAAAGAGGTGAAATGGCAATTCTAGACTGGAGATTAGGGGTTTTCCTCCCCAAAAGCTTTTTGAAGTTTTTAGAGAATAATTTCCCTTTAAAGTGTCTCATGTACTAACTGCTGGATTAGGTGTTAGAGAGATCAAAGAATAAAAGAAACAATCCCTGTCTCTGAAGAGGTCGCAGTCTAATTAGGAAGACTAAATTTAAGACACAACAAGCTAATGAACAACACAATTTGTGAATTTTTTTGTGCCTGCATTAGACTGTCAAGATTATGGAGGTCAAGGTCTGTGTCTTAATTCACCTTTGTTCACCCAGAGGGCAACACAGAGCCTTATTTATAGTAGGTACTCAATAATCATTACATTGAATAGAACACTATACAATACAGATTCAGCTGTCCAATTATGCTACAAACTATTAATAGCAGGTTGGAGAAGGAACACATTGTTGTGGTGTGGAGTAATCATGGAAAATTTCTCATGGAAGAAGAGTGACAAGATAGACTTCAAAGCAGGGTTATGCTTGGAAACTGCAGAAACAAGGGTATTCTAAGCTAAGGGTAATCATAAACAACAACAGAAGAGTACCTTGTCTTAAGGCTGTATCCATCACCATTCTCGGGATAAGATAAAATAAAGTGAATAATAATATGCAATGAGAATAGGAATGGTCATGATGGTCTTGATAATGATACTATTAATAATTTGAAGTTATGAGGGATTTGTGATTGCATCAATGGAGATTCATCCTACAATGGTACAGATTTTAGTCCAACCGTGTTTTGTTTATCTTCTGAGATGCTTGTTCATGTTCTCTCATAGGAGCCCAAATGGGGTTTATGCAATGGGATGAGGGCCTCCCTTTTTCAATTAGCCTATAAGCATTTATTAATCACCTACCACATGCCAGTTGTGCTAAGAATACAAAGAAAATCAAAACAAACAGAATAGTCTCTTCCCTCAAGAGATTACAATCCAAATGAGGGCAACATTTACATGTATAGACGCATACAAAATGTAAAAACTGGTAGCAAGGTAACCTATAAGTGGAAGACACTAGTAGCAAGTGCTGGGCCAGGAAACTGTCTAGATTTCTCAACATTGCTAGGATACCAATGCAATGCGTGAGCTGTAATCCATCACCGAACACTTATTTATCTCCCATTATGTGCCAGATACAGTGCAAGACACTGGTAATACAAAGACCAAAATGAAATAGCCTGTGCCCTCTAGCAATTTGCCTTTTACAGTTTGCTTATCTTTTCTCTCTACCAGATGATCCATGGGACCAGGGGTGTGCCAGTAAATGTTTAACAACATACTTTCTGAGGGAAGGATAATATACACATGACACTCTTTTATATTGAATCTGCATTAATAATGTGTATCACATTCTAAACAACAAGCAATAAATCAAGCCCAGATTTTTAGCATATGCCAGTTTCTGATATGTAAATATTCTGGCTGAACATTTAACAATCAGCTTTTATGAGCTCACTTCGCCTCACCCCTGCATGCAAACTGTCATTCATGAAACAACACCTAAGTGATAATAATTGACATTGATCTAATGATTTTATATTTATCTCATACTTCATTTATCTCATTTGATTCTCATAAAAACCTTGAATGGTAAGTCATTATGGGTATTGTCCTCATTTTACAAAACCACACCATCCATGAGTTAAGGCAGAGAGACAGGAATTGATAAAACATGTTCAATTCATATTGCTCATACTGCAGAATAAAGGGAAATAACAATAACAAAAATGTTGCATAAAATTAAGAGGTCTAACAGCAATATGCAGAGACAGGGAAAGAGAGAAGAGAGAGACAGGGAAGAGAGAGAGAGAGAGAGAGAGAGAGAGAGAGAGAGAGAGAGAGAGAGAGAGAGAGAGAGAGAGAGAGAGAGAGATTAACGTAACATAACATAACATAAATTAACCTGGACATTTTCTTGTTTCCACTTGTATTTTCAGATGATCCTTGTCTTTGCACTGAGCATTGGGTCCCTTGTAATCTATTTCATCAACTCTGCAGAGTAAGTGTAACCAGATCAGGCTCAACTGAAATATTCCTATTTTCTGGCCGACCACTTGTCAGGGATGTTGTAGAGGGAATTCCTGCTCAGGTAGGGTTGGACCTCTCAGGTCCCTTCCAACTCTTGGATTCTATGACTCTGTGGTTTTACCAAAGACACAAGAATGAAAAAAAATTCATTTCATTCACTAGTCAGTCAGCCAGTCAATAAATATATAGTGAGCACTCAAAATTCATATTGGAATAAACACATACATAACCACAGTGAGGAGAGACTATAGTTGGTTAGTTGTCCATTCTCAAAGAGGAACAAAATGACATCCTTATGACAAAGTCAAGTTACATAGTGTCAGACTATGTCTGATCAGACCAATAAGAGCTTGGAATGCTCCACCACAGGCCAGGCAAAAATACTCCATGCGAATATTTGAAGTGGATTCTTTAAATTTTTGCATCTTGTGTTTCTTTTGAGCTACTTCAATTCTGCTTTGCTCATAGAGCACAGCACCTTCTCTGATGAGGGTGCACCATGCTGTTCTGTCCAGTGTCTCCCATGTTACACAATCAATTTCAAAGTTCTTAAGAGAGACCTTGAGAGTGTCCTCGTTTCACTTTTTCTGACCACCATATGAACACTTGCCCTGTGTGAGTTCTCCATAAAATAGTCTTTTCGGCAAGCATATATTTGGACAACCCATCATGGTTGCACTCGCTTCAGTAGAGTTTGAATGCTTGGCAGTTTAGTTAGAGAAAGGACCTCAGTGTCTGGTATCTTATTTTGCCAGGTGATCTTCAGAATCTTCCTAAGACAATTCAAATGGAAGTGATTCAGTTTCCTGGCATGGCGCTGGTATACTGTCCAGGTTTCACAGGCATACGGCAATAAGGTCAACACAGTGGCTCTGTAGACCATCAGTTTGGTAGTCAGTCTAACACCTCTTCTCTCTCACACTTTCCTTCGAAATCTCCCAAACACTGAGCTAGCTCTGACAATGTGGATGTCAACCTCATTATCAATGTGTACATCCCTGGAAAGTTTAATGCCAAGGTAAGTGAACTTATCCACAGTATTCAAAACTCCATTTGGTGTAACCAGTGGTTCCTCATTGGATGATGTAGTACTTACTGATGGAGCACCTGTGTTTTCTTGGTGCTAATTGTTAGGCCAAAATTAGCACAAGCAGTAGAGAATCAATCCATATTTTGTTGTATCTCAGCTTCAGAGGCTGCGCCGAGTGCACAATGTTCTGCATACAAAAATCCATGCACCAATACTCCCTCCCTGTTAGTCTTGGTTAACAGTATAGGGAATAGAAAGCTGTTCTTGAAATCAAGAAAGCCTTGCACTCAAATCCTGTTTCAGATGTTTACTAATTATGTATCTATATGTGAGGCATTTAACCTTTGTGGTCCTCAGTTTCTTCATCTGTAACACAAGGATAATACTACCCATAGTATCTTCTTCATAGGGTCATCGTGATGATTTCATCACAATGAAACAATGCTTACAAAAAGGTCAGAGATATTACTTTCATATATGATCCTTCTAAATGGAAGTAATTTTTTTGCACACCTAACAATCAGAGCTATCCAACAGATGACCTTGTAAGATAATGGGTTACTTGTCCCTGCAGATATTCAAACTGTAGTCTAAATAAACAATTTTCAGGGATGCTTTAGATGACTTTCTTATTTAGAGAAGTGTTGATAGATCCCTTCTAAGATCCCTTTTCAGTTCTGACGCTATAGGATTCCTTAATTCTTACATGTAAGATTTGACTGTGAGATGTTTGGAATCGCTAATGTTGGAAAGCATATCAGAAAGCATACAAGTGATTTTAGAATTCCATTTATAACCTACTTGTATTCCATTTTAATCCACTTTTATCTTAGACCTCACATGTAAGATTCCAAGCATAAACCTCAAGAAAGCACCAAACCCACAATCATAAAAAATGAATCTACTAATTAGTTTATAGACTAACCCTGGAGTCCACTAATTGACAAGAAGAATGTACTAGTTTATGTACCAAGCAAAAGCCTCAAACTACTTAGAATTTTGGAGAGCTTGTAGAAGAAAAGTTGGCCTTAGATTCATCAGTCAATTCAGGTGGAATCTCTCTGTGTCTGGGATACTCTTGGAGATTGAAGAAATCCTTTAGATTGTGTGAGATGATGAGGAAGAAATGGCAGGATACCTCTAGTCACATTTTCTCTCCATATAACTTATGATAGTATGGTCATGGAAGGGATGATGCCAAAAATGTCCCATCCTACTCGTCATAGAATAACAGAATCTCATACCTGAAGAGACTGCAGAAGTAATTTACCTGAATTCCTACCCAAATTATAAATCCAAAAAGAATTGATGAATCTAATCCAAATAAAAATTATTAAATGTCTGCTATTTCTGAGGCACTGTATTAGAGCCCAGAGGTTGAGAAATAGAATGAGAATGGATGGTCAATGGCCCCTGCTCTCATAGAAATTTTCACATATTCCAAGTTACAGCCAACATAGCCTACTTTCTATTCAGTGATGCTGGCAACCTCTCTCCTATATCATTTTGCATAGGATAATGTCCCCTTTGCTTTGAATATACTGCTGTCACTTGGAATCCTAGCTTCCTTCAAGACTCAATACATAGGAACCTTGGAGAGGAGGTATCATAAATGGTAGGATTCATGTTTTAAAAAGAGAATTTAGAGGGACATGGTGGAGTAGTTGTTTCCAGTGACACTCAGCAACCCAATAACCTCAGAAAAGAAATTGCATGACTGAAATAGAAACTGAAACCTCTACAGGCTAAAAACTTGGAGAAAGCTCATCCACACCAGCCTCCAACAAACAGGAGCTCAGAAGCAATAGGGGCAAGCAAATTCACAGGCCCTTTCAACTTGTGACAATGACTCAGGTTGAAACATTTCTTGCCTACAAAAATCCAATATTCAAAATTGATTAACATTTATTAAGGGCCTACTATGTGCCAGGCACTGTGCTAAGCTCTGGAGATATACAAATTAAAAAAAAGATAGTGCCTGCCTCTCTATAAGTAAGGAGCTTAGAATCTACGAGGGGAAGATAGTACACAAAAGGAAACTGAAAAGGGCCTGGAGAAAATGGAGGGTCATCCCAGAATACCAGCACCTGGATATGATGTTCTTGGAGCTAAAACCAAGCAGAGAAAGTTCTGGAAAACTGAGTGTTACCTGAAAAGTTCTGAGCCTTCTGTATATAACAAGTTTATTGCTCTTCCCTCCAGCCTTCCTTCAGAAGGGAGAAGGGACTGAGGGAGCTGAGATGGTATTGAATATCAAAGCTCAGTCAAGCTGCATGGTGATGACATTTCAGGTGATCAGCTTATCCTAGGGCAGAAATGTTGCTCCTGGAGTGGAAACCAAGAAGCTTTAATGGAAAATAGATGGACCATGATTCTGCAAAGCCAGCTGAAGGAAAGTGAAAATGATTGTAGAAGAGGAAAAGGTGATAATAGTGGCAGAGAGGGAAAGGGGCATTAAAGCATTAAGAAAAGGGAAACTGAAACCCAGACCTGAGTTCAAATCTGGCCTCAGACACTTACTAACTGTGTGACCCTGGAGAAGTTATTTAATCCTCATCTGTAAAATGAGTTGGGAAAGAAAATGGCAAACAATTCTAGTATCTTGCTAAGAAAACTCCAGATAGGGTCACAAAGAGTTGGACAGTACTGAATAACAGCAATTTCCCTAAGAAATAGAACCCACTCAATTTATAGATGAGGAATATGAGGTTCAGAGATGTGACTTGCTTGAGATCACACAAGCATTAAGTGGCAGAGATCAGATTTTAACCTAATTTCTTGGAATCCAACTCCTATATTCTTCAAGAATATCAAATCTGGTACATAAAATTATTAAACTGGAGGGAAACTTGGTAGAAGAAAAAGAGAATTTTCCAATATTAAATCAATATATAGCCTTGATAACAATATCAATAGGGATTATTGATTCTATATATCCCACAATAATGGGATTTAATTTTTAATAAGCTAAAAAGAATGTGAGAAAACTGTTTTTTTATTCTCTAAATAAAGGTGACAAATCATTGATTGATTAAATGCACAGATAACCTCCAGTTTAAAAAGTTCACAATTTCCAAAACAAATAATAAATTTCACAGGAGAAAAAAAACTTCAAATGTGAAAGCAAAGCAATTTGATTAATATAGTACAATTCATGGTCATGAAGAACCATAGGAGAAAATGTATGTTCCAAAAAACAAAGGAGTCAAGAGGCAATCCTGAAAAAATAAATCTTGCAAAACCAAAACTTGGGTGGGGGGAGAGAGAGAGACAGACAGAGACAGACAGAGACAGAGACAGAGAGAAATTTAATAAGAGCTGTTTCAGGCATCTCTGCAAAAGCAAAAATAAAAACACACAGATGAGCAGATTATTTGGCTTGGAAAAACTAAAAACAACACTGAAACATAAGAAATTAAAATGAACACACATACAAAAAAGACTGATTAAATTAATTCTATTATGTATAAATGTTATTGTTTTAATAATTGCAATTGGAGAACAATTTTCAGGGTAAAAGAAAAAAAAGTGGCATCATCCAGGCATAAAAGGAAGTAAGGGCTTAAAAAACAAGCACTTAAAAAATCTGAAGAAGTGGAGCCATCTACTAAATGTTCTCATCCACTATAAATGAATCAATATTATATGTGAGGTGATGTAATAGAGGTGGGAGGAGATGATAAATTTAGAAGTTGCACCAGTGATGAACGAAAAACAGAAAAGATTGGATGATGAGCTCCCAACAAATCCATGGGTAAACAGTGAACAGACCACATTTCATTTAGTCACTCAGTCATGTAGCAGAGAGGGAGTTATGGAAGACTAGGATACAAGTCATGGAATGGAAAACTGGGATGGGTAAAGGGTGACATAATAACATTCCTCAAAAAGTAGGTATATTTCTGTGATGATGAGTCTAGGCTAAACTTATAATAAATTTCCTCTGTGGGGAACTGACAGATTAAGATACTACGCTATCTGAGAAAGAGTTTTACCAATCTGGATAGCATTCTACCCCAGGAGAAGAAACATATGAGCTCCAAAGGACAGCAAGAAGCCAGAGTAGCAAGGTAGACTTAGAGGGAGAGATAGGATAATACATCCTCTGGAATTGAGACAACTGATATTAAGGGTAGGAGGTAAGATGGGATCCCCTTATTTGGAGCACATAATGACTCCCACTGCTCAGTGATGTTAAAATCTAAAATGGTAATAGTGTAGAGATGAGACAGAAGTGTAACATCACACCTAGTAATTTGAAAGTTTTATCCTTGATATGTGGTGTTCAGATCAGTTGCTAGAATGAGAACACAGAACAGAGACCATCAGAATAAAACATAACCGCCAAATTATTTGAAGTTATTGGTAAGTTTGGTCCAGGAGGAGCTGGCAGCTCTGTCTTATGTAAACTAGATACTGGTCACAGGGATCTTTGATAGGGTCTATGGATGCCAAGACATTGCTATAGGAAAATTTTGGAGGAAAGAGACAGAAAAGAATATTTTTTAAAAAACATACTGTTCAGAATAGAGGCAGAGACAAGATGGCAGAGTAAAGGCAGGAACTTGCCTGAGCTCTCCCCCAAACTTCTACAAATACCTTTAAAAAATGATGCTAAACAAATTCTAGCAGAACCCACAAAAATATGGAGTGAAACAAATTTCCAGCCAAAGGCAACTTGGAAGACTGGCAGGAAAGGTCTGCTGCCTCAGGGTAAGAGAGGATCAGGCTGTGCCAATGCAGATTGGGCCCCAGCAACTCTGAAGTAGGCCTCAGGGCCAACTGAATCACTAGCAGTAGTGGTTTCCAAATCTCTCATCCTGCAGATGCCAAAGACAACGTAGAAGGTCAGTAGGAAGGGTCTGTTGTACCCGGGTGAGAAGGGAGTACAGTCCAGCACAAGCCATGCCAGCACAGCCCCAGAAAACCATGAGTAAGCCTTGGAAGTGAATGAATTGGCAGCAGGAGTGGCAGCTCCTGAAGCTCTCAGCCCACAGAAAGTAAAGGGGTTCGAACAACTGATCAGATTACAGGGGTCTTTTTGCTAGCACTGAGGCAGGACTCTTGCTTTGTGCACAATCAGATCTGGATCACAGTCCAGGGTGGTGGTCCCAGGGCAATGAAGTAATAAGGGAAAGAATAGAAGATAAAGTGAAACATCTTATAAGAAAAACAACAAATCTGGAGAACAGATCAAGAACAGAAAACATAAAAATAATTGGACTAAGTGAAAGACAAAATCAAAAAAAGAATCTTGATAACAATAATACAAGAAAAAATTAAAGAAAATTGTCCTGAACCATTAGGACAAGGAGGGAAAATAAAAATAGAAAAAACATCCATGGATCACAAATTAAAAGAGATCCTATGAGGAAAACTCATAGGAATATTGTAGTCAAATTACAAAATCCTTACCTCATGGATAAAATATTAAAAGCAACAAAAATAAAACAATTTAAATATTATGGTGCCACAATTAGAATCACAAGACTTAGCAGTGGAGACATTAAAGGACTGCAGGTCTTAGATCATAGCACATTGAAGAAAATAATGAAAAAGTGTCAACAGCTTGGTAAAGGAAACACACATACACACACACACACACACACACACACACACACACACACATAGATACAAAAGAAAACAATACCTTAAAAAACAGACTCAGGCCAAATGGTAAAAGAGGTCCAAAAAGTCAGAGGAAAAGAATGCCTTAAAAGCACAACTGGACAAATGGAAAAGGAGGTCCAAAAGCTCACTGAAGAAAATGATTCTTTAAAAATCAGAAAGGAGAAAATGGAAGCAAATGACTTTATGAGAAATCAAGATACAATAAAACAAAACCAAAAGAATAAAAAAATGTAGGAAATGTGAAATGTCTCACTAGAAAAACAACTAAACTGGAAAATAGACCCAAGTTAGATATAGTTTTGTACATGTGGGTCCTTTTCTTCATTTTTATGATCTCTTTGTGATATACATCTAATGGTGTTATTACTGGATCAAAGTTTATGTACAGCTTTATAGGCCTTTGGGCATAGTTCCAAAGTGTTCTCCAGACTGGCTGAATCAGTTCACAACTTCATCAACAATGCATTAGTGTTTCAATTTTCCTACACCTTCTCCAATATTTATCATTTTCCTCTTTTGTCATATTAGCCAATCTGATAGGTATGTGGTAGCATCTCAGAGATGTTTTAACTTGTATCAGAAGTGATTTAGAGCATTTTTTGTATTACTATAGTCAGCTTTAATTTCTTCATCTGAAAAAATTTTTTCATATCTTTGACTATTTATCATTGTGGAATAACTTGTATTCTTATATATTTGACTCAGTTCTCTCTATATTTTAGAAATGAGGCCATTGTCAGAGACAATGACTATAAAAAATTGCTTCCCAGTGTTCTCCTTCTCTTCTAATCTTTATTGCATTGGCTTTGTGCAGAAACTTTTTAATCTAATGTAATCAGTATTATCCCTTTTTGCAATTCATAATATTTTGTGTCTCTTGTTATTCATAAATCCTTCCCTTCTCCATAGATGTGACAGGTAAACTATTCCTTATTCTCCTAATTTGCCTATAGTATCACCCTTCATGTCTAAATCATGAGCCCATTTTGACCTCTTCATATACAGTGTAAGATGTTGGTCTATGCCTAGTTTCTGCCATACTATTTTCCAGTTTTCTGAATAGTTTTTGTTAAATGAGTTCTTATCCCAGAAGGCTTTGGGTTTATCAAAGAGTAGATTACTATAGTCATTGACAGCTGTGTCTTGTGTTTTGTACCTAACCTATTCCACTAATCCACCTCTCTATTTCTTAGGTAATACCAAGTAGTTTTGATGATTGCTGCTTTATAAAGCAGTTTTAGATCTGCTATGGCTAGGCCATGTTCCCTTGCATTTCTTTTCATTAAGTTCCTTGATATTCTGGAGCTTTTGTTCTTCAAGATGAATTTTGTTATCATTTTTCTAACTACATATAGTAATTTTTGCTAGTTTGATTTATGTCATTTAATAAGTAAATTAATTTAGGTGGAACTGTCATTTTATTACATTAGTTTGGCCCACTCATGAGTAAATAATATTTTTCCAATTATTTAGGTCTGATTTATTTGTATGAAAAGTATTTTGCAATTGTGTTCATATTATTCCTTGATTTGTTTTGGAAAGTGGACTCTCAAATATTTTATATTGTCTACAGTTACTATAAATAAATTTCTCTTGATTCCTTGCTGCCATATTTTCTTAGTAAAATATAGAAATACCAATGATTTGTGTGGGTTTATTTTATATCCTGCAACTTTGCTAAATTTAGTAATTCTCTAGTATTCTATAATCTAGCATCATATCATCTGTAAAGAGTGCTAGCTTTGTTTCTTCTTTGCCTATTTTAATTTCTTCAGTTTCCTTTTCTTCTCTTACTGCTAAAACCAACATTTCAAGAAAATATTCAAAAACAGTAGTGATAATGGACATCCTTGTTTCACTCCTGATCTTACTGGAGATGTTTCTACCTCATCTCCATTACATGTAATGCTTGCTGATGCCTTTTAGATAGATGATACTTATCTTTTTTTTTTTTGGTTTTTGTTTTTTTGAAATCATCTGAATTCTTATTTATTAGTAATAAAGATGAAGAAAACATAACAAAAAGTAACTCCTTTTATGATGGCAGAAACTACCAAATTTTTTGGAATAGTTTACCTAGGGGATACAAAAGACCTACACACGCACACACACACACATTACATGTGTATTTTAAATACATGTATATATGCACATATTGTACACATGTTATATATGTACTACTACATATGTGATTGTGGGCAAGTCATTTAACATTGTTTGCCTCGTTTTGCTCATCTGTAAAATGAACTGGAGAAGGAAAGGGCAAAACACTTCGGGATCTTCACTAAGAAAACTCCATGGAAACTATGATCCATGATGTCACCAAAAAAAAATCTGACACAAGTTAACAGTCTTCATTTTTTGGACTCTTTGTTAATTTTTATTTTTAAAAAATATTTTTTCCATTACATGTAGATTAAAAAAAAATTTAGATTTCCAAATTCTCTCCCTCACTTTCACTCCATTCCCTAAGACAGCAAGCAATTTTATATAGGGTATATATATTTAGTCATCAAAAACATATTTCCATACTAATCATGCTATGCATGTAACACCAAAAAATGGAAAAAAAAATTTTAAATTGTATGTGTTTAGCTGCATTCTGACATTGTCAATTCTTTCTCAGGAGGTAGATAGTATTTTTCAAGAAAAATCCTTCAGAATTGTTTTGGATCTTTGTGTAGTTGAGAATAATCACAGTGAAGATTATCCTTACAATATTACTGTGTACGGTGTTTTCATATTTCTCCTCACTTCCCCTTGCATCAGTACATATAAGTCTTTTCAGATAGCATTCCATCATAATTCACTGATAGTTTTCTTTGAGACTGTCTATATTGAATACTTCTCTGTTTTCTCTTTGTAGTTGTTCTTGTACTTAATGTAATACACTTCTTTTGCTTTAATATTATGCAGGGTGACTGGGCTTAAACACAATCTTTCACATAGACATTTTCCTCTAACATCCAAGATTCACTTTTTAAAAGAATATAACAAAAATTGATAGAGAAAACTTAAGCATAACCTTGAATGCTAATGAGCTGAACTCTAGAAATTTTAAAAGAGATTAGGAATCAGAACTCTGTAAATTTATCACATATGAGGACAAATTTAAAACAGAAACAAATACATACATATACTTTAGAGAATGCAGCAAAACAAGACGTTAACTAATAAGTAAAAATAGTTAATAACAAAAATTATAAACATGGAAACTTAAAATAGGTAATATCTGTATTATATACATATACACATGGAATAACATCTAAATGTTTCAAAGAAAATTTAATTCAAATGAAAACAGAAAAGGTCTTAACAGTATAACAACAGGGGCAATTAAGTGACCCAGTGGATATAGCACTGACCCTGGAGTCATTGGGATCTAAGTTCAAATCCAGCCTCAGACACTTATTAGCTGTGTGACCCTATGCAAGTCACTTAACCCCAATTGTCTCCAGGGGAAAAACAAAAACAAACAATTGTAGATGATTTTAATTTTCCTCTTTCTTGATCTCAATAAATATTCAGAGATACAGAGGAAGTTTTGAATTTGAAATGATTGCCTAGAAAAATACATTTGATAGGCCCATGAATAACAAAGAGTACACTTCTTTTTTTTTAGCATCACCCAATATATTTATCAAAATGGATAACATATTGTTTTTAAAAAGGCACTAATAAAGAAAAGCAGAAATGTTTAATGCATAATGTATTGATTGCTAAAGCAAAATAATAATAAATACAGCAAATACAAAAAATATGGATGTATAGAAATTCTAAATAGTGATATCCTGAATAATATACAGTCAAATTATTTCTAAGAAGAATATTGACAACATGTGGTGAATACTGTAGAGGTCAGATAAAATGATAAATGCTTCTGATATTTCATATTAAAATACATAGAATAAATTGAATATGTTTAGTTTTTACAAAAGAAGCATTGGGAGTAGGGGAGAATAAAAATAGTATTTAAAGAACTAACAGGTACTATATTTATTAGATATTATTTGTTTATACTATTTTTATGAAGAAAAGCAGTTTGTTATGTGAAGACAATACAAAGACAGGAGTACTGAAGGCTGGAAAAGGTAATTTTCAATAAAAAAACTGAGTTTTCCATTAAAGGTTATATCAAAGCTATTGGCAGATGTCCAGGTGTGTCTGTCTATAATAACTTGTCATATTCATTAAACTGTAAAATACCTACCCAAAATCATATTTTAAGAATCTTTGTTTAAAGTCCATTGCTCTAGAAGTTGTGCCCACATTAAGAGAATTATGAACCCTGACCAATATATTAACATACTTAGAAGTACAATTGTTCCATAATTACCAAAATTGACAAAAGGAGGTAGACCACTTTAACATGATCTTTCACCATGACATACATGCATCAGGAAAAGTTAAGAAATTCATCCAAGAGATGGAGATAACATATTCATTGAACTGGTAAATTAAAATGACCAATTTTGAATCCCATTGAAAAACTTTGGGCTAAAATCAAAATAACACTTGGAAAAATGAACTGTTCATCGAAAGCATACTTAGTATTCTGGCTGACAGTACCATAGTTTCATGATAAAGAAATAAATCAACATGTGTCAGAATCTCAGGAACACAGTTCTAAATGATAACATGTAAATGCAATGGGAGAACATATCGCATACTAAAATATTTTTTCACGATATAAAAAAGTTGCAAGATTCAGTGCATAATTAAACAAATTTATTTATATTTCTTTGTTCTACATAATGTGTACACTTCTATATAAGGTAGCAGCTAGGAGCTATAATTCTACCCAGCAAAGTGGTAAGTAGGAGATACCTTGGGAAAAAAATTTTTTTTTCCCCAGTCTGAAAATATTTATTACTATTTGGGTCAAGCACTGTTTTTCTTCAACTCACCAAAAACATTTTGTTTGAAACCAAAAGCTAGTATTATTTCCAATGAGAAATCACTATAACCTTTCACAATAAGATCAGAGATGATTCAAGAAAATCTACTACATTGACTATTATTTGATACAATATTGGTAATGTTAGCTATATCAGTGAGAATAAGAAACAAAGGGAATATAGGTCTTGGCAAAGAGGAAGTAAAACATCTCTTTTTGCAAGTAATACACTAGCTTACAAAGAAAAACCTCAGAGAATTCTTAAAAACTAATCAAGGCAATTAATAGTTTCATCAAAGCAATAGCATAAAAAATCCACAAAAGCATTGATAATATTACACAGTTTCAAGAAAACATAAAAAAAACTAGTAAAATAAAATATGAAATACATGACATATGAAGCAGCTGAGATTTATCCTACCAAACCATATAGAAAGGAATTATATAACTCTAATTATGAAATAGTGGTTATAGAAAAAAGATGACCTAAATAATTGGAACTGGAGAAGGAAATGGCAAACTATTCCAGTATCTCAACCAAGAAAACTGCAAATAGGGTAACAAAGACTCCAACATGACTGAAAAATGATTTAAAAAAGCACTAATCAGAAATAATTGGAATTATTTCTGTGCCTTTGCCATGCCCAAAATATTAAAAACTTGATGCTAGCTAATTAACTTATGGGTATAAAAATTTATATTATAGAATGAAACAGCAAGACTTTCAAGAGAAATCATAAAAAAGTAAAATTAGAAGTGAGCACTATTGAATCCCAAATTATTTTCATAAAGCAATTATCAAAATTATCTGATGATTAAAATCTAATGATTAAAAAGGGAGACGTATACCATTAGAATATAGGACTAAGTAAATCCAACAAGGAAACATATAAAGAAGGTCAGTATCCAAAAAAGCCCAAAACATAAACTATCAGAAAGATATTTGACAAGAACTACAGGGAAAAATTCAAAACAGTTTCAAGCTGATTTAAGTCATCAAATATTTAATAAGATCTTACTGTGTATCAGCCACAATGTTAAATACAAAGAATAAAAAACAAGCAGAAAGGACCTTAAATTCTAATAGAGTAGGACAGCACATAAAGGGAGCTTGAAAAGGGGAAAGGGAAAATGAATCTCCCTCACTCCCAGGCAGAGTAAAGAAAGTCCTGTGGAGGTATCAGGCTGGGGAACAATAAAGATTTAATTGACCAGGGCCTCCTTCTTAAATTGGAGATTGTGGGATGAACTAGACAACCAGAGGGAAAGGATAAGGGGGAAGAGGATGCTTCTAAAGTGAGAACTGATCCAGGTGTGGAGTGAATTTTAGACTGAAAAGGTTTCTATGGCATGGTAGACAGAAAATAGGTTTAGACAAGTAACTCATACCACATAGCACAATTAATTTCAAATAGATGAATGAGCTAAATATAAGAGTATTAATAATTCAAGGGGAAGAGAAAAAGCCATATGTTTGAAACTCTGGCAAAATAGACAGTTTTTATTGTATGATATTTTCAAACTTTAGCACAGGAAAAATAAATATAGCTAGAAGAATAAAAAGTATTTATGAGAAAAACTTTATTTCAAACATAGCTGGGGAAATTCTGATTTGAAAAATGCATGAATATTTCACAAATCTTTAGGGGTAAGAACCATTCCCCCAGGAGGCTATGATCAAAGCATATGAACCAATGATTTTACGCAGAAGAAATAGAAAATGTTAACAATTATATGAAGAAATTCTCCAAATATTACTAATATAACAGAAGCAGCTAGATGGTATAGTAGAAACAATGACAGTCCTAGAGTCAGAAAGAGCTGAGTTCAAATCCACCCTCAGATACTAGCTATGTGACTCTGGGCGAGTAACTTCACACTGTTTGCCTCAGTTTCCTCATCTGTAAAATGAGCTGAAAAAAGAAATGTCAAACCACTCCAGTATCTTTGCCAAGAAAACCACAAATAGGATCATGAAGAGGTGGACATGACTGAACAGTAACACCCAAAAAAGGGGGTGGGGGAACTTTGCTTTCCAGATCACCTAAGAGGGTGACACTGCTTCCTGGAGAAGACATTCCGAATTTCCCTACCACATGAATGGCAGTAACCTTTTTTCATGGGCTATGTCTTTAAAATAACCAGTATGATGCAATCTCTGTCTCTGTCTCTCTGTCTCTGTCTCTGTCTCTCTCTGTCTCTCTGTCTCTGTCTCTGTCTCTCTGTCTCTGTCTCTGTCTGTGTCTCTCTCTTCCTGCAACATCCAGAAAGGGTGAAGATGCTTTTGACCCATAACACAGGGACCATGAATTGAGTTTGTGATGGGGGAAGGGTTGCCTTCCTCCCTTCCCCCTTTTTACCCTGTTGCCCTGAGAAAAGGGGTTCAGGGTTTTGTTTTTCTCTTTGTTTTCAATTATGGGAGCAAGAACTGGAGTCTCTACTAGACCCAGGGATTCAAAATATGGTAAACTTGGAGACGATTTTAGGCCAAACATGTAGTCAGTCAGCTCAGTGAAGCCCTGAGAAGCCAAGATGCCTGGGACTTAACCCCAAAGATGACTTTGGACTTAGAATTTTGTGGAACTAGGTTATACAGGATCTAAATTGTAAGCCTCATTCCTTTTTCCTCTCCAGAGTATCAAGTAGTGAAGGGAGGAATTACTTTCCCAAGCAATGGGGAAGATGTATGTTTATTATTACTATATTACTGAAGCAAATACTCCTTTATGAAAACTAATACAACTCTTAAGTAAATAAATGGAATTAGGGTGCAGGGAACACCTGGTAATTGGGAGAACACCATTGGTGGTGCCTGGAGTCAATGACAGAGAGACTAGTTACCCCCTCCCAAATTCCTTTATGGGTATTGGAGAACCCAGCAGGATGGGTGAAATATACCTTATGTTACCTTCAAGCAGTAAAGGTGAGGGTAGTCACTATTACACTAATAACAGAAAAGAAAATTAAAGCAAATCAGAGGTATTTCCAATTCACAAAAATATTAAAATTTATAAAAGATGGGTAGGGGAGTGAAGAATTATTAGAAAACAAGCACACTAATCCACTTCTGGCAAAAATTAATTGGTCCAACTGTGACACAAAACAATTTGGAGTCATAGGAGAAAAAGCAATAAATGATTTATACTCTGTTTCAGTGATCTTCTATTACTTCCAAAGGTGGTCAAAATGGAGGGCTAAAATGAAGAGTGCCTGTGTACTAAAATATTAACATGTGAATGAGTACAACATTGGAATCAAATTACATGTTCAACATTTCTGGAAAAGACAATTAAGTTGTGGTATATGAAATGAAACAGAGAATGTTTCAGAGAAACGTAGGCAAAGGTGGTCTGGTTCAGATAAACTCGTACTAAATCTGAAATCAGAGGACTTGGGTCCTAACACCATCAGCAAGTTGATGTTTCTTCACAAGGAAAATTAAGAGGTTGTAGTAAATGAATTCTCAGAACTCTTTCAGTTCTAAATCTATAATACTATGCTCCTAAGATCTGAATGAACTGACACAAGACAAAGATAAAAACTGAAAGAACAAATTTTTTATGACTACATAACAAAAATGAAGACAACACTAAAATCCAACAATTCTGATCAATCATTTTTGAAGCATTTTATCAAATTTTAATATTTTCCAGGAACTGTGCTAGATCCTAGATACAAAGAAAAAGGTCAAATAGTCCCTACTCTAAAGGAACTGAAATTATCTAGAGAAGCCACTATACATATGTATAATTATCCACAAAATATTTTGTGATTGGATATGGGATTTCATCAGCGTGGGGAGTAGCTGGTGAAGAATAATTCCTATAATGTCAGACTCTTTTGGTGTACTGGTTAGTTTGCTGAATATTTTGTTTTTTAAAGAGTTTTGTGATACATTCTATACAGTAGCAGCAACATTGTGTAATGATCAACTGTGAATGACTTAGCTCTTCTTAGTAAATACAGTGATCCAAGATAACTCCAAAGGACTCATGATGAAAAATGCTAGCCTCATCCAGAGAAAGAACTGATGGACTCTGAATGCAGATCAAGCATATTTTCACTTTCTTCATTTTTTTCATGGTTCTTTTTCTTTCTGTCTGTTTCCTCTTTCACAACATGACTAATATACAGATATATATTACATGACTGTATCTATATAACATATCAAATTGCTTACTGTCTTAAGGAAGGGCATGAAGAAGGAAGGAAAAAATACTACTTAAAAAGAAAAAAAGGGAAACACAATAAAATAATTTTTGTTAAAGGATGAGCAGGGACATATTTGGAAATAGAGGTGAAAAAAAGGCATTAATACTTTTTTTTTTTTTTAAAGAGGAGATAATATCCTTAGGTAGACTGGAGAAAAGGAAATAAGGAATACCATTCATTACTTTTGATAAAATGGAGGAGTTGGCAACTGTTTAGATATGAAAGGGTGAGGGGTTCAGTGGGGGAGAGTAAAGAATGGAGAATGGCTACAGAATTGTTTCCCTGACTTAAAGACAATTCACATGAACGTCAGGACTTCACCCTTGTGATGGCTTTGGGCCTCCTTGAAAACAAAGGATGAACAATCACAGCAACAGACCTAGGGGACTGAAAAAATAGGGATACTATCAAAAAGAAAGTTATGAAGAGGGAAAAGTTTAGAGGTAAGGGCAAAGATTAGAACTCCTGTTTTGTACATTTTAAATTCCAATGAAATATCCTCTTGAAATTGTCCAGAGAGTCAGTGACGTGGTACTAGAGCTCAGAGACTAGGACGAAATGTAGATCTAGGAGTCATCAAATTAAGGATGACAATTAGACAGTGCTGATTCCAAAGTAATAAAACTAAAATTCAAATCTTTTGAGATATATATATATATATATATATATATATACTAAGTCAAAAATCACTATATCAGATGATTTTGCTTAACTTCCCCCCCCCCCACCTCCGCCATGGGGGTTCAGTGACTGGAGTGTTGGTTATCAAGAAGTGCTAGATATGACAAATCAAAATGCATCAAAAATGGACAAAAATAAAAAAAATGAGGGGAAGGAAAGTTTGTACTAGGTTATCTCAAAGGTTACTTCTAATTCAGATACACTATGAATCTAAGTCTACCCTGGGTATCTCAAAGTAGATATTAGACACATCTTCACTGCCAGGATAGAAAACCAAGTTCATTAACTATATTACTCAGCCATGTGGACCTATATTACTCAAACCATGTGGAGGTTTTGGTTTCTTTTCTTAATTTATGCCATATTTATTGGAAAGTCTTTGGTACCTATCAGTAGGATATTTTTTTAGAAGAAAGCACTTTGAAAAAGTAAACATCCCCTCTTTCAACCTTAGCATATTTTGATAACAGCAAAAACCTAAGAATACCTTATTATATTGAAGGTTGCCAGTTTTATGAGCCCTCAAAATATCCATTATTCTACCTAAATAATAGCATCACAGATTCTGTGATTCGGAAAGTTTTCTGAGGTCATAGATGGCGACCCCTAACTAAGAAGGAAACTCTTTTATAATATTCTGAGAAGTGGTGATATAACCTCTGCTCAAAGAGTCCTAGTATTTGAGAATTCACTGTTTTAAGGACAATTCATTCCAACTGATTGTAGTTTGAAGCTTTTAGTTATATTGAACTAAAATCTTATTGCCATCCCAACCGTAGTTCCTAGGTCTGCCTTCTAGAGTCAAGATGAAGAAAGCCTAAGATATTTTCTAAACTATAAACTTTCAAATATTTTGAGAAAGTTAAAATAATTATGGGTATCTAGGTGGCAAAATAGAGCACGAGGCCTCAAGTCAGGAAGAATCATCTTCTTAAGTTCAAGTCCAGTCTCAGACTCTTAATAGCTATATGAGTTGTTACACTTAAGCATTACACTTAACTTTGCCTCAGTTTCCTCATCTGTAAAGTGAAATGCAGAAGGAAATGGCAAAACCACTCCAGTGTCTTTGCCAAGAAAACCCCAAATGAGGTCATGAAGAGTTGGACATGACTAAAAAATGGCTGAACAGCAACAAAAAATATTCCCTCCAAGTATTCTCTTTTCCAGGCTAAGCATCCTTCCTCTTTTCAAATGATTGTGGAGTGGAATGATTTCCAGTCACCTCATCATCCGGGTTGTATCCACTAGATGTATTCTATCTTGTTAGTGAACAAATGTGCTAATGATAAAATAAGAAGTGGAGATAAATAATCTAATTTATTCTTCTATTTCTAGAATGAGCTAGTATGTCTGTGAGAATCAACCCAATAATTATTAAGGGTGCCAGGCACTGTGCTAAGTGTTGGGGATGCAAACAGAGGCAAAAGATAGTCTCTGCTCCAAAGATTTTACAGTCTAATGAAGAAAAGAGTAGTCAGTTATTCAAGTTGTGTATACAACCAAACCAAAAAACAAAAATCAATTTATTGTCATATCTTAGTGGTAATTACATATACACATATATTATCCTCTCACATAATATGTACACACACAGACATATATATATATATACATAGATGTATGAATATATATGTATTACATATGTGATATACAGAGAGAGAGATATAGATATATTACAGGTATATCTGTAGTAATTTTACATTTATCAAAGATTTTGCTTTCCAAAAATTCTATGACATATGTAGTATGAAGATTTTACTTGCATATTCTTTAATAGGAAACTGAAATGTCAAGAGCTTTAGAATTTGACCAAATGCATATAGCTGGCAGATGGCAAAAATGAGACTTCACCTTTCTCTTTTAATTCTCCATCTAACCATGCATTGATGTAGCTATACATAGATTTTAAAAAAAATAACCAGATAATTGACACATCATCAGATTCAGTGTGAAGAAATAGTATGTATAGCGTTTCACAATCTTGTCTGAGTGCACCATGTTCTTATTTCTCCCCTAGTCCTGTTGGAAGCTGTTCAGGAAAAGAGGATCTGACTCTCCCTGTTGACTTGGCCTTCAATGCTTTCTTGGCCTTTTATTTTGGATTACGGGTAAGTAACTATGATGGCAGGAAGAATCTTATTGTGACAGAGGTTTCAATACAAGAAGTATGAAATAAGTCAGTTTTGTAAATATACATATGTATGTATGTATAGAAACATACGCATATGTATGTATGTATAAAACATGCATACATGCATATATATTTAAATATTTGAAATATAGTATTTCCCAGAGTATGTTTCATTCTCAAGGAAGAAGACCTATGCAACCCCAAATCTAGCAAACTTAAAAAAAAAATTGCTGATGTAGACTTCCTTTTCAAATAGCATATATGTATTTACTTCTTCAGAAAATGAGAACTAAAAATGCTACCTTGTTTATCTTGAAGTTGTTATGAAGATCCAGCTTAGTAATTACTTAAGTGACTTTGAGTAAGTCATTTAACTTCTCTAGGCCTCAGTTTCTTCATCTGTAAAAATAACAAGGTTGATTCCAGTGATATTTAAGGTCTCTTCTAGGTCTCAAACCATGTCCTTCTGAACATGTGAAAATGACTTGTCAATTCTAAAATTCTGTACAGTTTGGAGGGATTATTACTATAATTTTATACTTTGTCCCATTGTCTTAGTTAATTGTTGGTTTCCCAAATATATTATTAAGTACTAATGATAAAACTCATATTTCCAGAGAACTTTCCTGAGAATAACCACATGAGAGATATAGTTAAAATAGTATTATGCTCATTTTATAGATTAGGAAACTAAGGATTAGAGAGTTCAGGGGGCTTACCAGAGAGGCTACATTTTATCAGTGTAGAGCAGTTGTTCAAAACCAGTTCTTCTGACCTTCAGTACTATATTGTTCCCACTTCACTAATCACTTATCATCATAGTGTATAACTATGATTTATATATATATATATTATGTTGAATATATATCAATATATATTATCAATATGTATGTGTGTGTGTGTGTATACAGGCATATATATGTATATACATATACATACATATATACATACATACATATATACATATATATACAAATACATATACATATACATATACATATACATATATATATATATACACACACACACATTATCTGTGAAGTAAGAGATTTGGACCAGATGACTTCTAATGGCCCCTTCCATCTCTAAATATATGACCCTCTGATCCTAAACATATTCACAAAAAATAATCATCTCACCTTGGATATTTCACTAACTCCACTGGCAAAATATTATTTCAGTAAAAGGTATTTGGTATGGTTGCTGCTATTGCCATGGATTTTCTTTTGTTCTGTTTTTTTTGAAGTGGACATGATAATCTTTATAATGCCCAATAGAAAATATAAAACCAATGTAAATAATTCATAATATTCCATAGACCATGTACAAAAAGTACATATATGATGCAGAATTTTTAAAATTTTATTTCTTTGTTTATAGTTTTCAACAAAGATTTTGAGTTTTTAATTTTTTCCCCCTTCCTCTGCTACTCCCTCCCCAAGATGACATGCAATTTGATATTGGCTATACATGGTGCTTTTTATTGTCCTTTGTTCTCAAAGAGGACCAAAACGACATCACTATGCTTGAGTCAAGTTCTGGCATGTCCAGCTGTGACTGACTAGACCAATATGAGATCAGAATGTTCTACTACAGGTCAGGCACAAATAGTCCATGTGAACATTCAGAATAGATTCTCTAAATCATATTAAACCTATTTCCACATTAGTCATGTTGTAAAAAAAAAAAAAAAAGAATTAGAACCAAAAGGGAAAACCATGAGAAAGAAAGAAAGAGAGAGAGAGAGAGAGAGAGAGAGAGAGAGAGAGAGAGAGAGAGAGAGAGAGAGAGAGAGAGGAAGGAAGGAAGGAAGGAAGGAAGGAAGGAAGGAAGGAAGGAAGGAAGGAAGGAAGGAAGGAAGGAAGGAAGGAAAGAGAAAGAAAGAAAGGAAGGAAGAGAAAGAAAGAAAGAAAGAAAGAAAGAAAGAAAAGAAAGAAAGAAAGAAAAGAAAGAAAGAAAGAAAGAAAGAAAGAAAGAAAGAAAGAAAGAAAGAAAGAAAGAAAGAAAGAAAGAAAGAAAGAAAGAAAGAAAGAAAAGAGTACGCTTTCATCTGCATTCAGACCCCATAGTTCTTTCTCTGTATGTGAATAGCATTTTCTATTATGAGTCTTTTGGAATTGCCTTTGACTCTTGTACTGTTGAAAAGAGTTAAGTCTATGAAAGTTGGTTACTGTACAATATTGCTGTTACTGTATACAATGTTCTCCTGGTTCTGCTCAGTTCACTCAGCATCAGTTCATGTTAGTCTTGCTAGGTTTTTTTCTGAAATCCACCTACTCATCATTTCTCATGGAATAATAGTATTCCATTGCATTTATATACCACAATGTATTCAGCCATTTCCCAATTGATGGGCATCCCATCAATTTTAAATTCTTTGGCACCACACAAAAGAACTGCTATAAGTAGTTTTGTATATGTGAATCTTTTTCCTGTTTTTATGATTGCTTTGGCATATATACCTAGACATGGTATTTCTGGGTCAAAGGTTATGCACAATTTTATAGCCCTTTGGAAATAGTTCCAAATTGCTCTCCAGAATGGTTGAATTGGTTCACAATTTCACCAAGAATACAGTAAGTTCCCAATTTCCCCACTTCTCCAACATTTATCATTCTCCTGTTTTGTCATGTTAGTCAATCTGATGGATGTGATGTGGTAACTCAGAATTATTTTAGTTTACATTTCTCTAATTAATAGTAATTTAGAGCATCTTTATATGACTATAGATAGGTTTAATTTCTTCCTATGAATACTGTCTATTCATATCTTTTAACCTTTTAACAATTGGGGAAGGACTTGTATTCTTATAAGTTTGACTCAGTTCTCTACATATTTTAGAAATGAGACCTTTGACAGAGAAAATGACTGTAAAAATTGTTTCCCAGCATTCTCCTTCCCTTCTAATAGTGATTGAGTTGGCTTTGTTTGTGCAAAAAAAATTTAATCTACTATCAAAATTATCTATTTTGCATTTCATCATATTCTCTATATCTTCTTTGGTCATAAATTTTTCCCTTCTCCAAAGATCTGACAGGTAAAATATCCCTTGTTCTCTTAATTTGCTTAGAGTATCACCCTTTAGGTGTAAATCATGTACCCATTTTGGTATATGATATAAGATGTTGATCTATGCCTAATTTCTGCCATACTATTTTCCAGTTTCCTAAGCAGTTTTTGTTGAATAGTGAGTTCTTATTCCAGAAGCTGGATTCTTCAGGTTTATCAAACAGTAGATTACTATAATCATTGACTACTGTGTCTTGTGTACCTAATCTATTCCATTGATCCACCAATCTTTTCCTCAGCCAGTATGAAGTACTTTTGATGATTGTTGCTTTATAATACAGTTTTATATCTTCTATGGCTAGGCCATCTTCCTTTGCATTTCTTTTCATTAACTCCCTTGATATTCTGGAGTTTTTTTTCTTCCAGATGAATTTTGTTATTATTTTTCTAACTACATAAAGCAATTTTTGGTAGTTTGATTTATGTCATTTAATAAGTAAATTAATTTAGGTAAAATTGTCATTTTTATTATATTACCTTGACCCACCCATGAGTAATTAATATTTTTCAAGTTATTTAGATATGACTTTATTTGTGTGAAAAGTGTTTTGTAATTGTGTTCATATAGTTGCTGGATTTTTCTTGACAAGTAGACTCTCAAAAAATTCAATGTCATCTACAGTTACTTTAAATGGAATTTCTCTTTCTATCTCCTTCTGCTGGACTTTGTTAGTAATATACAGAAATGTCGATGATTTATGTGGGTTTCTTTTATATCCTGCAACTTTGCTAAAGTTGTTAACTATTTCAAGTAATTTTTGGTTGATTCTTTAGGATTCTCTAAGTATACCATCATATCATCTGCAAAGAGTAATAGCTTTGTTTCTTTGTTGCCTATTTTAATTCCCTTTCTTTTTCTTCTCTTCTTGCTAAAATTATCATTTACTATATATATACATAATATATTATATATATATATATATGGAGAGAGAGATAATATATATGTACTATAGAAATATATATGATGAATATCAGGGGTGATAATGGGCATACTTTATTCACCCCTGATCTTATTTGAAATGCTTTTAGCTTATCCCCTTTACATATATTGCTTGCTTTTGGTTTTAGGTAGGTATTACTTATCATTTTAAGGAGGTCTTCACTTATTCCTGTGCACTCTAGTGTTTTTAATGGGAATGGGTACTGTATTTTGTCAAAAACTTTTTCTGCATCTATTGAGATAATCATATGATTTCTGTTAATTCTGTTATTGATATGGTCAATTATGGTGATAGTTTTCCTAATAGTGAACCAGCCCTGAACTCCTGGCATAAATCCCACCTAGCCATAGTGTATTGTCCTGGTGATGAATTGCTATAATATTTTTGCTAAGGTTTTATTTAAAATTTTTGCATCTACATTCAGTATGGCAATTGGTCTATAATTTTCTTTCTCTGTTTGAGTTCTGCCTGGTTTGGGTATCAGCACCTTATTTATATCAAAAAATACTTTTGTAGGACTCCACTTATTTTTCTAAATTTTCTAAATATAACCTATATGGTTTATATAGTATTGGAGCTAATTGTTCTTTAAATGTCTGGTACAATTCACTTGTGAATCCATCTGGCCCTGGAGATTTTTCCTAGGGAGTACATTGATGGCTTGTTCAATTTCTTTTTTTGAAAAGGGGCTATTTAAGTATTTTATTTCCCCTTCTGTTAATTTGGGTGTTATATTTTTTGTAAGTGTTCATCCATTTCACTAAAATTGTCAGATTTATTAGCATGCAATTGGGCAAAATAGCTCCTAATTTTTATTTCAATTTCCTTTTCATTGGTGGTGGCTTCACCCTTTTCATTTTTGATATTGGTAATTTGTTTGTTTTTCTTTTTTAAAAAAATTAACCAAAAGTTTATCTATTTAACTTTTTTCATAAAAACAACTCAGTTTTATTTATTAGTTCAATAGTTTTCTTAATTTCAATTTTATTAATCTCTCCTTTTGTTTTCAAGATTTCTAATTTGATATTTAATTGGAAATTTTTAATGTGTTCATTTTTTAGCTTTTTTTAGTTGTGTACCTAAATCATTGGTCTTGTCTTTCTCTATTTTATTCATGTAGACATTTAAAGATATAAAATTTCTCCTAAGAACTGCTTTGCTGCATCCCAAAAGTCTTGACACATTGTCTCATTATTGTCACTTTCTTGGATGAAGTTATTGATTGGTTCTATGACTTGTTGCTTGACCCACTCATTCTTCAGGATTATTTAGTTTCCAATTAATCTTTAGTCTCTCTTTCCATGGCCCTTTATTACATGGAATTTTTATTGCTTAATGATCTGAAAAGGAAGGATTGAATTTTTCTGCCTTTCTGCCTGGGACTGTGAGGTTTTTATGCCCCAGTACATTGTCAGTTTTTGTGTTAGGTGCCATGTACATCTGAGAAAATGTACCTTCTCTTCTATCCCCATTCAATTTTCTCCAGAGGTCTACCACATCTAACTTTTGTAAAATTTCACTCCATTTCTTAACTTCTTTGCAGCTTATTTTGTGGTCAGATTTATCTAATTCTGAGAGGGAGAGACTGAAGTTTCCCACTGGCATAGTTTTGCTGTCTATTTTTTCCTGTAACTCCTTTAACTTCTCCTCTAAGAATTTAGATTCTGTACTACTTGGTGCATATAGTCTTAGTATTGATATTACTTCATTGCTTATGGTACCTTTCAGCAGGAGGCAGTTTTGCTTCCTTATCTCTTTTAATTAAGTCTATTTTTTTTTTTGCTTTTTTTTGTCTGAGATAAGGATTGCTACCCATTCTTTTTTCTTTACTTCAGCTGAAGTATAATATATTCACTTACTTAGGGTGAGGTAATGCCCATTCATTTTACCTTTACTCTTTGTGTATCCCTCTGCTTCAAATGTATTTCTTGTAAACAATATATAGTAGGTTTATGGTTTTTAACCCATTCTACTATCTGCTTCTATTTTATGGGAGAGTTAATTCCATTCAGATTCACAGTTATGATTACTAACTATGTCTTTCTCTCTATCCTATTTTCCCCCAGTTTTCTCTCTCCTTTTTCTCTTTTTCTTTCACGAGTGTTTTACTTTTGATGTGCCTCTCTCGATCTGCCCTCTCTTCTATTCACCTTTTTCTTTCCCCTTCCCCTCCCCTACTTCCTATAGGATAAATTAGTTTTGCATACCCAACTGAGTGTGCATGTTGTTGCCTCTTTGAGCCAGGTCCAGTAAGAGTAAGGCTCAAACAATGTTTGCCCTCTCTACTGTAAGAGGTCTTTGCACGTCTTCATGTGATGTAATTTACCCTTTTCTGTCTCCTCTTCTCCCACTACAAACCTTTTTCTCACCCCTTATTTTTTATCATCACATGAAAGTAATATTATATCCCCACCCTCTGTTTATGTGTACCCCTTCTAAATGTCATAATAAAGATACAGTTCTCAAGAGTTACAAGTATCATCTTCTCATGAAGGGATGTAAATGGTTTACCTTTATTGAATAACATGCTTGTTTGTTTTTTTTCCTATTTACCTTTTTCATTCTTCTCTAAATTTTCTGTTAAGCTTGGGTCTTTTTTTCAAGAAGGTGTAGAAGTCCACTATTGCATTGAATATTCATATCCTTCCCTGAAATATTATGCCCAATTTTGCTGGGTAGCTGATCCTTGGTTATAATCCAACCTCCTTTGCCTTATGGAATATCATATTCCAAGCCCTCTGATCCTTTAATGTAGAAGCTACCAGGTACTGTGTAATTCTGACTGTGGTTTCATGATATTTATATTGTTTGTTTCTGGCTGCTTGTAACATTTTATCCTCAACCTGATAATTCTGGAATTTGGTTACAATGTAACTTGGAGTTTTCATTTTGAGATCTCTTTCATGAGATGGTTCGTGGATTCTTTCAATGAATATTTTACCCTCTGGTTCTAGGAACTCAAGGCAGTTTTCCTTAATAAATCCTTGAAAGATGCTATACAGGCTCTTTATGATTTTTAATTACAGCTTTCAGATAGACCAATAATTTTTAAATTATCTCTCCTGAATCTATTTTCAAGGTCATTTGCCTTTCCAATATTTTAGATTTTCTTCTATTTTTTCATTCTTTTGATTTTGTTTGACTGATTCTTGATGTCTCATAGAGTCATTAGCTTCCACATGCCCAATTCTAATTTTTAACTGTCTTCTTCAGTTATGTTTTGTGTCTTCTTTCTCATTTGGCCAATTCTGTTTTTTAAGGAGTTCTCTTCAGAGGATTTTTGTCCCTCCTTCCAATCAGGTATTGTATTTTTAAAGAGCTGTTTTCTTCAGTCAGTTTTTGCCTTTTCTTTGCCAAGCTGTTGATTCTCTCTTGCATACCTCTCATTTCATCTCCCAATTTTACTTCTAGTACTCTTATTTGACTTTTAAAATCCTTCTTGAGCTCTTCAAAGAAGACTTTTTGGACTTGGGACCAAGTGATATTTCCCTTTGAGGTTTCAGATGTAAGTATATTGACAATTTTATCCTTTTCTGAGTTTATGTTTTGATCTTCTCTGTCACTTTCATAATTCTCCATAGTCAGTGTTCTTTTCTGCTTCTTGCTCATAATGCTTGCCTATTTCCTGGCTTTTAAAGTTGAGCTCTCCTGGTAGAGCACAGGAGGTACTGTCTCAAGTTTCTTGTTCTAGGGGCTGGGCATGGTCATGGCTTTGTGTGCTGGAACCTCAAGCACTGGCAGCTGGCAACTCCAGAGGTCTGACAATTTACCCAGTGCTGAGCTTACATAGTGTTGGTATCTGACCTCACAGTATTTCTTCAGCAATCAACATAATATCTTTCAGTCTCTACTTCCCACAAGGTCCTAAAGTAGAAAAGTTCTCTAGACTCATGCTTGTACTCCCCTTGGAAGGAAAATGAATAAGGGTGGCTAGTGAAATACAGGTAAATCTTCCAGATATGTAGAATCAATATTCTGATATTAGAATAAGTTTCATTTTTACTCCAAAAAAGTTAATAATAATTCTATCTTATAATTCTATTATAAAGTTCATCAGAAGAAAAATAAATTTAGTGTTACTGAACAGGTCATTGTCATTTTTCTGTAAATAAGTTTTATTGATATATTTTATTTTTACTTCATCTACATTTTCCATTATTTGCTTTCATTTCCATTCCAACCAATGAATAATCTTTATAATAAAGAATAAACAAAAAGGGATGGGAGTGGTTCATACCTCAAAAAAATCTAATGAATAACTCAGAAAAAAATCTGATATCCTTGTAATATTACACATGTAACATTTCTCATTTTGGCAAAGAAGGAGTAGTTCAGTCATTTCAATTATGTCCAAGTCTTCATGATGCTATTCGGGGTTTTCTTGGCAAAGCTACTGAACAGCCTCACGCAAGGTCTGTGATTCTCTAGATATTATAACTATCATCACTGTCACCACTAGCACCATTGTCATCATGACGATCTTTATGAACAAGAAGGGAAGTCTATACTTGCATGGAAACATTGGATTTGGGGACAGTATATGTACGTTGGAATATTAACTCCACCACTTATTTCTATGATCACCTGTAGCAGATCATTTCACCCTTCTTGATCTTGTTTTTTTCATCTGTAAAACAAAAATAATAGCTGTACCACCTGTTTCAAAAGATTTCTGTGAGAAAATGTAGTATAAATTGGAAAGAGCACATGAACAGAGGATTGACTTTAAGCTCCCTAAATTGTTGATGTGGAATGATGTGGGCCCCAGTCCTTCCTCTGACACATACTGACTTTATGACTGGCAAGTAATTTACTCTCTCAATGGCCCAGGAAACTTGAAAATTATAAGATGCTGAACAGGAGCTCTTCTGTATTGATAACATGAGTTTCCTTAATGAGAATTTCCTATACCAGTGATCTTCAAACATTATTGTTCATGCCCTCTTATAGTTTAAAAAAAAAAAAGAAAACAACATATACTCCCAGTATATCCATATTTAGTAGCGAGTCTTATTATTATTTTTTTTTTTTGTAATACACATGAACTGTTGCACCAATATGCACATAAAAAACTTATTCAAAATACAGATTTTTTAAAAAGTTTTAATTAATTTACTCAGTTTTCAACATTCATTTCCACAAGATTTTGAGTTCCAAAGCTTCTCCTCATCTCTCCCCTCATCCCACCAAGATGTCATGCATTCTGATTACCCCTCCTCCCAGTCTGCCCTCCCTTCTTTTATCTCCTTTCCCAGTACTTTTTTGTAAGGTAAAATAGATTTATGTACCCTTTTGACTGTATATCTTATTTCCCAGTTGTATGTAAAATCAATTTTTAACCTTCATTTTTAAAACTTTGAGTTCCAAATTCTCTCCCTTCTTTCCTCCTCACCCACCCTCATTGAGAAGGTAAACAATTTGATACAGATTATACTTGTGTAGTTATGCAAAACACTTCTATAATAGTCATGTTGTGAAAGATGAACTGTTTTTCTTTTCATTTTATCTGCCCCCCCAATTTATTCTATTCTCTCCTTTGACTCTGATCCTTCCCAAAAGTGTTTGCTTCTGATTACTCCCTCCCCCAATCTGCCCTCCCTTCTGTTACACCAACCCTTTCTTACCAATTCTCCCCTACTTTCCTGTAGGGTAAAATAGACTTCCATATCCATCTGAGTGCACATGTTATTCCCTCCTTAAGCCAAATCCAATAAGAGTAAGGTTCATTTATTCCCTCTCATCTCCCTACTCCTCTCCTCCATTGTAAAAACTTTTTCTTGTCTCTTTTACGTGAAATAATTTACTCCATTCTCTCTCTCCCTTTCTCCTTCTCCTAGTAAACTTAATTATTCACTATTTAATTTATTTTTTAGATATCATCCCTTCATATTCAACATACCCTGTGCCCTCTACCCTAATATTGAGAAAGTTCTCATGAGTTACAAATATTATGCTTCCATGTAGGAATGTAAACAGTTCAACTTTAATAAGTCACATAATTTCTCTTTCCTGTTTACCTTTTCATACTTCTCTAGAGTCTTGTATTTGAAAGTCAAGTTTTCTATTCATCTTTTCAAGAAGAATGCCTGGAAGTCCTCTATTTCGTTGAAGTTCCATTTTTCCCCCTGAAGTATTATACTCAGTTATGCTGGGTAGGTGATTTTTGATTGTAATCCTAACTCCTTTAGCCTCTGGAATACCATATTCCAAGCCTTGCAATCCCTTAGTTTAGAAGCTACTAAACCCTGTGTTATCCTGATTGTGTTTCCATAATACTTGAATTGTTTCCTTTTGGTTTCTTGTAATATTTTCTCCTTGACCTGGGAACTCTGGAATTTGACCACAATAGTCATAGGAGTTTTTTATTTGAAATGTCTTTCCGGACATGATTGGTGGATTCTTTAAATTTCTGTTTTACCCCCTGGTTACAGAATATCAGGGCAGTTTTCCTTGATAATTTCTTGAAAGGTGATATTAAGGTTCTTTTTTCCTTTATCATGGTTTTCAGGTAGGCCAATAATTTTTAAATTATCTCTCCTGGATCTATTTTCTAGGTCAGTTGTTTTTCTAATGAGAAATTTCACATTGTCTTCTATTCTTTCATTCTTTAATTTTGTTTTACAATTTCTTGATTTCTCATAAAGACATTAGTTTCCATTTGTTCCAATAATTTTGAAGGAATTATTTTCCTCAGTGAGCTTTTGGACCTCCTTTTCCACTTGGCCAGTTCTGCTTTGCAAGGCATTCTTTTTGTCATTGGCTTTTTGAACCTCTTTTGCCACTTGATTTAGTCTAATTTTAAAGGTGTTATTTTCTTGAGCATTTTTTGGGGATCTCTTTAAGTAAGCTGTTGAGTTGATTTTCATGATTTTCTTGCATTGCTCTCATTTCTCTTCGCAATTTTCCCCTGCTTCTCTTACTTGATTTTCAAAATCCTTTTTTGAAATCCATGGTCTAAGACCACTTTATAGTTTTCCTGGAGGCTTTGGATGTAGGAGCGTTGACCTTGCTATCTTCTTCCAGTTGTATACTTTGATCTTCCTCATCAAAAGAAAATACCTTTTCACCAAGAAAGTAACTTTCTATACTCTTTATTTTTTCTCCCATTTGGTCATTTTCCCAGCCAATTACTTGACCTCTGAAATCCTTGTTAAGTGGAGGGTGTATTACTGCAAAGTTTGGGCTCTTTATACAGTTGCTTTCAGAGATATCTCTAGAGATCTGTAAATTCTCAGTTCTTCCAAAGTGGTATGATCAAAGGAAAGGTGCTTACTCCTCTCCTGGCCCACACTCTGACCTATGAGCAACCACAAGGACTTTTTTCTGCCCTGGATCTGTGAGTAGGATTCCCTCTCCAGAGCCACCACCAGCTCTACCATGCCAGCACTCCTCCTTGCCCCAGGGTGGCCACCCAGGACTGTGATCCAGATCATTCAATTGATTCTCCCATAGTCTGTAGGCCAAGAATTCCAGAAGCAGGTGGCTCCTGAAGCAGTGATTACTGCCATCCTAGGACTGGGTCTAGCGTCAGACCATGTTTCTCTCTCACCCAGGTGAGAGAGCCTTCCCACTGACCTTTGAAGCTGTCTTTGTTGTTGTTGGGTTGAGAAGTCTGGAAACCAACGTGCAGTAATTCATTGTCCTGAGGCCTCCTCCAATCCTGTCTGTGCCTGTGTGGCCCACACACTGGGTTCTGCTCAGCTCTGAGTCTGGTGCAATAGACTCCTCCTGTCAGCCTTCCAGATTATCTTGGGGTGGAAATCTGTTTCACTTTGTCATTTTGTGGCTTCTGTCGCTCTAGAATTTGTTCAGTCATCTTTCACATATATTTGGAGGGTTTGGGGGGAGAACTCAAGCAAGTCCCTGCTTTTTATCCACTTTTTTGGCTGCACCTCCAAAAGTATAAATTTTAAAAGGATAAGTATGAAATATTGTATATGAAATATTATTTAATCAGAATCAGGGAGCCACTCACTTGGACCTACCAAGTAGGAGAGTAGCATGGCTAGCTCTTCAATTTAGAAAAATCACTTTGGCAGCTCTCTGGAGGATAGATCTGAGGGGTAAGATGCTTGAGACAATGCATCTATATTCTATATAGTCCAATTAAAAGATGATGATGATAGGAATCTAAATTTATATTGGGTCATGGAATAGTAAGGAATAGGTGACACTGAGGTTATAAACATTTCAGTGAGTATTAAGACAGTAGTTCCTTTGTCAAGGCACTATGAGTGATAAATACAAAGTTCCTTTCTAGATCTAATTGTCATATAAAATTATAGGTAGTATTTTTATATAGTACTATAAAGTTTCCCAAGGAATATCTTCAAAGTACTACTGATAGGTAGCAAAAGTCATGTTAGCACCATTTGCAAATGAGGAAATTAAGACTTCAAGAGTTTTAAAAACTTGCTCATGTCTATAGAGCTAGTAAATGGTGGATACAAGATTTGAAGCCAGGTTCAGTTGAGAAGGTATCAATGAAAACTATGACTACTGCTTTTAACATGCAATTTTTAAAGTTACAGAGTGATTTTCATTGATAATCACACTGTAGACTCAAGATTATCCCATCTTATTATCCTTCATTTATTATTCCATTTTACAGATGAGAAAAATGAGGCCCAATAGATTATATGACATGTCCATGGTCACATAGATGGTGAATTTGAAGGCAGACTTTGAAATTGAGTCTCATTGAATCTTAATCCAGTATTCCAGTATTCTATTATTCCACAGATATGAAATATATCATGGAAAATAAAGCTTAGGGTCAAATAAGAGGTATGGGAAAAACGGCTCACATTTATATAACACTTTTATTTTCAAAACATATTTTCCTCACAACTGACCTCTTATGTAGGTAGTGTAAGTATTATTATACCTATTTTTACAGATAAGATTCTGAGCCTAAAGGAGAGTCTCTCACCAGTAGGCTGTCAGTGTTTGAAATGAGTTTCCTGGGATAGCTAATGGTACAGCGGATAGAGTACAAGCCCTGCATTCATCTCTCCTTTGACTTTTTGGACGTCTTTTGCTTTTGGGTTAGTCTATTTTTTAAGATGTTATTTTCTTTGGCATTTTTGGTGTCTCCGTTAGCAATATGTTGACTCTTTTTTCACTGTTCTCTTGCATCACTCTCATTTGTCTTCCCAATTTTTCCTCTACTTCTGTTACTTAATTATCAAAACCCTCTTTGAGCTCTTCCATGGCCTGCAACTAATTCACGGTTTTTTTTTAGAGGTTTTGGATGTATGAGCTTTGAAGTTGTTATCTTCCTCTGGTTTTATGTTGTGATCTTCCTTGTCACCAAAGTAAGATTCTATAGTTTCATTTTTTCCCTCACTGCTTATTTCCCCAGCCAATTACTTGACTTTTTAGGTCTCTGTCTCCAGTACTGTCCCAAACTTCAGGGGATTTATGTAACTGTTTTCAGAGATATTTCTAGGGATCTGTAAATGTTCAGTTCTTCCAAGGTTATATGATGAAAGGAGAGGTATTTACTCCTCTCCTGGTCTGTGCTCTTGTCTGTGAGTGACCACAAGTACTCTTTTCTGCATTTTAACTATAAGGACAATTCCATATCCACCACCACAAGCTTTGCCACACCAGCTCTCCTTCTTACTCCAGAACTGCAACCCAGATCCAAGCATAGGTAAAGCAAGAGAATCCTGCCTCAGCACCACGAAAGAGATCCCTGCAACCCACTTCTGATCAGCTCCTAGATCTCTCCACAGTCTATAGACTGACAGCTCTAGAAACAGTCACTGCCACTGCCACTACCACCACCAACCTAGGGCTGGGGCCAAGGTTGGATCTTGCTCCTCTCTCACTCAGGTCCAACTCAGGTCCTTCTGACCTTCTAAGTTGTCTCTGGAGTTTGTGGGTTGAGAAGTCTGGAAAACACCACAGCTACCAGTGATTCAGTCCCAATGCCTGCACCATCCTGTCCCACTGGACTGTGCTCTTCTCTCAAGCAGGTGCAACAGACATTTCCTATTGACCTTCCAGGCTGTTTTGAACTGGAAATTTATTTGACACTGTCATTTTGTGAGTTCTGTAGCCCTAGAATTTGTTTAGAGACATTTGTACTTGTATTTGGAGGGGATTGGGGGAGAATAAAGTAAGCCCTTGCTTTATCTTGGCTCCACCTCACCAGCCCTGGATTCAGGGGGTCTTGAGTTCACAACCCAATCTCAGATATTTACTAGCTATGTGACCATGGGAAGTCACTTAACCTCAATTGCTTCCATTTTTTTTATATTTATTTAATTTTTTACATTCATTTTCACAAATTTTTGGGTTCCAAATTTTCTCCCCTTTTATCCCCTCCCCCCACCCCAATACCCCAAGCAATCTAATTTTCCCTACCTCCAATCTGCCCTCTCTTCTGTCATCCCTCCCTTCTCTTGTCTCCATCTTCTCTTTTCTCCTGTAGGGCCAGATGACTTTCTATTCCTCCTTAACTGTATGTCTTCTTTCCTAGTTGCAACAGCAATACTAAACAGTTGTTCCTAAAACTTTGAGTTCCAAATTCTCCCCATCCCTCCCTCCCCACCCATTCCTTTTGGGACGGCAGGCAATTCAATATAGGCCATATCTGTGTAGTTTTGCAAATGACCTCCCTGATAGTCGTGTTGTGTAAGACTAACTGGATTACCATCCCTCCTAACGTGCCCCTCATTGTTTCTCTTCTGTCTTTTGATTCTATCCCTCCCCAAGTGTTGACTTCAAATTGCTCCCTCCTCCCTTTGCCCACCCTTCCATCATCCCCCCCTTGCAATATCTCCTTCTCCCCCACTTTCTTATACTGTAAGATAGGTTTTCATATCAAAATGAGTGTGCATTTCACTCCTTTGTTTAGTCAAATGTGATGAGGGTAAACTTCTTGGTTTTTTTTTTTTTTTTCTCAGCTCTCCTCTTTTTCCCTCCACTAAAAAAAACTCCTACCTGCCTCTTAAATGACATATAGTTACCCCCTTCCATTTCCCCCTCTTTCCTCCCACTACATTTCTCTCTCACCATTTACCTTAATTTCTTTTAAGGTATAGTCCCATCCTATTCAGTTCAATCTGCACTCTCTATCTCTGTACGTGTGTGCATGTGTGTATGTGTGTGCATGCGTGTACATGTGTATGTGTGGTCCCACCAACTACCCAGATACTGAAAAGTTTTAAGAGTTAGAAATATTGTCTTTCCCTGTATGAATGTAAACAGTTCACTTCTGGTAAGTCCCTTAAGACTTCTCTTTGCTGTTTACTTTTTCATGCTTCTTCTCATTCTTGTGTTTGAAAGTCAAATTTTCTTTTCAGCTCTGGTCTTTTCATTAAGAATGATTGAAAGTCCTCTGTTTCATTGAAAGACCATATTTTCCCTTGAAGTATTATACTCAGTTTAGCTGGGTAGGTGATTCTTGGTTTGAGTCCTAGTTCCTTTGACTTCTGGAATATCATATTCCACGCCCTTCGATCCCTTAATGTAGAAGCTGCTAGATCTTGAGTTATCCTGATTGTATGTCCACAGTACTGGAATTGTTTCTTTCTAGCTGCTTGCAAGATTTTGTCCTTGAGCTGGGAGTTCTGGAATTTGGCCACAATGTTCCTAGGAGTTTCTCTTTTTGGATCTCTTTCAGGTGGTGATCGATGGATTCTTTCAATACTTATTTTGCCCTCTGCTTCTAGAATGTCAGGGCAGTTTTCCTTGATAATTTCATGGAAGATGATGTCTAGGCTCTTTTTTTGATCATGAGTTTCAGGTAGTCCCATAATTTTTAAATTGTCTCTCCTGGATCTATTTTCCAGGTCAGTTGTTTTTCCCATGAGATATTTCACATTCTCTTCCATTTTTTCATTCTTTTGGTTTTGTTTGGTGATTTCTTGGTTTCTCATAAAGTCATTAGACTCCATCTGTTCCATTCTAATTTTGAGAGAACTATTAAATTCAGTGAGCTTTTGAGCCTCTTTTTCCATTTGGCTCATTCTGCTTTTGAAAGCATTCTTCTCCTCATTGGCTTTTTGAACCTCCTTTGCCAATTGAGTGAGCCTATTTTTCAAGGTGTTAATTTCCTCAGCATTTTTTTGGGTCTCCTTTACCAAGGTATTGACCCGTTTTTCATACTTTTTTTGCATCTCTCTCATTTCTCTTCCCAGTTTTTCCTCCACCTGTCTAACTTGCTTTTCAAAATCCTTTTTGAGCTCTTCCAGGGCCTGAGCCCACCCGCCACCTCCCTGGGGTGTCTGGGGTACTGAGACCCCGCCCTCCATGTCTTTCCCTGATGGCAAGGATACGTCCTCGCCATCAGATCCGAAGGTCGGGATCATTTGCATTTGTTGGAAAAAACTCTCTAAGGTCTATTTTTCTACCCTTTTCTAGGCATTTTCCCAGCCAGTTACTTGACTTCTGAGATTCCTTTCCACCCCCGCCTGGATCCGCCCAGCTAGTGTTTGGCCTCTGAGATTTAAATGGGCTTTCCGCAGCAAGCTTTAGTTCTGGCGCTGGGGTGGAGGCAGGGCCGCCTCCCAGGCTCAGTTCCCTCAGGGGCTTTATGGAGAGGTCTTCAGTAATAGAGCGGGGTGGGGGCAGGGCCGTCTCCCAGGCTCAGCTCCCTCAGGTTTTATGCAGAAACCTTCCGTAATGAAGATCCTGCCTGCTGCTGGGGGATTCCTGATTCCCGGGCCGCTGCCTCCTCAGCCGTCGCCCACACCTCTGCCTCCGCCGCTTCCTCCTGAGGAGGCCCGAGTCACAGAGGTGCTCCGCTTCCCTCCTCCAGCCCGGCCTTCTCTCTCACTGAGGGCGGAGGGACTTTCCCAGCTGCCGGAGCTTCCGTCTCTGAAGCCTGCTCGGATCAGCTTCTCTGGGGCCGCAGCGCTGGGGGTGGGGTCCGCTTTCCGGAGTGCGACGGACCCTGGGGACAGGTCTCCAGGGCTCCCTGGAACGGAAATCTCTTCCACTCCATTTCTGCACACCTTGTATTGACCCAGAAGTTATGGGGGTCTCTTTTTACATTAATTCTATGGGCTTTGGTTTCGGAGCTCGTAAACGTGCGTCCTTCTACTCTGCCATCTTGGCTCCGCCCCCCATTTTTTTAAATGAACAAAAGAATTGAGCTTCGCAATCAAGTTCCCTAACATCAAAGCCACTGTCCTTTTAAATACTTAGTAAATTTAATCAAAATACACTTTATATTATATACTTAACACTTTGCTATTTAAAAAGATCTTTTTACATATATTATCTGAATAATACTCAATGAAATTTTGAGATGAGTAAAATTTAAAAGATTCATTATTCTACCCCAAACTGATTTCATGACCTTGGGAAAGTCTTGTTACTTGTTTGTAAAATAAAGGAGTTCTACTAGATGATACATAAGGTCCCTTGGAGCTCTAGAAATCTATTAGCATCCATTTTATGGAAGGAGAAGTTTATGCTTAGAGACATTGTGTCCTATATCATGCAAATTATAGTGGAGGCAAGAAGTTAAAGTAGATTTCCAAATTGATGTTTCTTTAAAAAACAAATTTATCAAATTTATAGTATATAAGAGTGGGAGGAAGTAAATATTTCAAGCTGGGATGATTGAAAAAAGTATTACAATGGAAGAAGAAAAATAATGTTGGAGATTAAAAAGGAAAGTTTTCCAAAAAACGGTAGATATAAACAAAGGTATGTAGGTGGGAGCACAAAAAGTAAATTTCAGTAACAATTAACTATGGATAAATACAAAAAGCTTTGTGTAAGGAGTAGTGATATTGATAATCCAGGAAAGGGTCAAGACCAAAGATAGAAAACCCAAGGAATATTCTCTTTATCCATCTTTCTCAATCATGGTATCCAACAAATTAGAAGGTCTGTTGATTTCTATTCCTCTGATCGATGTTCCTCAAGTCTCTCCCCACCTTTTTCCTCCCACAGTCACCACCTTAGTACAGACTCTTATTGCCCCTTGCTTAGGAATTTATAATATCTCCCTAAAAATATTTTCCTGTCTCCACTCTCTATGACCTCCAATCCATCCTTCATACTGTTTATATACTAATATACTCCTCATATGAAAATCTTACAATGTGTCTCCACAAAATTTTCAATGCCTCTGTATTTGCCTGTCAAGCAAAATGAAAATTCCTTTCCTGGCTATTTAGGGCCCTACCTAATCATGTGCCACACCATCATTCTGATCTTATCTCATTTTATTTTCTACCAAATACTCTTGATTCTAATCAAACTGGACAACTCAATATCCCTCAGATACATCCTGCAATTTCCATGACTATGTTTTTGCTAGTGTTTTTCCCTATGATAGGAATGTCCTTGTTCCTCCTTCTGTCTGTTGGGTTTTTGTATATCCTTTAAATTCCAATATGAAATTATAGCAAAAAAAGTACCAATATATTCATACACTTTGATGCAATGATCCCATAATTAGGCATGTAACTGAGGAAGTCAAAGACAGAAATAAAGTTTCCATGTTTCCTACATAGCAAAGAACTGGAAACATTGTATCTAATGACTAGAGAATAACTGAACAAATTGTGATACATAAGTACAATAGAATGTTATTATTCTCTAAGAAATTATGAATATGAAGAATTTGCATAAGCATGGGAAAATATATATGAACTGATGTATAGTGAACTCATCAAAAACAAGAAAATAATATACAGAATGATAAAAGTGACATAAATGGAAAAATTAAATAAGCAAAACTAAAACTGAATATTGTGTAATTATGATGATCAAACTTGTTCTCAAAGAAGAAATCAGAAAGTTTCCATTTTTTATTTGTAGAGATGGGGGACTAGTATTATGGAACATTGCCAGTCAGATTATATGTTTGCTCATTTTCCTAAGCTACTTCTTTTATTTTCTCTTCTTTTTTTTTGTTCTTTGTTACAAGAAATTGCTAGGGGAGAAGGAATATATTTAGAAAATGAAGGGTATCTTAAAATATAAGATATCAGTATAAACTCAAAACTGAACAAAAGTTACAAGATCCAGATCTACATGGAATCTGGTTGTTAATTGTATCCAACTCTTCATTTTTTCATGGACCATGCCAGTACTGTCCATAGTATTTTTGGGGGCAAAGACACTGGTTTGCCATTCATTCTCCAGGGGATTAGAAAGAATTGTAGGGGTCATCTAACACAGAATTATTATTTTTGTGCAGGAGTACACTGAAATCTGGAAAGATTAAGTAACTTAATTAGGATCCCAGAGGTGGCCTTAAATGACAGAGCTGGAATTCAAATCAAGACCTTTGATTTCAAATCCAGGGATCATTTTATTCTGTCATGTTGTCCTTCATGTTGATATATTGATTAATTTTGACAAACTGTTTGCTTTTTAAAAAATTTCTTATATTTACTGCTATAAAGAACATCTCTCTGAGCAAGGGATGAAGAAAATAGGTATTTAGAAAGGAAGTGATATAAAAATATAGCAATATTGAAAAGAAATAGCAATTCAAATTTTTTATTTTGAACCAGAATTATAATTTCATTAGTGTTAAAAGTTTTTTTTTTTTTTAAACAGGAAATTTTATCTGTCAACACAAAGAGGGGCCTGTTGTGCAACTTATAGTCTTAGAATTAACATAAGATAGTAGATAGAAAGTACATGGTCAGAAAGACCTCACTTCATATTTCATGTTTTTACAATTTGCTAGTTATTTTTTTAATTTCCATAACTAAGTATGGGTTATACAGCCATCACAAGGTCTACTTTTTCATTAACTGAAAATTTAAAAGTAGAATGAAATTAAATTTCTTCTTAATGAATGCCTTGTTAATGATTAAGCGCATATGCTAATGATACCTTAAATTTGAACCTGTCCAAATAGAACTTAAACCACTGGACTTGTTCATTTGATTTCTAGTTTGTGGGTGCAGATAACAAGATAAAGTTTTGGATGGAGGTGAACTCCGTGGTAGATATCTTTACCATTCCACCAACTTTTGTTTCCTATTATCTGAACATTAACTGGCTAGGTAAGTGTATCTATGATTATCTATACCTTGCTTATGAAAGTGTTTTTTGTTTTTGTTTCTTTTTCTTTAATTACACCTTTTAGAGGTGCGCAATATTTTTGTTCTCTGTAGTTTTAAACTATTCAATATATGTGACAGGAAGTTCTCTAGACCAGTGGTTAAAACCTATGTAAAGTAACTTATACAATGGTTACAGCCTGCATCTCTTAAGATGCTTTGAGGTTATTATAAGGTAACTGCAAACAGCTATGCAAAGTACTGTCTTTTAGTCACTAACAATTTTCCCACTCAATGTATATTAGTCATGCAACTTTTATGATATATGGATCTATGAAATATCTCCATACATCTTTTAGAAAAGTTTGAGATCCAGTGTTGTAATAAGCATGTTATCTTTTAAAATGCATTTAATTAATCCATTTTCTTTGAGGAGGAAATTCAAATAACTTATATTCAATAAAATTTTTTCTTTTTTTAAATTTTATTTACTAATGATAGCTCTTCAAGGCAACAGTTTAGTTTAATTCTTCAATAATCAATAGCTAAGTAAAGAGAAATGCTATTCCCTCCACATCTCAAACCATAACTCAACCTGGAAAGTAGCCAATGAGTTACAAATTATTTGGCCAAGGTAATTCAAGATATAAAGAAAAATTTCATAATTTTTAATAATTTTATGATTATAAATTCCCTGAATCCTGAGGTACCATCTTTTGCTTCCACAGAGACAATTGTAATGGAATAGTAGAAAAGGAAGCTAGATAGTGCCTAAAAGTATTAAAACTTTGCTCATTGACAAAAACAAACAAGCATACTATTGGAAGAACAGAAACATCAATATTAATCTCATGATAAAGAAATGAAAAGAGAAAGCTGAATACAAAAAGAATGGGTCACATCAGTTAAATTGTTTTTGCCATGTCTCCAAAGAAAAGAAAAAATATATAATTTCTTAAGATATTTGGTCATCTCATATTGCTCTGTACATGAAAAGCAAAACCAGAGACAACCATGAAGATAATTCTATCTTTTGTTATCAACATCTTATGACTTCAAGGTGAAGGTAAACAGAAAGGGAGAATAGAAAATAATTATAATTTGAAAATATCATTCAGGATTGAGATATGAAAGAGTTGAAGTTTAGTCAGAATGTTCTTAGAATCTCAGAATCACAAATAATTTTAAATGAAAGAAAACTTTAGTGACTATAATTCAAGCCCCACAAAAAAAGAATACTCAGTACAACATAAACTACAAGTGCTCATTTAGTCTTTACCTTAAGAACTCCATAGGATTATGGAGGTTATTAGAAGGACTGGAGGAAGTTGTCCACCTTATCCCAAGGCAGTCCGTTATTCTTAAGGATAGCTTTGATAGTTTTGCTTTCCTGAGTTTTTACCCATTATATGTATTTCTGCTCTCTAAAGGACCATAGAACACAATGCAGAAGGACAATTAATTCCTTATTCTTAGAAAGCTTGGTTCTCTAAAAGTAGGTCAAGTTCAAACTAGATTTTTTTCTACCACATAATATTGATTATTCATATTATGCTGGTAGTATACTAAAATACCCAGATCTCTGAAAAAATTAACTACTCTCTACCCACATCTCTATCTTGCACTTGAGAAATAAATTTTCTAATCCAAATGTTAATTTGTATCTGTCTTCTAGTAAGATTCTCTAGCCTATTGAGATTCTTTTTTCTCTTTTGACCCTAGGCTAGTTATCTAGTCTGTTCCTTGTTGTTTCCAGTTTTGTATCATCTGCAAATTTTTATGAAGCTGTCTATACACATCTGTATTTGCCTCAGTTTCCTCATCTGTAAAATGAGCTGGGGAAGGAAATGCAAAAGATTACAGTAATTTGCCAAGGAAATTCCAAATAGGATAAAAAAAGAGTTATATGAGACTGTAAAATGACTTAACAAGAAGAACAAACTGCATCCATCTAGGCAACTGACTTAAAAAAAAAACCAAAATAAAACAAAAGATAATAATCAGCACAGAGTATATCTTTGAGATCTTTGAGACATTCAACTTGAAAACTTCAGGCAGATTAATATCAAACCATTTTTTTTTATTTTTAGTAAATAATATTTAAGGTTTCCCAATTACACATAAAATTAGTTTTCAAAATTCATTCTTTATAAGATTTTGAGTTCCAAATTTTTTCTCTCTCTCTCCCATCCACCTTTCCCAAGATAGAAAAAAATCTGATATAAGTTGTACATGTGCAATCATGTTAAAAATATTTCCATGTTAGTCATTTTGTGAAAGAAGAAACAAAAAAGGAAAAGCTGTGAAACACATACATACACACAAAAGTGAAAATAGTATATGTTTTGATCCACATTCAGACTCCATAGTTCTTTCTCTGAAAGTGAATAACATTTTCTGTCATGATTCTTTTGGAATTATTTTGAATCAATGTATTGTTGGAAAGAATTAATCAATCATATCTGATCATTATACAATGTTGCTGTTACTGTGTACAATGATTTTATTCTACTCGCTTCAGAAAGCATCAGGTCATGTAAGTCTTTCCAGAATTTTCTAAAATCCACTTGCTCATCATTTCTTATGGAACAATAGTGTTTCATTACATTCATATAACACAACTTGGTCAGTCATTCCACAATTGATGGACATCCCCTCAAAGAACAATTTTTAAAAATTTTTTAGTTTATTTATGTTTTCAACATTCATTTACACAAAATTTTGAGTTCCAAATTTCTTCCCCATCTCTCTCCTCCCCCTGACCCAAAATATCAAGCATTCTGATTGCCCCTTCCACCAATCTGCCCTCCCTTCTAATATCCCTCCCTTCCCTTATCCCCATCTTCTCTTTTGTCTTGTGGGGCAAGATAAATTTTTATATCTCATTACCTATATTTCTAATTTCTCAGTTGCATGCAGGAACAATACTCAACGTTTGTTCCTAACACTTTGAGTTCCAACTTCTCTTCCTTCTTCCCTCCCCATCCATCCCCACTGGGAAGGCAAGCAATTCAATACAGGCTATATATGTGTAGTTTTGCAAATGACTTCCATAATAGTCATGTTGTGTAAGACTAACTATATTTCCCTCCATTCTATTCTGGCCCCTATTTCTTCTATTCTCTCTTTTGGCTTTGTCCCTCCCAAAGAGTGTTTACTTCTAACTGCTCCCTCCTCCCATTTGCCTTCCCTTTCATCATCCCCCCATCCTGTTTATCCTCCTCTCCCCTACTTTCCTGTATTGCAAGATAGGTTTTCATGCCAAATTATGTGTGCATGTTGTTCCTTCCTTGAGTCAAATGTGATGAGAGTAAGCTTCACTTTTTCACTCTTTCTTCCCCGCTTTTTCCCTCTACTGAAAAGGCTTTTTCTTGCCTCTTTTATGAGAGATAATTTGTTCCATTCCATTTCTCCCTTTCTCCTCT
Organism: Bettongia penicillata ogilbyi; assembly: GCA_023548195.1. NCBI lineage: Eukaryota > Metazoa > Chordata > Mammalia > Diprotodontia > Potoroidae > Bettongia > Bettongia penicillata. The sequence continues at coordinate 1,185,114 of JAJHZJ010000171.1, read as the reverse complement.
CAATATATTCCTCTCTCACCCCTTAATTTTATTTTTTTAGGTATGATTCCTTCCTATTCAGCTCTGTCTCTGTGCTGTCTCTTTCTCTCTCTACATATATGTGTGTATGTGTGTGTATAACTCCACCAACTACACAAATATTAAGAAAAGTTTCTCTTTTTTTAGCTTTAAATTTATTTATTGAACTCTTTACATTCATTTTCACAAAATTTTGGGTTCCAAATTTTCTCCCCATTTGTACCCTCCCCCATCCCAATACACTGAGCATTCCAATTTCCCTTATCACCAATCTACCCTCTCTTCTATCATCTCTCCCTTCCCTTGTCCCCATCTTCTCTTTTGTCCTGCAGGGCCAGATAACTTTCTATTCCCCATTACCTATATTTCTTATTTCCTAGTAGCAAGAACAATACTAAACAGTTGTTCCTAAAACTTTGAGTTCCAACTTCTCCTCATCCCTCCCTCCCCACCCATTCCCTTTGGGAAGGCAGGCAATTCAATATAGGCCATATCTGTGTAGTTTTGCAAATGACTTCCATAATACTCATGTTGTGTAAGACTAACTCTATTTCCCTCCATCCTATCCTGCCCCCCATTGTTTCTATTCTATCTTTTGATCCTGTCCCTCCCCAAGAGTTCTGATTTCAAATTGCTCCCTCCTCCCATTGCCCTCCCTTCCATCATTCCCCCCACCCTGTTTATCCCCTTCTCCCCCACTTTCCTATACTGTAAGATAGGTTTTCATACCAAAATGAGTGTGCATTTTATTCCTTCCTTTAGTTGAATGCGAGGAGAGTAAACGTCATGTTTTTCTCTCAGTTCCCCTCTTTTTCCCTCTAAACACAAGAATAAGAAGCATGAAAAAGTAAACAGCAAAGAGAAGTCATAAGGGACTTACCAAAGGTGAACTGTTTACATTACTACATAGAAAGACAATATTTGTAACTCTTAAAACTTTTCAGTATCTGAGTAGTTGGTGGGACCACACACACACACACATGCACACACACACACATGTACATGCATGTGCACACACACATACACACATGCATGTACATACAGAGACAGAGAGCACAGAGTGAACTGAATAGAATGGGATCATATCTTAAAAAGAAATTAAGGTAAACGGTGAGAGAGAAATGTAGTGGGAGGAGAGAAGGTGAAATGGAATGGAGTAAATTATATCTCATTCAAGAGGCAAGCAGGAGACTTTTTAGCGGAAGGAAAAAGAGGAGAGCTGAGAAAAAAAAAAAACAAGAAGTTTACCCTCATCACATTCGACTAAAGGAAGGAATAAAATGCACACTCATTTTGGTATGAAAACCTATCTTACAGTAGAGGAAAGTGGGGGAGAAAGAGATAAGCAGGGAGGGGGGGATGATGGAAGGGAGGGCAATGGGAGGAGGGAGCAATTTGAAGTCAACACTCGGGGAGGGACAGGATCAAAAGATAGAATAGAAACAATGGGGGGCAGGATAGGATGGAAGGAAATATAGTTAGTCTTACACAACACGACTGTTATGGAAGTCATTTGCAAAACTACACAGATATGGCCTATATTGAATTGCCTGCCTTCCCAAAGGGAATGGGTGGGGAGGGAGGGATGGGGAGAAGTTGGAACTCAAAGTTTTAGGAACAACTGTTGAGTATTGTTGTTGCTACTAGGAAATAAGAAATACAGTTAATGGGGAATAGAAAGTTATCTGGCCCTACAGGACAAAAGAGAAGATGGGGACAAGAGAAGGGAGGGATGATAGAAGAGAGGGCAGATTGGTGATAGGGAAAGTTAGAATGCTTGGTGTATTGGGGTGGGGGGAGGGGATAAATGGGGAGAAAATTTGGAAACCAAAATTTTGTGAAAATGAATATAAAAAGTCAAATAAATAAATTTATATTAAAAAAATAAAAAGTTTCCTGCCTTCCTCTTCTATGAGAGATAATTTGCCCCATTCCATTTCTCCCTCTCTCCTCCCAATACATCTCTCTCACTGCTTAGCTACATTTTTTAAAGATATGATCCCATCCTGTGCTCTCTGTCTCTGTGTGTGTGCACATGTGTATATGTGTGTGTACGTAACCCCACCAACTACCCTGATGCTGAAAATTTTCAAGAGTTACAAATATTGCCTTTCCTTGTAGTAATGTAAACAGTTCAACTTTAGTAAGTCCCTTATGATTTCTCTTTCCTGTTTACCTTTTCATGCTTCTCTTGATTCTTATGTTTGAAAGTAAAATTTTCTTTTCAGCTCTGGTCTTTTCATCAAGAATGCTTGAAAGTCCTCTATTTTATTGAATGACCATTTAATCCCCTGAAGTACTATACTCAGTTTTGCTGGGTAGGTGATTCTTGATTTTAATCCTAGTTCCTTTGACTCTTGGAATATCATCTTCCATGTCCTTTGATCTCTTAATGTAGAAGATGCTAGATCTTGTGTTACCCTGATTTTACTTCCACAATATTCAAATTGTTTCTTTGTAGCTACTTGTAACATTTTCTCCTTGACCTGGAAACTCTAGAATTTGGCCACAATGTCCCTAAGAGTTTCTCCTTTTGGATCTCTTTCAGGAGGTGATTGGCAGATTCTTTCAATATTTATTTTGCCCTCTGGCTCTAGAATATCAGGGCACTTTTTCTTGATAATTTCATGAAAGATGATGTCTAGCCTCTTTTTGGATCATGGCTTTCAGGCAGTCCCATAATTTTTAAATTGTCTTTCCTGAATCTATTTTCCAGGTCAGTTGTTTTTCCAATGAGGTATTTCACATTATCTTCCATTTTTTCATTCTTTTGGTTTTGTTTTGTGATTTCTTGGTTTCGCATAAAGTAAATAACCTCCATCTGTTCCATTCTAATTTTTAAAGAACTATTTTCTTCACTGACCTTTTGAGCCTCCTTTTCCATTTGGCTAATTCTACTTTTTAAAGTATTCTTCTCCTCGTTGGCTTTTTGGACCTCTTTTGCCAATTGGGTTAGCCTGCTTTTACAGTTGTTATTTTCTTCAGCATTTTTTGAGTCTTTTTAGCAAGCAGTTGACTCACTTTTCATGATTTTCTTGCATCTCTTTCATTTCTCTTCCCCTTACCTCTCTTATTTGATTTTCAAAATCCTTTTTGAGCTCTTCCATGACCTGAGATCATTGAATATTTATTTTGGATATTTGGGATACCTTGACTTTTATGTCTTTCCCTGGTGGTAAATATTGTTCTTCCTCATCTGAAAGGATGGGAGAAGACACCTGTTCACCAAGCAAATAACCTTCTAGAGTCTTATTTTTTCTTCTTCTTGGGGGCATTTTCTCAACCAGCTACTTGACTTTTGGTTTCTTTGTCAAGAGTAGGGCATACTCTATAAGATATCTGTTCCTCCCGTCAAGCCTGTACACTGATCTGGAAGCAACCAGAAACTTTTGTGCCAAGAATCTGCAAGCAGTAGAATTTCCTTTCCACAACAGCCTCACCTCCAGTTCTGCCATGCCAGCACTCATGGCTGAGGTTTAGATCAGCTGCTCAGTTCCCCCAGGGGCTTGAGGTTGGGCAGATCTGCTACTCAGGGCTGAGGTGAGATCAACTGTTCAGTCCCCCAGGGGCTTTATGATGAGGCCTCCAACCATGGGTGTTGGGAGCTTCTATGGGAGCTGCTGCTGCCTGCTGAGGTCTCTGCCAGCACCACCTGGGTCCAGAACTATTGGAAGGGAACCCTGCTCCCCTCTCAGTCAGCTGAAAACACCCTCTCACTCACCTTTGGCACCTATGGGTTGAGGGATCTGTGAACTTCTAGTGCTGCCACTAGGCATACTACCCCCAGGACTGCTATGATCCTCCTCCCTGCTCTTCATGATCAAGGCTGAGCTGAGCTCCACTCCACGTCCTGTGTGACAGACCTTTCCTGTTGGTCTTCTAGGTTACCCTGGGCTGGAAATCTCCTCCACTTCATCGTTCTATGGCTTCTATCACTCTAGAATTTGTTGACAGTTATTCCTTAGCAGGCATTTTATGGGCTGTGGGGGAACAGCTAGAATATATGTATCTTTCTACTCTGCCATACTGGTTCTGCCTCTCAATGTCTAATTTTTTGCCACCACTAAAAGAGCCACTATAAATACTTTTGTACATTGTAGAACCTGTCTCCCTTTTTTTATAATATCTTTAGGATACAGAAGAAGAGGTTTATTTCTGAGTCAAATCAAATTCTGCATAGTTTTAAAGTCCTTTGAGCATAGTCCCAAATTGCTCTCCAGAATGGTCAGATCAGTTCACAGCACCACCAAGGCATTAGTCTTCCAATTTCCCCACATCTTCTCTAGCATTTATCATTTTGTTTTTATGTCATATTAGACCATTTGATAGGTGTGTAGTGGTACCTCAAAGTTGTTTTAATTTGCATTTCACTAGTTGATAGTTACTTAAATCAATTTTATGTGACTATAGATGGCTTTAATTTCTTCATCTGAAAATTGTCTGTTCATATTCTTTGGTTATTTATTAATTGGGGAATGACTTGTATTCTGATAAATTTGACTGAACACCTATTATAAAACTTGTTTCCCATCTTTCTACTTCCTTCCTCATCTTGATTGCATTGGCTCTGTGCAAAAACTTTTTAAATTATCCATTTTGTATTTTATAATATTCTCTCTCTCTTGTTTGGTCACAAATGCTTTTCTTCTCCAAAGATATGACAAGTAAACTATTCCTTGCTCTCCAAATTCGCTTGTGGTATCGTCTTTTATGTCTAAATAATGTACCCATTTTGATCTTCTCTTGCTGTATGGTGTGAGAGGTTGCTCTTTGCCTACTTTCTGCAATACTGTTTCACTATTTTCCCAACCGTTTTTGTTAAATAATGCCTTCTTATCCCAGAAGTTGGAGTTTTTTGATTTATCAAACAGTATATTACTATAGTCATTGACTACTGTGTATTGCATACCTAATCATTTCACTGATCCACCACCCTATTTTCTTAACCAGTGTCGAATAGTTTTGATGATTGCCACTTTATTATATAATTATTTTAGATCTGATACAGCTAGGTCACTTTCTTTTGCATTTTTCCCATTAACTCCCTCAATACTCTTGACATTTTGTTCTCCCAGATGAATTGTTATTTTTTTCCAGCTCTGTAAAATAATTTTTGATAATTTGATTGGAATGGCAGTGAAAAAGTAATTTAGGTAAAATTAGCATTTTTATTGTATTAGCTCAGCCTACCCATGAGCAATTTATATTTCCCAGTTGTTTAGATCTGACTTTATTTGTGTGAAAACTGTTTTGTAATTGTGTTCTTATAGATTTTGGTTTGTCTTGGTAAGTAGACTCCTAAATATTTTATATTTTTTACAGTAATTTTAAATGGAATTTCTCTTTCTATCTTTTGCTTCTGGGATTTGTTGTTAAAATGTAGAAATGTTGATGTGGGCTTATGTGAGTTTATTTTATATCCTGCAATTTTCCTAAAGTTGTTAATAATTTCAAGTAGTTTTTGTCTTTAGAATTCTCTAAGTATACCATCACATCATCTCCAGAGAGTAATAGTTTTGTTTCCTCATTGCCTATTCTAATTCCTTCATTTTAAAAATTCTTTTCTCTGCTAAAGCTAACATTGGTGATAAGGGGCATACTTGTTTCATGCTTAACTTTATTGAGAAGGCTTCTACCTTATCGTCATTACACATAATGCTTGTGATTGCTTTAGATAGATACTACTGATCAGTTAAAGGAAAGCTCTATTTATTCCTATGCTTTCTAGTGTTACTAATGGGAATAGATGCTGTATTTTTTCAAAAGGTTTTTCTGCATCTACTGAGATAATTATATGATTTCTGTTAATTTTGTTATTCATAAGGTCAATTATGGTGATCATTTCCTTAATATTGAACCAATCTTTCATTCCTTGTATAAGTCCCACCTGGTTATAGTGTATTATCCTGTTTATACATTGCTGTAATCTGTTTGCTAATCTTTGATTTAAATTTTTGCAACAATATATATTAGGGTAGGAGTTCACAGTTAAGGGACTTATGGGCCTGGGGAGAAGATAATTTTCCCTGAAAAAGAAGAATAAATAGCCAGTGGATTCAAAGTCAGAATAGATTGACAAGAAAAGAAGTGTTTATTGTGCTATTGAGAGGAGGGATAGATTTTTGAAGCAACTAAAGAACTACACAAAATGTACAAAGAAAAGGATCTTGATACTAGACAAAATAGAGAAGTAAGAACTGCCCCTTTAGATCCTCCTGAACCCCTGTATCCAAATTTGATACAGTTTCAGGGAGAGTAGGAAATTGACCGAGCCCCAGCTCAGATTAACGAATTACACAGATGGGATTACAGAACCCATATCAGTTTGATCATATGTTGGAAAAATGGATCAAATACTCTAACCAGGGCATTAATAGATACTGAGGAAGAGACCTCCCTTACATATGGAAACCCTGATATGTTTAAACATGGAACTCCAATCACCATCACAGGATTAGGAGGTGCTGAAATATCAGCCTGACAAGTTAATCTAATGATGAAAATTGGACAATTACCTAAGAAAGAATATACTGCTTAGACCTACCAGATCTCAAAATGTATTATAAAGCAGTAATTATCAAAACTACTTGGTACTGGCTAAGAAACAGAGGGATAGACCAATGGAATAGGTACTCATGATACAGTAGTCAGTGAATACAGCAATCCACAGTTTGACAAACCTAAGGAACCCAGTTTCTGGGATAAGAACTCACTGCTTGACAGAAGTTGCTGGGGAAATTGGATAGCAGTGTGGTGGAAACTGGGCATAGACCAATGCGTGACACTGTACACAAGAATAACTAGTGTCTGTGATAAACACCTCATCTCTAAAATATATAGAGAACTGAGTCAAATGTATAAGAATACAAGTCATTCCCCAATTGATAAATGGGGTCAAATGATATGAACAAATGCTCTAAATCACTATTGATTAGAAAGATGCAAATCAAAACAACACTCAGGTACCACATCACACCTATCAGATGGGCTAACATGACAAAACAGGAAGATGATAAATGTTGGAGAAGATGTGGGAGAGTTGGAACACTAATTCATTGGTGGTGGAACTGTGAGCTGATCCAACCATTCTGTAGAGCAATTTGAAACTTTATGCCCAACGGGCTACAAAAATGTGCATACCATTTGACCCAGCAATAACTCCTTCTAGGACTATATCCCCAAGAGGTCATAAAAATGAGAAAGGGTCCCACATGTACAAAAATGTTTGTGGTGTCCAAAAACTAGAAATCAAGGGAATGCCCACTGATTGTGGAATGACTCAATAAATTGTGGTGTGTGACTGGAATGGAATACTATTGTGCCATAAGAAATGATGAACAGGAAGACTTCAGAGAGGTGTGGAAAGAGTTATGTGAACTGATTCTGAGTGAAAGGAGCAGAACCAAGAGAATATTGTACATAGCAACAACCACAGTGTGTGGGGAATTTTTCTGGTACACAGTCCTTCATAGCAATGCAAGGACCTAAAACATTCACAATAGATGTTTGAGGCAAAATGCCTTCCACATCCAGAGAAAGAACTATGGAATTTGTTCACAGAGTGAAGCAGACCATTTTCTTTTGTATTATGTTTTGTTTTGTTTTATGGTTTCTCCCACTCATTTTTAACTCTTCTATGTAACATGACTAGGTGAAGATGTATTTAATAGGAAGGTATGTGTAGAACCTATATAAAATTGTATTCCATTTCAGGGAGGGAGTGAGGAGGGAGTGGGAAAGGAGGGGGAGGGAGGAGAAAATATCTAAGTTATATGCAAGTGATTGTAGAACTTGAAAACAAATATAATAATTTAATTTAAAAAAGAATATATCATGGTAATTGTACCCATTCCTGAATACATCATTGGAATAGATATATTGAGAGATATGTCTTTAAATTTACCTGAGGGGAGTTACCAGTTTGTACTAAGATGGAAATTAATACAGTTTTAGTGGGTAAAATAAAAATAGATCCAGTCACTTGACCTGAACCTTCTGAAATGATTACTTTAAAGCAGTATCATGTGCCAGGTGGACAAGATGAGAATACCAATACTATAAAGGGATATGTTGAGGCAGGAGTGATAGTCCCTACAATCACTCAAAGAAATAATCCTGTCCAGTTAGTACAAAAGTCAGATGGGTTATGAGGGATGACAGTGGGTTATGGACAATTAAATAAGGTCATTCCTCCCTTGTATGCTGCTGTTCCAGATACCGCTACCTTAATAGAAAAGATCCAGAAATATGATGGGACTTGGTACACAGTTATTGATTTAGTTGATGCTTTCTTTACTATCCCAATATATTCAAAACAATGGAACCAATTTGCTTTCACTTAGCAGTGCCAACAATATACTTTTACATGCTTGCCACAGGGATATCTGCATAACTCCACTATTTTTCATAGGATTGTGGCTGAATATTTGAATGAATTAGAGCTTTAGTATGGCTTACCTACTACATAGATATTATGATACAGGGAAAAACTGTAAAAGTGAAGAAGAGTTTTGACACTTTTAATCGAGCATATGACAAGCAAAGTGTGGGAGATTAACCCCTGCAAAGATTCAAGGGTCAACTCAAACTGTAAAATTTCGGGGTATACAATGGAATCAGGAGCTGTGAGAGATTCTTCTACAAGCCTGACTAAAGATTCAGGATTTCACTATCCCCATCAAAAAAAAAAAAAGAGGCCCCAAATTTTATAGGATTGTTTGTATATTGACAACATCACATACCACATCTATGACAAATTTTGAACCTTTTCTATAAAATTAATAGGAAAAAAATATTAATTTGATTGGGAACTTCAGCAGAGCAAAGCTTTTGATGAAGCTAAGGATGCTATTCAATTAGCCCTAGATTTGTTGCCTATGCAAAGTGGCCCAGTGGAATTACAAGTGACTGTCCTCGATGAATGTGCACATTGGAGTTTATGGCAAAAACAACAAAGATGAAATGTACCCTAAAGATTTTGGTCTAGGAAACTCCCTTCAGCTGGAATTCAATATATGCCTTTTGAAAAGCAGTTGTTTGGGGAGAAAATTTGGAATTCCAAATCTAGTGGAAATGAATGTTGAAAACTAAAAATAAATAGATAAATTTTTTAAAAAAGGAAAGCAATTCTAAGCTGCCTATTGGGCTTTGGTGTAGACTGAACAGCTGACTTTAGGCCATGAGGCAATATTAAGACCTAGAGTCCCAATTATGACCTTGGTAATGTACTCCAGCTTTTTATTCAAAATAGATCCATAACAAGCAAAAGTGGTGTTTCTGCGTTATGTGAATCTATAGCAAACATATATTTAGGGAAATGATACACCCTATGAATGAAAGCAACAGTTATTGCAGTTCTTGTTAAAATAGAATGGGGGATATGATTGTTTAATTAAAGAACAAAAAAGACATGCATTGCGTACTGATGGGATAGCAAAATATTTGGACCACAAAAGACAATGGAAAGCCATAGCCTATAACCCACTACTAATTGGACTTTGGAAAGTACTAGAATAGGTGGAAGTAGTCAATATGCTGAACTTATGGCAGTACACCAAGTTATCAAGACAGAATAAGGAGGACAATGTTGTATATTCACTGATTCATAGGAGGTAACTAATGGGTTAGTTACATGGATGCCCATGTGGAAAAATCAAAATTGGGAAATTCATGGCAAACAAGTCTGGGGCAAGGAATTATGGGAAGATATATGGGACATATCTTTGGTTATTAATTTGTCAGTCTTTCATGTAGATGCTCATGTGGCCCTCACCACAGCAGAACATGAGTACAATGCACATGCTGATTGACTAGATTGCTACTCAACATCTTGTCCCTACACTGAAACCAATTGATGATCTGATAATAACAAAATAGGTGCATCAAACATCCCGAAATTTAGGGGTCCAGACCACACACCACTGGGCACAAGACTGAAGTGTTAGTATCTCTCTCATTCATTGTTAAAACAAGTAGCTGAAGAATGTATATGTCAGTTGGAAAAGGAACTAACTGTTCCTTGGGTAATAACTGGAGAGATAGCAGGGGGTGAAATTTGGCAAAGAGATTATATTAGACCCCTACCCAAAAATAAAGGATGCAAATTTGTGTTTACTTGTGTTGATACCTATTCAGGTATACTAGTGGCTTGTCCCTATAAGAATGCAACTCAGAAAAATGCCTGTAAAACCTTAGATATCATAAGTCTATATTAATGAACCCCAATGCAGACTCAAAATGACAGTTGGTAACATTTCAAAGGTGATGAAATGAAGAGATACTGTGTATTAAACAACATAGAATGGACATATCATATTCCAAATTATCCACAAGTGTCTGGGATAATTGAAAGAATGTATTATTGAAAGAACAGTTAAGGAAGTTAAGTTCTAATAATTTTTATCAACATTGGAAAGATAATTTGTTCATTACTCTACATAATTTGAATAATAGAGCATTGGGAGGAAGTACACCTTTAGCCAGAATGATGACCCAAAGTCCGCAACTTAGAAAACAACAAGCATTTAAGATCCCAAATGTTGAATACTGGACTGCGAGGCCAGATATTCCAGCACCATAACAAGAGACACCTAGTTCGGCAGGATATGATTTACATTGCTTAGAGGACTTTTGGTTGGATAGGAAAGAAATAAGAACAATCTCTATTGGAATATGTATGAAAATCTCTAAGAATCAGTTTGGACAGATATTAACTTTGTCAGGATTAGCAGCTCGAAGAACACGTGTACTGGCTGGAGTGATAGATTCTAATTATCAAGGAGAATTGTGACATTCCAAAATTTTGGTGATGAAACCACACAGTTTTGTAAAAATGATAGAATAGTTCAAGTGATTATTATTCCTTGTGAAACAAGACCACTTGTGATAATTGACCCTCCTTCTAAAATAACTATCAGAGGAACTGAAGGATTGGGTTCTACTGACAGAGTAAAATTGGGAACTAAAGTATGAGTAAAACAGAAGTCAGATGACATTCCAAAGGCTGTGGAAATTACAACACATGGGAACAATAATACCACAATTGTTGTTTATTCAGGAGAGGATCATTACCAAATTGTACCCTTAACTCATATATTCTACTGTGAATGAACTGATGATAGTGGGTTCATGGACTCTAGAACCACAGCTGACCCTATATCTACCCTGCTTCTGGTTATTATTTCCTTGTTTATTTTGGGCTTTCATCTGTTAAATTTGTTTGCTAGATTTATTTCCTATAGGCTTAGCACCCTCCACCTGCAGATGCCTGGTCACTTAAGCCAGGTATCATCTCCTATCTATGACAATGATGTATCATCTTTGGACTGAAGTCAACCGAACTCCAGATGCCAGCTAAAGAACTGAGCTTTCAAATGGGACCTCATTTGGTCAGGGACAGCTCTATGTCCAATCTCAGCATCAAGTAGTTATGGGAGAAGAGACCTTCACCCTTTATCCCAAGATTTTGGGTCCCATTTGTTGAGGGGGAATGATGGTGTGGTTGTGCTCAAGCATTACCCTAAGATATTGTTTCATATGCTTATTTTCTGTTATGCTTGTTACAGTTCTGTTAATACCAGTTGCCCCACTGACCTATGTAATTGGCCTATAAAAGATCTTGGGGCCGAATGTAATAGTAATTTAAATGGAAAGATCTTTCTTTATTCATTAATAGGCCTGTATGATTTGCTTATATCACCTGGAAGCCTAAGTCACGTGGTTGGAGAAGCTTGCTGAACAGGCAGAACAGGAAGGGTAGGGCAGAACTAAAAGAAAGTGAGTGAGTGTGGTTCAGAGGAGAGAGGATGCAGGAGGGCAGGTATGGGAAGTCTCAGGCTTGTGATTGTTTGCTTGTGAGAAGACTCTAGCTGAGGGGGTTGGGGGAGGCTTGGTTGTAATCCAACCTCCTTTCCCTTCCAGGCTATCATATTGCTTTGCTCCCTGTGGTGATCATATTTATTAACTTCTTGGTCACCACGACAGATTTTGCTTTCTGGTTCTGAGATTTGGCTTTCTGATGTCTAAATAAATATTTTTCTTCTGCCTTCTATATAGAGAGTCATATATTTTGTGATTGAGAACTATGATGATATATTCATAGTCATCACCAGTGCTGTGAATATTGCCTTGGAAATACAACTCCTTGTCTATTTTTCCAAATAATTTATATAGTACTGGGATTAATTGTTCTTTAAATGTTTGGTAGAATTCACTTGTAAAGTCATCTGGTCCTTGAGATTTTTCATAGGGAGTTTACTGATACCTTGCTCTATTTTTTTTTTTCTAAAATGGGGTTATTTTATTTCCTCTTCTGTTAATTTGGATAATTTATATTTTATAAATAATCATTCATTTTATTTATTAGTTCAATAGTTTTCTTACTTTCAATTTTATTAATCTCTTCTTTGGTTTTCAAGATTTCTAATTTAGTGTTTAATTGATTTTTAACTTCTTCTTTTTCTGGCTTTTCTAGTTGCATGCCCAGTTCATTGATGAGCTCTTTCTCTATTTTATTCATGAAAGCACTTAGAGATACAAAATTTCCCCTAAGTGTTACTTTAGTGGCATTTCATAAGTTTGGGCATGTTGTCTCATTATTTTCATTCTCTTTGATGAAACTGTTGGCTGTTTCTATGATTTATTGTTTGACCCACTCATACTTCAGAATTAGTTTATTTAGTTTCCAATTAACTTTTAATCTGTCTTTCTATAGGCCTTTATTACATATATTTTTATTGTATAATGATCTGAAAAGGATACATTTAATAGTCTTATTTTTCTGCATTTGTCAGTGAGGTTATCATACCCTGAAATAGGGTTAATTTTTGTTTAGGTGCCATATACCACTGGGGAAAATGTACATTCCTTTTTATCCATATTCACTTTTCTCCAGAGGTCTCTCATATTTAACTTTTCTAAAATTCTATTCACTTCCTTAAATTCCTTTCTTGTTCATTTTATAGTTAGATTTGTCTAGTTCTGACAGGGAGGATGAGGTCCCCTATTAGTACAGTCTTGCTGTGTATTCTTTCCTGTAAGTTACTTAACTTCTCCTCTAAGAATCTGGATGTTATACCACGTGTTGCCTGCAGTATAGTATTGATATTACTTCCTTGTTCATGGTAGCTTTTAGCAAGATGTAATTTTCTTCCCTGTTTCTTTTAATTAGATCTTTGCTTTTCCTTTGTCTGAGATCAGAATTGCTACCCCTGTTGTTATTTTTTTTTTACTTCAGCTGAAGTATAATATATTCTATTCTAGCCTTTTACTTTTACTCTTTATGTGTTCTCTGCTTCAAATTTGTTTCCTGTAAACAACATATTGTGAGATTCTGGTTTTTAATCCATTCTGCTGTCAGTTACTGTTTTATGAGAGGGCTTATCCCACCCACGTTCACAGTTATGATTACTAACTGTGCATCTCCCTCCATGCTATTTTTCTCCTGTTTATAACTTTCTCTCTCTCCTTTCACCTTGTTCTTACACACCAGTGTTTTTTCTGACTACCATCTCCCTCAATCTGCCCTCCCTTTTGTCAGCCTCTCCTCTTTTCCCCCTCCCCCTACTATAGGTAAAATAGATTTCTTTATACAACTCAGTGTGTATATTATTCCCTCGTTGAGCCAAATCTGATGAAATAAATGTTCAAACAATGCTCACTCTACTGTAATGTCTTGGATGTCTCTTCATGTGATACAATTTGCCCCATTCTGCCTCCCCTTCCCTCTTCTCCCAGTGCATTCCTTTTTTTAATGCCTTTTTTAACATCATAACAAAATCAATTTATAACCAAAGTCTCTGTCTACGTATGCTCCTTCCAACTTCCTCAGTAGAGATAGTTTTTAAAAGGTACAAGTATCATCTTCCTATGTAACAATGTAAACAGTTTAACCTTATTGAATACCAAGTTGTTATTGTTTTTTTTCCTATGTATTACCTTTTTATACTTTGTTAAGTTGTGTATTTGAAGACTGAATGTTCTGTTCAGCTCTGGTCTTTTCATGAGAAAAGTTTGAAAGTCCTCTATTTCACTGAATGATCATTTTTCCCCAGAAGGACTATGCTCACTTTTGTTGGGTAGTTGATCCTTGGTTGTAATCCAACCTCCTTTCCCTTCCAGGCTATCATATTGCAAACCCTTTGATCATTTAGAGTAGATACTGCCATGTACAGTGTCATCCTGACTGGCTCATTGATATTTGAATTGTTTCTTTTTGGCTGCTTAGAATATTTTCTCCTTGACTGGGGAACTCTGGAATTTGACTACACTACTCCTAGGAGTTTTCCTTTTGTGATCTTTTTCAAGAGGCAATCAATCTAGAATATCGGGGAAGCTGTCCTTGATAACTTCTTGTTAGATGATATTTAGGCTCTTTTTTTTATTGTGGCTTTCAGATAGTCCAATAATTTTTAAATTATCTCTCCTGGATCTATGTTCCATATCACTAGCTTTTCAAATGAGATATTTCACATTGTCTTCTATTTTATCATTCTTTTGGTTTTGTTTGATAATTTCTTGATTTCTCATAAAGTCATTAGCTTCCATTTGCTCCATTCTAATTCTGAAGGAATTCTTTCCTTCAGTGAGCTTTTAGACCTCCTTTCCCATTTGGCCAATTCTGCTTTGTAAGGCATTCTTCTCATTTGTTTTTTGGACTTCTCTCTCATTTGGATTAGTCTATTTTTTAAAGTGTTATTTTCTTCAGTATTTTTGGGGTCTCCTTTAGCAAGCTGCTGGCCTATTTTTCATGATTTTCTTGTATCACTATAACTTCTCTTCACAATTTTCCCTCTACTTCTCTTACTTGGTTTTCAAAATCCTTTCAGCTCCTCCACGGCCTGAGACCAATTCATATTCCTCTTGGAAGCTTTTGATATAGGAGCTTTGACCCTGCTGTCCTCCTCTGACATGTCTATGCTGTTATGGCCATGCCAGATTATGCTCTGCTTCCTGACTAATGCAATAGAACCTTCCTAGTGACTTTTGAGATTATTTTGAGGCTTGTGGATTTGTTTCACTCTATCATTTCATGGGTTCTGTAGCTCTATAATTCATTTAGAACCTTTTTTTTCTGGTATTTGGATGACTTTGGGATAGAGATTAGGGAAATCCCTGCTTTTATTATGCAATCTTGGCTCTGCCCCACCTTATGTTCTGCTATGCACATGACATTATTTTTCTGTCTTAGTATTTAAGTTCCAATATTCAAGTTTATAATATGTTTTTTTCTCTGCTTTGTGTTTGTGTTCTGCTGTTTGAGTCTAAAATATTTTTTTAAAAAGGAGTTATTTTCTTCAGTGAATTTTTGTACTTCCTTATAGATTTTGCAAATTTATTTATTAATTTCATTTGTTTCCAGTTTTCAACAATTACTTCCACAAGTCAATTTTTTCACACTTCATTTCCCCACCTTCCCCAAGATGGCATGCAAATCTTATATGGGTTCTACACATGCATTCTTATTAAACACATTTTCACATTAGTCACATTGCATAGAAGAATTCAAACGAATGGGAAAAACCATGAGAAAAAATAAAACATAAGACAAAAGAGAACAGTCTGTTTCATTCTGTGTTCTGATTCCATAGTTCTTTCTCTAGATGTGGATGGCATTTTGCCTCGAGTCCTTTGGGAATGTTTGAGGTCCTTGCATTGTGGAGAAGGACTTAGTCTATCAGAAAGTCTTCATACACTATGGCTGTTACTGTGTATAATGTTCTCCTAGTTCTGCTCATTTCACTCAGCATCAGTTTATGTAAGTATCTCTGAAGGTTTATCATTCTTTTGGTTTTGTTTGATAATTTCTTGATTTCTCATAAAATCATTAGCTTCCATTTGCTCCATTCTAATTCTGAAGGAATTCTTTCCTTCAGTGAGCTTTTAGACCTCCTTTCCCATTTGGCCAATTCTGCTTTTGTAAGGCATTCTTCTCATTTGTTTTTTGGACTTCTCTCTCATTTGGATTAGTCTATTTTTCTGAAGTCCTACTTTCATCATTTCTTATAGCACAATAGTATTCCATTACCTTCATATACCACAACTTGTTCAACCATTACCCAATTGATGGCCATTCCCTCAATTTCCAGTTCTTGGTCACGACAAAAAGAGGTGCTATAAATATTTTTTGTACATGTGGGACACTTTCACATTTTTATTATCTCTTTGAAATATAGCCCTAGAAGCAATATTGCTGTATCAAAGGGTATGCACATTTTTATTGCCCTTTGGGCATAGTTCCAAATTGCTCTCAAGAATGGTTGAATCAGCTCATAGCTGCACCAACAATGAATTAGTGTTCCAACTCTCCCACAACTTCTCCAACATTTATTGTCTTCCTGTTTTGTCATGTTAGCCAATCTGATAGATGTGATGTGGTACCTCACAGTTATTTTGATTTGCATCTCTCTAATCAATAGTGATTTATACCATTCTCCCATATGACTATAAATAGCTTTAATTTCTTCCTCTGAAAATTGCCTGTTCATATCCTTTGACCATTTATCAATTGAAGAATGATTTGTATTCTTATACATTTGACTCAGTTCTCTATATATTTTAGAATTGAGCGCTTTATTGCAGACATTAATTGTAATAATTCTTTCCCAGTTTTCTATTTCCCTCCTAATATTGGTTGCATTGAGTTTATTTGTGAGAAATTTTTTCAATTTAATGTAATCAAAAGTATCCATTTTACACTTTATAACGTTCTCCATCTCTTCTTTGGTCATAAATTTCTCCATTCTCCATAAATCTGACAAATACACTATCCCTTGCTCCCCTAATTTGTTTGGAGTATCAGCCTTTATACCTAGATCATAGTCCCATTTGGACTTTATTCCTGTGTACAGTGTTAGTCATTGGTCAATGCCCAGTTTCTGCCACACTATTATCCAGTTTTCCCAGCAGCTTCTGTCAAACTGTGAGTTCTTATCCCACAACTTGGGATCCTTGGGTTTATCAAACAGTAAATTGCTATATAGCAGTCATTGACTACTGTATTGAGAGTAACTAACCTATTGACTGATATTCCCTTCTATTTCTTAGGCAGTACAAAGTGGTTTTGATGAGTGCTGCTTTATAATATAATTTGAGATCTGGTATGGTGGGACCACTTTCTCTAGAATTTCTTTTTATTAATTCCCTTGATATTCTGGATCTGTTGTTATTACATTCATTAGTTTGATTGGTATGGCACTGAATAAGTAAGTTAATTTAGGAAAAATTATCATTTTTATTTTATTAGCTTGGTCAACCCATGAGCAGCTGATGTTTTTCCTATTACTTAGATCTGACTTCATTTGTGCTCAAAGTGTTTTGTAATTGTATTCATACAATCCCTGGGTTTGTTCTAACCGATCAACTCCCAGATATTTTAGTGTATCTACTATAGCTTTAAATGGGATTTCTACCTCTTGCTGTTGGGCTTTGTTAGCAATATATAGAAATTCATATGATTTATGTGGATTTATTTTGCATCCTACAACTTTGTCAAAGTTGTTTAGTATTTCAAGTGGTTTTTTTTTTTTAACTTGATTCTCTAGGATTCTCTAAGTACATCATCTTATCATCTGCAAAGAGTGATTACTTAGTTTCTTCTTTGCCTATTCTAATTCCATCAATTTTTTTCTTCTCTTATTGCTAAAGCTAACATTTCTGTATTATACTGAATAACAGTGGTGATAATGGACATCCCTGTTTCTCAATAGAGGCAGTCAGTCAACTAGCATTTATTAAACACCAATTATGTGCCAGGCAGTTTTCTAAGAGGACTTCCCAAATGAATAATGAAGGAATGTATGGGAAAAAAAAAAGATTTACCCAAGCCAAGATCTAATCAGACAGCAAAAGAAATTTGAAGTTTTAGATAATGGGTGTATTCCTGCTCGTTTTGTCTACACTAACAGACCTGGGAAAATGATGATTCTCCCTATTATCAGAACAGTTGATATGGAAATTGATTTCTCTGACCAAGACTTGAGTGACCTCAGTCATGCATCCTAAGATAACCCATCTCTCATCATGTTAACCAATCAGAGATGATTAGGCACCCCTCGGGGAACACCTCTTCTTCAAAGGCCATATAAACTGTGACATCATTCACTTGGGCTATCTGTGCCCAACCTGTGGTAGAATATTCTGAATTCATATTGGTCTTATCAGTCACAGTTGGACATACTGTAATTTGGCTCTAGCATAGTGATGTCATTTTGATCATATTTGAAAACAAAGGAAAACAACCAAACTGTGACCCCAGTGCTATTAAGTGTCTTTGGTCTAAGACAAGTGGAAAAATGACCATCCTTTTATTAACGACCTTCTGGACTTATTAATAAAATGATTAAATTACCTAGAAACTATGTCTCTTGAACCTTTTTAAACATCATAAAGTTTTGCATGATTGTACACATATAGCAGCAAGGACCCCAGCATACACAGGAGGGTCTGCTGTACAGGTCTTAGACTTACTATTCCAAAAGGAAAGCAACTTTTGAAGGGTCAACAATTTTTTTAAATTAAGCATGTATGCCATTCATTTAGTTCAGGGGGGAAGTCAACACCGTGAACTTCAGAAAAAATACAAACAGAGAAATAAGACCAACAGGAAGGCTTCCAACTATCTGACCATAAGCAATACTTACATCACAGATCAGAAAGATCCAACTGTCTGACCATTACACACATCGTTACCAGAGAAAGAAGCACCAACATCTGGGTTTTCAAAGCCAGAGGGGCTCCTTTGTAGCTTCTCAGAGTCTCTCTGGCCAAACACTTCCAATGAGTAAGTCTCAAAATAAAACCTCGCCTCAGAGTCTATATACACTTTCCAGAGGCATCATGACCCTTGAGATCCAATGCCTCATTAGAATTAACAAAAGATGTGAGTCTTCCTACAAAATAAATCTCCCCTACTCAAACTTACCTTAACGGCAGGCCCATTAATGGGTGGGGAACATCTTTAACTCTCATTACCACTGCAACATATATAACCTACTTCAAACTGCTCACCTTCTCAATCAGGTTAGGAAGTGAAGGAACAGGAGAATTTAAAACTCAATATTTTTTTAAAAATTATTTTTACATGTAACTGAGAAAAAAAGTTTTTAGAATAAAGAAGTGCTGCCACATTTCTTTTGCATGTACTAGTAATTTTGTTTTTTATTGCTCTCCTCTAGTTACATGGCTAGCAGTGAAGTCTCTGGGGAAAAGAAAATAAACATTTTAGTAACCTTCTTCACATAATTCCAAGTTGTTTTCCAGAATGGTCAAACAAATTCAGAGCTCCACAAATAACAAATTGGTGTACTCTTCTTTCTGCAATATATTTAATTTCTTCCTTGTCTTACGATCATTGCTAGCATTTCTAGAACTATGTCAAATAATAAGGGGCAAAGGCACCATCCTTGATTTCTCTGTGTGTTTATGGAAAACATGTTTAATCTTTTCTATTGAATATAATGCTTACATTAGGTTGTAATAGGATTTACTATCATCTTTTTAAAAAATATCCTTTTCCTATTCTTTATAGGGTTTTAACTTAAATGGGTGATATACTCAATAGAGGAGTTTTTTTTTTCTTTCTTTCTTCTGTACCTGTTACACTTGCAATTTATCCTTTCTTTTTCATTCAGGATTATACTCAACTTTGTTGGATAAGTTAATGTTGGATTTAACCCCCACTCCTTTGCTCTTTGAAATATAATGCTCCAAGACCCATTACAATCTTTTAGTATAGAAGCTGCTAAGTCTTGTGAATTCCTGGATTGTTTTCCTGCAGTATTTAACGTTGTTGCTGTAGTTGTGGTGTTGTTGTTGTTTGCAGTATTTTCTCTTTAACCTGGGAATTTTGAAACTTGGTTATGACATTCCGGTAAGTTTTCTTTCAGGTGATGATTGGTGAATTCTTTCTATTTCTCTTTTACCTTCTTGTTCCAGAACTTCAGAGCAATTTTCCTTAATAATTTCCTGTAATATTGCATCCAGAATCTTTTTTTAAATCATAACTCGAAGAAAGTCCAACAATTCTTATGTAGTGTTATGAATTTCTATATTTTCATTTTTAATTTATATTGTTTTTCTAATGTTGAATAATATTAGCTTCCCTGGTGGAAATTCAACTTCATCATAAGAAAAAAATGTTTCTAACATATATTACTGTAACATTTTTGCCATGAATTTCTTTAAATTTTCAAAATCAGTATTGATTAATGGTATTGGTAAAATGCATGCATGTGTCACATTAAGGCAAGGGAGTCTAGATACATACACACATGTGTTGTGTAGATACATACATGTATATATGTGTGCATATATGCATGCATACATATATACATATACACACATACAACATATCCTTCGACAGTAATAAGGACTTGTGGATGATGAGTTCGGAGTGAAAAATAATTAGTTCAGTTTTAGACATAGTGTATTTAAGATATCTACAGGACACAGAGTTCCAGATGCATAACACTCAGTTGGAAATTTATGAGTGAAGAGAAATCAAAAGAGAGATTGGGGCTGAATAAATAGTTGTGTCATCCATCTGAATAATGATGTTAACTGAATCCATGAGAATTGATGAGTACACAAAGAGATGGAATTGCCAATATGGGGTGGGAGTGGGGAGAAGGGAAGAGATTCCAGGAAAGAACCTTGGTGATAACCATGGTTAGCTGGAATGACCTGGATGAAGATCCAGCAAATGAAACTATGGAGAGATTATATAGACAGAAGAAGAACAAGGAAAGAACATTGTTAGAAAAACCTAAAAAGAATATACTAGAGAAGAGTGAACAACAGTGTCAAAAGTTATAGAAAGATCTAGAAAGATCAAGAATAATGAAAATTTCTTAAAAAGGCATTTAGATTTGGCAATTAAGAAATTACTGGTAATTTTAGTTGCATGATGAAGTTGGAAGCCAGATGGTATAAAGTTGAGGGTAAAAGGAAAGGAAATTACACCATGTATTGTAAGAAGCTTTCTCAAGGTGTTTAGTCATGAAATGTAGGAAAGAGATAAGACAATACCTAACTGGATGGGTGGATCAAGTGACATTCTTTTAAGGATGGGAGAGACATGGATGTGTTTGTAGGTAGTATGGAAGCAGCCAATAGACAGGGGGAGACTGAAAATTAATGAAAGAGTGGGAATGACAAAAGGTAAAAAGCTGATGCAGAAGATGGAATGGAATGAGATTACATGTTCATGTAGAGAGGTTTGTCTTGGCAAGTATCCTTTTCGTATGTGACAAGATGAAAAAGAATTTAGTGGGGAAAGATATCTTACTGACATAAGATGTGAGAAGAGGGAGTTTTTGGTAAATGGCCTAATTTTTTTTCAGTGAAATAGGAATCAAAGACTTCAGCAAAGAAGCTGATAAGTCATTGGAGAGATGAAAAGGATTGTAAAAATCCATGGTGGTAAGTGGAAAAATGAAGCAATAGGGAATTTAAAAATTTCCCTGCTGCAGTGAGGGACTAGTAAAGATTATGTGACATCGATTAGTAATAAACCCACTCAATTTACCTACATTCACCAGCAGAATAGGGATAAAGTCAGCCGAGGGTGTGAATCATGTAAATAATTCAATGCCTTATAACAGCAAGATATGATGAAGTGAAAGGATAAGGGGGAAAAGAATATTAAGAGTAGGGAAAAGGGTAGAGTTCAAATACTTTACCAAGTAGCTTTTTTTTCTTTTTTTTTATTATTTTTTCTTTTTTTTCTTTTTCATTTTTAACACAGTTCAAATCACATAACACAACTCTAATTTTTCATCAAGTGATATTTCTTTTAAAGCATTTACAATATAGACCACAAATGGATTTTTTTAAACATTATCCAACTGAGACACAAATAATAACTATGTATGCTAATTTCATAAGCCTTTGACCTAATTGTTTCCACACTATTACTGAGAATTAAAGGACCCTAACTTATTGTTATTGGTCTAAAGTCCTAAGCATTTTAGATTTGACCTCGGATATTACCCTACCAACAATCTATAATTTAATAGATCTCGTATTAAGCTTACAAACCGTTTGACTATAGGAAATTGCCACTAAGAGTAAAGACATTGCAGGGAAACAATATCTCCCCAACTCCATGTCAGTTACAGGCAGGAGTAGGTTGTCAACTTGAATTCAGTGAGGGTTAGATCAACTTGAATTCAGTGAGGGTTAGAGTCTGCCAGGTGTCAGTGGAAAATTGAGTCAGGAGAATCCTACCTCAGCCCAGGCTGAACAGCCACTCTCCCACCCTTCCCATGAGATAAACTTTTTTAGTTCATACCAGCATTTCAAAGGCTTACTGGCATCATGGATTGGAGGCTCAGATCGCCTTTGTTGCTATCGATATCTGGAGTTAGACTCAGAAGAACAGTCTCTTAATAGTTCCATAGCATCTTAAAATAGCAAGTTCCAATAACCAGGTTTCAAATATGACTATAATTTCACATTGGCTAAGGAACATCTTTTGAGGCAAGTCTTAAGTGGCTTGCATGCCTTTCTATACCTATTGTAGTTCCTGCTTAAATAACAATCGTAAAATCAAATTTACCATTAAAACCTTAACTTTTCCATCAATGCCAAATTTCACCTGAAGTTACCTGCCTCTAGGAGACAGACTAAAATTCATTTCCCCAAACCAAAGATGCCTGATTGAGTCTCAGTAATTAATTCAGTAAGTTGTTTTAATACTAATTGCTTTTACATCACTTTGTAACATGTCCAATTTTTCTCCCCATCTCTCCCCTCCCCCACCCCCTAATACCTTGCATTCTTGATTACCCCTTCCCTCAATGAGCCCTCCCTTCTATCACACCCCACCCCTCCCTTATCCCCACCTTCTCTCTTTTCTTGTAGGGCAAGATAAATTCCTATACCCCATTACCTGTGTTTCTTATTTCCCAGTTTTATGCAATAATAATCCTCAACATTCATTTCTAATACTTTGAATTCCACCTTCTTTCCCTCCTTCCCTCCCTCCCTATCCATTCCCACTGAGAAGGCAAGCTATTCAGTACAGGCTATATATGTGTCGTTTTACAAAAGACTTCCATAATAATCACGTTGTGTAATATTATATTGCCTTCTATTCCTCCCTTATTTTTTTATTCCCTCATTTGACTTTGTCACTTCCCAAAAGTGTTTATTTCCAGTTATTCCCTTCTCCCATTTGCCCTCCCTTCTATAATTCCCCTCACCCACTTGTCACCTCCTCCCCTACTTTTCTGTAGCATAAGATAGATTTTCATAGTAAACTTAGTGAGCATGTTATTCCCTCCTTAAGCCATATGTGGAGAGAGTAACTTCACTTTTTCCCCTCTCCCCTTTTCCCTTTTCTTCTCCATTGAACAAGATTTTTCTTTATCTCTTTTATGAGTTATAGCCTGCCCCATTCCATTTCTCCCTTTCTCCTCCCCGTATTTTCCTCCCTCACCCCTTAATTTTTATTTTTTATCTTTTATTTGTGTTTATCATCTCTTCTGATTCAACACAGCTTGTACTCTCTCTCTTTCTCTCTCTCTCTCTCTCTCTCTCTCTCTCTCTCTCTCTCTCTCTCTCTCTCTCTCTCTCTCTCTTTCCCTCTCTCTGTGTGTGTGTGTGTGTGTGTGTGTACAATCCCCCCACCTACCCAAATACTGAAAAAAGTCTCAAGAGTTATAAATATTTTCTTTCCATGTAGGAATGTAAACAGTTCAACTTTAAAAAGTCTTTTATGATTTCTCTTTCCTGTTTACCTTTTCAAGTTTCTCTTGATTCTTGTGTTTGAAAGTCAAATTTTCTATACAGTTCTGATCTTTTCAACATGAATTCTTGAAAGTCCTCTATATCATTGAATGACCATTTATTCCCTTGAAGTATTATACTCAGTTTTGCTGGGTAGGTGATTCTTGGTTTTAATCCCAGTTCCTTTGACTTCTGGAATGTCCTATTCCAAGCCCTTCCATCACTTAATGTTGAAACTGCCAGATCCTGTGTTATCCTGATTGTATTTCCACAATACTCGAATTGTTTCTTTCTAGCTGCTTGCAGTACTTTCTCCTTGACCTTGAAACTCTGAAGTATTCCTAGGAGTTTCTCTTTTTGGGTCTCTTTCATGAGGTGATCTGTGGATTATTTCAATATTTATTTTGCCCTCTGGTTGTAGAATATCAGTACAGTTTTCCTCTATAATTTCATGGAAGATATTGTCTAGGCTCTTTTTTTGATCATGGCTTTCAGGTAGTCCCATAATTTTAAAATGGATCTATTTTCCAGGTCAGTTGTTTTTCCAAAGAGATGTTTTACATTATCTTCTATTTTTTCAAACTTTTGGTTTTGTTATCTAACTGTTTGGTGTATCGCATAGTCATTAATTTCCCTGAACTCAATTCTCTCTTTCAGAGAACTATTTGGTTCAGTGAACTTTTGAACCTTCTCTTCCATTTGGCTAATTCTGCTTTTTAATGCCTCCTTCTCCTCATTGGCTTTCTGAACCTCTTTTTCCAATTGAGTTAGCCTCTTTTTAAAGGTGTTATTTTCCTCAGCATTTTTTTTTTTTTTTTGGTTCTCCTTTAGCAGACTGCTGACTTGCTTTTCAAGCTCTTCTGTTGTCTGAGCCCTTTTTAAGTTCACTTCGGAGGCCCTGAAGGTAGGGGTCTTAACTTCCTATGAGAGTCTGCTTTGTTCTTCCTCATCTGAAAGGATGAGAGGAGACACCTGTTCCCCTAGAAAGTAACCTTCTACGGTCTTATTTTTTCCCTTTTTTGGGCATTTTCCCAGCCAAGTTACTTGACTTCTGAATCCTTTGTCAAGAGATTAGACTCAGCTGCTTGGTTCCCCTGGGATTTGGGTGGGGGTGGAGCCATCACTCCAGGCTAGGGTTTAAATCAGTTGCTCCCTACTGCCAGAGGCTTTAAGCTGAGCTGCCTGGACAATGGATTCAGGTTACTTCCCAGCCTCTGTAGCTGCTTACAATCTGCTGTAGTGGCCTCTGCTGTCACCTGGGGCTATTGCCAGAGAAACTCCCAGTTCCCTCTCATCGAGCTGGGAAAGCCCTCCCCCACTGACCTTTGTAGCTTTCTTTGTAGCTTGTGGGTTGAGGTATCTGGGACTTTCCCTGCTAAGAACTCTGCCCAGAGGTTTGTTCAGGTCCTGTTCCTACCAGTGCCATGTGACCAGGGCTCTGCTCTACTCAGCATCCCATGGGATAGACATTTCCTGTCAGCCTTCCAGGTTACCTTTGGCTGGATCCCTCTTTTGCTCTGTGGTTCTGTGGTTTCTACTGCTCTAGACTTTGTTGAGAGTCATTTTTACAGGTATTTTGTGGGGTGTAGAGGAAATGCGAGAGTATATGTGTATTTCTACTCTGCCATCTTGGCTCCACCCTCTACCAAGTAGCTTAGGAAAGAAATTATGGATAGATAAGAGGTATTAAAAATCACAGTAGGAATGAAGAATGAGTTCAGGAACCATGAGGCAGAAGAAAAGACAGAATGATAAAGAATTTTTAACATATAAAAGAATTTCAGATTTTATGAACATGGAATTGGAATGCTTGTGAGTAGAATGACAAAATAAAGGGTATGATCATATCTGTATTTAGCTAAGGGAGGTTGGAAGAGTAGATAATTGGAAATATGGTTGCATATGGGAAGCTAGGGTTATCTAAAGAAGTAGTAGCTCCTTGTTGGGGATGAAAAAAGACCGTGAACTGCTCATTAAATTCATAGAGGAAGGAAAGAAAGGGTCCTGAGGCTTAGTAGGTAACAGATCCCAAAATCCTGATTGATTGATAAATATGGATTTAGTGAATCTCAAAGTACTAGAGACTTCTGTTCACCCATGACTGGGTAGGGATAAATTACTCATTCCCATCTGTCCTCCACTCCCTATTTATTCTCTCTCCAACTCTGTGACTTTGTCCCACAAAATACTTTTAATTCACCTTAGTGAGATAGAAAGGTTTAATACCTTTAGATCTATTTTTCTACCTTCATTTCTATTTTTTTCTTTTAATTCCATTTACATTTTTATCCCTGAGTCTGCTTTTAAAATCTTTTGATAATTCTTCTTTGTTTTGTTACAACCCTGTAGGTCAGACAATTTCTTTTTCTTCACAAAAATAACCTGTAAATTGGGATAATTTATTTGATTACTCAATTCTTTCCTTAGTCATTGTATTTTCCTTGTGTTTCTATTGACTGAGTTGTGAACAAGTTGAATATTCTGCTCACATCATTTTTTAATAACAAATTTATTTTATTTTCAATCACAGAACAAAACAAGCATTTCCATAACACAGTACATTTTAAAAAATATTTCACATGAAACTACAGATTTACCATGTCCAACTTGCTATTCCCTTCAAATATACAAGTTATCATGTAAATTTCTTTTTTATTCTTTTAATCTTCCCTCTTTCTGTGCCCCAGAGATGCCTACCATTACACACAAATAGGTGTATCTATATAGATATATATGTATACATATGTATATATGTGTGTATGCATGTATGCAAATATACATACATACATATCTATGTGTGTACATATACACACACAAATATATAATATCACATGGTTTTTAAGAATGCCTCTAATGATGCCTCCCTTGATGAACCTTCAATTATTTTTTTACAATTTTTGTGTGCTTATATTAATATGTGCACTTATTTATTAAAACATTAAGTAAAAAGGTTAAGCATTTAAAATATAGGTAACTTAAATGGTCTAATAATTGTAATAATTTCAAATACTTTTGAGAATAACTGATATTTCAAGATATCTATAACTACAATAGGGTATGAAAGTATAATTTCCATTGGTGACAAAGTGACTGCTAATTCAATAGTGATTTGTTGTCATTCAGAATTTAAAGAATGCTAAATTTCATTTCCAGTCAAAGTTCATGGACTCCCTAAAATCTATCCCAATAGATTTTAATCTATTTATCTCCAATATATATGGAAAAGATAAAGGGATCTAGAACTGACCTCTGGGGTACACTCATTGCTACAGCATCAGAATATAGCCTCAGACACCTACCAGGTAACCCAACCCCTTTCTGTTTCAGTTTCCTTCTCTATAAAATAGAAATAGAATCTACTTCACAGGATTGTTGTGAGGATCAAATGAGATAACATGTAAAGATTTTTGCAAAATTATGTTAGTGAGGTAATAGCTATGGTCTAGTGAGTAAGAGTGCTGGACTTGTAGCTGGAAAGAATCAAGTTCCTCCCTTCTCTCCCTTCCTTCTTTCCTCCCTTTCTCCCTTCCTTTGTCCTTGACATTTGTCAGTGATATTTGTTGTAATTTCCTTAGATTGATTTTGGCTATTCAAAAGTGTTTTAATTTTATGGGCTTGGGATTGTCTATTTTGTCTTTTATGTATTCATTTTTTTGTTCTTCCCTCCACCCCCCCCCCAAAAAAAAACCTACTTGTGTTTCCTGTGTCCTGATTTTACCCCAAACAGAAGCTAGTGATTAGTTGAAGTTATACAAAAATACAAATTAGGGGAGAGAATCAAATTTTTATTTGAATGTTAGGATATTTCCTAGCTGGGGGTCCTAGGCTGTTGTGATCACACTAAAAACTTTTGATCTCTTATTCTTCAGAAAATAGCCTGAAAAGGAGTCATATGGATTATAAGGCCATTAAATTGCCTCTAGGGTACAAATTAGATAGCTGTTGTAATAGTGTGTGGCTAATCAAATCTCCATCCTCTGCTTGAAGTATCTAGTATAATAAGAATATTACTTTTCCCTCTCTAAATTAGTATTATTTCACCCTTCTTTTAATGAAGTTTTTTGGTCCCTAAAACTGTTTTTGCTGAAATCTACTTTAAGGGAAACCTATTCCTTCTAAACCAAAGTCCTGCCCTTGCTGGTTGTCAGCTCTTTCTCTAGTTCTGGAATTATATCTCTTTATTGATTCCATTGTCTTTCTTCCTTTTATTTAGCAAGTTATTTCCCTCTTTTGTCCCCTTTTTCACACTCAAGTAATTAGATTTTTCTCTTCCTTCTCTTCAATTTCTTTTATTTCTAATTTCTAAAATCATGCCTTTTTATACAGAATTTACTTTCTTTATTTCCTTCATTAATTCTTTTCCATTTTTATCTATTCTGATCATATATTCTTTGCCTCATGGCCTTTACCCTCATTTATTCCTTCTTTAATCTCTGTGTTCCTCTTGCAATTAAAGCTTTTAAGCAGTTTCGATATTATTGGCATCTGTATCTCCTCCCTCCTCCCTTCTTTTCCTGTTGTGTCTCTCTCTTAAAAGTGTGAATTCCTAATAGGAGTTAATAAGGATACATGCATTGCTCAATAGTAGGAATTTCCTTGTGTCCTTGATTATTCTAATTTGAACACCTGCCCACCTCTATGATCATTTCCCATCACCCCGCGTTCATTTGCCATTTAATCTCCTCTATGGATCTATGTCCTTCTTCTGCTCTTCTAGAGGCCAGTTGCTCCTAGGAGCTCTAGGATCTCCTCTCCTGAAGCAGGATATTATTCACCAGTACTCACAGGTACTGGTCTCTCTGAACACTAGATTTTACCCATTGTAAGGTATCCATCTACAATTACAAAATATAACAGCTAGCATTAATATACAGTTTCTAAAGCACTATAACATGTTATCTCCTTTGAAGTACAACAATCCTTATATATCTCTCCCTATAATGGCATTATTCTTCAGTGGGACTTCCTCCAAGTTAGAAATTTATTACCTGAACTCCTTTTTCAATCCCTCCCTTTACCACTTCACCCATTCTCTTGTACTCCAACTTCTTGCTACTAAATAGTTATTTTACCTTTTTTTATTTTAAACCACTGATGGATTAAGATGCCTCAAGCATTTCCCTGTATCTTCTACTTTCCCTCTTCCCTTTTATGAAACCTCCCGTTGTGATTCAACTATGCAGGTGGGATGGGAGAGATGAAGAGTGGTTGTGAGGCAAAGTTAGGTCTTTTTAAATATCTCCTGACCATTGCTTATCGTATTTCATATTCCTACTTTTAAAATCGCATAACTAACCCTATGGTTTTGTTGTCTCTTTTCAGGATTTTTTTTGAAGTTCCTTTTAGTAGTCTCTAGAGATGGGACAATGTATTACATTACTTGGACTCTCCTTAGTAGTGACATTTATTTGCCTTTATTATATTTCTGTAATTTAAGGTATTTCTGGTGAGACAGGATTGGCAACCTATTGAATGCCAGCCCCCTTTCATATATGACTGATATAGACTCTATATCACAGATCTCATGCTCTACCTCCCTCTACTCTCTAGCTGAGCACATGCAGAGCACCCCACCAGAACACACTTTTGCCTGTATTACTCTTTCCTGTTTTGTCTACTCAAAAATGAGGAAAGAAGAGTCCAGGGTAAGCTTATTATTGCCACAGAAAGATGAGGTGAGAAGAATGACTGCAGCAGCACCAAGAGCAAAGAGACTACTGAGTGAATCCCAGAGAATAAACTGATGGATCAGGTTGGTTGTAAGCTCCTGAGAGCTTAAGCCAGGACTGCACAACATATTGCCCATGGGCCATCCCAAGGATTTCAGGTGCCTGCAAAAAATGTAGAGAACATAAAAGAAAGTAAAGATATAACAAGTGTTTTGTGTTCTACTTA
The DNA here is from genome assembly GCA_023548195.1 of Bettongia penicillata ogilbyi. NCBI lineage: Eukaryota > Metazoa > Chordata > Mammalia > Diprotodontia > Potoroidae > Bettongia > Bettongia penicillata. The sequence continues at coordinate 1,155,474 of JAJHZJ010000171.1, read as the reverse complement.
ACCTGATTTCTATGAGTCAGTGTTGTGGTACTATTGTGTCCATCACCCACCATTGGCAGGTGGATTGCCAGTTATCACTCTCTCCTGTTTGTTAACATGACTTGCAACAAGCAACCATCATTACACCTTTACTTACAAAGAGAATCACTAAAAATCTATATGCAGCCCAAAGGAGGTTAGCCTCCTACCTATTGCCAGTTTGCACAGGTCTGGCTTACTTAGCATAGGGCTGGGTTGGTGAAGTATTCAGTTTTGTGTTAAACAATAACATTTTCAGGGGCAGAGCAGAAAGATGGACCTGCTGTAACTCTCCCACCATAGCCCATAAAATAACTGCACAAAATGACAAAACAAATTCTAGAGCAGCAGAAGTCATGAAATGACAGAGTCAAAGAGATTTCCAGTCCAAGGCAGCCTGGAAGGTCAACAGGAAAGGTTTATCACACCAGGCTCAGAAAAGAGTGCAGCCCAGCCTTGGCCATACAGCATGACATGGACAAGACTGGAAAAGGCTTCAGGGCATGGAATTATGGGTAGCAGCTGCAGTTCCAAGATTTCTCAACCCACAAATGCCAAAGACAGTTTCAAAGGTCAGTGAAAAAGCTCTTTCACCTAGATGAAAAGGGAACTCAGTCCAGCCCCAGCCTTGGCTCCTGGGCAGCAGCACCCACTGCAACAACACAGTCCATACTTGAAAGCTCTTGGGAACTGAGCAGATCTGGGTCTCAGTCCTGAGTGGCAGTCCTGGGGTGAGGAGGAACACTGGCATGCTGGAGCTGGTGGAGGATCTGGAGAGGGAATCCTACTCACAGATCCTGAGCAGAAAAGTTTGTGGTTGCTCCCAGAACAGAGCACAGGCCAGGAAAGGAGTAAACTCCACTCCCTTGACTGTGCCACCTTGGAAGAACTGAGAACTTACAGATCCCTAGAGTATACCCTCCACTTGACAAAGGACTCAAAAGTCAAGTAACTGGCTGGGAAAATACCCCAAAAAGGAAAAAAAAATAAGACTATACACTTTCCTGGAAAAAAGGTATTTTCTTCCATCCTTTTGGATGAGGAAGAACAATGCATACCATCAGAGAAAGACATCAAAGTCAAAGCTTCTACATCCAAAACCTCTAAAAAATATGCAATGGTCTAAGGCCATGGAAGAGCTCAAAAAGGATTTTGAAAATCAAGTAAGAGAGGTGGAGGAAAAATTGGGAAGAGAAATGAGAGCAATGCAAGACAGTCATGAAAAGTGAGTCAACAGCTTGCTAAAGGAGACCCAAAACAATGCTGAAGGAAACAACACCTTTAAAAATAGACTAACCCAAATGTCAAAAGACATCTAAAAAGCCAACGAAGAGAAGAATGGTTTAAAAAGCAGAATTAGTCAAATGTTAAAGGAGACTCTAAAGCTCACCAAAGAAAATAGTTTTTTTAAAAATTAATATAGAGCAAATGGAAGCTAATGACTTTATGAGAAACCAAGAAATTATAAAACAAAATCAAAAGAATGACAAACTAGAAAACAATGTGAAATATCTTGTTGGAAAAACAATGAACCTAGAAAATACATCCAGGAGAGACAATTTAAAAATTATGAGACTATCTGAAAATCATGATCAAAAAAAGAATCTGAACATCACCTTCCAAGAAACGATCAAGGAAAACTGCCCTGATATTCTAGAACCAGAGGGTAAAATAGAAATGGAAAGAATTCACTGATCACCTCCTGAAAGAGACCCCAAAATGAAAATACCTAGGAATACTGTAGCCAAATTTCAGAGTTCCCAGGTCAAGGAGAAAATATTGCAAGCAACAAGAAAGAAACAATTCAAGTATAGTGAAAATACAATCAGGCTAACACAGGATTTACCAGTTTCTACACTAAGGAATCGAAGGGCTTGGAATATAATATTCCAGAGGTCAAAGGAGATAGGATTAAAACCAAGAAACACCTGCCTAGCAAAACTGAATATAACATTTCAGGGGGAAAATGGAATTTCAATGATATAGAGGACTTCCAAGCATTGTTGAAAACACTAGAGGTGAATTGAAAATTTGACTTTCAAATATAAGAATTAAGAGAAACATTAAAAGGTAAACAGGAAAGAGAAGCCTTAAGGAACTCATTAAAGTTGAACTGTTCACATTCCTACATGGAAAGATGTTATTTGTAATTCATGACAGTTTTTAGTTTTTTCAGTATTAGGGTATTTAGAGGGAATATGTAGGTGTTTATGGGTATATATATATATATATATATATATATATATATATATATATATATATATATATATATATATGTGTGTGTGTGTGTGTGTGTGTGTGTTTGTATATATTATATATGTGTACATATGTATATGTATGTGTGTGTGTATATATATATATATGTATGTATATGTATGTATATGTATATGTGTGAAGTCCTTGCTTGAGCTGGACTGCCAAGCATTCAAACTATGCTTCAGAGAGTGCAGCTATGATGGGCTCACCATGTTGTTCGAATGCAAAATATATGCTTGCGAAAAAGACTGTTTTATGGAAAACTCATACGCAATACAAGGACACTCTCAAGGTCTCTCTCAAGAGCTTTGGATTTGACTATGCAACATGAGAGACACAGGCACAGGACTGCTCAGCATGCCATGTCCACATTAGAAAGTATGCTGTGTTTTATGAGCAAAGCAGAATTGAGACAGCACAAAGTAAATGTGGAATGTACAGATTTGGAGTATCCACCCCAAAAATTCATACAGACTATCTGTGCTCAACCTGTGGTAGAGCATTCTGAACCCATACTAGTCTGATCAGCCACAGTCAGACACACTGAAACTCCACTTTATCATGGTGATGTCATTTTGGTCCTCTTTGAAAATGAAGGACAACAACCAATATATATATATATATATATATACACACACACACATATACACACATGTATATAGACAGAGAGCACATGTTGAGCTGAATATGAAGGGAGAATACTTAAAAAAATAAAATTTACTGTTGAATGGAATGTACTAGGAGTTAGAGAAAGGGAGAGCTAAAATGTAGCAAATCATCTCATACACAAGAGAGAAGAAAGAGCTTCGACAATGGAAGGGAAGGTGGGGGGATGAAAGGAAATAATTGAGCCTTACTGTCATAGGATTTGGCTTAAGGAGGGAATAATATATACTCAATTGGATATGGAAATCTATTTTACCCTGCAGGAAGGCAAGGGGGAAGGGGATAGGAGAGAGAAGATAACAGAAGGGATAGCAAATTAGGGAAAAGGATATTCAAAAGCAAACACTATTGTGGGAGGACAGATCAAGGGAGAGAATGGAATAAATTAAGGGCAAGATAGGACAGAGGGAAACGTAGTTAATCTTTTACAACATAAATATTGTGGAAGTGCTTTGCATTGTTACGCATGTATGACTTATAATGAATTGCTTGTTTTCTCAATGAGGGTGGGTGGAGAGGGAGGGAGAAAACATGGAACTCAAAGCTTTAAGAATGAATGTTAAGAATTGTTTTAGCATGCATCTGGAAATTAAGATATACAGGCAATGGACTATAGAAATCTATTTTGCTCTAAAGGAAAATAGAGAAGAAGGGGGATGGAAGAAGGATGGGTAATAGAAGGGAAGACAGACTGGAGGAAAGGGTGGATGGGGTGCATGCTATCCTGGGGTGGGAGGTGGGGAGAGATTGGGAGAAAATTTGGAATTCAAATTCTTGTGGAAATAAGTTAAGAACTGAAAAATAAATAAATTATACGTTTAAAAAGAATAACATTTTCTACTGTTAATCAATAAAACTGTTACCTTCTTAGGCTTCTCTGTGTTTTGACCTTTAGAGAAAACTGCAGCTGTTCTACTTCTGGAACACAATTCTTCTTTTGTGGAGTTTTTGAAAATTAATAATGATGGGAAGAAAATATCTAGTTCTCAATCTTATCCATCATATGACCCGGTCACTTCTCTAGTTATTTTTAATCAAATTTCCTTTTTTGCTTTGCACTGCACATTTTTCTGGTAACATATAGACAGGCTGACATTTTTTATTGTTTTATATTTTTAATTTACATTTTATCCTAGAGGCCATAAGAAGCCACTGGAAATTGTTTAATAGGGAGTAACATGGTTAGATATTCGACTAAGGAAAATTACTTTTGTAATAGTGTAGAAGGTGGATTGGAATGTTGAGATACTTGAAACAGGTAGCCCATTTAGAAGTCTATTTCAATAGTCTAGGTGAAAAATGATTAGGGATTGAATTAATGTGGTAACTTTGAATAGGGGGAGGTATGCAAACAAGAAATGTTGTGATGAGGAAATAGCAAAATTTTACAGTTTATATGGGGTGAGAGAGTAAAGAATCTAAGATAATTTTGAGATTACAAACCTGAGGCACTAAAAGGATAGCAATATCTTCAACAGAAATATGGAAATTTGGAGAAAGGGGAAGAATTTAGGGGAGAGAGAATAGTTTTAGGTATCTCTAGACATCCAATTTGATATGTCCAATAGGAAACTGTTGATCTAAGAGTCAAGTGCATGAGAGAGTCTGGGATAGTCAAATATGGGATTCAAATGAATAGAATATTTAAAACGAAGATTTGATGAAGTTACCAAGAAAGAGAGTATAGGGTGACGAGTAGAGGTCCAAGGACAGTACCTTCATAATAAAATGAAGTTATATGAATGATGAATCAGGAGTCAAACTAAGAAAAAGCAGGAGGAAATGGGGTCAAGAAAACCCAGAGAAAAGAGAATATCAAGGAGAAAAGAGTGATCCACAATGTCAAATACACCAGACAAGTTTAGAAGCTTTAAGGTCAGGGAACCATAAGTTGAGGTTTGGGGTGCTTGGGACCCCAAAATACTGACACTCTGAGTACAGCTCAAATGAATTTGACCCAAGCTTCTTACAGCCAAAGAAAAACAAAGTTTATTAAAGATTTGCCCAACTAAAGATTGGGTTGACTCTTGAAGCTTCACCATTTGTGACACTTGTATTGACAAGGCGACCAGATAGAATCTGAGCTAGATTAAATCTGAGCTAGATAGAATCTATTTATGGAGACAAGGAGGATCTTATAAACAGAAAGATGGTGGTCTAGTAGTCTGAGGTGATGGCAGGAGGGGTTTAGGGAGGGTCTTGAGGAGGAGTTCAAGGAGAATCTTAATGTGACCAAAGTGACTACAGGTCAGAATAGAGAGAGTAGGATTCTGATGTGACCATTGCTGGAGGTAATCTAGAGGTAACAGACTATGGAGGGCCAGGCTAGGTTAAGTGTAACAGATCTGGGTATGAAAAACCAGATTAAGTGGGAAGATTCAAAGAGAGTACAAGGAGGTTCCCAGAGAACCCCACCAGAAAGATTAGAATGAGAAAGGACCATAAGATTTGGAAGTTGTATGTCAATAATAACGTTAGAGAGAACATTTTCAGCTGGGTGATGAGGACATAAACCATAGTACAAATGAGAGAGTAAGAGGAGAGAAAGTAAAAACATTGTGTACAGATAGCATTTCAAGGAGTTTTGCTGATAGAGGCAGGATATAATATGATAGTTTAGGGTGATTGTCATTCTAATAAAGTTTGTATTTTATGACAAAACAAAACATTCTGTTTTTATTTATATTTTCTTTTTTTTTTTTCCATAACAGAGCTTTGGGAATTTGAAAGTCTTTATGGCAAGCTTCAAACAGTCATCATTTCCTACACCTTGCTAAATTCTGGTTTGGAAGTCTAACGAAAGGAATGTTTTACAAAAGAAGGGGGAAGATTCTTATATAGCTTGACTTCATAGATCATGGTTGAATGCAAAACTTGGTTGACCTATCTAATAATTATCCATCTTTCCAAGTCTCAGTTAACAAATTATTGGCAAGTAGCCATAATCTCTGAAGTCCAATCAAATGAGGTTTCAATTTGCAAATACACCTCCCTAGGATGTGGTCTTCACATGCTTGCAACAAAATTAAACCTAAAATCAATTGGCAGGAGTCCTCCCCAAAGTCAACCCTTTACTTTTTTGTCGGCATTTTGCCCTCTCTTTCCAATATTTCTAGTCTATCTTCTCGTATCATTTCCTAGAATATGGGCTCCTTTTTACATCAAATTTTCCTAGAGCAGTAAACAGTTTTGATTCTTAGTTTATCTCCTTGTAGCCTGTCCATAGCTCCATTGCTTTGACTAATAAAGAACTGCATTCTTACAATTTGGTGTTTGTGTATATGAGTGTGTCTGTGTGTGTATGTACATACACATACATGTGTGCACATACATATGTGTGTATATACACACATATATATCTTTTACATTTTATTCTAATTTATTGTGTCATCTTTGAACGCTTGTAATCCACTTGTGACATTCTACTCCTCGTATTTCTCTGCTTTCCAAATTTTCAAATTTCTTGTTCATCTGGAGTTGATTTTTTCAAAATCCTTATGTTAATTTTTGTGTAGATTTTCCTTTATGGCTATTAATGAGTTTCTTAAACAATCTGGAAGTCTTTATCTTATACAAGAGAGTGTTGGAAAATGCCTTGGGGTTAGGGGATGTATGCACAACATATTTTAAAATTTAATCTACGTTATTAACATTTTCTCCATTACTTTCTCAATTCTAGATGTCAACAAAACAATGAAGCAATTCCTGTTTTGTAATATTTTCCAATTCCCAAGATATATATTCTCACAGTAAATATTTAGCAGTCAACTTCCATCAGTCATTTCAGTTTAACTCCAGTACACCTACGGCTCTAGTCTTTCTGGCGTCTGTTTGTTTCTATAGTAATAGTCCTTAGTTCTAGACATTTCCTGTGAAGAGGAAGGGTAAGGTGAGAACTTCCAATCTCTACCTTGTATTTTTTCCTGCCCAGAGGTAGAAAAAAGATAGCATGGGTTGAACATCATGATGGAAGAGGAAGAGAAACATCTCCCATCTCTTGCTACATGGATTCAACTTCCACGCTGTACTGTACGCTGCTTAGTCTTCAGCCTCTCATGGGAAGAGGAGAGATGCCTTCCCCTCTGGATTTTATCCCAGGCTCTCCTCTGCTCTCCTCTCCTCTCCTCTCCTCTCTCTACATTACTTCATTTGGTGATCTCATTAACTTACATGGATTTAATTATTGTCTCTATGTTGATGATTCTCATATCTAACTATCTGGCTTCAAACTCCCTGCTGACCTCCAATCTCCAACTGCCTTTCAAACATCTCAAACTGGATGTCCAGTATATATCTTAACTCAACATATCCAAAATAGCAGTCATTATCATTTCCCCAGGCATTCACAAAAAGAGTATCTGAAAATAATCTGAAGTAATTTTTTAAAGAAATTAATTAAGTTGTTTAGAAGAGGAGAGCAATCCAGAAAGGAAGAATGGACCTTAAAAGATTTATAGCATATAAATTATATTATATATCAGTAAATATAAATACTAAACAAAATTTGATCAAAGCCAAAATAGAAGGGAACCCAAAACAAAAGCTTGAGTGGACCCAAAATAAGACCTGAAGGAGTGAACTCAAAATATAAATGTAGTTTGATACTAGACCAGGGGAACTCAAAATTTCTTATATTCATCCCAAGTATTCCTAGAGAGTTCTTGGGTTCAAACTATCTCTAATCATATAAAATTGGATTTAAGCAGTATAACAATAAGTTTTTCAGACAATATAATAAAGCATTTTCCACATAACCCTCCTCTACCTTCCCTGTTACTATACAGGGCAATATCATCCTCCCAGTTCCTCAGATTCACAACGTGGGAATCACCCTCAGTTTCTCAGTATCACTCACCATCCATATCCAATCTGTTAACAAGGCCTGTTGATTTTACCTCTGCAACATCCCTTGAATACAACTTCTTTTAACCTCTGGTATTGCCAACACTCTGGTGCTGCACCTTCAACACCTCATACCAGGACTATTGTTAATAACTAGCTGTTGTGTTTTCCTGCCTCAAATCTCTCCCTACTAAACTACATCCTCTATTCAACCACTAATGTGATTTTGCTGAAGTATAGATCCCACCACCATGTCATCCTCTTTTTTAAATCAACTCCAGTGGCTCCCTATTACCTTTGGAATCAAAAACAAAATGTTGTGTGTAGCATTCAAAGCCCTTCATAATCTAACCCCTCCTACCTTTCCAATCTTCTTATATGTCACTCCCCAATATGTACTCTTCAATTCAGTGATGCTGGTCTCCCGCCACTTCACACTTTATCTTTCAACTTTGGGTGTTTTAACACATACTCCATCCTTTGTTCTACCTACTGTTCTCCCTAGTTTCCTTTAAATCCCTACTAAAATCCCTTCTTTTACTGGAAGCTTTGCCCATCCCCTCAATTTTAGTGTCTTCCCTCTGTTAATTATTTCCTACTTATCTTGTATATAGCTTGTTTTATAAATATACAAACATTTATAATATATGTATGTGTACATATGTATATACATATGTATATACGTGTGTGTGTGTATATATATATATATATATACACTGATAATCTGTGATGTCAGTTTTCAACCTTACCTTTCAATAGTTTGGGAAATTTTTCTCTTATGGATTCTTGGAATACATTGAAATATATTTTGTTTTCAGCTTACTGCATCTTCTAAATCTTCTTTTCTGGATCCTCCAGATCCATAACTGATACTGACACACACATATGTGTACGTATATATATATGTATATACGTACACATATACATATGTATGTGTATTATGTGTGTATGTGTGTGTGTTTTAATCAAGTTATTTTCTGGAATTCATCAATTTCTCACAACAATTTGTTCTAAAGGAGAATTACTGTTTTTCCTTGAATCTATTTTTTTTTCTATTTTGCATCTAAATATTTGACCTTGCTCATTCATTAATCATAATAAATTGTGTTCTTTTCATGACATTTTTGCTAATTTACTTTTGAAGATATTCAAAATATTTATTATACAATTTCAGTTTTTTTAAAAATAAGATAGGATTGTTTCCAATGATATTGCTATTATTTCAAAATATTAAAAAAAATTTTCTTCTGGTATTTTAGCCTATTTTTGTCTATGATACATTTTCAGTTTCCTAGTTCTTTAATTTGTTCACTTTGACTTCTGCTATTTTCTGCTGAGGATTTCTGACAATTGTGCTTCATTTCTGTTGCTATTTTTGAAGAAGCTATAGATGAGACAGTCTCGCCTATGTAATTTCATTCTGTCATTTTTCCAAAGAGTTTAGGCTATTTTTTATTTGAGGTACTGGGAGATTATTTAAAAGGAGTTGGAGACAGTTGGAGATTTATATTGGAGTTCAGTAAAAATATTGTGATTTGGGAGTTTAGGTTTGGTAATCATCTGTATAGCCAATAATTGAAATCATTAAGTGTATGACATCACCAATGAGGAAGAATATTGAGAGAGAAAAAAATAAACCTTGAGCTAAACTATCACTTAGAGAGAATAAATCAATAAAAGAGATTGAGAAGCGGCAGGAACAACCTAGGAAAATCAGTTGAGAATAGTGTCACAGACACCAAGAAAGGAGAGAATAGAAACAAAGAACAGCAAACAATGTCAAATGCATTCCATAGGTTAAAGAGAAGGAAGAATGGCCATTTTCAGACTTAATGCACTTTAAGAAATCTTCTCTGAACTAGGAATGAGAAGTTTCAGAAGCCTAAAAGCATCCCAATGAATAGTTAGTCACACTCCTCAAGTGTGGTGTGGAAAATGCTCCTCCTCTCACCTTCCTTCTCCCTTCTTTTTCTTTTTTATTTTCTCTTCCCTGTCCTTCCACTACTTTTCTTTAAGAACGAAACATTTTTTTGTTTACTCTATGCAGGTTTGAGGTTCCTGAGAGCATTACGATTACTTGAGCTCCCTCAAATATTACAATATCTACGAGCCATCAAGACTAGGTAATTTTTTTTTAAAATTTCAGATGTCATTTGAAAAAAGTAGAAAATTAGTTTAATGTGTTGACCCTACCAAAAAATAAAAAAGCCAGCTCACTTCCCAGTCATAGCTAAGAGTAAAATTCCAAACTACCACATATTTGGTTAAAACAGGTGTCGTAAACTTTTTGCGTTACGCAATCTCCTGAAGTCTGTGGATTCCTTCTCTAAATATTTGTGTGTAAAACAAAATACAGTATATTATAAAGGAAACCAATTATATTAAAATACAGTTATAAAAACATTCACAGCTCCCCAGTTAAGAAACCCTACACTGAAAGCAAGGAACTTGTTTATATTTTACTTAACTAACTTATATTCTACTTAAAACTGGTACATGAGGGGTGGGATTTTTTTCTTTAAAATACCATTTCTCAAAGATGGAAATGTATTTGGTTGAATGTAATTTATTAAATGTGTACTGTTGGTTCTGTATCAACTCCTTTTATCAGTAGAATAATTTTCTCTTCTGAATATATTTTAGAAAAATTAAGCCTATGCCTGTTGTAAAATAAATAGATCTCATGTTGTGATGGACCATGATATCAGGAAAGATGGTGCCATGACTTGCAAGTGAATTGGATTAACAGTGAGGAGGGGCTGTGAAAAGTCACTAGTCTCACTTTCTATAGAGTTTTAAACATAATCCATATCAGAATTCGTTTGGTTTGACTATGCATACTTGTAATTAGGGTATTGTACAGCCCTCTCTTTTTTAAATTGTTCAATTAGAAAAGCAAAAATAAATGCTCCTTCATTAGGAAAATAGTAAAATTAAATTTGAAATTAAATTAATTTATTTGTAGCAATAGAAAATAAATGGATCTCTCATGGAAGGGTACATGTCTTTCAAAAAATCTCCAACTTTTGTCAAAATTAGGAGACTCTAATGTAGTATTGCACACCTTTATACAAGAATTCCCTAATATAGAATATTTTTATAATTTGAAGTCACCTCCTTTCACAGAAGAGGATGACTGGTTGAAATGAGACTCCATCCTTGCTCTAGAACTAAAATTCCTTCTTGGAACATAGTTGTCCTAAAAGTAGTTTATTATTTCTAAAAGCATAGAACCATCCAGTAAACAGTCCAGTGGGGATTCGAAGGCACAGCAATTGAACCCCACCTTCAGTGTATCTGAACCCTACTTTTTAAAAATGCTACATAAACTATTCTAATGAATGCAGTCTCTGTTCAACTCTGCCTTAGAAAATGCTTCCCTCCTTCAAAGAACAGGTCAAGTACTTCCTCAGGAGTTTGATTCTTCCTGATCTCTTCAATTACTCTCTCTTGAAATTGCTTTGTATATTTTTTGTATAAATGTTATATTTACTTATGTGTGTGGGCATTTAATTCCTCATAGAATGGAAGTTCCTTAAGGACAGGGCTGCTTTGTTTTTATCTTTGTATTCCCAGCAGGAACACAGTGTCTTTTTACAATATATATATATATATATATATATATATATATACATATAATGTGTGTGTATGTACACACACACACACACACATATACTTAATAAAGATCTGCTGAATTGGACAAAAAGATACTGAAAATGAAGTTGAGTTCAAGTAGTATATTTGATATATGGTATCTAATAGAGAGCAGTTTAACCCATAAATATTAGGCTGATATTGAGTAGCCACAAGGCAGTTTTTACACTGAGGTAGGGAAAAGGAGCTTGGAATCTTTGCAAAGCCCAACCCTGGTGTATAAGAGTAGGCTCCAACAAGGCTTGTGGTAGATTTCCTTTGACACAAGTTAGGGAAGAATACCCTTCAACTTCTCAGGCCAAACAATGAAATCATCAGGCATTTTAGCTATTTCTATCTACCCGTCCTCTCTTTTTTCTCCATGGAGAAAGAACCCAATCAGTCCATCTCAAGCCTCTTTTCCTAAAACCCAGCCTGATTTATTCCTGAGATTTAATGTCATTTGGTTTCATGTTAACAATTCAAAGGCATCTTAAGATTCTAGATCTAGACTTGAAAATTACCAAGGAACTTTAAAGATCATATAGTCCAACTCTTCACTTTTCAGATGAAGAAATGACATCCTGAAAGGTTAAGTGGCATAGTAGAAAGCACCCTGACACATCCAGGATAGCCTACTAACAAAGGTTCTTAGATCTACTTTGCTAAAAGAAAAGCAACTTTAAAGGGGGGAGGGGTTGGGAGAGACAATAATCTACTTTAATTACATTCACCAACAGAGAAAATATAAGCAGGGCAATAACGACCAACAGACAGGGCTTCTAACTATCTGACCATAAGCAATTCATATATCAGAGATCAACAGACAGATCCAACTATCTGACCATTACATACATACATATATTTATACACACACACACACACACACACACACACACACACACACACACACACACACACATAGTTACCAGAGAAAGAAGCACCAAAATCTGGGTTTTCAAAGTATCAAGATGGGGAGGGCCTCTTAATGGCTACCCAGAGTCCCATCTGGCACAAAAATCTTCTGCCAAAGAAGCCCCCAAGCAGACCCTCACCTCAGAGTATATATAAACGTTTGAGAGCTGGAGCATTAGGCCCCTCATGACCCAGCGCCTCCTTAACAATTAACAAAAGGTGTGGGCCTTCCTATAAAACAATCCTAGCTTAATCAAGCTTCCTTTAATGGGCAGGGAAGATCTTTTAACTCCCATTAACATTACATCAACATTGCAAGTGGTAAATGGCAAAATCAGAATTGAATCCAGGTTTCATGATTCCAAGTAGACTCCAAGTTCAGTACTCTTTCTACTACACCATGTTTCCTTTTTTCTCATGCATTTCTTCAGTTCTTGGTAAAAATATCACATACTGAGGCTTTTATTCTGTTTTTAATCATATATTATGAGAAATGCTTGGCCTAATTGGTAAATTGCTTTCTTAGGGTAATACCTGGACCTTAGAATTCACCTAATTAAACTAAAATTTGAAAAATGTGGAAACTAAGGCCCAGAGAAGTGGGCATTACTTTTCTGCCCAAGATAATCGGTACATATATAGGCAGTTGGTATGAATACTTAAGCCAGGATTTAAACTCAGGTGGCCTTACTCCTTTAGAGTCTCCTGTGGAGACTCCATTTGTCTAATATCATCTTCAAAATGTAGAATGCCTACTTCTCTGGTTGTGCTTGCCAGCATCTTCACCCATTCACTGCATGTTCCAAATTTTTCATCCTTTTTATTTTTATTTTTGTTCAGTCATTTCAGTTATGTCTGACTCTTCATGACCCTATTTGGGGTTTTCTTGGCAAAGATACTAGAGTGGTTTGCCATTCTCTTCTCCAGCCCATTTTACAGAAGAGGAGACTAATGCAAACGGGTTTAAATGACTTGCCCAAGGTCACACAGCAGCTGAATTTGAACTCCGATCTTCCTGACTCTAGGCACTCAAGCTACTGTGACACCTAGTTGCCCTAGGATGAATTTAATGACCACTTATACATTTTTTGTTGTTGTTGTTATTTTTCCCACCCCAGTGCTATTTATTTATTTATTTAGAGTTTTCAACATTCTCTTTTATAAGTTATAATTTTTCCCCCATCCTCAAGATAGAAAGCAATCTGACATAGGCTATACATGTATGATGACATTAAATATATTTCCACATTAGTCATGTTGTGAAAGAATCAGAACAAAAGGGGAAAACGATGAGAAAGACAAAATAAAAAACAACAAAAGAAAGAGAAATAGTTGCATTCATCTTTTTCTGGATGTGGATAGAATTTTCCATCTAGAGACTTTTGGAAATGTCTTATATCACTGCATTGCTTAGAAGAGCTAAGTTTAACAGTCAGTCATCACAGAGCATTGCTATTACTGTGTACAGTGTTCTCCTGGTTCTGCTCACTTCACTCAGCATCAGTTCATGCAAGTCTTCACAGTTTTCTTCTGAAGTCCACCTGCTCACCATTTCTTATGGAACATCAGTATTCTATTATAGTCATATACCACCAGGGCAGCTAGGTGGTGCAGTGGATAGAGCACCAGTGCAGGAGTCAGGAGGACCTGAGTTCAAATCTCACCTCAGACACTTGACATTCACTAGCTGTGCGACCTTGGGCAAGTCACTTAACCACAATTGCCTCATCCTGGGTCATTTCCAGTCATCCTGATGAATATCAAGTCACTAGATTCAGATGGCTCTGGAGGAAATGTGAGGCTGGTGACCTATACAAATCTCCCTCACTCAAAAAAATGTCAAGTGCAAGTCATGTCATCACTTCTCTGATGGCATGATCTTCTTCAGCAACGAAGGACGAACACATATACCAACAGTGATGCATTTTTAACAACATCTAGCAAACCTAACTGATCTTTGCTTCCAGGAGACAGCTAAAAGATAACACCTATCCTATGGTATGATGGATAGTATGTGTGTGTGTGGTGTGTATTGTGTGTATGTGTGCGTGGTGTGTATTGTGTGTATGTGTGTGTGTGTGTTATCTGTAACTATTTTGGTCTCTGTATTCCAGAGTATCCTGACCTGAATCTTGTCTTTATTTGCACAGTAGGGTGGTGAAGTTATGCCAACTCTTGTCCATGATTATGAGCACTTGGTTTACTGCTGCAGGATTCCTTCACCTTGTAAGTATTTGCCTGATTCCAGGCTCCAATGAATTCAACAGGAATATCTTTTCCCTAGAGGAAGAAGGTGAATTATCATCTTCTTATATCACTCACACAGGCAAACCTGTAAAACAGGTTCCTAGGCTCATAGATTTAGAGTTTGAAAAGACCTGAGAGGTCTTATAGTTCAACCACAACAGGAAGGTAAAATATTTCCCCAAGTTCTGATAGGTAGTACAATGTCAGAGCAGGGATTCGAACATTGATCCATTGACTCCAAAGCCAGAGGGTCTTTCTCTTTTATTCACCAGACGAAGTTTCACTTTAACCTGCCCTTCCTGGACTCTTCATCCTTACCCCAATTTCCCAATATTTTTCACAATATACTTCCCCCTCCATTCCTGCTATTTTGTTTTGTGTTGTTCCTTTGTTTTGAGATTAAGTGTTGTTATCTCACCAATGTTGGAAGTCCAGAAGCTACTGGATTTGATCCCATTATTGACTGGCCCAAAATATTTGATCTACTTTGTTTCTAACCAGGGCTTAGATCCTCTTTAGGTAACCTGGAGTCTCTTTCTTCTACCCTCCACTTCCTCTCAGGGCAGGGGCTCACCATATTAGTATCAGACTCAGGGCAGACACTTGATCAGCTTAGCACAGGGCAGTTCAGAACTCCTAAGTTCAAGCATTCCATTATACTCAGTCTCCCACAACAGCAGAAATTATAGGCACACACCACTATCCCTAGGCTCTTCTGCCCCCTTTCAATGCCTGTTCTCAAAGTGAAACCTAATACTTTTATACATGCCAAGGTATAAATAACACAAGACTTTCTGTATTTTATCGGGAGTATTTCAATTTTAACAGAAAATAAGATGTTTTAAGCAAAGAAAGGGGTAGCTATGCGGCATGGAGTAGAGAGCACTGAGCATGGAATCATCAGGAAGACTCGAGCTCAAATCCAACTGCAGACATTTGGTAAATGTGTGACTCTGGGCAAGTTACTTTACCCAATTTGCCTCAGTTCCTCATCTGTAAAATGAGCTAGGGAATGAAATGACAAAACACTCCAGTATCTTTGCCAAGAAAACCCTAAATGGGTTCACAAAGAGTCAGACACAATTCAGAACAACAAACCAAAGAAAAGGTGCTCTAATCGTGAATGGAAAGTCCCTGCAGTCAATTGAAAAAGCAGTGGTCGTAAAGTTAGATTTTTTTGGTTTAACCATTGATCTGTCACTACTATCAACTAATCAGCAAATATTTATTAAGTTAGTTACCAGGGAAATAAATGCAATTCAATTTAATTTTGTTTGTACAAAGGCAAATATGAACAATCCCTATATTGAAGGAACTTTTATTTAAATGGGGGACAAACAATATGTAATCCTATATCTAAATAGAAATTACATACAAAATAAAATTGGTAGGGAGCAGGGCTTCCAGGGTAGGTGTATTAGAAAAGGATTGTGGAGAAAATATTCCTTGACATTGAAGGGAGAAGAGGATTAGAAGAGTCCAGAAGGAGGAGAGAGAGCACTTCAGGCATGAGGGACAGCTTTGCAACATTCATAAAGTGGGAAATGGAACATCCTTTATGGAAAACATCAAGTAAGTCAATTTGTCTTGAAAGAAGACTAAAAAAAGAAAGAAGAATATGAAATCACACTAGAAGGATGACTTGCAGAGATATACCAGAAAGGATTTTAAGTGCCAAACTGAGAATTTGGTATTTTGTCCTACAAGCAATTGGTAGTCACTGAAAAGTCTTAAGAGCAGAAGTAACAGGGTCAAGAATATCAACCTGGAGTCCTTCCGGGGGGCGGAGCCAAGATGGCGGAGTAGAAGGACGCATGTTTATGAGCTCCAAAACCAAAGCCCATAGAATTAATGTAAAAAGAGACCTCCATAACTTCTGGGTCAATACAAGGTGTGCAGAAACGGAGTGGAAGGGATTTCCGTTCCAGGGAGCCCTGGAGACCCGTCACCAGGGTCCGTCGCACCCTGGAAATCGGACCCCACCCCAGCGCTGCCCTGGCCACGGCCCCAGAAAAGCTGATCCGAGCAGGCTTCAGAGACGGAAGCTCCAGCAGCCGGGAAAGTCCCTCCGCCCACAGAAGCTACAGGTCAGTGAGAGAGAAGGCCGGATTGGAGGAGGGGAGCAGAGCGTCTCCGTGACTTGGGCCCCCTCGGGAGGAAGGGGCGGCAGCAGAGACGGGGGCAGGAAGCAGCGGAGGCAGAGGTGTGGGCGATGGCTGAGGCGGCAGCGGCCCGGGACTCAGGAACCCCCCAGCAGCAGGCAGGATCTTCATTATGGAAGGTTTCTGCATAAAACCTGAGGGAGCTGAGCCTGGGAGACGGCCCTGCCCCCATCCCGCTCTATTCCTGAAAGTCTCTGCATAAAGCCCCTGAGGGAACTGAGCCTGGGAGGCGGCCCTGCCTCCACCCCAGCACCAGAACTAAAGCTTTCCACAGGAAGCCCATTTGAATCTCAGAGGCCAAGCACTACCTGGGCGGATCCAGGCGGGGGTGGAAAGGAATCTCAGAAGTCAAGTAACTGGCTGGGAAAATGCCTAGAAAAGGGAAGAAAAATAAGACTATAGAGAGTTTTTTCCAACAAATGCAAATGATCCCGACCTTTGGATCTGATGACAAGGACATATTCTTGCCATCAGGGAAAGACGTGGAGGGCAGGGCCTCAGTACCCCAGACACCCCAGGGGGGTGGCGGGTGAGCTCAGGCCCTGGAAGAGCTCAAAAAGGATTTTGAAAAGCAAGTTAGACAGGTGGAGGAAAAACTGGGAAGAGAAATGACAGAGATGCAAGAAAAGTATGAAAAACGGGTCAATACCTTGGTAAAGGAGACCCAAAAAAATGCTGAGGAAATTAACACCTTGAAAAATAGGCTAACTCAATTGGCAAAGGAGGTTCAAAAAGCCAATGAGGAGAAGAATGCTTTCAAAAGCAGAATTAGCCAAATGGAAAAAAGAGGCGCAAAAGCTCACTGAATTTAATAGTTCTCTCAAAATTAGAATGGAACAGATGGAGTCTAATGACATTACAAGAAACCAAGAAATCACCAAACAAAACCAAAAGAATGAAAAAATGGAAGAGAATGTGAAATATCTCATGGGAAAAACAACTGACCTGGAAAATAGATCCAGGAGAGACAATTTAAAAATTATGGGACTACCTGAAACTCATGATCAAAAAAAGAGCCTAGACATCATCTTGCATGAAATTATCGAGGAAAACTGCCCTGACATTCTAGAACCAGAGGGCAAAATAAGTATTGAAAGAATCCATCGATCACCACCTGAAAGAGATCCAAAAAGAGAAACTCCTAGGAATATTGTGGCAAAATTCCAGAACTCCCAGCTCAAGGAAAAAATCTTGCAAGCAGCTAGAAAGAAACAATTCCAGTACTGTGGAAATACAATCAGGATAACTCAAGATCTAGCAGCTTCTACATTAAGGGATCGAAGGGCGTGGAATAGGATATTCCAGAAGGCAAAGGAACTAGGACTCAAACCAAGAATCACCTACCCAGATAAATTGAGTATAATACTTCAAGGGAAAATATGGTCTTTCAATGAAACAGAGGACTTTCAATCATTCTTAATGAAAAGACCAGAGCTGAAAAGAAAATTTGACTTTCAAACACAAGAATGAGAAGAAGCATGAAAAAGGAAACAGCAAAGAGAAGTCTTAAGGGACTTACTAGAAGTGAACTGTTTACATTCATACAGGGAAAGACAATATTTCTAACTCTTAAAACTTTTCAGTATCTGGGTAGTTGGTGGGACCACACATACACATGTACACGCATGCACACACATACACACATGCACACACATACAGAGATAGAGAGCACAGATTGAACTGGATAGGATGGGACCATACCTTAAAAGAAATTAAGGTAAATGGTGAGAGAGAAATGTAGTGAGAGGAAAGAGGGGGAAATGGAAGGGGGTAACTATATGTCATTTAAGAGGCAAGTAGGAGATGTTTTTAGTGGAGGGGAAAAAGAGGAGAGCTGAGGAAAAAAAAAAAAACAACAAAAAACAAGATGTTTACCCTCATCACATATGACTAAACGAAGGAGTGAAATGCACACTCATTTTGGTATGAAAACCTATCTTACAGTATAAGAAAGTGGGGGAGAAGGAGATATTGCAAGGGGGGATGATGGAAGGGTGGGCAAAGGGAGGAGGGAGCAATTTGAAGTCAACACTTGGGGAGGGACAGGATCAAAAGACAGAAGAGAAACAATGAGGGGCAGGTTAGGAGGGATGGTAATCCAGTTAGTCTTACACAACAGGACTATCAGGGAGGTCATTTGCAAAACTACACAGATATGGTCTATATTGAATTGCCTGCCGTCCCAAAGGGAATGGGTGGGGAGGGAGGGATGGGGAGAATTTGGAACTCAAAGTTTTAGGAACAACTGTTTAGTATTGTTGTTGCAACTAGGAAAGAAGACATACAGTTAAGGAGGAATAGAAAGTCATCTGGCCCTACAGGAGAAAAGAGAAGATGGAGACAAGAGAAGGGAGGGATGACAGAAGAGAGGGCAGATTGGAGATAGGGAAAATTAGATTGCTTGGGGTATTGGGGTGGGGGGGAGGGGATAAAAGGGGAGGAAAATTTGGAACCCAAAAATTTGTGAAAATGAATGTAAAAAGTTAAATAAATAAATAAATTAAAAAAAAAAAAAAAAGAAAAGAATATCATCCTGGCTGCTGTGTGGAATACACATTAGATTGGGGAAAAAATAGAAGCAAAGAGACTGATCGAAAGTCCAGGCAAGCAGTGATGAAGGCTTGTATCATGGTACCCATGATAGCAAAAAGAGAAGAGATGTGAAAGAAATTGGGGAAATAGAGTCAACAAGACCTGGCAGCTAATTGGATTTGAAAGCTGAAGGAGAACGAAAAGTCAAGAGTAAATCTGAGATGGTGAAAGGATGCTGCTTCTCTCAATAGAAATTAAGGCCTTAGGAATAGGGATTAATTTCAAGGGAAAAATAATGATCTTTGTTTTAAAAATGTTGAATTTGAGATACATGTAAGGAGATGTCCAGCAAGCATTGGAGCACAGGGGAGAAATTAAGACTTGATAAGAAGGGGAGTCATCTGAATAGAGTTGATAGTTAAATGGGATTTGATAGGATCTGAAGAGACTGACAAAAGAATGTAAGAGATAAAAGATAAGAACAGCCAAGAGAGAGTCCTAAGATACATAAAGCAAGATATGGATGATTCAAAGAAGGGGTGGTCAGAGGGATAGCAGGAGAGCTAAACATTAAAAGTCCTAACTTCATAGAACTTACATTTTGCTAGGGAAAGGATATATTCACTATCAATATATTCATCAACATTTATTAATCTAGGCATTGATGATACAAACAAAATACAAATAAATGATTAATAAAATCCTACCCTCATACGATTCTACAGAAAGTCAGACATAACAAGTGTAGCAATATTCTGATGAAAATGAACCATGAATTGCCAGAAGGGGATGCGTTATTCGAATGGACACTTTGTAGTTCCATTGGGCAGAAACAAATTATGATATTTTACGTAATTATAACTTCTATAGTAAAATTTGAATATATGAAATGACTTCACAAGAGTCATTACTCACGCTAATTGGGATCTAGTTATAGATAGTTAAATGTAATAGGAGAAAATTTATGAAGGAAGAGAGCACTAGCTGAGACTTCACAGTAAGCAGAACCTCTCAAGAAAGTAAGGATTTTGAAAATAGAGATGAGGAGAGAGTATATTCAAGGTACTGATAAAAACACATGTATAGTGGTAGGAAATGACTTGATATTTATTGGGGAGTTAGTAGTACCCAGTTAGATTGGAACACAGATTACTTGAAAGTGTGTCAAATAAAAATCAATGAGTAGTTTAGGTCCCAAATTGGGGAGGTCTTTCTTGCCAAACTGAGGATTTTATATTTAATAACAGATACAATAGTGAACCTCTTAAAGTTAATGAACAAAGGACTCATGGTTAGATCTGTGATTTTGGAATATTATTTTGTCATCAGGGTATAGGGAGGGCTTGGAAAGGGAAGAAACTATGTAGGACTACACATCATGGAGCTATTGTAATAGTCCAGATAAGTGATGGTTCATGTTGACTCTGTAGAGAGAAGAGGATGTTGTAAAGTCACTTCATGTCTCAGCCTCCATTTCCTCACCTGTAACATGAAGAGATTACAGTTGATAGTACCTGGTATCTATTGGACCAACTGTGGGATCCAGCATCTTTATTTGTAAAATGAGTAGATTGTACTAGATGGCACTTTCTGGATCTAAATTCTTTGTTCCATATAATTTCAGGCATCTGTAAACAAGCTGAGGTCAGAGATATTGGACAGAAGGAGGAAATGGTGTATCAGTTTGCTGGACAGTCCTGAAATTACAGAGATAGCTACCTATTCTGCTTCTATTAAAGTTTAGACCAGGGTGGGGAACCTGTAGCTTCAAGGCCCATCTATTCTCCACCCTTCCTGTTAAAGGGCAGGAAGTGAAAGTGGATTGGGGGAAAACATTCTTGAATCCTAATGTAAGGGCATCAGATGTAAAGAAGCTATAAAAAAAGGAGAAAAATGGTGGTGGTGCTTAGACCATAGGATGTCTTGAGGTATAAGCATGTATGGGGTACTAAGAGGCCTGGCCAGCCCAATGCCCCTGTCCACCTCCCTTCCCCTGGCCACCAGGTCTTCGGGGGCCCAGGAGAGCAAACAGCCCTAAATGCCCCTGGCTGGGCACCCGGGCTTCAAAGGAAACCCTTGAACCACCAGCACGTGGTCTCTCTGCTCTATGGAGCTCCTCCTGAGGCAGCAGAAGAGTGGGCCAATAGCACTCCTCTGAGGAAGAGAAGCGTTCTGAAAAACCCAAACCGAAAAAGAACCACCACTTTGCTCTTCGAAAAGAAAAATGGGTCTGACAAGCCTGAAGCAGTGCTGCTGAAACGTGTTTTGCACCACACAAGGTCACTCTGACTTGGAATAAGTCTGAACATGGACAGCAAGGAAACGCCTGTGCCCTGAAAGAAGCTTTGACTCCTCAGCCTGAAGCGAGGCTCCTCTCCCACCCCCCCACCCCCAATCCCATGGGGATTGGGCAGAATCAGCTCCACAGCCCTCTCTGCAGCTTTGGGGAGGGGACGTGGGATAGGAGGGGACGTGGGATGAGAGGGGAGGAAGGTGCAAGTGAGCACAAGAAGGAGGGGGGATGGAGGTAGAGAGAGGGAGAGAGACAGACAGAGACTGAGAAAGACACAGAGACAGAGAGTCACAGAGAGAGACAGACAGATACAGAGAGACACACAGACAGAGACGGAGAAAGACAGAAAGAGAGAGACAGACACAGAGAGAGACAGAGACACACACAGAAAGAGAGAGAGAGAGAGAGAGAGAGAGAGAGAGAGAGAGAGAGAGAGAGAGAGAGAGAGGATTTGGGACTTGAAAGAAAAGACTTTGGAAAAGAGGGCCTCTCCCTCCTACCCAGGTTGGTTTGTTTGAATTGGAGGGTAGAGGGTGAGAGATGGAAATGAATGCAAGAGAAAGACTTTAAGAAATTCAACCTTCACAAGAAATAATGAGGCAAACATCAGCTTTCCATGTGAACTCCATGGCATTCTAGGCACGTCTTTAAAGCCTTAGAATTCCTCTATCAGCCTCTCTCCTTTGAGTCAGATTCTCATTCCCCTAGGCCAGACCTGCACAACTTGGCAGTGCGGGGCCTGCACGTAAAAGCATAAGATGGTTGGTTGCAGGGATCAAGCGCAGCGGCAATCTACTGGCTAAATTACATGACCAGCTCAATAGTGACTAGGGGAAAGTGGCTTAAGAGGGATGGAGACAAATCACTCGTTATATCTTTACTTTTCTTTACATCCTTTATATTTTTTGCAGACCACCCTGCAAGCAACCCGCAGGCCATAATGCTGTGCAAGCCTGCCCTAGGTAGACATTCTTCTACCGGCCCTTCCCTTCCCCCACCAAAAACAGTGGTTGTGGAAGAGGGGATGGGGGTGGTTTTGCAGCTTTTGATGAGACTGAAATATCATGATTTGATCAAAAAGGAACCTTATACATGTTACTTATAATTTAGTTTCCTCATAAGAACTGAGGCGATTTTGCATAGTGAAGAGAGGCTGCACTTAGAGTCAGGAAGATTTGGTCCCAAATTCTGCTTCTGACACTTTGACAGCTTTGTGACTCTGGACAAGTCACTTAAACTCTTTAAGTGCCTTGGGCAATTCCCTAGGTTTCCTGTTTAGTAAGTCTGAGTCTTTTGATTGGAGATCTGCTGTGGAACAAGCAGTTCTTCACATGGAAGAAATGACAGATCTTTTTTCATAGTAATTGATCATGTATGGACTGAATAAGATCATGTATTACATACATATGTGTACATATATGTGTGTTAGGTATATATATTTAAATATGTGTGTTTTGTCAGTTCATTTTAACTATTATATTTATAATATGTGAAGGAGTGGAAAAGGGCCAGACACTAGAGAAATTCAAGAGAAAATGTATCGGAAAATTTTTCCCCCAAGGGAAAGTCATTTACCCTAAGGTCTTCATTTTATAGATGAGGATTTTATAGAAGAAGACTATTGAAAAACACTCATTTTTCTGAATTTTACTTTTTTTAAAAATGCATTGGCAAGGTAGGATGAATGCTTTTCATCTTTTTTCTGTGCCATTTGAAATAAGATATTGCATACTTCATGTGAGTTCTTATTCAATCTAATGAATAATTGTAATATAAATGAAAAAGGTGAAATCAAATTATCACAAATAATAATCACATTGAATAGTGGATAGAAAATTTAAACTTGCAGTCAAGAAGACAGGTCCAATTCCAGCCTCAGACACAAGCTGACCACATGTCCTTGGGCAGTTTGCTTCTTAAGTAACCTAGCCAACTTTTCAAGACTCACTATTGTAGGGAAATTATCAACCTGCCTAGGCTGGGGAAATTATCTTCCTAGGAGTTCCAGACAACAATGAAATCGTTGCTATGGTTCAAAACAAAATGTATGGTATATCATTTCAAAATTACTTCATAAATAATAAATAATAGCAACAAACACGACATGAAGCTGCTATTTAAAGTGTTTATCGTTGTTTCTAATAATGGTGGTGATAATTCACATGAATAATAATTAAGCATGGTATATCTAAAATGATTAAGATTGTGGATGCATGCTCAATATTTCAAGCATCAATCTGTTTTTATCAGTGGGAGTTTCACTCTCCTGTCATAAATTGCAACCCTTCCCAGCCTAAGTCTTTCCGAGTTGCTAACATTGTAAGAATCATTGCTCTGTGATAAAAATGGACCCTCTCTAAACTTGGTCTGGTTCTCAGATAAAATGAATACAGTCACTGATGGGGTCTCTACAGCTTTCCAAGGGCCAGATCTGTAGTCCATTGTCACAGTATTCTCCCCTTAAAAAGAGGCATCAAAGGATGACTTTAATAAATATTAATAATAATAGAAATACAATACAATCATACTAATAAAAAATCTTACTAAGTGGAAGATTCTGTTCTCTGTTTTTTGGCTACAAATGTAAAGAAAGGATGAGACAAAATTAAAAAAGCAATCTGAGTAAGCAGGGCAAAGGTGAGCATTTTGGGATGGGCTATCCTGTGATACTCAAGTTAGCAGCCACTATAGACTAATATTTGTTAGCCCTTGTTTAGTTCTATGCTAATTAGAGATAAGAAAAAATAGTCATCATTGATTTTTACATCTGCCTTACTCTTATGGAACTTTTACTAGTATATTTCCATAGCATTAAGAGAAATGGATCCCATAATGGTAAAATAGGGCTAAATTCAAGGAACTATCCCTCTACAAAATATTATGGATTAGTGGACTCCATGACTCCTTTATGAGATCTTTTCTGAGTTTTCTTTCTTTGGACAGGTGGAAAACTCAGGTGATCCCTGGCTCAAAGGTAGAAATTCCCAGAGAATGTCTTATTTTGACTCCATTTACCTTATCACTGCAACAACATCAACTGTCGGATTTGGAGACATTGTAGCTAAAACGAACCTGGGACGGATCTTCATCATATTCTTCATCCTTACGAGTTTGGTGAAAAAAAATTTTTAATCTCTTTTGAAGTAGTTACAGCTTCCAAATGACAGAATAGTTGGGCTATTTACTTTTTTAAAAAGATTGGTTGAAGACCAAGGAATGAAAAGGAATGGGAGAAAAGGGATGGAAAGAAATGTCATCTACCAATATTCAGCTGGTCACTCAATAAGCATTGAAAGGAATAATAAAGAATTAATGTGTGCCTAGCCTCTGTATGGGTAATGCAGAGGATTCAGAGGAAACCTAAAACATGTTATAACATATAAAGAAAATGGGTTTGGTGTCAGAAGATCTAGATTCAGGGATGGAGAGCTGGCAGCCTCAAGGCCATATGTAGTCCTCTAGGTCAAGTGTGGCCCTTTTAGATTGAAACTTAGGAAAGCCCTCAACGGATGTGTAATCTAACCTCATTTTACAAATAAGGATGGTGAATTAAAATGCCCAAGGTCACACAGGTACTAAGTGTCTGAATCAGGGACCAAATTTAGGTTCACCGATTTCAAATTAAAAGGTCTTTTAACCAAACCACACTTGCCAGCCCCCTTGTTTTACAGATGGAGAAAATGAGGACCAGAGAGGGAAAGTGATTTTCCCAAAGTGACACAGCCAGTAAGTGGCAGAGCTAAAATTTGAATTGAGGTTTCATAATCACAGAATTCCCAAGTTTGGAAGGGATTTCACAGACTAACTTGTCCAACTCATACCTGAAAAATGAACCCCTTTATAACTCACACCAACAAGTGGTCATCTAACCATTGCTTAAAGACTTCAAGGAGGAGAACAATTTGGAACCGTGCCCAAAGGGTTATAAAACTGTCCCTAAACTTTGACCCAGCTTTATTGCTACTAGGTATGTACTCCATGTAGACTGCTAAGGGGTGCCAGAGTGCACAGAGCCCTGGACCTAGAGTCAGGAAGACTGAGTTCAATCCAGCTTCAGACACTCACTTGCTGTATGACCCTGGCCAAGTAACATAACCCTGTTTGCCTCAGTTTCCTCATCTGTAAAAGGAGCTGGAGAAGGAAATGGCAAAACACTACTATTTTTGCTATGAAAATCTCAAATAGGGTCACAAAGAGTTGGATTTGACTGAGTGACTGAACAGGAACATATACTCCAAGGAGATCAAAGAAAAAGGAAAAGGTTTCATGTACAAAAATATTTATGTTGGCAAATAATTAGAAACTGAGGGAATGGTCATCACTTGGAGAATGGCTAAATTAGTTATGATATGGGGATGTGAAGAAATACTATTGTGCTGTAAGAGATGATGAAAGCAAAGTTTCAGAAAGACCTGGGAGGACTTAAATGAACTGATAACAAGTGAAGTAAGCAGAACCAGGAGAACAAGGTACACACTAACAGGAATATTCTAAAGATAATCAAATGTGAAACACTGTAATCCTGACCAATACAATGATCTACCACAACTCTAAAGGACTTATAATGAAAAATGCCATCACTTCCAGTTAGAAAACTAAAGGACTCACTCTACAGATTGAAGTATATTTTTTCCTCCATTTTTCCCTGGAATATGATTGATGCAGAAATATATTTTGCATGACTTCATATGTATAATGGGTATCATATTTCTTGCATTCTTACAGGGTGATGGAAGACATCAGTTAGGAAATGAAACTATTTTTAAAAGACTTCAAGTAAAGGGAAATATACTAGCTCATAAACAGGCCATTCCACTTTTAATTACTCATAATTAAGTTTTTACAGGCCATTCCACTTTTAATTACTCATGATTAAATTTTTTCTTAAATCAAGCCGAAATTTTCTGCTATTCAGCAACTGCTCCCAGTTTTTTCCTGGGACCAAATAGAACATGAGTAATCCTCCTTCTAGATGATAATACTTCAAATATTTGAAGATAGCTGTCAGGTCATGCTTTAGTCTTCCCCAAATTGAACATTCTCAGTTCCTTCAACTGATGTTTATATGATATTAACTTGAGACTTGACATTCTGGTTTGCCTCTTTGGGATGCTCTCTAGTATGTGTTTTCTAAAATAAGGTGTTCAGTATTGAATACAGTACTTCAAATAGAGTATGACCAGAGAAGAGGAGGATGGGATTATCATCTCCTCCTTCTTGGGTGTTATTTCTTTCAATAAAACTAGGAATTTCATTAATTGCTTTGGTGGCCATATTACACTTTTAATCCATTTTAAGTTTGCACACCCACTTAAATGCCCAGGTTTTTTTCAAGATGAACTGCTGTCTAGATATGAATATGCCATCTTGTACATATGAAGATGATTTTGCAGCCATTTTTCATGTAACTTATATGATACATGCAGAATGTATGGAAGATAACATAATAGAGGAATGCTCTAGTGGATTGGTGAGTAGGAAAGACCTGAAGAAGGTAAAATTTGAGCTGTGTCTTGAAGGAAGTCAGTGATTCTAATAAGCAGAAATAAGGGGCGATAGCATTGTAGGTGTAGTCAACAGCCAGTACAAATACACAGAACTGTGAGATGGAGGTTTGTAAGTGAGGAGATGGGGCATCAAGTGTGAGGAACAACAAATAGGCAAGAAAAATGTGTTTTTAAAGTGTATAGAGCAGAATAAATTGTAAAAACGTTGGAAAGATAGAAGGATCCAGGTTATGAATAACTGTCAGTAAAGGGGCAGCTAGGTGGCTCCGTGGATAGAGTGATGAGTCTGGAGTCAGGAAGACCTGAGTTTAAATCTGGCCTCAGACACTTACTAACTTGTGACCCTGGGCAAATTATTTAACCCAGTTTGCTTCAATTTCTTCATCTGTAAATTGAGCTAGGGTAAAAATGGCAAACCACTCTAGTATCTTTGCAAAGAAAACCCCAGATGGGGTCAAGAAGAGTCAACCATGATGGAAAAGGACTAGACAACATAAACAATAAAAGTCAACAGGGACTTTATATTTGATCTGAGCTATACTGAGAAACCATCAGAGTTTCAGGGGCATGGTGATGGGGGTGGGAATCAGTCACTTGGTCAAACAAGCACTTTAAGAAAATCATTTTGGCATGTTGTGGAGGACGGACTGGAGAGAAGAAGAGACGTGAATTGGAGAAGGTGATTGCAAAAGTCCAGTCAAGAAGCTATGAGAACCTGAACCTGTGTGCCTGTGTGAGTGGAGAGATGTTGAATGAAAGCAATGTGGTAGATACAGAAGTTATAAAAGTTGAGAACTATTTAAATATTTAGTAGGAGGGATAATGAAGGGTTAGAAGTTAACATCAACATTTTGAGTCTGAGCAACTGGAAACATGGCTGTCCTTCTATAGAAATAAGGATGTGTGGAAGACATTTAGGAGGAAAGATAAGGAGTTGGGTCTCATTCTTGCTGAGCTTGAAATGCCTGTGGGAAATTCAGTAAGAAATATCGAGCAGACAGAATGTAACATGGAACCAGAGATCAGGAGAGATGATAATACTAGATACATGCTTCCAGGAGTCATCTATATAGTGATAACAAATATCTGGGAACTGACGAGGTCATCAAATGAGAAGGAAAAATAAAACCCTGTAACAGAAATGCGTAAGCAAGCAAAACTAATTCTGACATTGTCTGTGTCCAAAATTTTATGCCTTATTTTGAATCCTGAGTCTATCACTTCAGGATAGGGTGGTGCTTCATCATCAGTCCTCTAGGATTATGTCTGGTTCTTGCATTGTTCTCAAATACTTCAAAGTTTTTTCTTTATATATTTTTAAAATATAATTTAAGTTTTCCACATTTACTTCAACAAGAGTTTGAATTCCAAATCTTCTCCTCATTTCTCCCCTCCCCTCACCCCAGGACAGCATGCATTCCAACCATTCCTTTCCCCTTTTAACACCTCCCTTCCCCCATCCCCCTCCTCTCTATTTTCCTGTAGAGCAAGATAGATTACTATACCCCATTGCCTGTACAATTTATTTCACAGTTGCATGCAAAAACAGTTTTTAACATTCATTTTTAAAGATTTGAATTCCACATTCTCTCCCTTCCTCCCTCCCCACACACCTTCATTGAGAAAAGAAGCAATTCAATATAGGTCATACAATTGTAGCCATGCAAAATGCCTCCATAACAGTCATGTTGTGAAAGACTAACCACATTTCCCTCTATCCTGTCCTGCCCTGCCCTCCATTTATTCCCTTCTCTCCTTGACTTGTCCCTCCATAAAGTGTTTGCTTCTGATTACCCCTTCCCCCAATCTGCTATCTCTTTTATTATTCTCCCTGTCCTATCCCCTTCCCTGCTGCCTTCCCATAGGTTAAGATAGATTTTCATACACAATTGGATGTATATTATTCCCTCCTTAAGCCAAATCCAATGAGAGTAAGGCTCACTTACTCCCTTTCAACCTTCCTGCCCCTTCCCCTCCATTATAAAAGCTCTTTCTTGCCTCTTCTATGAGAGATGATTTAATGCATTCTACCTCTCCCTTTCTGTTTCTCCCATAACATTCCTCTCAACACAATCTTATTTTTAGATATCCTCTCTTCGTATTCAGCTCACCCTGTGCTCTGTGTGTTTATATATATGTATGTGTATGTCTATGTATGTATGTATATATATACATATATACATATAATTACACACATATAATATACACATACGTGTGTATGTATGAAGGTATATATTCCCTCTACCCTAAAACTGAGAAAGATCCTATGAGTTACCAATATCATCTTCCCATGTAGTAATGTGAACCGTTCAACTTTAATGAATCCCTTATGGCTTCTCTTTCCTGTATACCTTTTCATATTTCTTTTGACTCTTGAATGTGAAAGTCAAATTTTCTATTCAGTTCTGGTCTTTTCAACAAAAATGCTTGGAAATCCTGTACTTTGTTGAAAAATTCAGTTTTTTCCTCTGAACTATTATCTTCAGTTTTGGTGGGTAGGTGATTCTTGATTGTAATCCCAGTTTCTTTACCCTCTGGAATATCATATTCTAACCCTTCTGATCCCATAGTGTAGAAGCTGCTAAATCCTGTGCTATCCTGATTGTTTTTCCACCATACTTGAATTATTTCTCTCTGGCTTCTTGTAATATTTTCTCCTTGACCTGGGAACTCTGGAAATTGGCTACACTATTCCTAGGAGTTTTCCTTTTGAGAAGGTGATCAGTAGGTTCTTTCCATTTCTATTTTACCCTCTGGTTCTAGAATATCAAGGCAGTTTTCCTTGATAATTTCTTTTTCTTTTTGAACATCTTTTTAAGTTTTCAACATTCATTTTCACAAAATTTTGAGTTCCAAATTTTCTCCCCATCTATCCCCTTCCCCCACCCCAAAATGCCAAGCATTCTAATTACCCCTATCACCAGTCTGCCCTCCCTTCTAATATCCCTCCCTTCCCTTATCCCCATCTTTTCTTTTGTCCTGTAGGGCAAGATAAATTTCTATACCCTATTACCTGTATTTCTCATTTCCTAGTTGTATGCAAGAACAATACTAAAAAATTGTCCCTAAAACTTTGAGTTCCAACTTCTCTTCCTCCTCCCTCCCTACCCATCCCCAGTGGGAAGGCAAGCAATTCAATATAGGCCATATTCGTGTAGTTATGCAAATGACTTCCATAATAGTCGTGTTGTGTAAGACTATTTCCCTCCATCCTATCCTGCCCCCAATTGCTTCTACTCTCTCTTTTGACCCTGACCCTCCCCAAGAGTGTTGGCTTCTAATTGCTCCCTCCTCCCATTCCCTCCCTTCCAGCATCCCCCCACACTGCTTGTCCCCTTCTCCCCCACTTTCCTGTATTGTAAGACAGATTTTCATTCCAAAATGAGTGTGCATTTTATTCCTTCCTTTAGTCAAATGTGATGAAAGTAAGATTCATGTTTTTTCTCACTTCCCCCCTTTTTTCCTCCACTGAAAAGTCTTTTACTTGCCTCTTTTATGAAAGATAATTTTCCCCATTCCATTTCTCCTCCCAATATATTTGTCTCTCACCCCTTCATTTCATGTTTTTTAAGATATGATCCCAACCTGTTCAACTCACCCTGTGTTCTGTGTGTGTGTGTGTGTGTGTGTGTGTGTGTAATCCCACCAACTACCCAGATACTGAAAAAAGTTTCAAGAGTTACAAATATTGTCTTTCCATGTAGGAATGTACAGTAAGTCCCTTATGATTTTTATTTGCTGTTTACCTTTTCATTCTTCTCTTGATTCTTGTGTCTGAAAGTCAATTTTTCTTTTCAGCTTTGGTCTTTTCATCAAGCATGCTTGAAAGTCCTCTACTTCAATGAAAGATCATTTTTTCCCCTGAAGTATCATACTCAGTTTTGCTGGGTAGGTGACTATTGGTTTTAGTCCTAGTTTCTTTGACTTCTGAAAGGAATATCATATTCCACACCCTTCAATCCCTTACTGTAGAAGCTGTTAGATCTTGTGTTATCCTGATTGTATTTCCACAATACTTGAATTGTTTCTTTCTAGCTACTTGCATTATTTTCTCCTTGACCTATGGAATTCTGGAATTTGGCTACAATGTTTCTAAGACTTTCTTTTTCTGGATCTCTTTCAGGAGGTGATCAGTGGATTCTTTCAATATTTATTTTGCCCCCTGGTTCTAGAATATCAGGGCAGTTTTCCTTGATAATATCATGAAAGATGATGTATAGGCTCTTTTCTTGATCATGGTTTTCAGGTGGTCCCATAATTTTTAAATTATCTCTCCTGGATCTATTTTCCAGGTCAGTTGTTTTTCCAATGAGGTATTTCACATTATATTCCATTTTTTCATTCTTTTGGTTTTGTTTTGTGATTTCTTGGTTTCTCATAAAGTCATTAGCCTCCATCTGTCCATTCTAATTTTGAAAGAACTATTTTCTTCAGTAAGCTTTTGAATCTCCTTTTTCTTTTGGCTAATTTTGCTTTTTAAAGCATTCTTCTCCTCATTGGTTTTTTGGACCTCTTTTGCCAATTGATTTAGCCTATTTTTAAAGGTGTTATTTTCTTCAGCATTTTTTGGGTCTCCTTTAGCAAGTTGTTGACTCATTTTTCATGGTTTTCTTCCATCTCTCTTATTTCTCTTCCCAATTTTTCCTCTACCTTTCTTACTTGATTTTCAAAATCCTTTTGAAGCTCTTCCATGCCCTGAGACCACTGCATATTTATTTTGGATGTTTGGGATGCAGAAGCCTTGACTTTTATGTCTTTCCCTGATGGTAAACATTTTTATTCCTCCTCTGAAAGGATGGGGGAAGATTTCTGTTCACCAAGAAAGTAACCTTCTATGGTCTTATTTTTTTTTCCCTTTTTTGGGCATTTTCCCAATCAGTTCCTTGGCTTTTGGGTCCTTTGTCAAGAGCAGTGTATACTCTGGGGATCTGTAAGATCTCAGTTCCTCCAAGGTGGCACAATCAAGCGTTTACACTGGTCTGGGAGCAGGAAGGGGTTTTTTTGCCCAGAATCTTAGCAGAATTTCCTCTTCACAACCACCTCAACTCCTGTTCTGCCAAGCCAGTACTGGGGGCTAAGATTCAGATAAGCTGTGGGGGCAGAGACTCCATTCAGTATAAGATAAAGATCAGCTGCTGCAGGGTCTGTACACAGGGCTGAGGTAAGAATCAGCTGCTCAGTGCCCCTAGGGGATTTACGATCCAAGGATGGATGTGGGCTGCTGTGGGAACTGCTATCGCCTGCCCCATGTGGCCTCTGTAGCTGCTGCCTGAGGCTGAAGCTATGGGAAGGTCCTCCATTCTTGACCAGCTGAAAAAACCCTGTCACTGACCTTTGGCACCTGTGGGTTGAGGGATCTGCAAACCGCTGCTACTGTGACTGAAGATTCTACCTGTGAGGCCTACTCAAGAGCCTAGCAGCACACACGTGACCAAGGCTAGGCTGGGCTCTGCTCAGTTGAAGGTACAACAGACATTTCCTGTTGGCCTTTCAGGTCACCTTGGACTGGAAATCTCCACTCTGTTGTTCTGTGACTTCTGCTGCTCTAGAATTTGTTGAGAGTCTTTCTTTACAGGTATTTTATGGGCTGTGGGGGGAAAGCTAGCATATGTGTGTCTTTTTACTCCTCCATCTTGGCTCCACCCCCACCTTGATGATTTCTTGAAAGACAATATGTAGGCTCTTTTTGTGATCATGGTTCTCAGGTAGACCAATAATTTTTAAATTTTGTCTCCTGGATGTATATTCTAGGTCAGTTGTTTTACTAATATGATGTTTCATATTGTCTTCCATTTTATCATTCTTTTGGTTTTGTTTTATAATTTCTTGATTTCTCATAAAGTCATTAGCTTCTATTTGCTCCATTCTAATTTTGAAGGAATTATTTTCTTCAGTGAGCTTTTGGATCTCTTTTTCTACTTATTCAATTCTGCTTTTTAATACTTTCTTGTCTTCATTGGCTTTTTGGACCTCTTTTGCCATTTAGGTTAGTCTAATTTTAAAGATATTATTTTCTTCAGCATTTTTTGTGTCTTCATTAGCAACTGTAAATTCAATTTTCATGATTTTCTTACATTGCTCTCATTTCTCTTCCAATTTTTTCCTCTAGTTCTCTTACTTGATTTTCAAAATCCTTTTTGAGCTCTTCCATGACCTGAGATCATTTTCTATTTTTCTTGGAGTCTTTGGATGCAGGAGCCTTGACCTTACTGTCTTCTTCTGGTTGCATGCTTTGATCTTCTTTGTCAAAAATAAAACCTTTTCACCAAGAAAGTAACTTTATATAGTCTTACTTTTCCCCACTTTGGTCATTTTCCCAGTCAATTACTTGACTTCTGAGCTCCTTGTTAAGTGGAGGTTGTACTGCTCTAAGTATAAGGGTCTTTGTGCAGCTGCTTTCAGAGATATCTCTAGGCACTTGTTAATTCTCATCTCCTCCAAAGTGGTATGATCAAGGGAGAGGTGTTTACTTCTCTTCTGGCCTGCCCTCTGGTCTATGAAAAACCACAAGCACTCTTTTCTGCCCTGGATCTGTGAGTAGGATTCCCTCTCCATAGTCACCACCAGCTCTGCCGTACCAGCACTCCACCTTGCCCCAGGGTGGCCATCCAGGACTGTGACTCAGATCAACCAATTGATTACCCAATAGTCTATAGGCCAAGAACTCTAGAAGCAGCTGATCATTGCAACAGTGACTGCTGCTACCCTAGGGCTGGGACTGGGGCTGGGTCATGCCATGTTCTGCTGTCACCCAGGTGAGAGAGTTTCCCATTGACCTTTGAAGCTGCCTTTATTGTTTGTGGGTTGAGAAGTCTGGAAACCAATGTGCAGTGATTCAATGCACCCTAAGGTTTCCTCCAGTCCTGTCTGTGCTTGTGTGGCCCACACTTGGCTCCATTCAGCTCTGAGCCCAGTGCAATAGACCCATCCTGTCAGCCTTCCAGATTCTCTTGGACTAGAAATGTTTCATTCATCATTTTGTGGCTTCTGCTGCTCTAGAATTTGTTCAGAGTCATTTTTTGCAGGTATTTTGAGGGATTTTGTTGGAGAGCTCAGGACAGAACCTAATTCTGCTCCACCATCTTAGGTCTGACTTTCTTCATATTTTTGTTGTTATTATATGCTACTGTATAAAATATTATTATAGTTCTACTCACAAAAGTCTCCCTAAATTTCTCAGAGGCCATTCATTTAGTCATTTCTTACAGTATAATAAAATTTCATTACATTCATATGTAATAATTTGTTTAGCTGTTTCTCCAAAATAGGTACCTTTTTATATTCTAGTTCTTTTCCATGCCAAAAATGAACTGCTATAAACAATTTGTACATATGGATCTCTCTCTCTCTCTCTCTCTCTCTCTGTCTCTCTCTCTGTCTCTGTCTCTGTCTCTCTGTCTCTCTCTCTCTCTGCTCTCTCTCTCTCTCTTTTTCAAATATCTTTGTGATATAGGTCTCGTAGTGGTATCATCAACAGTAAATCAATATACCTATTTTCCTGCAGTCCCATCAGTATTTATTTTCCTTTCTCTACAACTCTGTCACTTTATGGGTATGAAGTGACTTTTCAGAGTTGGTTTAATTTTTATTTCTCTAATAGTGATTTGGAGCGTTATTTCTTATGGTTCTTAACAGTATGGGTTTCTTCCTTTAAAAACTACAGTATTCATATTCTTTAAAGTTATTTCTTAGGAGGGTAGGCTTAATTGTTATGAATTTAAAACACTCCCATACTTTGGAAAAGTGGCATTTATCACAGAAACCTCTTAGAAAGGTTGTTTCCCCCCACAGTAATATTTTCCTACAAATTTTAACTACATTGGTTTTGTTTATGCAAAAATTTAAATATTATAAAATCAAAACCATTCATTTTCTCTTATATGATCCTTTTTATCTACTGGTTTAGTCATGAACTTTTACCATATCCATAGATCTGGAAGGCAGTTTCTTCCTTGATCCTTTATTTATGATGTGGCCTTTTATGTCCAGGTTGCCTATCTATTTAGAGCTTATTTTATAATACATACATATACATGTACATACATACACACATGTAATATATATATATACATAGATATGTAATATATATGATATGAAAGCAGGTCTATACCTAAATTCTTCCAGTCTTCCTTTTAGTTTTAACAGCATTTTTTTGTCAAATAATGAATATCTGGCCTAGCAGATGAGGTTATTCAGTTTACTGAATACTTCACTGCTATTTTCCTTTGCTTTGTATGTTGTGTACATAATTTATTCCAACGAGTAAACTTTTTTCTTTTTTGCCAGTAACCAGTGCTTTGATTATTACTGCTGTATAGAACAGAGAACTCACCTTTACCACCTTATTATTTATTATTTGTCTTGAGAGTCTTGACCTTTTGCTTTTCCAGATGAATTTTCTTTTTAATTCAGTCATAATTTGACTGTAATTCTGTCATAATTTGATTTGCATGGAGTTGAATGAGTGAATTAAGTAGTACTACATCAATATTTGTTTTATATTAGTATCATCTGCCTCTGAATAATTAATATTTATCTAATTATTTAGATCTATTTTTATATGTGTGAAGTTTTCTATAGTTGCATTAATATAGTTACTGAGGGTAGGTTGGTAGATAGATAGCAATATTTTATACATGCCATAGATATTTTGAATGGAATTTTCTATTTCTTTCTTCTGGGTTAACTTCTTGATTTAGAGAGGACTAAAAAATCTTTGGTTATTTGCTTAGATTAGTTGATTGTTATCCTTAATTATCTAAAAGGATCAAAATGACATCACTACACTGATTCAAGTTTTAGTGTGTCTAGCTGTGACTGATAAGACCAACACAAGCTGAAAATGTTGTATCACAGGTTGGGCACAAATAGTCTATGTGAATGTTTAGGATGGAGTCTCTAAATTTGGGCATCTTTCATTTCTTTTGAGCTATCTCATAGCTCATAAAGCACAGCACCTTCTCTGATGTGGGCATACCATGCTGTATTCCTGTGCTAGTGTCTCCCATGTCACACAATCAATTCCAAAGTTCTTAATAGAGACCTTGCGTGTGTCCTGGTATCTCTTCTTCTGACCCACCATGTGAACACTTGCCTTGTGTCCAGCATCAGTTTCTGAATTGGGGGCTTGTGTTTGGGTCAGACTCTGGTCTTGTACTCTTGGAAGGTGTGAGAAGGCCCTGCTTGGTCCTGAGTTTAGTGGATAATTATAGTTTCTACCTTCTTCGAGAATTTCCTGGCCTTGTCTGCTGATGGGACTCAGGCCCAGGCTGCCTAAGTGCTGTTCTGACTTTGTCTGCTATTGTGTATGGGGTAATCACTCTGGCTTTGTCTCCTGTTATGAGTCTGAGATACCTTCCTAGTATTTCTACCTATTCTAGCTTAGCAGCTCTCATGGCTTCCAAAGTATTTTAGCAATCTTTATGTTCAGTCCTAGACTAGATTCACTTGAAAAGACCTTAGTTTAAAAGAGAGTGAAGGTCTCCCACTGCATCCTAGCCATTTCCAGTTGTCCTGATTGATATCTAGCCATTGGATCCAGATGTTTGTGGAGGAAAACATGAGGTTAGTGACTACACAGTCCACCCTCACTTAAATCAAAATCAATTGCAAGTCAAGTCCTCATCTCCCTGATGTTATGGTCATCTTCAAGAATGAAGGACAAACCACACACAACATAGATTCAGTCCTGGCATTTCAGGCTATTTCTCTTTTGTTTTCTTTATCATTGTTCTTTCTGACACATTTTAGATCTTACCTGGTGTTTGTAAGACTTGTAGGTTTTTCTATATTCCAGTTCTCTCCCATCTTCAAATAATGTCTTTATTTCTTTTAATTAAGGTCTACTGTTCTAGAACCATATTCCAGTAATAGATCTCATACCACTGTCCAATAGTTTTAAATTCAAATTTGCCTTTTTACCTTTGGGTTTTTAATTCACTGTGTTTGCTATGCATACTTTGTTTATTTTATCTTTGGTCATTTTATTTAGTGTTCATGTTTAAAGATGTCACACAACAAATAAGTATCTGAGACCATATTTGAACTAGTCCTCCTGACTCCATTTCTAACACTGTATCCACTGAGTCACCTACCTGACTGTAATGGATATAGATAGACAGTTTTTCCATTTCTATTTATAAGTTAAAGCCATTTTTTATTATATTTAAAGACTCTAAACAAATACAACCTATACATCCCTTGTTATCTGCCTTCTATCCTTAAGAACTGTTAGTCAAAAGTTTTAAATTGTAGTTCAGAAATCCAAATTTAATTTTTAGCCATCATCTTAACTGGCTATTCATTTGTCTCCAAACTCCAAGTTCTGTGCTCTTTCTGCACTATAGCTCACCTTCTAGTCTTTGAATACTACCTCTCCTACTTTTCTGTTTGATCTTAGGCAAATTACTTAACTACTATATGACTCAGTTTCTTCATCTGTAAAATGAAGGCATTGAAGTAGATGACTCCTAAAGCCCTTTTTAGCTTTTAATCTTTATACAAAAAAAAAAACCCTTGAAGGATATTTGGAATCTTTTTCTGTATAAGCAAGGAATACTTAAAGAAGAGGTCATTGTACACAGAAAAAAAAACATGCCAAGTTTTCTCAGAGAAGGGAGATTTTCTTGCATATGTTTGTGATAACAGATATGTTTCAATGAGTTTAAAAATCTTTATGAAGTCATAAAATCAAAGTCCATCTCTATCAATTGCTCAGAATGAGGGTGGAGAAATGGAAACAGAATAAAAATTAGAGCATTCTCTTTTCTCAATTGAAATACGTAATCTAATTCTCCTTTATCTTTTTCCCTCATTGAAATAAAGTTCTTATCGTAAAGGGAAAACAAAGGATGAAATTCATCCTTTAGCTGCTGGAGAAGTAAGATAAGTACTTTACCAGTCCCCTTTGACCTCAGTTGGGGTACACAACAATACTTGAAGTGATGGAAATAACAATCCCTTTAATAGGTAGCTAAATGGTACAGTGGATAGAACATTCAACCTAGAGTCAAGAAGACCTGGTTTCAAATATAGTTTCCAACAGTTAGTAGTTGTGTGAACCCAGGCAAATCACTTAACCTCTTTTTTGCCTCAGTTTCCTTACCTATAAAATGGAGATACTAGCACCTACCTCTCAGGCTTGTTGTGACGATCAAATGAGAAATTTGTGAAGTTCTTTGCAAATTTAAAGAATTATGTAAATGTTCACTGTTATACTATTTAATATTTTAGTAGTTCCAATTCTATCTCCTGGTTTTTAAATGAATACAAAGTGCTCCATAGTATCCTTCCTGACTTACTTCCCATCAGCCTCATTTTTTGACCCTATCATTTCTCAAAATTCTACTTACCTTTCTTATTCTTTCAAAACAACCAAAGATCTTTCCCAGATTATAAACAGTCTGGATAAAATTCCTGTTACTCCAAGCCATATAGATCCTTATTTCTCCTCCTCACCCTAATCCCATAGTTATTTTATGCTTACACAAAGACCATTCCTGAATTAACATTAATTCAAATGATGTACTTTTTTAACCATAAGGTCAAATCAAAAGGCTTGAAGATAGTGAATTTGGCTCTTCGTTAAATCTGGTTGGCACCCCCAAAAGAATTATCATTCATAGTTTGGAAGAATTTTTTTAGGTACTATTGATGTCTTTCTGAATAATCTGAAATTGTGAAGTATCATTAAATGTGTTAGAAACTTTAACATTCAGATTGCAGAAGAGTAGTAATTGCTAAGTTATATCTGCTTGTTGTTTTAGATGTTATTTGCAAATTATGCTCCTGAACTTCTGGAAACATTGGCAACAAACAGAAAATACTGCCATTCTTATGACGTGGTCAGAGGGAGAAAGTAAGTATTGTTTTGTTCTTTCTCTATATGTGCAATAAATCTATATTTATTTAAAGTTCTAAGCTAACAGTTCACACTGATTCACTGAAGTTACCAATAGAGGTGGGGTCTTTGATTTGTTTGCATTAAAAAAAGAAATTATCTCCAAGAAAAGTCACAACGTATAAAATTTCAAAATAAGTTAATTTTTAGTGATAAATACAAATTTCCAAAGAATCTGAAAAATTAGTGGAGTTTTTACTCAATCATAAGTTATATACATCTTAAAATTTGCATTGCACACAGATAGAATTTCTGTAGTAATATTACATATTATATAAAGTTCTAATTGTATTTTACAGATTACCCTTCATGCCTGAAATGCTCCCTCTTTTCCCATCTCTTTCATAGAATCCTTAACTTCCTTTAAATTCCACTAAGATGGCTTTGTTTTCCCTAGTTGTTAGTACAGCTATACCTTCCACATCACAGATTTTCCCATCCCAGTTTCAATGTATTTCAGGGTCATCTTGGGAGAGTTTTGAAGTAGTGGCAGATGACATGCAAAGGCCGGCAAACAACACAGAAAATGTTTAGAAACTCAAAAATGCATAAAATATGTGTATATTATCATATATAATCAGCATATTTTATCTTTTAATACCATAATAATTTAGATTTCTTCTCTGGTACAAAGAGAGAGTCAAAAAGTTTTACATAGATTTTCCAGATCATGGGGGTGCAATACCCCTAGCTCCCACAATATAGAAGGGATAACTGTATTCTCTCCAGCATCCAATCACTCATATTTACTCTGTGTGAATACATGTACAAACATATATCTATATACATATATAGATAGATGTATTAAGTTTTTATGCATAGATATAAATGATAGATAGACATATACTATATACTTAACTATTTGTATTATTTTATCAGGAGTGGAATTCAAGTTCCTTAAAGGCAGAGACAACTGTATCTTTGACTCTGCATTCTGGGAGCCTAGCACAGTATCTATCATTTAAGAGGCTTCCAACATATATTTGTGGAATTGAATAAAATTCAGTATTTCACATCATCTGTAGTTTTCAATACTGTGGGCATCATTTCTTCCATCTTAAATCTCAAGCCTTTTAATCTGAAGGAAATCTTTTTGAATTGCTGTAACCAAAGCCAAATTGTCAGCTAGTGGCCAGCCTTCCAGTAATAAGAATCTCTATCTACCTGGTGCCTATACATCATACCAACAGTCCATTGCAGGTTCATATATGACAATACCTTTCCATCTTAATAGCACCTGCAAGAGCTTGTGATCCATTGGTATAGCTTTAGACAACTCATTGCCATTTCCATACTGATATGTTAGAGTAGTTCTTTTTATGGAAGAATTCTCCTTCATTCACATTATTTCCGTACATCCTGGTTATGGTTATATGCAAACGATCTATTGTATTGACCATATGTAAGCCAATCATAATTCAGTTTATCAGATTTCAAGCAATCAAGCCAATGCAGTGACCACTGAGCTTGGGAAAGAATCAAAGCAATTTTAGGGTCAGAAATTTAATTCAACAAATATTTTTAAATACTCACTCTGGGTGCTAGTTTATATGAAAAGATAAAAAAACCCAGTCCCTCCCATCATAGAGCTTACATTTTACTTGGAGATATTTGGGTGATGGACAACATGTATTTAGATAAATAAGTATAAAAATATAAACAAAGTATATAAAAAGTAATACAAAAAATGGGAACATTAGCAACTGGGAGGCTGAGGAAAAGCCTTGTAAGGTAGGTGAAACCTGATCTGAGCTTTGAAAAATGGTAAAGATTCAGAGATAAGAATGATGAGGGAGAAAGATTTAGGCTTGGGAAATGCATCCTGCAAAGGCCCAGAGGTAAGAAATGGAACCTATCTATGTCAAAGTGAGTAGGTTTGGCTTGAATGGAGGGTGTGCAAAAGAATAATATGAAATAAGTCTGGAAAGATTTTTTTTATAGACATTACATAAATGGCTTTAAATGATAGAGGGTTCTATATTGTATTCTAGAGGAAATAGGGAGTGGTCCGATCTTCTTGGGCAAGGAAGTGATATAGTTCAACTTGTACTTTGGTCAAATTATTTTGGTAGCTGTGTGGAAGACTGATCAGAAAGAGCTGCTTTCTTCTCTGTAACGTATTTCCTGAGCAGCTGTTCCAGTCATACTCCTCTGGTTATACTATTACTTCAAGTATTGCTTATTCCAGAAACTGAGAGGAAAATCTGAAAGTTAGGCTATACAATATAGTAAATGATTCAAAAACCCTATCTGAGTCTTCCCAGGAAAGATGTAAATTAGCACTGCTCTCTTAAGACCACATGGTATTAAGACCACATTGGCCTACAAGGCCAATGAGAACCAGAGAATCAAATAGAACATAGTGCTTCACTAGAAAAAGGTTAATAATTTGTCAGATCCAAATACCAAAACATCATACTGGACCTGACAACATAGAATCCAGAATTGGATCCATTCCAGATTTCACTCATATAATGTTCTCCATATCTGTTTTGTTTTCTACATCTAAATCTGACTAATATTCTGCTTAAAAAAACCAAATATACAAATAATCCTATATTGGTGTGCCTTTCTATGGACACATTATATGTACTTTCATAGAAATCTGTATTATCACCAAAGGGTTAGACTAGCTTGCAGGACTGAGATGAAGGAAGGAGATCTAGTCTAGAGCTGGCTTATTTTCAAGGATTTAAAATCTGATGACTCACTTTATAGCTTAAGAGAAATTGTTAGCCTATCCCTCCTTTCCCACCCCCAAATTTAATCCCAGACCATAGTTTGACAGGGAATGTGGCAACATTCCCAAAATTTTTGATTTTCTGAGACAGGCATATATGCTTAAATTAAATGGATGACAGTAAAAACATAATTATATTTAAGAGATAAAGAGAGTTGGGCTCCAAAGGAAGTGAAATGCTGAAATAACATCCAGAGGAGCCAAGATGGCGGAGTAGAAAGATACACATATTCTAGCTCCTAACCCACAGCCCATAAAATACCTGTACAGAAGAACTCCCAACAAATTCTGGAGGAGTGGAAGCCACACAACAACAGAGTGGAGGAGATTTCTGTTCTACAGAGCCCTGAAAAACTGACACCAAACGTCTGTCATGCATCAGACCCAGAGCAGAGCCCAGAGCTGTCTTGACCATGCAGCACTGAGAGGAGTAGATCCAAGCAGGCTTCAGGGACAGAATCTCCAGCAGCCACACAGGTCCCTCCACCCACAGGTGCCAAAGGTCAGTGAGAGGGCCTTTCCAGCTTCCTGAGAGGGGAGTGGGGTGTCTCCATAACTCAGGCCCCTTTGGGAGGCAGCACTGGAGGCAGCAGTGCACAGGAGCTCCTAAAGTAGGCAGAAG
Source organism: Bettongia penicillata ogilbyi (assembly GCA_023548195.1). Lineage (NCBI taxonomy): Eukaryota > Metazoa > Chordata > Mammalia > Diprotodontia > Potoroidae > Bettongia > Bettongia penicillata. Next base: position 1,113,142 of record JAJHZJ010000171.1, on the reverse strand, counting down.
CTCAGATCCATTGTTGAAGGTCTCCACATAAACCCCCTGAGGGAACTGAGCCCTGTGTGGTGGCCCTGCCCCCACCTGAGCACCTGAACTTAATCTCACACTGAATAGCAGCCCAGCCCCCCCTCCCCAAAAGCCCTGAGGCTGGGAAGCAGCATTTGAATCTCAGCCCCCAAGCACTAGCTGGGCAAAACAGGAGGCGAGGTGGGTGTGGACAGGAAACTCAGAAGTCGAGTAACTAGCTGGGAAAATGCCCAGAAAAGGGAAAAAAAATAAGACCATAGAAGGTTACTTTCTTGGTGAACAGATATCTCCTCCCATCCTTTCAGATGAGGAAGAACAATGCTTACCATCAGGGAAAGACATAGAAGTCAAGGCTTCTGTATCCCAAACATTCAAAATAAATATTCAATGGGCTCAGGCCATGGAAGAGCTCAAAAAGGATTTTGAGAATCAAATTAGAGAGGTGGAGGAAAAACTGGGAAGAGAAATGAGAGAGATGCAGAAAATCATGAAAAGCAGGTCAACACCTTTCTAAAGGAGACCCAAAAAATGCTGAAAAAAATAACACCTTGAAAAATAGGCTAACTCAATTGGCAAAAGAGGTTCAAAAAGCCAATGAGGAGAAGAATGCTTTCAAAAGCAGAATTAGCCAAATGGAAAAGGAGGTTCAAAAGCCCACTGAAGAAAATCGTTATTTAAAAATTAGAACAGAACAGATGGAGGCTAACAACTTTATAAGAAACCAAGAAATCACAAAACAAAACCAAAAGAATGAAAAAATGGAACATAATGTGAAACATCTCCTTGGAAAAACAAATGGCCTGGAAAATAGATCCAGGCAAGACAATTTAAAAATTATGGGACTACCTGAAAGCCATGATCAAAAAAAGAGTCTAGACATCATCTTTCATGAAATTATCAGGGAAAACTGCCCTGATATTCTAGAATTGGAGGGCAAAATAAGTATTCAAGGAATCCACCAATCACCACCTGAAAGAGATCCAAAAAGAGAAACTCCTAGGAACATTGTGGCCAAATTCCAGAGTTCCCTGGTCAATAAGAAAATATTGCAAGCAGCTAGAAACAAACAATTCAAGTATTGTGGAAATACAATCAGGATAACACAAAATCTAGCAGCTTCTACATTAAGGGATTGAAGGGCATGGAATAGGATATTCTAGAAGTCAAAGGAACTAGGACTAAAACCAAGAATCACCTACCCAGCAAAACTTAATATAATACTTCAGGGGAAATAATGGTCTTTCAACGAAATTGAGGACTTTCAAGCATTCTTGATGAAAAGACCAGAGCTGAAAAGAAAATTTGACTTTCAATCACAAGAATGAAGAGAAGCATGAAAAGGTAAACAGCAAAGAGAAGTCATAAGGGACTTTCTAAAGTTGAACTGTTTACATTCCTACATGGAAAGACAATATTTGTAACTCTTGAAACTTTTCAGTATCTGGATAGTTGGTGGGATTACACACACACACACACACACACACACACACACGCACACACATGCACACACAGAGACAGAGCACAGAGACAACTGGATAGGATAGGATCATATCTTTAAAAAATGAAGTTAAGTGGTTAGAGAGAAATGTTTTGGGAGGATAGAGGGAGAAATGGAATGGGACAAATTATCTTGCATAGAAATGGCAGGCAGGAGACTTTTTAGTGGAGGGAAAAAGAGGGGAGGTAAGAGAAAAACATGCCATTTACCCTCATTGCATTCGACTAAAGGAAGGAATAAAATGCACACTCATTTTGGTATGAAAACCTATCTTACAATACAGGATAGTGGGGAAGAAGGGGATAATCAGGGTGGGGGGGGATGAGGGAAGGGAGGGCAATGGGAGGAGGGAGCAATTTGAAATCAGAACTCTTGGGGAGGGACAGGATCAAAAGAGAGAATAGAAACAATGGGGGGGCAGGATAGGATGGAGGGAAATATAGTTAGTCTTACACAACACAACTATTATGGAAGTCATTTGTAAAACTACACAGATATGGCCTATATTAAATTTCCTGCCTTCCCAAAGGGAATGGGTGGGAAGGGAGAGATGGGGAGAAGTTGGAACTCAAAGTTTTAGGAACAACTGTTGAGTATTGTTCTTGCTATTAGGAAATAAGAAATACAGATAATGGGGAATAGAAAGTTATCTGGTCTTACAGGACAAAAGAGAAAATGAGGATAAGGGAAGGGAGGTATGGCAGAAGAGAGGGCAGATTGGTGATAGGGGCAATTACAATGCTCGATGTATTGGGGTGGGGGGAGGGGACAAATGGAGAGAAAATTTGGAACCCCAAATTTTGTGAAAATGAATGTAAAAAAGTTAAATAAATTTTAAAAAATAAAAAATAAAATAAAATGAAATAGTACCCCTTCTCTGCACATAATCTGCACAAATCCCACAAAAGGATGATTTTAGGGAGGGATTTGAGATCTAGAAGGGGAAATGAATTGATTGAGTAAAAGAGTTGTCGCAGAGGAAATATAAGATTAAGAAAGGAAGGAGTGACTTTGGGCATCTCGAAGGAGGCATAAAAACATTGAGCTTGGCACCTTCCTATAAGTAGGAATCTTTGGGGAAGTATGTACTGGTAGAATGTTCTGGCGTGTTGTAAAATGTTTGGCTAAAGTTGACCTGCTGCTACTCTGGTTTATCTCAGAGCAGTATAAAGTTAAAAAAAGAGGTTTGGTGGTAGGAACAGTGCAGATTTTTACGGTTTAAATGCACTGTAGAATTAGAGGTGAGTGTCAAAGGAGAGCTAGAACCTCCTCAAAAAATATCCTTTTCTGTATTGTCTTGTAAAGTGCAGGCTTTACTTCATTTACTATGTCTATGTATTTTCACATCTATGGTTTGTTAAAGGTGGTATACATGTCTCCTTTAGTAGTTCAAATTAACTCAATTATATCCAGCCCTTAATAGGACAATGGTTTTGTCCTTCGAAGAGTTTACTTATCCTGTACTTTCTTTCTTGTCTCCCAGATTCATTGTGGTCTGTGGAAACATCACTGTGGATAGCGTAAATGCTTTTCTGAGAAATTTCCTCAACAACAAAGCAAGGGAAATGAATTTTGAGATCATTTTCCTGGGAGAGTAAGTATGTCTGCATTACTCATGGCTTCTAAATTTAATCTCAGAACTCATAAAGGAGGCCTGATGCTGCAGGGCTAAGGAATTTGATTAGCAAAACTTGAAGAACCAAGGTTTTTGGGCCATGGGTGAGTAGACTGTCCCTTTTTAATTCAAAGTTGCAAATCCAAGTTCTTCATCATTCCGAAGGGAATGGAAGAAGGTGGTCTAATTTTGTGGAGATCCCTTCATTAACACTCCTGGAATTTCAGATGCCCCCACCTGTACCATCACATAGAATGGGATTATCCAGTTACAAAGCAGGTTGGGTAATTTCATAGAAACATAGAAACCTAGAAAGGTAAGGAAGGGGGTCTACAAAGTCATTCACTCTAATCTGCACCTTAACAGGGATGTTCCTCTTTAAAAACTTGAAAATGATTTTTTTTCTAGCTGCTTCATGAAGATTCCAAGTGCTGGAAAATTCACTGTCATGACACTGATATCTGAATTTGGGAGACCTGAGTTCAAATCTTTCCTCAGACACTTATTAGCTACATGTCTCTGTGAAAGTCATTCAACTTTTCTGGGCCTCAGTTTTCCTATGTATAAAATGAGATAATAGTAGCACCTCAGGTACAATAAGTTGCTGTGAAGATCATGAGATAACATTTGTAAAGCACTTTGCAAACTTTAAAGTTTAAAGTTTTCTATAAGTGTTATTATCATCATCATCATCACAATTGCCTAGTATTAAAAATTCCATTTGAATTCAGAGCAGGCAACATTAATAATTGGGAAACTTTTCCTTAGATTGTCCAAATCTGCCTCTCGGCACCTAGTTCTGCCCTCTTGAGACTAAGCAGAAAAAAATCTAACCTCCTTTCCATTGTGATAGCTTTAAAAAAAATGAGGGGAATTTTTAGGTCACCCCTAATTCTTCTTAAGATTAGAATACCTTCAACCAATTCTTATATGATATAGCTTTTAAACCTAGCACTTTCCACATAGTGACCTTCCTGTCAGTCAGTCCTTCAAAAATATCCTCCATTTAAGCAATGGCCTGGCCTCAGTGTTCTGAGGGCTTCTCCTTTCATCTCCTCTTAAAAAATTGCAGATTACCTCACAAATTCCTAGATTATCACATCACATCCTTTCAGTAACTTCCTTCCATGATGTTGCATTTAGAAGTTGTATATTAATTTTAATAAATAGCTAAGAGGAAACAGAGGCATGAAACACACACACACACACACACACACACACACACACAGAAGTGATAGACATAGCCAGAGGGATAATAATATTGAAAACATGCCTGAAAATTAACTATGCTTGAAACAGATACAGATGAACTCAATATCAACAATTTTTTTTAATTTGTTTGTGTCTTCTTATTTCATCCCCCTTGGTAAAAATCTGAGTGGAGAGCCCTGCTCATAGAGCGGCATGTTTATTTTCTTATTATGTAGCAAAGGCCTCAAGAAAATAAAAACAAAAAACAGACAAAAAAGTATTGGAGCTATGCCAAACATATTGGTAACTTTCACTATTTGGCTCATCAGTCTTCCAGATGTAGGTATAACCACAGTGATGTGCAAGTGTCCCATTTTTTAATTATATTTTGAGTACATAGCATACATGTATGTGCATGGCTCCACAGATGTCTTCAACATGTTGGGAAGGGAAAGTATTCAAAATAATTAATATAGTCAGACATAGGCAATAAGTTTATGAATCTATTTAAAGTCCTTCAGGCAAAAAAAAAGGATTATGTGAACTTTCTAGGTCTTGAGGTTGAACCATTAATAATATTTTTAAATCCAGTTTAATAGGAGGAGGAAGGAACATTTCTGCTACTGTTAAAAGTACTCTGTTCAGGCAGGTGCTTTTGTCTATACAGCTCTTTCCAAACCACATTATTGGCCATTGTAGGAGGATTTCATTCTATTAAACTGGTGGGCTTCACATTTGCCAGAAAAACAGTAGAATGGACCTCTTTCCCCTCTTATTACCAGGTCTCTTGATTGGCAGTTACCTCTCCAGGTCCTTTATCTAAAGAAGGGTGCCAGTCTTTGGCCTTATACCTTGACTTACTCTCTGCCTTCTCTTCTTCATTAGCCACCTTGTCCCCTACCATCTAGCTGCCTTTAAGTAGTTTTATCCCCCTATTAGAATGTAAATTCCCTGAGGGTAGGGACTGTTGTTTTCCTGTATTTCTATCCTTAGAACTTGGCACTGTTCCTGATACATAGAAAGTGATTAATAAGTAATAAATCATATATATATATATGCACATACATACATATCCATCAATCTATTTATCTATATCTAATTATCTATTCAACTGTCTCATCTATCTATATATCATCTATCTGTACATAATTGATTAAATGGTAGCAATAATTATGTCTCTATATAGATTTCTCTTTTTTATGTTTCAATCTGTATTCAGATACCACCAGTTCTTTTTCTGAGGATGGATAGCATTTTTCATCATAAGTTCTTCAGAGTTGTCTTGGCTCATTGCATTGCTGAGAATTGCTAAGTCATTCATAGCTGATCTTCTTTCAATATTTCTGTTACTTTGTACATAGTACATTTCACTTTGCATCAACTCTTGCAAATTTTTCCAGGTTTTTCTGAGAGCATCCTGTTCATCATTTCTTATAGTAAAAGAGTACTCTTCATAATCACATAACACAACTTCTTCAGCCATTCCCCAATTGATGGGCATCCCCTCAATTTTCAATTCTTTGCCCCCAGAAATGTATTGCTATTAATATTTTTGTACATATAGGTCCTTTTCCTTTTTTAAAAATCTCTTTTGCAACACAGACCTAGTAGTGATATTGAGTCAAAAGGTATGCATAGTTTTATAGCCCTTTGGTCATAGCTCCAAATTGCTCTAGAGAATGGTTGAATCAGTTCACAACTCTACTAAAAATGCATTAATGCCTCATTTTTCCCACCTCGCTTCCAACATTTGTCATTTGCTTTTTCTGTCTTATTATCCAGCCTAACAGGTATGAAGTAGTTCTTCAGAACTGTTTTAATTTGAATTTCTCCAATCAATAGTGAGAGTATTTTTTTTCATGTTTATAGATATATTACCTGAAAACTGATCATATCTTTTGATTACTTATTGGTTGAGGAATGGCACTTATTTTTACAAATATGACTCTGTTCTATATATATTTGAGAAATGAACCTTTATCAGAAAAACTTGCTTCAAAAATTTTTAAACAGTTACTATTGTTAGTGTATTTCCCTCCATCCTATTCTCCTCCCCTTTTATTCCCTTTTCTCTCTCCTTTCACCCTGACCCTCTTCAAAATAGTTTTGCTTCTGACTATCCACTCATCTAATCTGTCCTCCCTTCTATTATCTTCCCTTTTCTTATCCCCATCTCCCCCTACTTTCCTTTAGTCCTCTATCTCACTGAATGTCTATTTTTCCCCCTGAAGGATTATACTCAATTTTGTTGGGTAGGTGATTCTTTGTTGTAATCCTAGCTCTTTTGTTCCCTGGAATATCATATCCCAAGCCCTCTGATCCTTTAATGTAGAAGCAGCTAAATCTTGTGTTAATCTGATTGTGGTTCCACAGTTCCACAAACAACTTGAATTGTTTCTTTCTGGATGCTTGCAATATTTTCTCCTTAACCTGGGAACTCTGGAATTTGGCTAAAATATTGCTGGCAGTTTTCCTTTTGGGATCTCTTTCAGGAGTTGGTTGGTGAATTCTTTCCATTTCTATTTTACCCTCTGGTTCTAGACTATCAAGGCAGTTTTCCTTGATAATTTCTTGAAAGATGATGTCTCTGCTCTTTTTTTGCTCATGACTTTCAGTTAGTAAAATAATTTTAAAATTATCTCTATTGGATCTATTTTCCAAGTCAGTTATTTTTCCAATGAGATATTTCAAGTTGTCTTCATTTTTTTTCATTTTTTGTGTTTGTTTTATTGCTTCTTGTTTTCTTATAAAGTCATTACCTTCAACTTTCTCTATTCTAATTTATAAGAAATTATTTTCTTCAGTGAGCCTTTGGACCTCCTTTTCCATTTGACCAATTCTTTTTTTTTAAGGCAATCTTCTCCTCATTGGCTTTTTGGACCTCTTTCACTGTATGAGCTAATCTGTTTTTTAAGGTGTCATTTTCTTCAGTTTCTTTTTGTGTCTCCTTTACCAAGCTATTTATTTGTCTTTCATGATTTTCTTGCATTACTCTCATTTCTCTTCCTGATTTTTCCTCTACCTCTCTTACTTGATTTTCAAAATCCTTTTTGAGCTTTTCCATGGCCTGAGTCCAATTCACATTTTTCTCTTTGGATGTAGCTTTGACTTTTCTGTCTTTTGAATGTGTATTTTGATCTTTCTTGTCACCATTGTAGCTTACTATAGTCAGTTTTGTTTTTCCACTGTTTTCTCATTTTCCCAGTCACATTCCCAGACTTTTAACTGTTTGTTTAAGTAAGGCTGTGCTTCCAGTGGGGAGGGTGTACTGTCCCAAGCTTCAGGTTTTTGTGCAACACTTCTAGTGACCTGTAAGTTTTCAGTTCTTCCAAGGTGGTATGATCAAAGGGTGGTGTTTACTATTCTTCTGACCTATGTGCAACCACAAGTACTCTTTTCTTCCTGGAACAATGAGGAGGCTCCCTTCCACCCAACTATGGACACAAGCTATGCTAGTACTCCTCTTTGCCCTGCAACCACCACCTAGGATTGTGATCCAGATCTGAGTGTGCACAAAGCAACACAGTCCTGCCTCCATGTTAGCAAAAAGACCCCTCTAGTCTCCTTTTGACCATTTGTTTGACCTCCTTACTATCAATGAGCTGAGAGCTCCAGGAGCTGTTGCTTTGCTGCTGATTCAGTCACTTCCAAGGTTTGCTCCTGATTTTCTGTGGCCAGGGCTATGCTGGTGTCACCTATGTTAGACTGCACTGCACCTTCTCTCAGGTGGCAGACCCATCCTGTTGACCTTTCCAGTTGCATTTGATGTCTTTGGGCCAAATGATGTGGAAATCACCACTGCTGCCAGTGAATCATTCCTCCCAAGGCCTGCTTTGGGTTTCATGGGGCCTGGTCTGCTATACCAGCACTGGACTGTGCTCCTCTCTCACAGATCTTTTCTGCCAACTTTTAAATTGTTTGTGCTGGAAAATTATTTCTCTTGATCTTTTTCTGGGTTCTCCTGCTCTATTTTGTTTAGAGTCATTTTTTAAAGGTATTGAGAGGGTTTTGGGAGAGAGCACAGGTGATTCTCTGCCCTTACTTCACCATTTTGGTTCTGATTCCTCTCAAAGCTCATTATGTAGATTTCTATTCTCCCTGGTTTCTCATAGTTAATTCCTTATTTTTGCAGAACCCTTCCTTCCCTGGAGCTAGAAACAATTTTCAAGGTCAACTTAGCTTGTACAAGTTTCTTCCTTGGATCTGCATTGAAAAGTGGAGATTTAAAGAGAGTTGCGGTAAGATCCCTTTCTTGATATCTTTTATCTTGCCCAAGCTGTAGGACCAGGGTGGCCACATTTGCTTCTTGAAAGGCTACTCTTCCTACATAATTCTTACCCCTCCACCTGATGGGAGTGGTGATTGCCACAGTTCAATCAATATAATGACAATGCTGAGTGGGAGGAGGGGAGCAGGAAGATATTTTTTAAAATTTGTGATTTAAAATCTTCTGAAAAACATTAAGAAAAACACAGGCTTTTGAGATGTTTTCACATGATTTCTATTAAAAACTAGCCATCTGAATCTCTTGAGAGTAGCAGTCCATAGTAGAGAAGAATGCTGAGGGGCCTATGGATGATTTGTGGTCAAAGCAGATACTAGAGATATTTTTCCAGACTCCCCATATCCTGAATCTGACCCCATACCCTAGGTTTATAGCAATTCAAACATTTTACTCATTCTTTCCAATTCCTAGCAAAAGAAAACTTTGTACAAATCTAACAGAAAAGCATGATAACCTGCAGGCACATCCACAGGCACCAGTTATATAGTTGTATGAACAAGTAGCTTGGATCAGTCTTGGCCACCAAGACTGTTCTTTCCTCAGTTCTTATAGCATCCTATGGCTTGGTGAGGGGAATAATTCTAGTTGAGGGGATAGCTATCAGACCTTTTCTTTCCCTTTTCTTATAAAAAGAGGGAAGAGAGAAGCAGAGAGAGAGAAAAGGAATGGAAAGGAGGAGGAAGGGAGAGAGAGAGACAGAGAAAGTGTCAGGGCTACTATACTTTCCCTCTTACCAATGGTTACTAGAATCACCACTAAAAGTTACTCCCCCAGTGCCTAAGAGTGAGTACATTATAGAAAGAAAACTTTAGAGATAGAAGGTACCTCAGAGTCTTCTATTTTAACCAAGGTAGGATAGTTTAGTAGAAAGAGAACTCACTGAGCTTAGAGCAAGAGTGTGCTGGTAAATGTTTAGCAACCAGTTGATGGGGCAGGGCGGGAAATAAGTGTAAATACATACATGCATACACATACACACACATATACAAGATATACTTTTAAGTTTAATCTGTATTTTTATGTTCTTGATCACACACCTATTCAACAGTCAATAAAAGAACAATTCAAGCCACAATATATAGCATTTGCTGATTTCAGAGGTGTGAATGATCACATTGAAAATTTAAAGGTCAGCTCACCTGAGCAGGAACAAGCGAGCTCCAACACAAATCTAACTTAGGGTCAGGAGACTAGGGTTCATTCCCTGCCTTAGAAGCTGTATGGCCATGTGGAAATCACATAATTTCCCAGAATATTCATTTCTTTATCTGACAAATAGGGGTAATAATACTTGTACTACTTCCTTCCCAAGGTTTCTGTGAAGGCCATGATTTTTAAGCTTCAAAGCCCATTGGTAGTTTTTGTTACTAGCTTCTATCTGAAACTCTTCTCAGCCAGCTCTCCTGGGCCCTTTGAGAGCTTTGGTCCTGGCATAAAGAGGGATTCTCACCCTGCAGTGCCCTGTCTCTGTAATTACAGAGACTTCACTAAGGAAATTGTTATTCTTGTGGCTCCTTTGCCTTTAAATCATAAGAAAGCTCATGATCAGGCCAATTCAAGAGTTCCTCATATATTTGACTTGATGGCCCCTGTTTGGTCTTGGAAAGTAGGTGGAATCTGCAGAAGCCTGTCTGATTTTAGCCAACTCTCTGTGTGCTGATCCATACACTGAAGACATTTCTAACATCACGAGGTAAGAAGTAAGCATGCTTTATCCTCCAATACTTGTTTTGCTCTATCTTCTCAAAGAAAGTCCTGAGGATGATGTGACAAAGAAAATGATGGTGACATCTCTAAGTGGAGAATTTTGTGAAGTTTACAAGAGACTTTTCTTCTTGTCCAATCTCAAACTCCATGAATATCCCTCAGAGCTGATCCCTGATCCGTGCTGTAACATTTTAAGTTATGGAGAATTTATTATCTCCTAAAACAATTTAATTCAACAAGTATGAATTGGAACTATATCTAGGCATTGTTTCATTGTGATACATCATAATCTAGTGTCTTTGGAAGTAAAACTCTTTTACCTTCTCAATCCCACTATGCAGGCACTGAGAAGAAGGTAGACAAAATCTCCTATGCACTCTGTCAGAGAGCCTTTCAGACTTCTCCAAAAAAAATTCATGTCAAATGCCTAAGTTCTCTCTCTCTTTTTTTCTCCCAGAACTCTATAAAGATGGGAAGAAAGAATGAAGTAAATGGTTACTGGTCAGATGTAATAAAAATGACATTCCTGACTATATCAGTCTAGTTTTTACTGTGAGGTTTTGTGGGACCTTTTGTTTTGTTTTGTTTTCCAGTAGTAGAAATGGATGTTTTTTGAACCATGTACACTCTCATTGACACTGCTTTTAGCCAATGGTAAGATGATCTAAGACAAGTATTGCCATTGTGACTGTGGAACACTCAAAATTCAGGCATCGGATTTATGAATTTTATTTTGCATATATTATATGCATGTATATATTCAGAGTAATGTAATGGTGTTAGTCTTCATTTGGTAAAGAACTTCCTGTACAAATTAAATAAGTTTCTCTTTCTGTATACATATGTGTATTAATATATAAGCGTATATATATATATATATATATATATATATATATAATTCCTGCTCACATGTAAGTGAAGGAATGAATAAAATATATATTATATATATATAATATATATGTCATGATAGGTCAGAATCATAAGCTTAAAACAGATGAGATTTTGGTCTGTGTACAATTAATCAATAACCATTATTAAACGACTATAAATGTCCCAGATGCCATCCTAAGTATTGAGGATACAAAAGTAAAAGTGACGCAATTTCTTTTCTCAAAAAGCTTACATTCTATTACAACTTATTTAAGGCATGCAAAGTTAAATACAAAGCTAATGCATCCATTATGCAAAACATAACATTCATTAATAACATCCATTTTTTGGACCACTTTGTAGGTTTGCATTTGAAGATATGTAGACTGAAAAAATGGATATTTTTTCTCCTCCTAGGTTTAAATGGGGTGAGGGGAGGGGTTTAATGTATCAACCTAACTTTTGGTATGCATTACCATTGAGTCCTTCTGTGTGTCAGCATAACTTCTACTCATGCCAGGTAATGCTTTGTCTATGATCTCTCACATTCCACAATTAGAACACACTTTGTTTTCCCCCTGATTATATATTTACACATAATTATTCAATAAAATATCTAAGTACTGATATTATAAAATACTAATCCTGCTACATGTGCAAACAAATAAATTCTCCCCCAGTAGGTCTGTTTTACCAAAGTTTTTAACCCACACAAGCAAACTAAAAAGCATGTATGTTTTTTCACATAGGGTGCTCTCCATCAAGAACTATTGTTCTAAGGTCAGGATTATCATAGAGGTACTTCAGTCTCATAATAAGGTATGATAACCACTTGGTATATCTAATGCCATTAGGTCATCAGATCAGATATTAGAATTGGGAAGTAATTTAGTGGCCAGTCTCCCTATTTAACAGATGATGAAATTGGGGCCCAGTCACAGAATGACAGAGTTAGAAGGATCACAAAGTCTCCATATTTCACCAAAACCATCCCCTATCAGCCTTCCTAACATAGGGTCAGTCACTGTTCGATTGAAGATTTCCAGGACTGATAGAAATGACTACCTCCCAAGTTATAGCCAATTCCATATTTGGACGGATCTAATTGTTAGGAATTATGTACATATATCCCCCTGAAATCAGTCTGTACAATTTCTGCGCTCCTCCCTTCCCCCTGCCCTTTGAACCTAATTCTGATGTTTGGGATCAAGTAGAACATGTATAATTCTTCTACCAAAGGATAATCTTTCAAATATTTGTAATCAGCTAACATATCCCCACAAAGTCCTCTCTTCCTTCAGGCTAACCATCCCCGTTATCATCCATCATTCCACATGTGGTCTCAAGAACCTTCACTGCCCTTGTTGGTATTTTCTATGTGCTTTTAATATTATCAATGCCTTTACTAAAATATGGCCTATCAAATGGAAAATAGCACTACAGGTGCTATGCCCTCACCAGGGAGGAGCATAGGAGAGCTGTCACCTCCCTAACCCTGGCCACTACAACTGAGACTGCATTAAATTCTTTGACTGCTACAAAACACCAGCTTGCTCTACTAATCTAAAACACCAGGATGGACTTTTTTTCTTGACTATGGGCTTGCACATGACTTTATGTTGGTTTTTAATGGAATTCTTTATTCTTTGATGAAACTTAGATACTTCCTGAACTTAGTCATGCAAAGTTGTGACTTTTAGTCCATAGCAGAGCCCTAGATATTTAACTTGAATTAATTGAATTGGATTTGACTTTTGGCAAAACAGACCCAGTTGAAAGCCCTTCTTTGTGAAACTGTTTTCTTACATACTCCTTTTATACAAGGTACCACTAGACACTGGTGGAACAATGAGATATTCAGCATTTCCAAATAGAAATGATGAATTTCTTCTCATAAACAATATTGAACTAAGTAAGCACTGGGAATCACTTGCATATGCACGTGTAGAGAAAATAAAGTATAATGGAAACATGCATAGTCCCTGAGTTTGAATTTTGATCCTGCCTCTTACTAGCTCATGTGACCCTGGGAAAGCAAGATCACTTTTTAGTTTTACTAAAATGAGGATTGTGCTTTTTATATTAACCATGTCTCAGAATTGTTTCGAGGGAAACAAAGCTGAAATGATATGAGTTATTGTCATTATGAGTTGTGATAATGACAAGGAATGAGGAATGAGTGATCCCAGATCATTTTTCAGAAAGAAAAATTACATTTAAAAAGTTTTCCTAGACTTTTGCACGTTCTTAATTCCTAACCTATTTTCCAATTTGAACAGGACTACCTGCCAAGGATTCCCAGCTGGGACTGGACTTCTGGGGACAGCGTCATCTGCTTTGCTGAACTGAAGCTAGGATTCATTGCTCAGGGCTGTTTGGTTCCAGGTTTAGCTACGTTTCTAACTTCCCTGTTTGTGAAACCAATCCAAAAGGTAACCATGCCAGAAAGTACCAAAATGACATTCATTCTGAATCCCATCTCCAAGCCTACTGTATTCAAAAATAGATGACAATGTGAGCAATAGGGGAAACATGAAGGAGCTGGGGAATCTTAGTGGCTACCATCAGTTGCACATAGTTGGAAAGTGACTGCATAAAATCAAGAAAGACAGAGTGAAGTCCTAACTTGTTTGCTGACTGATTGACCCTGGGAAATTTATTTACTTTCTCTTGCCTCAATTTTTCCCTCTATGAAATGAAAATGCTATATGTCTTCCTCTCTATTTCAGGGATGTGATAAAAATAAATTTGAGCCTAAATGATAGTGTTTTTATTGCTTTGAAAGCTTTAAAACATTTTGTAAATGTTAACTATTTTTATTTTAGGAACAAAGATATAGGGCTAGCCTAGTTGGTAGTATAATTACTGCTAAAATAATTATTTTATTAGGATAAATACCTGAATAAATAAATTGAAGTCAAGGTAAATACTTGAAACCTGAAGGGATTTAATGACTTGACAAGGATCACAAAGGCCATCAGCCACAGAGCAGGGAGTCTAGTTGGGGTCTTCCTACTCGATATATACTCCACTGTGCTGTGATGTTGTTGCTGAGTGATGCTGTCGTTTAGTTGCTTTTCAATCACATTTGACTTTGTCAACTCACTTGGGGTTTTCTTAATAAAGATACTGAGAGAGTTTGCCATTTTATTCTCTAGCACATTTTACAGATGAGGAACTGAGGCAAACAGAGTTAAGTGATTTGTCCAGGGTCATACAGCTAGTAAGTGTCTGAGACTGGATTTGAACTCAGGTTTTCCTGACTCTAGGTCCAGCACTGTATCCACTAAGCCTATTAACTACTGAGTAATCATAAGTAAATACCAATGCTCCCACAGGTCGGTATTCTCATTGGTAAGGGCACTCTGATATTTCAGTTTGAAAGAAAGAAGAACCATGAGCATGCTTTTATTGCATTGTTGATGCCCTTTACAATGTCCACATGATTAATGCTTATATAGCCTTTTAAGATTTGCAGAGTACTTATAAATATCTCATTTGAATCTCAAAATGATCCTAGGAAACATGTGCTATTATTAGTCCCATTTCATAGGTAAGAAAACTGAAATAAAAGAAGTGAAATAACTTTCCTTTAGTCACACATCTAGCAAGTATATGAAGTTGGATTTGAATTCCTGTCTTGGCAACAGGTCCAGCATGCTTTCTACTGTACCACCTAGCTACCTACACAACTCCTGTTACAGGATGATATGAACTAGATATGGTGATAGACTCTACTGAAGCATGAGAAAACTCAGCTTAGTGAGTAAAGGAAGGAATCTGATATTGGGAAGGAACTGGTTTTCATTATAAACTCACAAGCCACAATCTTTTTGAGCCTTACTTTCCTCATCTGTAAAATAAGGATAAAAATATCCCTAATGCCTCACATCGAAACTATGAGGATCAAATAAGAGAAGCGTGTAAAGCACCATGACAACCTTAACAAATGGTAAAGGTGTCAGTTATTATTATTCTTTCCTTAATGGTGGTTCTTAAGTAATCATTATTTTACTGGAGTGGGACAGATATGAAACGGCTAGTAGAAATTTGCCTTCCTATAACTTAGAAGATGTTAATCTTCTTGCTCAGTAGGCCTGTTGCATTTCTACTATTGGAGTGCTTCCAGATTTAATTTAATTCATATGGTTCTTTCCTCGATCATGCACATTATAACCCCTCCATATCTTAGAAAGTTCCATGCATCATTGTTCCCAAAGTATTGCTACCCACTGTCTAACTTTTCAATGATGAGTGTCTCTAAAATTTGTTAAGCTGGCCTTTGATAGACATCTATGACTAGGCCTGTGTTGAAAGGCTTTCCAGGTTTTTAAGATTGGAGTTTGTGTTCCACTGTTACAGCTTTTGAGAACCCAGGGTTATCCACATGCCATGCTTAAACCTGGCCTTCAGAGGAGAGGTGACTTCTCCCTGAGGTTTTGTAGTTTGGTGGAAATAAACCTGGATGCAGTCAGAAGACCTGGATTCAGGTCCCAGCTCTGCCACTTGCTACCCACTTTGATGTTGTATAACCCACTGTTTTTATCTGAGTTGCATTTTCCTCATTTACAAAAGAAAGAATTTGGATTGTAGTTCAATTCTAGTCTAATTCTAATTAGGGGTTCTTTTAACCTTTTTATTGGTGCCATGGACTTCTTTGACTACCTGCTGAGTCTGTGGATCCCTTCTCAGAAGAATGATTGTAAATGCCTAAAATAAAATGGATTTCCTTTATGATCCTAGTACAAAGGAAACCAATGATAGTGAAATAGAGTTGAAAACCGATTGACAGACCCCAGAATCAGAGGTACGGAAACAACAGTCTCAAGCCCACATGTGACTCTAGATCCTCAAGTGGGGCCTTTTGACTGAACCCAAACTCTGCATCAATAAAAGGATTTGTTTTGTAAAATCCTTAATAAAAGGATTTGTTCTGTAAAACTTGGACTCAGTCAAAAGGCTGCACCCAAGAACTTAGAAGGCCACATGTAGCCTTGAAGCTACAGGTTCCCCACTCCTGCTCCAGGTTAAGAACATCTGACAGTAAAGATTAAGAATCCTCAATACATTTTATTCTATCATTCTATAATCTCTACTGGATTCTTAGGAGTTTTGAGGTCTTTGTTGTTTATCTGCATTTTCTCCTCCCTTCTCCCAACAAACACACACACACGCACACACCACACACACACACACACACACACATGCACACACACACGCACCCTATACTCCAAAACCTCTGTTCATATTTTCCTGATATTATTTAGTCTTTTGACTTTATAGAGTCAAAATAAAAAGATTATGGTGGGTGCTGGAGAGGTAGAAGTAGCAGTAAACAGGAAAGAAGTAAGGGAAAAAATTTAAAAAATAATTGACAAAGAAGAAATAAACTTTGAAATACAGGGCATTGCTGTGGAATTCCCTCAGCCAATGTAAGGAGATATAATAGAGAAATAAAAGAAAGAACAATCGTCATGCCTTATGCTTCCTAAAGAAAAATCATGTTACTATATTGGATATGCTTTTACTATCACCTAGTGGTCAATACATATGTCTCCAGCAAATGGCATGATTTCAAGGGAGTTGAATTCTACTGTGTTATAAATTTGATGAGTGACAAAGTTACAGTATTTGCTATGATTGCTGTAAGTAATCTATAAGACAGTAATAATAATATTTTCACTTTCTACCACCAATTTATTTTATGAGAAAAGGCCTTTATCAGTATTAATGCCCTACCGAAAATGTGAGCTTATCTTTTCTGTGCCTCAGTTCATTCATCTATAAAATGGAAATTAAAAACCCCAGACCCTAGACTGATCTATTGGATCAAATAAATGAGATGATTTTTGTGGAATTTTTCATCTCTCAGATTCAAGTCTGACTAAGATTGGTGATACATGTTTTAATTACCATATAAGCACAGTGAGAGATAGTAAAATGACAAGATTTTTTTTTAATTGGTCTTTATGGTAAAGTATTGCTTTCAGCTTTAAACTAACATCTAAACTAGCTAGCTCTCTATTCTCTGACCTCCTAGTATAAATAATCTTACTGATCTCTTTCAAAACTCCCCAGAAGGTCTCCTATATCTCCATGGTTATCTTTTATGACCCTTTGCTAAAAATAGGAACTTTCAGATTAGAGGTAATAAGCCAATTTCCAGGGAAATGAAGAATCACACAATGGAGTGGACTGCCTAGTGAGGTGAGTTCAGCTCATTAGAGGAATTGGAGGGAATTCAGAAAACCTCTAGTGAAGTTGAATGAGGTTGGCTGAGTGAAAGACCCTACTCAGTTCTTAGAAAGGGCCCGAGTTGCTAAATAGATAGTGTTTGTCTAAACCAGATACTCAGGACATTGATGATTTCCTTCTGAATGAGAAACAGTTGTTACTGAAATCCAGTTAAATATGTTGAGTTAGCCAGAGTAGTCCACAATGGAAATAGTCAATCATCCCGACCCTGTACTTTGAGGAGCCACGCAGCTTTAGTGACCAAGGTATCTAAAGGTGTGGTTTGTATTTTTCATCCAGGTAAGGAAACCAGGTTGCAGAATTGGTAGGGAAAGAATGTGGAGGTGATTTGATGTGGTGATACTAACAATGAATGCTCATAGCCAATCACCAAGGCAACACAAGTAAATCTGGAATTGGTCACTTAGCAACAACACTCTCACCCTCCAAACATATGCTTCTCTGATTGCTTGTTGCCTTGTCGTGCTCTCTTTATCCCTCTTTGGAAGATTTTTTTTTTTCCCCTTGACAACACATTTACCTACTACTGCTGACGTGGTTTATCTTCTTGGTTTCATGGGTCAAGGGAGTACTTGATGCTGACTTTCACCTTATGAAAATGTTACAGAATTGGTGGAAACATCTTGATTTTCTTTTGATTCCACAACTCAATAAAAATGAGCTTGGGCCAGACCACTAAGTAGAATTTTCATAGGGTGCTAAGCCACTGCTCTTCCCTATTCCTTCACTCATCTAACGTTGGAAAACTGCAATAACACCTTGGACCATCAGCTAAATTCCCAATTGCCCTCTGGGATGACCTGACTGTGGACAAAAGAAACTGATGCCTTCATGGAGATGTGTGGAATCAGAAAATTTCAGAGCTGGAAGGACCTGACCATTGGAACCCACTACAAATCAATTCCATGTCTGAACAGCTCTACCAGGATATCTCTTTACACAGAGACTAAATCTGCTTCTGAACAGTTTACATGTATTGTTTCTTAAGAAGGTCATCAGCCTTCAGAGCTAAGTCATGTCAAAATCAATTGTTAAAGTAACAAGACTATCCAACTTGGAAATGACCTCAAAAGTCAACTCATCCAGCTAAGCAGATCTCCCATCTAATATGATCCTGAGAGGTAAGCATCCAGTTTGTCCTTGAACACCTCCAGTAATGGTGAATCCATTCCTTCCAAATACAATCATTCCACTTCTAGACAGTTCTCCTTCCTTGTTAGGAATCTTTTTTCCCTTAAATGTGGCCAAAATCTCACTACTTCTACATTGCTTCAATATCTGTCATGTCAGACATTTTTTTTCAGGTCTAAGCTCTAATTCAGTATGTGTGACAGCCTTTAGAATACCTGAGAACAGCATTCATGTCTCTTGCTAATTTGTCCCTTCTTCTGGTTAGGCATTCTTACTCTCACCCTATAAGAGAGTGTCAGGCTTAGCTTTGTTCTTTAGCTTCCTTTGATTATGGCTGCTCAGTCAGAACTACTCACTGAATTGCAGAGAAGGCCACAGTCATTGGTGGGTGGCATCCATATATTTTATTTCATTTCAGTTTCAAACAACAAACTTTTATTAAGTGCTTGCTCTGTGCAGGATATTGTGTCAATTTCTGAGGATCAGAAAACACAAAGGAAACTCCTACAAAAAGCATATATTACAGGACACTAAATAGTACATGGGTAGAGTGCTGGGACCAGAGTTTACTACACCTGATTTCAAATCTGGCCTCAGATACTTACTAACTATGTATCCCTGGCCAAGCTGCTTAAGCTATATTTGCCTCAGTCTCCTCCTTTTTAAAATGGAGATAATAACAGTACCTACCACCCAGGGTTGTTGGGAGGATCAAATGAGATATCTATAATGTGCTTGGGGGCAGTGTCTGGTACACAGTAGGTGCTATACAAGTGCTTATTCTCATCTTGACCATTCCCATAATATATGAACAGTAATAAATCAATACAAGGATATACAAAGTAATACAAGTAATTTCAAAAAGGAGAGAGGGAAAGAGAAAGAGATGTTCATTAGTTTATTAACTGGGGGAGGTGGTGTTCATGAAAGACCTTGTATAGGAGGTAGCACCTAAGCTGTGCTTTGATGTAAAGGAAGGATTCTGTGAGAAGATACAGGGGAGGACAGAGTATAAAATGAAAGATAAAACAGATCTTGAAAACTAAGGGATCCTAATATTTAGTTGCTGACTTGTGTGTAACTTCTGAGTTCCCCAGAAGGAATAAGTCCAATTTTTAGGACTTTCTGTCATTAATCAAGTCCTCTCTCATTTTTGACAACAGTGGGAGATGTTTCCTTTTCAGGTTCAAAATGCAACATGGGCCAGTCCTGCTAGAATGATGCAGAGTGACCCCAGGGTGTTTTAGCATTCCTGATTTCCATACATATATACTTTTTTCCTATCTGGTTATGTATTCTAGGTTATCCCCAAACAACCCTGGCAAAAGTATTTCTTGGATAGCCTGAACAACCAAATCTTCACTCACATTCTTTCCAATGACTTTGAAGGAATGACTTTCCCTGAAGTTTCCCGGTAAGTCAATATTGATTCTTTTGCCTTTTTTCACCTGCTCTGTCCCTTCAAATATACTTAGTAGTGTGTTTTCATTAAATGCAGGATAACTCAAACAGCAGGTGAACAGCCCTTTCCTCATAAGTTTTTCCTCTCTCTCTCTCTAGTGCCTCCATCTTCTAAAACAAGGATCCCAATCTTTCTTGGGGAGGTGGAAGTCTATAATCATCAAAGAACCACTGTTCATAAGATTTGGGGGGGCGGGGAATGAGGGAGGAACAGCAACTATCTCCCTATCTTACTTGATTGGATTTTTCCCATAAATCATTTGGAGATACATACCCATATCTCCATTTTAAGGCTCCTTTTACATCTCCACCAAGGAAGGAAGAGGAGACGAGTGAAGAAGAAGGAAATGTGGCTCATTTGTGTCTTTATATCCCAAGCGGTTAGCCTAAAGATTATAATTAAGAAATAACCATTCAATTAAAATGAATGGAAATAATGTCATTTTGGAAACTTCCTAACAGTAGCTGTAATGAAAGGGAGGCAGATAATGAGGGAAAGCAGAGAGGCTTGGGGAGAGGGCTTTGTCATCTCAGATGCCCTGTTTCTCTGCTGATAGCGAGGGTGGAACATGAATGAGATCTCTGTGAAATCACACCTAGAGACCATCCCCTTCTGCCTCAAGGCCTTTGATCATCTTCTCATTGGTGCTTTTTCTTTCCTCTTATCTAGACTCTGCTTTGTGAAGCTCCACCTCCTGCTGATAGCTATTGAATATAAGACAAATGTGGAAGGAATCAGGTGCCAATGGGTTTTTTTCTCTGAATTTTTTTAGAATTAATCTAAATTTGGTATGGGGATTTTTGTTTTCCCTGAAGACACAGAACTACACCTACCCAATCAGGTTTCCCTCATCAGCTAACGTACTCTATTGTAGAGTTGATCCACTGTCACTACTAGCCAAAAATTGAGAAATCAGTTCATTCAGTCAGGAGGGAATGATCCTGGATGTTGTTATTGGAGGGCTCAGACTGTGAATTCATGTAGTACTAAAAAAGACTATTAACAAAATGGTAAAACAGATCATTCTTGTTGTTAGGATGTATTTCCTTACACAAATCCTAAATGTGTTTCTTTGCAATATCTAACCATCGATACCAATTTTGTATGTATGTGTATATATGTATATATATATATATATATATATATATACATACATATATATATGTATATATATACACACACATACACACACACATATCTGTGTAGGTATTGTGTGCATATATTTATGTATATGTGTGTATACACACACATATATGTATGCATACACACACAGTAAATTTCAAGAATTTCTTTGACATCTAGTACCTTTTTGGTGCTTGCAACATGTCTGCAAAGGTGTTAGCACTAAGTAGTAAAAACTAATAAGAGAGAGGGAGAGTCGAACCAAGATGGCACTAGAAGCAGGAATTTACCTGAACTTTCCCCATTTCCCTTCCAAACAACTTTAAAATAATGCTTCAAATCAAATTCTGGAGTGGCAGAACCAATAAAACAAAATGATCAGGTGAAACAATTTTCTAGGCTATTCCAACTTAGGAGGTTGGCAAAAAAGATCTGCCTTGAGTGAAACTGGTCACAGTTCTGGGACTTAGAAGAGTGCTACCATTTGTGGCCACAGGGAAATATAGTCTCTTCCTGCATGAAGTTCAGAGTACAGTTTAAGAGGACAGTGAGGACACACTTCTGCTTATAAAATACCACTGTGGAATCACCAAAAACATATAAACTTCCATAACTATCTCTGAAAACAGCAACCTGAAAAAGTTGAAGCTTAGGGCCATGCCCCTTCCCTCCTAGGAGCAGAGCTCAACTTTAAAAGCAAGTTAAAAGTCAAAAACTAGTCAGGAAAAATGAGAAAACAACAAAAAAGAAGCCAGCCATCTAGAGTTATTATGGTGACAGGGAAATCAAGACACAAACTCAGAAGAAAACAAAGTCAAAATGACAACATCCAAAAGCCTCAAAGAAAAAATGTGAATTGTACTCAAGTCCAACAAGAAATCCTGAAAGAGCTCAAGAATTAAATAAGTGGGGTAGAGGGAAATTGGGGAAAGAAATGAGACAGATGCAAGAAAATTATAAAAAGTCAACAGTTTGCTAAAAGAGGCTTAAAATTATTGAAGACAATAACTCCTAAAAACCAGAATTGGCCAAATGGTAAAAGAAGCACAAAAATCCACTAAAGAAAAGAACTGTTTAAAAAATAGCATTGGACAGAAAAAGAAGAGGTATAAAAACTCACTGAAGAAAATTCTGGAGTAGAAAGATGCACCTGCTCTACCTCTTCCCCCACAGCCCATGAAATACTTGTAACAAATGACTAAACAAATTCTAGAGCAGCAGGAGCCACAAAGCAAAAGAGTAAAAGAGATTTCCAGCCCAAGGTAGCCTGGAAAGCCAAAAAGAACAGTCTATTGCATGTGTGCAACACTGGCAAAACAGAACTGGAGAAGGCCTTGGGGTGGAATCCCTGGCAGCAACTGCGATTTCCAGATCTTTCAACCCACAAATGCCAAAGACAGCTTCAAAGGTCAGTAAGAAAGCTTTTTCATTTAGGTGAGAAGGGAGCAGTGTTCTCCCCTAGCCCTTCCTTAGCCCTAGCCCCTGGGGGCAGTGGCAGCAGCAGCAGCATCTATTTTTGGAGCCCTCAGTGTAAAGCCCCTGGGGAAACTGAGCAGCTGATCTGAGTCTCAGCCCTGAGTGGTGACCCTGGGGTGAGGAAGAGTGCTGGCATGGTGGAGCTGGTGGAGGCTCTGGAAAGGAAATTCTACTTGCAAATCCTAGGACGAAAGACTTTGGTAACTCCCAGAACAGGGTGCAGGCCAAGAGAGAAGTAAACTCCTCTCCCTTGATTGTTCCACCTTGGAGGAACTGAGAACTTACAGGGCCTCAGAGTGTACCCTCCTCTTAACAAAGGACTCAAAAGTCAAGTAACTGGCTGGGGAAATGCCCAAAAAATGGGAAAAAATAAGACTATAGAAAGTTACTTTCTTGGTGAACAGGTATTTTCTTCCATCCTTTCAGATGAGGAAGAACAAAGTTTACCATCAGAGGAAGACCAAAAAGTCAAGGCTTCTGCATCCAAAATCTCCAAAATAAATATACAATGGTCTCAGGTCATGGAAGAACTCAAAAAAGATTTTGAAAATCAAATAAGAGAAGTGAAGGAAAAATTGGGAAGAGAAATGAGAGAGATGCAAGAAAATCATGAAAAGCGATTCAACAGCTTGCCAAAGGAGATCCCAAAAAATGCTGAAGAAAATAACACCTTTAAAAAGAGACTAACTCAAATGGCAAAAGAATGCCAAAAAAGCCAATAAGGAGAAGAATGCTTTAAAAAGCAAAATTAGAGAAATGGAAAAGGAGGTTCAAAAATTCACTGAAGAAAATAGTTCTTTAAAAATTAGAATGGAGAAGAAATGGTAAATGTAATCTTTTGGGATCATGATACAATTAAAATTACATTCAACAGAGGGCAACGGAAATACAGATTAAAATTTAATTAGAAACTAAATAATCAAATCCTAAAAAATAAATGGATCAAAGAACAATTCATAGAAACAATTTCATTAAAGAGTATAGCAACAGTGAGACAACATAGCAAAATTTGTGGGATGCAGCCAAAGAATTACTTAGAGTAAATTTTATTTCTCTAAATTTTTACATGAATAAAATGGAAAAGAACAGATCAATGAATTGGGCATGAAACCAAAAACAAAACAAAACAAACCTAAAAAAATTAAAAATTGCAAATACCCAATTGAGTACCAAATTGGAAATCCTGAAAAATCAAAGGTGAAATTAATAAGATTTTTAAAAGCTATTCAGCAAGTAAAAATAAAAGATACATATAAATAATATAATAATGTAAATGTAAATAAATCTAGGAGTTGTTTTATGAAATACCAATAAGCTAGATTAAACCATTAGTTAATTTGATTTGAAAAAAAGGAAGAAAACCAAAATATTCAGTATAAAAAATGAAAAAGATGAAATCACTAACAGTGAAGAAAAAATTAAAATTATCTTTAGGAAATATTTTACCCAATTATATATCAAATAAATTTGACAGTCTGAGGAAAATGGATGAATATTTACAAAAATGTAAATTACCTACATTAACAGATCAGGAAACAGAAGGCCTAATAATCCTATCTTAGAAAAAGAAATATTGAATAAGACATTATTGAACTCCCTAATAATGAATCCTCAGGGCCAGATGGGTTCAGTGAATTCTCCAAAATATTTAAAGAACAATTAATTCCAATACTATATAAACTACTTAGAAAAATAGATGAAAATGTAGGCTCCTTTTATGACACAAATATGGTACTAATACTTAAGCCAGGAAGAACTAAAACAGAGAAAGAAAATTATAGACCAATTTCCCTAATGAATATTGATACAAAACTATCAAACAACCTACTAGCAAGTATTACAGTAATATATTACAAGGATTACACACTGTGACTGACTGGGATTCATAGCAGGACAAGGTTGGTTCAATATTAGGAAAAGTATTGATTTCATTGAGCATAGCAACAGCAAAACCAATAGAAATCATGATTATCTGAATAGATATAGAAAAAGTTCTTGACAAAATACAGCATCCATTCCTATTAAATCACCAGAGAGCATAGGAATAAAGGGAACATTCCTTAAAATGATAAACAGTATCCATCTCAAACCATCAGCAAGTATTATTTGTAATGGAGAAAAGCTAGAAACCTTCCCAGTAAGATAAGGGGTGAAACAAGGGTGCCCATTATCACCACTCTTATTTAATATAGTACTGGAAATGTCAGCTGTAGCAATAAAAGAATTAAACGAGTGAAGGAATTAGAATAGGAAATGAGAAAAAAACAACTTCCATTCTTTGTAGATGATATGATGGTATAATTAGAGCATCAGCTAAAAACATACTTGAAACAACTTTAGTGAAGTTTCAGGATATAAGGTGAACCAGCACAAATCATCACCTTTTCTTTATATGACCAAAAAGTCCAGCAGAAAAAGACAGAAAAATTCCATTAAAAAAATCTGTAAAAAACATAAAATACTTAGGGGTCTACCTGCCAAGACAAGCTTCAAAATTAAACAAACAAACAAACCTAATTTTAAAATGTTTTATGTGTAATTGAATATATATATGCATACATATAGATATATATGTGTAAATAGGATTATAAGACCTAGTAAATAAATGAAAATACCGAATCTCAGGAAAACTCAAATATTTTGCCCAAGATCATGCAAGTTAGCAAAGCCAGTTCTTGAACCCAGTCTCCCTTGTCTCCTGGATCAGTATTGGTTCACTTGTGCCATTATGACTTTTACACTGCAATAAGGTAGAGAAGGCAGACTACATGTAATCAGAGGAAATATATTGCAGTAATGGAAGAAAATAAAATACACATTGAAAACAAGAGTGCCTTAGGGAGTGTATTTTTAGGAAAATGGACTAGAGTCTTCTTGATTGCAATGGCCCTTATGAGATAAAAGGAAATGTTAAGGAGATCCCTGTAGGGTGACATAAGAAGTAGTCAGGTAGGAGTTCACTTTTCTCTTGGTACTCAAATGGATTACATATTTACAGTTGGAAGGGACTTTAGAGGTCATCTAGTCCAATCTCCTCATGTTGCAGGTGAGGAAACTGAGGCTTAGGGAAACCCTTACTATGGCTAACATCACCCATGTTAAATGTAACAGAGAGCACATTTGTATCTATGTTCCTTGAATCCAAAGCAAACATTTTTTCCCACATGCCTCTTGTCCATTATTTTATATTAAATATATTTATCTATGTTCACACTTTATCCCCCTACTAAAAAGACTGTAATTGTCTAAAAATTTAACTCCTCCTACCACAGTGCTTTCATACATATTCGGCACTTCATTTATTATTAATGAATTCAAATCTGAACTTACAGTCTTAGATATGTAGCAGGAAGATAATTAAACTTATAATCAAAATATTCAATCCTAGTTCCAATACTTAGTGCTTAGGGAAATGACCCAGGGTAGGTCATTTGACATCTCTTAGGGTTAGTTCCTCAACTGTAAAACGTGCATAATATTTTTTCCTTCCTCAGAGGATGTCTGTGAGGAAAGCACTATTGTTACCATTGTTAATTTTCATTGTGGATAAGAATAATGAATAAACAGGACAAGACAGTAATTTAAAGCCCTGACTTCCTTCAAAACTCAGCTCAAACACAATCTCTTAAATAACGCCT
This sequence comes from Bettongia penicillata ogilbyi, assembly GCA_023548195.1. NCBI lineage: Eukaryota > Metazoa > Chordata > Mammalia > Diprotodontia > Potoroidae > Bettongia > Bettongia penicillata. The sequence continues at coordinate 1,086,871 of JAJHZJ010000171.1, read as the reverse complement.
CTTTTGACCACATCCCTTTCCCCAGTCTGTTAAGGAGTCCCTCCAGAAATCCCTTTTTATTTCTTGTGGATGTGTTTTGCATATATGTGTTACCTAGTTCTTCCTCCTGTCCCTAAGAATGTGGACTTCTTGTGGGAAAGGATTATTTCATTTTTGGCCTTTGGACCCCCAGCATGTAACATGGTCTCTAGTACGTACTAGGTGCTTAATAGATGCTGATTCATTGGTTGGTTGACAGAGATAATGACAAACTGGAGGAGTAGTGAACTTAGATGTGATTGGATTTTATTGCCTGAATGTGTGCCTGGGTGTGTGCAGATACGTGTGCATGCATGGTGTGTGTGTATGTGTGTGTGTGTGTAGCTGGGGAGAGGGGATCAAGGCTGTCTTGAGTACACTCTGCCTTTAATTCTGGGCAGGATGGTGACAGAAATCAAGTGTACATTCTTTTTGGCAGTAAAATGAAACTAATCGCTATTAACTCTTTTAATTTGAGAATCTATCAGCAATGAAGGGGAGAAGGCAATAAACACCTACTATGTGCCAGGCATTGTGCAAAAGTGCTTTATATGTATTATCTCCTTTGATCCTTACAATTCTGGGAGGTAAGTGCTATTATGTTTCCCATTTTACAGGGTTGGAAACTGGGCAAATAGAGGTTAAATGACTTGCCCAGGGTCACACATCTAGGAAGTGTCTGAGGCAGGATTGGAACTCTGGTCTTCCTGACTCCAGGCCCAAGAGTCTAGGCATTACCCCACTTAGCTGCCTCAGTGACAACAGGGAATAATAACCACATTTTCATTTTTCATTTGCAGAAACATAATGTTAAATCCACCTGCACTGATTAAGGTAAACAGGAACACAACTGGATTTTTTATTGCTAAATCTGTACAGGAAGTCAGAAGGTAATTCTTATTTTATGTTACTTTGTGTTAGGGGTACTGGAACACTAAAGTACATGCAACTAGCCGGCAGGGGTCTTGACTTAGCCTGTCCCCTAAAGTGTTAAGTCTCATCAGAATCATCCCTGATTTGCTTTTATTATCCAGAGCCTATTTTTACTGTTTTAACTGTCATAGCGATGTGAATTCCCCAGAGCTCATTGGACGCTGTGACTGCATAACCAAGAAAGGACAGAACACAAAGTCAGGTGAGTGCCATTTCTTTAAGTGTGTGCCTGGCCTAGTTCTCATAAGAACCAGCTGAGGGAGAGGCAATCAGGTGAGTGGGGATGCTTAAGAGAAAATGAACTTTTGAAACTGATTGAGGATAAAGATTTTAAACTATGGCTCTAAGGGCCAGGTGGAGTGATGGCTGTGTATGAGGAGATAACCACAATTACAACAGGATTCATTTCCAAATGGAACACTGGTTAAAAAAAGGAGCTGATATCCCAGCAGATTATCCCTAAGAATTTTCAACAGTTCAATAATTTCTGAAGTGTTTTCAGATTTTTCCAATCCCTTACAGTAATAACATCTATAGTATTCTGAGGTTCACAGATCTCTCTTTCTTTCTTCACAAGGTAGGTAATATAAAAGCTCTTGTAATAGATCTATAATCTAATTAATCTCCAGTAATTCTGATAGTAACCTACCCCATCATGCCTACCCACATGAGATTCTTGGTCAAATCTTCCCATAACTTCCTCAGAGAGAGTCCATTCAAAGTGCTGGAGGCCTTTTTAGTTTTCTGGCACTCAGCTTGTCACCCTTCATTCTTTCTATCTTCTTTTCCTGTCAGACAATTCTTGGTGATAACTTTTACTCCTGTTCTTCAAATTTCTTCAGTGTTATATATTGTGCCAACTATCCTCTGTTTGACTTTTAAAGTCCTTCATAACCTGGCTCTTTGCTGCCCTGTCAATTTCTTATACCCTACTCCCCTGTACACCCACTCTAATCTAGTGACTTCTGCTTTCTGTTCCCATATAAGATACTTCATCTCCCAACTCCATGCATTTTCATTCCCCCCTTATCTGGAATGTTCTCCCATCTCACCTACACATTCTGGCTTCAAGCCTCAACTTGGATCCTACCTTCTACAAACAGCCTTTCAGATGCACCCTTAATGGTAGTGTCTTCTGAGATTACCTTCTGTTTATCCTTTATGCATCTTGCTTGCACATAGTTGCTTGCAAGTTGCCTATTCCAATAGACTGTGAATTCCTTGAAAGTAGATATGATTTTTGCTTTTCTTTGCATCTCCAGCAGATCAGGGTGCTTGGCACAAAGTAGGCATTTAGTAAATGCTTGTTACCTTGACTTAACTATGATCCCATTGCTTCAAATCCACCCCCACCTTACATTTCAGAGGAACAAGTCTATCTTTGACTCTAATCAAAGTGGGTGAGGAAGTTGAATATTTATATATGTATATATATTATATACATACATATATATTTATTATGTATATATATATAATATACACACACAAATAATACACATTAATCAAGCATAGAACAAGAAGTTTTATTTCCACAGATAAAGGGGAAAAATTAACAAAAATATATGAGGATAAAATTCAGCTTAAGACATTTGCTACAGATTACACCAGCTGGGTGGTACAGTGGATAGAGTTCTGGATCTGGAATCAGGAAGACCTGAATTCAAATGTCCCACTTCTTGTGCTTCCTTGGATTCCAGCTGCCTTTGGAGACCTCTTAAGTCCCCATAAGACACAAGTAGGTGTGATGACCCTATTCCAGACACAGTGTTGTCTAGCGTTCAAAGAGTCATTCTTACATTTTGAAACCAAAATGAAGAGGAAGGCTGAGGAACAGAGATTTCTCCTTTAAAAAAACTCAGAGTCCCAACTTAGGAAGCCAATTTAAAGAGTCATTAGGATTAACAGGAAATAGAGTATATCTGTAACAACTCTGAAATATGTGTGTGTGTATGTATATGTGTATGTGTGCTTGCGTGTTAGGGTGTGGGGGGACCTCTATTAGATATCCTTAGGGGAACATTATATTCTTCCTCCACTTGAATTTCTTCCTTTGCTGACCTCAGCATGTTGCTGGGTGCATTCAGCAATAATGTTGTTCACATTGCCAAATCTGGAACAGTCTCTGGGGTTCTACGGAGTATATCATTGTATATAACTTTATATGAAATTTTTGGATTTTGTGGCATGGAAGTTAGTCTTGAGACTTAAAGGCAGAAATCACTATTACCCCAAAATATAGTCACATGCCACAGCCTTAGGTGACAATAACAATATCTTGTCCTAACCCAAATAAACAGAGAAGAAAAAAAATGAAAATGGAAACACACACCCCTATACCCCCACATATGGAGGCAACTAATCAAAGAAGATAGAAAATTAAAACCAGATTTTCATCACTTGATATTGACTAGAATTAGCTTCTCAAAAATGGATTAGTCCCTTGGCATCTAGCACTGTAGCCAACCATGCACCACCAGGCTGAGGTTATAGGGACAACATTCACCAATCCTTATCCTTCTCCTATCACGTTTCCCACTAGGTTCAGTGCTCTAGAGTGACCTCTCTCCTCAGTAGTGGAACTAGACTTCCAGCGCTTCAATTCAAGCCAACATCTATAATTGCTGAGGAACAATTCTCTTTTTAAGTCTTATCTAAGGAGTCTTCCTCAGAAATTAGAAGGTGAAGATGGGGCGAGTACAAGCATGCATCAGATATAGATCAAACATTTTTATTCCCACATGGAAAGAGAAATGCTGAGAAAAAAATGAGTACAATTAGTTGTGAGGCTAGTATTTAAGATCCATTGGGACAATTGCAATAGGGATACTCGTTAGCTGTTGAACATTTCATCTCCACTGATTATACTCCAGTCAACACAAAGTCGCCCTTTCTTTTCCTGAATTCAATCTCGGTTGACTCCCCCTCAGCTGATCTATCTCTACTATTGCTTCTGCTATAACTACTCATATATCTATTATTCCACTGCTCAAGTGACCCCATTAAAAGGAAAGTGATAGCGGCCTTTTGAGATTTCCAGAGGCTTCCTACCAAAGGAAAAAAGATATGAACAGAAATGAATCTATTCCAAAAATAGGCTTATCTAGAAAGCCATGAATTCATAACTTCAACAGTCTGTGGAATGAAGGGAATCCTCCCATCCCCACTGTCCGGATGTCCAAGGGTTTTCTTTACATTTTGAGGCTGTCAGGAAAAAGGGACCTAAGGGAAAAGGATTCCATTTTTAGCTTTATCCATAGAATTCTGACTCAGCAGCCAATTAAGAGTCATCATAGATGACAGGAAGTAGTCAGAGGATCTTTGCACCTGCTCTCAAGGGCCTATATCTCTTGTGTCACACACTCTCAATGGAATATTATATTAGTATAATAAAAGACTAGTCAATGAGGATCCAGTCCTTGGAACAAGCCCCTCATAACCCTCTTGAAAGGGTAAATCTAAATGTGTTGTGTTTTGCATTAAAGGAGTTTTGCGAATTTGCAAAGGCAATTCAGCCTGTTAATCTCATTCAAATATGAGCCCATATATGCATACTGAAGGGCAATTTCTATAGTTTATCTATCCAAATGTACATTGTAATCTGAGCAATATGCATTTTACATTGACTTGTTTTTCCTATGTGACTAGATAGGACAGATTCCTTCAAATGATTACAAATCTCTTCCGGAGGGCTCTGCAGTATTTTGAGTCTTGAGGCAATCACCAAGTCACCTACAAACAAGAGAATCTAGAGGACCTTATCATCTATAGGAATCTTTGCCCTTGGATCTCCATCATAGTAGCAAATGTCTTTGGTTAACCTATATTTCATATTGTTTTATGCCACACCTGATATTTATTATCAAAGGGTCATCAGACAATTTATTTCTATTTTTAAATCTTCCAAGGAATTGTGAGCAACTTAGCATACGAATGAGAGAAACCTTGTAGATGGGCTTGCAAGGTAGTATCTTGTTCTAACTAATGAGGTACCTTTTCATAATAAATAATAAGCATGGTGGAATTTTCTATTTGCTATGTTATCCAATCAGTTGTAAAATGGTCAAGATGCGGTCCATTGTTGAATAAAAGCCTATTTGTTCCTCACTAATATTCTCATCCACATGCCCTAAATTTGCACATAGATGATCATCCTAAGGAATTTATATAGATGGCTAGATAGATATTCTCTCAGTCACCTTTTTTAGTAACAATAAGATCCAAGACTGTTTTCTGTATCTTTGATATCTTTCTGTTCTTCAAATACTTTATACATCATCTCCTAAATATTGTCATAATTTTGTTGCCTCCAGCACATATCCCCTATATACCTAATCCAGCTGCTTTTCTGAACTTTGTTGTACATGGTAATTTCACTATTCTTAATAGGAAAAAAAGTTGCAGTAATTTCTGTAAATCATTCCAAGTTTTCTTTTTGTAGTCCTGCGATTTTCATCCTCAAATGCCATTGGTTTGACTTTGCTAAATTGATAACCTTACCAAGTTTTCTTTAAATTGGGTTTGCCCCCACTGCTTCTTTCTATTTTATGAGACCATGTCACTCATAGTCATCCATCATCATCCTGAGTTCATATCCTAACTCAGAATTTAATTTAGCAGCTACCTTTCTCTCAGAATGGTAAAGTCGGCTACCTGCCTGAAATCTAAGGAACTTTCTGGGAACTTTTGCTTTCTTTGTTTTGGCAATTAATTTGTATTGATTAAAGTTCTAGACAAAATGCTTATAGCTAGTGTTGCTGTGTTTCCTTTTGTTTGTTTCCCATTTTGATTTTCTGTCCTCTATATATTGCTGGAGAGCTCTCCTACTCTAGAGTAAAGTGAAGGATCAGTCACTCATCATTTAAACTATTGTTTAAATAGTTGAGGGTTAAGTTATTTCAATTTTGTATCATTTTTCTCATTGTTATTCTGTCCTTTTAAAAAACTATTTCTGATCTTCAATTTGATGAGTCAGTGGGCTGACTACACAACAATGTCCTGAGTACCTACTATACCACCATCCTTATTTAAGGGTATACAGAATCGAGAACTATAAGTCATGATCTCTGCATTCTAATCAGTTAGAGAAACAAGCCCTATGAAAAAAAGTAATCATCAGTTAAGTGCTAAATTGCTTATGAGTTTAAATTCTGGTTGGGCTATTTATAACCTTTGTGACTTTGGACAAGTTGAAAACTCTCTGGGTTTATGTTTCTTCATCTGTAAAGTGAGGGGCCTGGACTGATTTATCTCTGAATCACATGACGCTAAAGAAAATTAAGTGACCTTGTACAAAATTACTGAGATAGCAAGTAGAGAAGTCAAGCCTTGAACCTAGACCTTTGATGTTCAGTGTTCTATTCAGAACATTCTGGATGTATCCAGGATGTAGTAATTTGTAAAATTACTTTGCAAACATTTAAGTACACACACACACACACACACACACACACACACACACACACAGTAGACCAAGGGGATATACATTGGGGAATAGTGAGAAAGAAGAATGCGGACAGGCCATAATGTCCAGGAAAACCAGACCAGAAAGTTCAAATTGGAGGATACAGAGAAAATACCCCCTTTGAGGTTTCCTGACTGGTTTAGCATTCTGAATTAGCATCTCTGTGAAGTGAGCCTTGGCTGCAGAGATGATCCCCTTCTTTTAGAGTCCTGCCTATGAAAAATAATCGCTTGAGGATAAGGTATTGCTTCAGTTTTCTCATCTGTAAAGTGGGACTAATACTTCCCATGCTATAAATCAATTGTGGGAAAAATTCTTTTTTTAAGTGTCATAGAAAAGAGAGGTATTGTTATGAAAGCTGTGTTTTAGTATGATTGATCTAGCCTTGAAATGAAATTTTTAGTACTCAATGGTTCTTCTTCACTTTAACGGATTTTCTGAATCTCAGGGATCCTGCCTCTCCCCTTTGGTTCCTCATTCTGCTTAGCCGAGTCTAAACTGCCTTCCTAGCATCAGCTTTCCTCTAAGAAGAACTAACAATCACTTTGGACTTACGTTCTTCTTCAGTGCATCCTCATTCATTGACATTTTCCTTTCTTGGAGTGGCTACATTCTCCAATTTCTCATAAAGCAGCACATATTTCTGTTTTTGCACTGGGTGGTAATTTAACATATAGAATAGAAAATAGATTAGGAGGGAGGAGCCAAGAGGGCGGAGTAGAAAGACTCACGGATGCTAGCTCCGAATCCACAACCCATAAATTTCCTGTAAAAAGAACTCCCCACAAATTCTGGAGTACTACAAGCCACGCACCAATGCAGTGGAAGAGATTTCCGTTCCAGAGAGCCCTGGAAATCCATCCACAGGGGTCCGTTGTGCTCTGGACAGCGGAGCCCACCCCTGAGCTGCCCTGGCCGCATGGCCCCAGAGGAACAGATCCAAGCAGGCTTCAGGGATGGAATCTCTGGCGGCCGAAGGTCCCTCCTCCCACGGGTGCTACAGGTCAGTGAAAGAGACTTCTGGGCTGGCCAAGAGGGGAGCGGGGTGTCTCCATAACTCGGGCCCCCTCGGGAGGCAGCGGCAGAGGCAGCAGCAGCCCAGGACTCCCAGAGCAGACAGGAGCTCCATTATTGAAAGTCTCTGCATAAACCCCCTGAGGGAACTGAGTCTGGCAGCCGTGCCCCCACCCAAGCACCAGAACTTAAGCTTACATTGAATAGCAGCTGCTCCTGCCACAGAAAGCCCTGAGGCTGGGAAGCAGTAGTTGAATCTCAGACCCCAAGCACTAGCTGGGAAGATCTAGGCAGGGGTGGAGAGGAATCTCAGAAGTCAAGTAACTGGCTGGGAAAATGCCCAGAAAAAGAAAACAAAATAAGACCATAGAGAGCTACTTTCTTGGGGAAGAGATATTCCTTCCTCCTTTCATTTGTGATGACGAAGTACAATGCTTGCCATCAGGGAAAGATGTGGAGGTCAGGGCCTCTCTATCACAGACATCCCAGGTGGATGTCCAGTGGGCTCAGGCTATGGAAGAGTTCAAAAAGGATTTTGAAAATCAAGTTAGACAGGTGGAGGAAAAACTGGGAAGAGAAATGAGAGAGATGCAAGAAAAGCATGAAAAGCGGGTCAATACCTTGCTAAAGGAGAACCAAAAAAATGCTGAAGAAAATAACACCTTGAAAAATAGGCTAACTCAATTGGCAAAAGAGGTTCAAAAAGCCAGTGAGGAGAAGAATGCTTTCAAAAGCAAAATTAGCCAAATGGAAAAAGAGGTTCAAAAGCTCACTGAAGAAAATAGTTCTCTCAAGATTAGAATGGAACAGATGGAGTCTAACGACTTTCTGAGAAACCAAGAAATCATAAAACAAAACCAAAAGAATGAAAAAATGGAAGAGAATGTGAAATATCTCATTGGAAAAACAACTGACCTGGAAAATAGATCCAGGAGAGATAATTTAAAAATTATGGGACGACCTGAAAGCCATGATCAAAAAAAGAGCCTAGACATCATCTTTCATGAAATTATGAAGGAAAACTGCCCTGAGATTCTAGAACCAGAGGGCAAAATAAGTATTGAAAGAATCCACTGATCACCGCCTGAAAGAGATCCAAAAAGAGAAACTCCTAGGAATATTGTGGCCAAATTCCAGCGTTCCCAGGTCAAGGAGAAAATATTGCAAGCAGCTAGAAAGAAACAATTCAAGTATTGTGGAAAAACAATCAGGATAACACAAGATCTAGCAGCTTCTACATTAAGGGATCGAAGGGCATGGAATAGGATATTCCAGAAGTCAAAGGAACTAGGTCTCAAACTAAGAATCACCTACCTAGCAAAACTGAGTATAATACTTCAGGGGAAAATATGGTCTTTCAATGAAACAGAGGACTTTCAAGCATTCTTGATATAAAGACCAGAGCTGAAAAGAAAATTTGACTTTCAAACACAAGAATGAGAAGAAGCATGAAAAAGTAAAGAGCAAAGAGAAGTCATAAGGGACTTACCAAAGGTGAACTCTTTACATTCCTACTTGGAAAGACAATATTTGTAACTCTTAAAATTTTTCAGTATCTGGGTAGTTGGTGGGATCACACACACACATACACAGATGCACACACACAGAGACAGAGAGCACAGAGTGAATTGAATAGGATGGGACCATATCTTAAAAGAAATTAAGGTAAATGGTGAGAGAGAAAGGTAGGGGGAGGAGAGAGGGTGAAATGCAATGGGGTAAATTATATCTCATTCAAGAGGCAAGCAGGAGACATTTTAGTGGAGTGAAAAAGAGGAGAGCTGAGAAAAAAACATGAAGTTTACTCTCATCACATTCAACTAAAGGAAGGAGTAAAATGCACACTCATTTTGGTATGAAAACCTATCTTACAGTACAGGAAATTGGGGGAGAAGGAGATAAGCAGGGAGGGAGGGATGATGGAAGGGAAGGCAATGGGAGAAGGGATCAATCTGAAGGCAACACTCGGGGAGGAACAGGATCAAAAGACAGAATAGAAACAATGGGGGGCAGAATAGGAGGGAGGGAAATACAGTTAGTCTTACACAACACAACTGTTGTCGAAGTCATTTGCAAAAGTACACAGATATGGCCTATATTGAATTGCCTGCCTTCCCAAAGGGAATGGTTGGGGAGGGAGGGATGGGGAGAATTTAGAACTCAAAGTTTTAGGAACAACTGTTGAGTATTGTTCTTGCTACTAGGAAATAAGAAATACAGTTAATGGGGAATAGAAAGTCATCTGGCCCTACAGGACATAAGAGAAGATGGGGACAAGAGAAGGGAGGGATGATAGAAGAGAGGGCAGATTGATGATAGGGAAAATTAGAATCCTCGGTGTATTTGGGTGGGGGGAGGGGATAAATGGGGAAAAAATTTGGAACCCAAAATTTTGTGAAAATGGATGTAAAAAGTTAAATAAATAAATTTATATTTATAAAAAAAAATTGATTAGGAGAACTAGAGAGAGCTTAGTCCATGAAAAGTTAGACTTTGAGCTATAGCTTTGAACATAGAATATAAGAAGGAAAAAGGACTTTAATGCAAACAATATGTGATGTCCCAAAAATCCTAGTGTAGTTTTAAACTATTGAAGCTTAATAGTCTATTGTCAGTTAAGCGTCATTTAAGGTTAATAAGGTTCTCCTAGCTTAAAACCACAATAATACTGTTGGGATACCCTCTATTATAACTGCAAAAACAAACAAAAAACTTCACACAATCGCAGAGTTAGAAGACATGTTTGAGCCCAGTGAGACCATCCATATCTAATCAAAAATCTATTTCACAACATCCTTGGGAAGTGGTCATTCAGCATCCACTTAAAGACCTGTATTGTTTAGTCTTTTTTCAGTCATGTCTGACTCTTCATGACCCCATTTGAATGGTTTTCTAAGCAAAAATACTGAAATAATTTGCAGTTTCCTTTTCCAGCTCATGAAACTGAGGCAAATAGGGTGAAGTGATTTGCCCTAAGTCATATGGTTTGTAAGTATTTGAAACTAGATTTGAACTCAGGAAGATAAGTCTTCCCACCTCTAGGTCCAACACTCTATCCATTGGGTCACCTAGCTGCCCCAAATGACTTCTGCTAAGAATCAAATAAATTCATACTTGTACAGCACTTAGTATAGTTGCTGACACAGAGTGACCACTATGTAAATGCATATTCCCTTCTCTTTCCTCTAATGAGACATCAAAAACTCTTTGGTACTGCTCATTTTTAACAGCTATCAATTTACCTAACTGTACTATCATCTAACTTTGTTCCACAAAGATATAAATGGTGCTGATAGGAATATTGTTGAAATTAAGGTATACCCTGTCTTCATCAATCATCTGATAGAACAATCTGGCCAATTAATCAATTAGAAAACATATATTAAGAGTTTACTGTATTTCACTAAGCACTGTGCTAAGTGCTGTATCCTCAAGGGGTTTATATGAGAGAGATTGATATATATCTCATATATGTCTTATGTATGTGAATGTTTAAATATACATCCAATGTACATGTGAGCTAGTGAGCATCTGAGATCAGATTTAAACTGAGGAAGAAGAATATTCCTTATTCCAGTTCTGGCACTCTATCCACTGTGCCACTTAGATGCTCAGGTATGATTATAGCATGATACTTACGAACATATCTATGAGTTTTTGTAATGACCAAACATTATATGTAGTATTTAGTTTATTCCTCACTGCAACCTTGTGAAGTAGTAGGAATATTATTTGTCAATACATATATATATATATATATATATACACACATATGTACCTATACACATATGTGCATATATATCTATATCTTGGTTGTTGTCTTTTGTACTCAAACCAAAATGACATCACCATTGCAGGTCAATGTACAAAGTATTTGTCTGTGGCTGATTAGACCAACATGAGCCTAAAAGGTCCTACCACATCCTGGACTCAAATAGTCCATGAGAATATTTGGAATGAAAATGTCTCTAAATTTGTGCATATAAATTTATTTCTTTTGAGTTATTGCTATTTTGCTTTGCTCATAAAGCTCATTGCCTTCTTTGATGTGAGCATATGCCATGCTGGGTGGCCCTATATCAGTGTATGCTGTGTCACACGATTGATTCCAAAGTTTATCAGAGAAACCTTAAGAATATCCTTGTATTGCTTCTTCTGGCTTCCAAGCAGGTTCATACATTATGTGAGCTCTCTGCAAAATATTATTTTAGGCAAATGTAACTTTGGCATGCAAACAACATAGCCAGTCCATCACAGTTTTACTGTCAACAGTAGAATTTAAAGACTTGGCAGTTCAGCTTGTAAAAGGACCTCAGTGTCTGGTACCTTATCTTGACAGGTAATCTTCAGAATCTTCCTAAGACAATTCAAATGAAAGTAATTCAGTTTCCTAGAATGTTGTTGGTATACTGTCCAGGTTTTACAGGCATACAACAATGAGGTCAACAAAACAGTTCTGTAGACCTTCACTAATAATAACTCTGTTAAACTCCACTTTCCTTTGGAGTGTCCCAAACACTAAAGTAGCTCTGACATTTCATGTATCAACCTCATCATCTATGTGTACATCCTGGAAAGTATACTGCCAAGGTAAGTGAATTTATCCGCAGCATTCGAAATTTTTACATTTGCTGTAACCAATGGTTCCACATATGGATGGTGCAGTGTCAGCTGATGGAGCACCTCTGTTTTATTGGTATTGTCAGGCCAAAATTAAGACACATGGCAGATATTTGATTTATACTTTGTTGTATCTCAGCCTCAGAGACTGCACTAAGTGCACTATCATCACCAAACAAAAAGTTACATTTCAACATTGCTGAAGACATCATGCTAAGAGACATGGGAGTAAGTAAGCATGCCATCATGACACTGGTCTTCCACAAGTCTTCACAACTGACGGTATCAAAACCTTGGTCAGATAAACAAATGTTGTGTTCAGATCTTTATCATGCTCTTGGCATTTCTGCTATTATCAGGCAGCAAACACCCTATAAACCATTCTTCCACCCTTTCTGAAGGGACACTTGTTCTCAGTTAGATGATCATCTTTCAGGTGAAGGATCCACTTATTAAGGATGACAAGAATCTTGCTGACAGTGACTAAAAAAGATCCCCCATCCACCCCCTGTGATTGTCACAAGACAACCTATTTTCTTTTCCTTTATAGAGATGGACAATCAAAAGATCCTTGAATTCCTAGGGGATAATCTCTTGCCACATAACCCAAAAGATTTTCATCAGTTTTATGATCAGTGGATTCCCTGCCTTGTACATCTTTGCTGGCATAGAATCAGTGCCAGGTACTTTGCCATAGGAGAGGATTCTAATGATATTCAAAACTTCTCCTTCAGTTGGAAGTTTGACTAGAGAGGAATTGACTTCAACTTGAGATACATGATCAGCGACTTCAGCATTGTTTAATGGCAATGTGCTGAGACGACTATGGATGTGTTCAGCTTATCTCTCAGGATCATGAGATGTACCAGATATCTTTGGCCCATAAATAGCCTTCAGGGCATCATAAAAGGACTTTGGATTGTTACCATAAGCACAAAACTGAATTTCATCTGCTTTCTTGCTGAGCCAAGAATCCTACATCTCTCTATGCTTTGTTTGTGCTTCATTTCTGATTGAGTTAAATGCTGCCAGAAGGCAGAGAGATGAACTGTGCTGCTCCTCCCTGTGGAGCTCTCATTTTTCATTTAGTAATTTCTAAATTTTCATTTAGTAATTTTCCATCATTTCCATTAAACCAGTCCTGATGTTTATGAGTTTTCTGGCCCAGATGAGTAAACTCATTGCGGTACGCCAAATCTCTTGACAGCTGCCCACTCCTTTTCTGCTCCACGGTTGCCAACCATATGTTGGATTAGCTTTCCCTCCAAATTAACAACTAAGAGTTCATGCATGGAAAATCACTCTAATCACTTGGTATTAAGTGTTCTGGTAGTCATTTCACCTTTTGGCCACCTCTTTTGTCGAATGTGAATGTTCAGCTTGAAGAGGATAAGTCTATGATTGGTCCAGCACTCTGCATCACGTATCACCTTTGTTACTCTCCCATCCTGTCTGCCTCGTCTCTTTACAATAACCTACTCCATTAAATGCTACTGTGTATTGTGAAGGTTCATCCACGAAGTTTTATTGTGCTTAATTAAATAGAAGACACTGTTAGTGATGAGACTCACAAGTCCTCAGTAGTGACTGTTGCTTTGTCTGACTCCACATCTCCCAAAGACTCCCTACCTTGTCTGATAGCCTGTGCCCCCTCTGGCATTAAATTCACCCAGAATTACAAGTCTGTCTTCTTTTAGCATATTGATGATGAAGGTCTCTAGATCTTCATAATACTTTTCTTTGATCTCATCAGGATTCATCACTCATGCTGATGATGGTGGCATGGCAACTTCCTGCAAGTGCCAGTTACATTGCCATGAGCTTATTGTTCACTCCTTTGAGAAGGCATACAAGCTCACTGATTAGATTAGATTTAATTACAAAACCTATTCTAGCTTTACAGTGCTCTTCATCAAACGTATACAGTTCTGACTTCAGTAACCTAGCCTTCATTTTTCAGTCTTTTTTTCACTCATGGCTACTATTTGAATGGGATACATCCTGAGATCTTTCACAAGAAGAGGTATTAGTCTTTCAGGTGTATTGGATTTCATGTTGTCCATAAGTATGAGCCATTCCATGAATCAGTGGTGAGTGAAATTCTTTTCACAAAAGTTTTTGTATATTGTGTGTATATATTTTGACTGCCAGGTATGATCCCTGCCTGCCACAATAAGCAAATTGGGGTTAGGTTTCTAGTCCCTTCTTCATGCCAGGAGGTGGGCAGTTCAGTCCTTTAAAAAGACTGTTCAGACACCTATGAGGCTACTTAATCACACTGCTGGTTTAGTCTAGTGAGAAGACAACCCTATGCCTTGGGCTATCTTTGGGCAGGGTTATGACAACAGCTTCCAGTGTATCTGTACCTGTTGCTTGATCAGTTGCCCATTACCACAGGACCTTGAGGTAAGTAAAAATAGTAAAATGGTATGGATGCTGTCTTTTGACTGGAACATAAATTGGATTTAAATGAGGCAGAGTTGCCTGAAGTCGTTATCATCACTGTTGCTTTCAGAGTCACTGGAGTTGAGTGGCAAGAAAAAAAGTCAAGATGACTGGTGATGGCTTGGGAATCAGTGGCATCTTAATGTCTAAACAAACCTTCAGTCCTCCACAGCACCTGCTTCTGTTGTTTTCGTGGCCAACTGTAACAAATTGTTCACATCCTTCTATTCCACCAGGGAAGTCTTCACTTTCTTGGGAATAGACTCCCTAATTTACCCATTTAAAAATGGTTTGAGACTCAGGTTTAAACCATCTGCTGAAATGGTTTTACCATGGTGTGGCCACTGTGTATGCTATTTTTGGAGCCACAGATGAGAGTTAGGTGACAAGTGAACACCAAACATGGAAAGCAGCCTGGAAAAAGGGCTCAGCAGCCTCCACACCAGAATACTAGTCTTCTCTTGATACCTCATATACCCCAAATGTGTATATATGTATGTGTATGTATGAATATATGTATATTCACATACTATACATACCATGCATGTATGTATATATGTATATGTACACACACACAAAATAAAAAGTAAAATGAAAGAAAAGTATTAGAAACTTAAAGGATGAAGTAGCTAGGTGGTACAGTGAATAAAGTGCTAAGCCTAAAGTCTGGAAGACTCATCTTCCTGAATTCAAATCCAGCCTCAGACATTTACTAGCTATTTGACCCTGGGCAAGTCACTAAACCCTGTTTGCTTCAGTTTCCTTATCTGTAAAAGGTGGTGGAGAAGGAAATGGCAAACCACTCCATTATCTTTTCCAAGAAAACCCCAAATTGGGTCATAAGAGTCAGACATGACTGTAATAACTGAGCAATAACAACCTTAGAGAGAAAGATAGTTGAGGTCAATAGAAAATGAACTGTTTTTGATAAAGACATTCTCATGTATTGGAGGCACTACTTCTTTCCTTTAATAAAAAATTACAGAATTTTGCCAGCAATTAAAATTCTGCTTCACCTGGCCCCAAAGTCTGCAAACCCAACTCTCTTCCCCATGTTGAATATTGGTAAAACATTTTAATTTCTCCAGTACTGTGGTACCACTGTAGGAGAAATGATCTTATGGTCACTCAGATTGCTAGGGTGAATTATTGATCTTGTTTTCCTGATTCCTTTATTAAAGGAAGTCACAGGCATGGCTTGCTCCAAGTCACATACATAGCAGAAGCTGAACTTAAATCTAGATAATCTTACTCCAAATTTCCTGCTCTATCCTCTATATTAGTGGTGTCAAACTCAAGCAGAAGTGAAGATCACTAATCTGTACATAAGGATCTCTCTGGGCTGCATAATGACTTAGTTTTTAAATGTAGTATTATCTATGTTTAATTGCATTTTCATTTATTTTATTAAATATTTTGCAATTACATTTTAGTCTTGTTTGGATCACAGTCACACACAGTGACACCTCTGCTGCATAGCTTGCTAGCTGTTCCTTTTCTTTCAAACAGGATTAGAATCATCCTGGAAAGGTAGATGCAACTAAGTCAGTAGACCAACCTCCCAATTCTAGTGTTGCTATGTGCTGCCTTTGTGACTTTGGGCAAGTAATTTTACCTCTCTCACTTTAGTTTCATCATCTTTTAATGAGTGGTTGAAGTCTTTTCCTGCTCTAAATCCTATGACTATTGAACTCATAAAATCAGGGACTTCTTTACTCTTAGAATATTAATTATTAGACCTGGAAAAAAAAAAACTCAGCAAATATAATGTTAAAGATAGCAGCAACTTAAAACAAACAATACCAGAATGAAACATGGAAGATGCATTAGAATGTTAGAACTGAAAAGTGAACCTATTATATAGAAGGGAATGCCAGAGCTAGAAGACACTTTAGAGATCATTTAGTTTAACGCTTTTGTTCAACAGATAAGAAAACAGAGCTCCAGGGCAAAGAAGTAACTTGTTCAAGATAACACAGATTGTCAGAGACCTCTATCTCTATATTTTTAACTGGCCCCCCAGTTAAAAATGCTTTCCATCACACCACAATGGCTTACCCAACAAAAGCTGAAAATATAGGCTAGTCTCTTCTCAAATGCTCCTGAGGAAGCAACATCATTATGCCATGACCCAGAGAAAGTCCATACCCCAATCCATTGCTCATGTGCTGTGCTTCTGCAAAAGTTGTTTGTAAGCCTGGTTTCCATAAAAGTGAATCTAAATAGCAAATGCATTAAATGTCATTTAAAGGAAATTGGCTCTGAATCAGCTTTTCTAATGGGTATCATCACACCTAATTGATCACTTTTCAAGTGTCATCATTATTGCTGCTTTTATATGCTTCATTTTTTTTTTTTTTGCCTTCTCTGAAATACTGCCTCATAAGTGGTAGAATTGAGCTGACTTTTGAAGGCTTAGTCCACACAATACAAATCTTTTACAACTAGAAAATTTCAGAAATGGGTTCCTCCCTCTCTCATTCCTTCTTCCTCCCTCTTTTCTTTTTTCTTTCCTTCCTTCCTTGTTCCCCTTTTCCCTTCCTTCTTCAGCCCTTTTTTCCTTCCTTCCCCATAGAATCTCATTCATACTGCTAAACAACGGAGGGCTTGCAAACTAAACTATTGAATAAGGAAATACCCACAAAGATGAAAGAAAAGATCTTTGAAAGAATTAAGGAAGCTTTTTCTTAAAGTGAGGCACATCATATTTCACTGCATAATTAATGGTCACCGTTCATCACAATCATCACATGATACAATTCTGTTCTTTCTGCTGCTTAAAAGGTGAATGGAGCAGCAACATATTCACCAGTGGCATGTATATGCATTTATCTCTTGCATGTTGTGAGCCACAACCCTAGAATTCCGTGCATTGTCAGCATATTTTCGAAAGCTGACTTGCATGTATTGTTTAGAGTGCTGCTGTACTAACAGAATTGCCAATCAACCCAAAGGGAGCAAGTGGGTAGATAGGAGAAGCTTCCATGATTAAGTCAAGTGATATAGTAAGACTTGCATCTTTTGGTGCTAGCTAAACTGTACAGTTTGTCTGCCAACAACATGTGAAACATTTCTTTCTGATTATGGGTAAATATGAAAACTATTCTTTAGGCTTCAAGCTAAAAGTGATTGTGTTCACTGACCAGCATGGAAACAGAGCTGCGTAAAGACAGTTTTCAGTGAGTGAAAAGTTGGTGTGAGATTGATAAAAACTAAAAGACAAGTAATGCCTATACAATCTTAAAGCTTCACATAATGGCTGCACCTCACTATTTTTCAAAAAAAAAAAAGAATCGGCATAAAATTTGTGATGTGGTGAAACACAGTATTACATATTATTGTGTTAGCACACTTACCCTCATACCACATACTTAAAGTACCTGAACTCAAACTTGGCATTTATCTACTTGTTATATATTCATATCCTTGGAAGAAACAAATGAGAAATTAGAGTGTCCAAAGAGAAAACTTGAGGTGCTTCTCCCACTTGTCACATGGAAACTATCCCATCGTATTCCCTTAATCACCATTAATATTGCCCAGGCATTACTGTTAATGTCAAAGAAATAAAAAGACAATATGACTGAGGGGTGGGGGACAGACAGTAAGGAAGCCCTGGCCTGGGAACCAGGAATCCTGAGTTCTAGTCTTTCCACTAATTTTGTGAAATTATCCAAATTAATTGTCCTTCTTTGTCCTTATTCTCCTCATCTGTTAAATATAGGGAGTCTATTAGATGATTGCTAAGGTCCCCACCATTTTTTTTAATATTTATAGTTATTCTAAAAAATCCCTGATCATTTAGTACTTGTCTCTTCTGTATTTTCTTATCTGTGTTCATGTTGTATCCTTCTAACAGGATGTAAACATTCTGAGAACAGAGACCATTTCCCTTTTATTTTTGTTTCCCCAATCCCTCATACACAGTAGGGTGCTTAATAAGTAATTATTTAAATGAACAGATGTTATAACAGCAGAAGTAGCCAGTCTCTATCTACTGCTGATTCACCCAGAAACCACTAGATGACACTAAAGTACCATCAAATGTCTACCAAGCCCCAAGTTTTACCTGGAACTGGCCAGTTTTACAAGCCCAGGAAGTGGCTTTTTTTTTCCCTTAATAGTATTTTTTTTTTCCAATTACATGTAAAGAGAGTTTTCAATAATCATTTTTGTAAAATTTTGAAATCCAAACTTTTCTCCTTCCCTCCCTCCCTTCCCTCCTCCCCTCCCCAAGACAGAAATCAATCAGATATAGGCAATACATATAAAATCATGTTAAACATATCTACATTAGTCATGTAACGAAAGTAAAATCAGAATAAAAGGTGAAAACCATGAGAGAAAAAAAAAATGGGAAAATAGAATGCTTTGATCTGCCTTCAGATTCCATAGTTCTTTCCGTGGATTTGGATAGCATTTTCTGTCACTAGTCTTTTGGAAGAGCTAAGTCTGTCATAGTTAATCATTGCACAGTTTTGCTGTTGCTGTGTACAACGTTCTCCTGGTTCAACTCACTTTACTCAGCATCAACCAGGAAGTTGCTTTTAGCCAATATCATGCTAAGTAGTGTATGCATTAAGCTCACTCTAAAAAGGGTACCGCCTGTTCTTTTGGGCTGACGGACAGGAACACATCTGCCCAAATTATCCTTCCCCCTTCTCAGTTCCCCTCACCCCTACAGGCAGCTATAAAGGAATCATCTTAGGAGCCTCTAAAGTAGGGGTTCATAATGTGAGTGTGTGTGTGTGAAAGACAGAGAGAGAGAGAGAAAGCTATTTGTCAGTCTGAGGAAGCCTCTAGATCCCTCCTCAGAATGATGTTCTTAAATGCATATAACAAAATACTTAAGAGTGTGAAGGAAAACCAGTTATAGGCAGCTAGATGGTACATGGATAGAGTATCTGAAGTTACAGAAAGCTATTAAATCCTGCTTCAGACACTTTACCAGCTGTATAATCCTGGGCAAGTCACTTAACTTCTGTCTTCCTCAGTATACAACTATAAAATGAGGATAATAGCACCTTCTTCCCAGGATTATTGTGAAGAACAAATTAAATTATATTTGTAAAACACTTAGCACAGTGTTTGAAGCATTAATAAATGTGTGTTTCCTTCCTTCTATATGTGTGTATATAGAATATAAATTTCATTGACTTCAAGTTAAGTGCCCTTACGCTAGAAAAGTATTACAAGAGAGACTCATTAGTTTCCACTAAATGAAAAATTAACATTTCCTGAAACAGAGGATTATAGATTTAAAGAAGGAAAAAAATGTAGAGGCCTTGGAGTTTAACCTCACTTTAGAGGTGAAAAAATCTGACAAGGATAGAGTTTAGGTGACTTTTTCCACAGTCCCAAAGGTAGCAGGATTGGGATTCTAACCCAGATCCTCTTAGACTTCAAGGCCACATGTTGCTCTCTAGGTCCTCAGGTCTGGCCCTTTGACTGAATCCAAACTTCACATAACAAATCCCATTAATAAAAGGATTTATTCTGTAAAACTTGGACTCAGTCAAAAGGCTGCACCCAAGAAGGCTATAACATACTGTAGGTGTCTCATCTTTTAGTGCAAAGTCAAGGATCACTCTTCCTTTAAAAAGGTTTAGTAGCATTGTGATACATTGTGGGAAAGAAAATTGTATTAGAGTCAGAAGAGTCAGTTCCTAACCCTGTGACCATTGCCAAGTTACTTTATGTCTCTGGCCTTGGTTTCCCAAACTTTAAATTAGAATATTGACCTGAGTAGTCTCCAAAACATTTGATGTTCTAAATCCTGACTCCTGAGTCCGTGAAACCTATGTTTGACCAACTCACAAATCCCATCATCTTTCTATTATTCACCCTTTTTCTATCCAATAGAACATATAGGTTCATATGTAGTAAAGTATATTGTGAATTCCTTCGAGTGAAAACCAGACCAAAGAGGAATAAGAAAGAGAAGCAATTCAGAAGTGAAATGACTTTAGAGGATGTCTAGGTCAACCTCTTTTTACCAAGAAAACTCTGTATACACCCCAACATATAGTTATCCAGCCTTTGCTTCAAGAATATTAGAGAAAGGGCATTCATTATCTTATTCACATTTTGAGTAACTTTCAGACATTTTCTTCCTATATTGAACAAAAATCTGTTCTGCAACTTTTTTAAAAAAAACTAATTTATTTGTTTTCAATTTTCAACAAGCACTTCCATAAGTCCTAAATTTTCTCCCCTTCCTCCCCTCCCTTCCCAGGATAGCATGGAACCCTATATGGATTCTACACATAACATTCTTGTTAAACAAATTTTCACATTAGTCATGTTGCATAGAAGAATTAAAACGAATGGGAGAAATCATGAGAAAAACCAAAACAAAACAAAACATAAGAGAAAATAATCTGCTTCATTCTGCATTCTAATTCCATAGTTCTTTCTCTGGATGTGGGTGGCATTTTGCTTCAAGAGTCCTTTGGGAATGTTTCACGTCCTTGCATTGCTGTGAAGGGCTTAGTCTATCAGAAACAGTCCTCGCACACTGTGGCTGTTACTGTGTATAATGTTCTCCTGGTTCCGTTCATTTCACTCAGCATCAGTTCATATGTCTTTCCAGGTATTTCTGAAGTCCTACTGCTCATCATTTCTTATAGCACAATAGAATTCCATTACATTCATACACCACAACTTGTTCAGCCATTTTTCAGTTGATGGGTATCCCCTTGATTTCCAGTTCTTGGTCGCCACAAAGAGAGCTGCTGTAAATATTTTTGTACATCTGGGACCTTTTCCCATTTTTATGACCTCTTTGGGATACAATCCTAGAAGTGATATTGCTGGATCATAGGGTATTATTTTTGTAGCCCTTTGGACATAGTTCCGAGTTGTTCTCCAGAATAGTTGGATCAGTTCATGGCTCTACCAACAAGGAATTAGTGTTCCAATTCTCTCACATCTTTTCCAATATTTATCACCTTCCTGTTTTGTCATGTTAGCCAATCTGATAGGTGCGATGTGGTATCTCAGAGTTGTCTTGGTTTGCATCTCTCTCATCAGTAGTGATTTAGAGCATTTTTTCGTATGACTATAGATAGTTTTAATTTCTTCCTCTGTTTATATTCTTTGACCATCTATCAATGGGGGAACTCTTGGAAATTTGACTCAGTTCCCCACATATTGTAGAAATGGGGCCTTTATCAGAGACACTAGTTGCAAAAATTCTTCCTGAGTTTTCTGCTCCACTCTTAATCTTGATTGCATTGGGTTTGTTTGTGCAAAAACTTTTCAATTAGTGTAATCAAAATTATCCATTTTGTACTTCATAATGTTCTCTATCTCTTGTTTGGTCATAAATTTCTCCATTCTCCATAAGTCTGACAAATACACCATCCCTTGCTCCCCTAATTTGTTTATAGTATCAGCCTTTATACCTGGATCATGTACCCATTTGGACTTGTTCTGCAACTTTCAATCTAGTGCAACAAATGCTTATTATTTCCTACACGTAAGGCACTGGGGAGTTGACTGACTGCCTGGTCTGTCTACATTGGAAATTCCAAGAGGATAAATATTATCCAGATGTATAGTTAAATATATAACTCACATAGCATTCCTTCTTAGTAAATTCAAAGTCTCTTGTCTTTCCACACTGTAAATCCTAAAACTGTATCAGTATAGTGTAAATCCTACCAATTCTACCTTCTCACTATATCTCATATATCATCTCAAACATCACTTTTCATTTCCCACTGCCCTACCCTAGTTCAAAATCTTATTAATCTTTTTGTTTCTTAGTTTCTTTCTAATTCTTTCCTTCCTTCCCTTTCTTCCTTCTTTCCTTCCTTCTTTCCTTCCTTCCTTCCCTTCCTTCCTCTCTTTCCTTTCTTTCTTTCTTTCCCAATTTCTTTCCTTCTTAATTTCTTTCTGTCTCTGTCTAATAACACTTTAGACTCAGAAGTCCTGAGTTCAATTCATCCACCAGTCTCAGCTTTGTCACTAGCAAGGGGAGGTAAGAAAGGGAATAACTATTTTATACCAGGAAGTATACCAAGTACTTTAAAATTTTATTTCCTTTGAGTCTTATAACAATGCTGGGAGACAGGGCATTGTTATTACTCCAAGTTTACAGTTGTAAAAACTCAAGCAAATGTGTTAAATGACTTGCCTAAGGTCACATAGCTAGTAAGTTTCAGGTGTTGGATTTGAACTCACATCTTCCTGACTCCAGTACTCTCTACGCTGCACCACCTACCTTCAGGGATTCAACTGGTATGCCACCGTGCCTGGCCTCATTACTTTTCCACTGGATTATTGCAATAGCCTTTTAATTGTCTCCATTCTCCCAATCAATTTTAAGTATCATTAACAGACAAATTTTCCTAAAATTCATCTTTCTTCTTGTCATCCTAGCTAAAAAATTTTCAATGGTTGTAACTGCCAACCAAGTTAAGTTGGACTATTTTAGAAAAGCATTCAAGATGCACTTAAGATCTAGCCTAGTCTACCATTTTGATTACTTTCCTCTACTCCCTTAGATAGGCTATGTTGTTAGCAAACTGAATTCACTGTGAGAGAATGAAACCAATATTTTACAGATTTTTCTTATCATATTCTTCCAGTTGGAATACTTTTTTTTTTCTCTACTTTTCAAAAAGTATCTCATTTTTCAAGGTCTAGCTGAAATTCTTTCTTAAAGCTTTTGCTGATTCTCTCAAATGAAATGAGAGCTCTCTCCAAATATCCTGTGGTATGATACTGTTGTTTCTTCACCTAGTTTGAGAACTCTTGATAAACAGGGGCTATGACTTCCCCATCTTTAGAAGCTAAGTGAAGGTTTGTTAAGCGAATAAATGATCTCCACTCTTAAAAACAACCGCTTAAGTCAGTGGCAACAGAGTTATAAATTGCATTGTTTTGGAGAAAACTCTTCCTGGAATGATAGATTAGCCCACAAAAACTCCAAATCTCATATGTCACCATACAATTATGGTAACTCCAAATCATAACTCCTGGTGAATTAGTGTCTACCTAACATTGATGCTTTGGGTAATCCTTTTCCCCTTTCTAGGCCTCTTGAGGAATTTCCTTCTTTATAAAATGAAACACTTGGACTGCATCTCTTAGGTCTCTTCCAACCCTAAATGTTATATGATTCCATGTGTGTTGGGATTTACAAAGACAGGAGTCTCAGGAACATTCAGTTTAAAAGTCAAAATAGACAGGGTCTCCTACACAAATATTAAAGATTGAACTATAGTCTAAGGGAAATTCCCCACTCTACTCTTCGTTTTCCTCATTGCTTGTGATGGAAAATGTATTTCTTTACATTGGTATACCACAGTTTGTTCAAATATTTAATGGGATCTACTTTGTTTCCAGGTTTTGCTATCACAGAAAATGCTTCTATGACTATTTTCCTATATATGAGAATATATATATATATATTCCTCATTCTCTGTCTTTGACCCTCTTGGAGCATATACTGAGTGGTAGGATATCTGGGTTAAAATGTCCTCATATTTTTTTTCATAATCTGTCCAGGGAACAGTTGGAAAAGACTTCATGGGCTCAAAGAATTTAGAGTTAGGCCCTTAGAGGTCTTTCAGTCCAGGCCCCTCATTTGACACATAAGGAAACTGATCTAAAGCCTAAAGAGGTCGAATAACTTGCCCATGCTCATAAAGGTGATAAATAGGTATATTTCAAACTCAGTTTATTTGGCTTTAAATCCAATGGTCTTCTGGCAAATTATGTGAAATGATGTTGAGTAAAATGAGCAGAACCAGGAGAACATTATGCAATCATCAATTATCTCAGCAATACAATAATCCAAGACAATTTCAAAAGACTCATGATAGAAAATGCTATTCAGAGAAAGAACTATGGAGTCTGAATGCAGATCAAAGCATACTAGTTTCACTTTTTTCACAGGTTTTTTTAAGTTTTTTTTTTCCTTTTGTTCTGTTTCTTCTTTCAAAACATGACTAATGAGGAAGTATATTTAACATGATTGTACATGTATAACCTATATCCGATTGATTGCCTTCTTTGGGAGAAGAGAAGGGAGGGAATGAGAAAAATTTGGAAATAAACATCTTATAAAAAATGAATGTTGAAAACTATCTTTATGTGTAATTGAGGAAAAAATAAAATGCTATTTACATTTAAAAAATAAACCCAGTAACCTTTGTACTAGATCTTGTAGCAAAGAAAGGGACTTAAAAAGTTCTAAGTTTGGTACACTGGAAAAAAGCATTAGATTTGAAATCTAGAGGAGTTGAGTTGAAATTTTACTTCTGTTACTAAAGTAGCTCTATGACTTGAACTTTGGCAGGGTGGGGAGTGGGGTTCGTTGTCCTCATCCATAAAAATTAGGGGCTGGATAGATGATGTCTGAGGTCCTAGGTTGAGATCTATGATCCAGAAACAAAAATGATTCATATCCCAAATGAGGGATATGTATATGTATACATGTATTTTATATATGTATATATATGTGCATATGTGTGGATGTTTATATATATATGTGCATATGTGTGGATGTTTATATATATGTAAGCATATACACATAATGGTTATATGTGTACATATATATGGAAATATGCACGCATACATACGTGTATATGTGTATACATAGATGCACATTTATATGTATATATGTGTGTATACATACATATATATGTATGTATTTCAAACTCCATTTTTTTTCGCCTCTTCCTTTTAAAAAAATCTACTGAGGCTGTGTCTGTGATGCTTCTCCCGTGCTCTCCTGCCTGCATGCCAGCCAACCAGCTAGGGTGTGTTTTCGTTTACATTCCATACCTCAGCTTTCAGGAGTTTCACTAGGTTCACTGTTCTTTAAAGGTTGACACCAGCATCCTTCGACTTCAGGAAGATTTTCCTTCAGATGCTCCTTTCCCTGGTCAAATTCCTCCCCAGGGCAAACACCAACCACAAAATAAGGAAATATCGGTCAGATAAACCCAGACAGGCCTCCATATGTAAACTTAAGCTACTGGGGATTGCAGCTAGGGAAGGATCCCCTTCCAAGTCTAAACACACAGAATCTTAGTGCACCTGTGTGATGCAATTACTGCTGATTAAAGCTGACAAATCACAGATCCAAAGGATGTCCCTTCTCTGTCAGAAGTCAGTTTTGACTCATTAGATGTTTCTGTATGGATTAGAGCCCTTTGCAAATGGTTACAGCATCAAAAGCCTAGGCAGAAGCAAAGGGCTTCTCCAGGGCTCTGTGACTGTCAGTCTCAGAGATGAAGAGATCTGTGGATTTGAAGGTTTGCCCCTTGCAGGGTCTCCCTCTGGACTGGTTAGAGCACATTGTGCTCTGCTGAGGTCTCACAGAGATACTTTTGACTTCAGGAACAGGCATAGAAACAATATCTCTGAAGGAAGGTAGGGGGTAGGAATGGTAAAGGGGAGGAGAAGGACAAAAAAAAAGAGAGGAGAAGGGTGGGAAAGAGAGGAAAATGGGAAGGAAAGAAGCATTTATTAAGCACCTACTATATACCAGGCACTGTGCCCATTACAGATATTATCTCATTTGACTCTTATATCAACCCTGAGATGTGGGTGCTATTATCATTCCCTTTTACAGTTGAAGAAACTGAGACAGGCAGAGGCT
Organism: Bettongia penicillata ogilbyi; assembly: GCA_023548195.1. Taxonomy (NCBI): domain Eukaryota; kingdom Metazoa; phylum Chordata; class Mammalia; order Diprotodontia; family Potoroidae; genus Bettongia; species Bettongia penicillata. Next base: position 1,060,763 of record JAJHZJ010000171.1, on the reverse strand, counting down.
AAGTAACTTGTCCAGAGTCACACAGTAAGTGTCTGAGTTAAGATTTGAATTCAGGTCATTTTGACTCCAAGTCTAGGGCTTTACTGTGCTACCTAGATATAATTAAAGCGATTCAATCAATTAAAAAGAAAATCCATACTCCATTTTATTAATATATATTGGTAGTAGTCTTACTGTTACTTGTCCATTAGTTGGTAGGTTAGTGGTGATGACTTCCCGTCAACTCCATCTTATTTCATGGTCATAACTCTGATCAAGCAAGCCTAGCGATCAAAAAGTCAGGCATGCCAGGGTTTGGAAGCAATCAACCAAGATCTTGGGGAGTTAGAAGTGGGAATCAATTTCAAAAGGACTGCTCAAAGTGTAAGTCTTTATATCTGCACACAGTCTCCAGACGGGGTATTATTATCTTTATTCTATAGTTAAGGAGTTATTAGGCCAAGTTGAATATCAAAACCTTCCTGGTATGGGTGGGTAAGGTAGGGGGAATCCACCACTGAGTCAGGATAGGTTATAAGTCTTTGCTTCCCAGAAACTATCTAACTATTGGCTTGTGCTACTCACCTTAGCTCAGAGATGCTAAGTGAGGAGACTGAAGCTGGGAACCAGCAGACAGGGAAGCCATCTTTGGTGCTGGACGTAATTCTGGCCAAGTTTGGCTGTTTCTGTAATAATCAAATCAAGACAGGTCTCATGACAAATCTGATGCTCTTGAAGCTTACCTTGTCTAGTCTCTGGGTCTTACCATCTATACCCTTTCCCCAATCCTAAGCCTCTCTAATCATACATTTCCAGATCCTTAATCAACTCCAGCATCAGGGCCATCCCTTGTAGACTTCGGGCATAAAAGTCAAATGAAAACTCTTAATTTTTCCTTTCTTCTCCAGATAAAATCTAATTAAACTGTTGCTATTGCTCATACTTTGTTTTCCAAGAGGACCAAGAACATCAAGAAATGATATTTTGACTTGCACATAAATTGGATTTAAGTGAGATAGGGTTACAGGAAGTTGGTGGATTAAAAGTAAACCCTGAGGCAGCCTTGAAGGAGGTTATTGCTGTTGTCGTTTTCTTTTGAAAGTTGTCACTAAAGAAAATATGCAGCTTAATGAGTATATGCATGAATAGGAATGGGAAATTGCTGTTCTCCCAACTGGCCTCCTAAGTTTTTTCAGAGTTCTAGTTACCTAAAACATCTGATCAGGGGAACTATCCTAATTTTCTATTTCCTAGGGATACCTTTGCTTACCAGGGCCCTCTGGAGACTAAGACCTAACAAACAACCATTTCTTGTAAGCACTGGCAGAAAGCTAAAGGAACTTGACAGTCTTGTTTGAAAAAGATCTGAAAGTTTTAGTGGACTACAAGTTCAATATAGCTAACAAGTGTGGCTAAAAGTAAAAAAGGAGAATTCCTTCTCAAGTTGAGTTAGTCATGTATAGACAGGAGTGTTGTGTTGTTGTGAGGTTAGAATGATATAAAAGCAGACCTTAAGGTGCTATAGAAAGGACAATTGCTATCAGCAGCATTAATTGACTGGCAGTCCTGTCCTTTAATCTAAAAATTACTTCATTTATTGAGTCTTCTACTTCCTTCTTGCTGAGCTCGAGCAATGTTTGTAGACCAGCAATACAGGAGTGTGCTGGTAAATATTTAACAACCGAGCTCATCGAGAAAAAAAATATTCACACACACACACTTCTAGTTTCATCTTCATTACTATAAGATTCTTAAGTCTAAAACAATACAAAACAATAAATCGTGATTTATCCAGTGAAGTGCTCACAGTGAAAATTTAACAATTCCGTTAATTAGCACTGACCCCAGCAGATCCCAGGATTTAGATAGCCAGGGAATAAATGAAATACCTTTAAGCTCTACCCTGGTCAGATTACATCTGCAGTATTGTGTTCAGTTCTGGACCACATAGCAAAGCTGTAAGCTATGGGTACAGAGAACAGCCAGGTTGGTAAAATGCCCTATGAGGAGTAGAGAACAGGAATCTTTTGTGTGGAGAAGAGAAGACTGCAAGGTAGTGGTTAGGGACATAAATATGTTTGGTTTTTTTAATATTTGAACAAGAGACACATAGTGATGCATGGTGTCAAGAGCTCCAGAGTCAGAACCAGGAAGTTTAGGGTTCAAGTATCATCTCAGACTAGTTATCTGACCCTTAAACTCTCTCTGTTCCAGTCTCTTTACCTATAACATGAGAGTATTGAACACAATATTCCCAAGGACTCTAAGTTCCTTGACAACCTTAAATCTGGGATTTGAAGGGTTAGTATGGGGAGGAGAGATTAAAATTAAGTCTGGTCATAGAAGGCAGAACTAGGAGTAATGGGGGAAGCTACAAAGAAGCAAACAGGTTATCAGGGAAAACTTTCTAATACTTATAACAAACACAAATGGAATGGGATGCCTCAGGGATATAATGGAAGAATTTTGAGGCTAGATAACCATTTACTGGGTATGTGATTTGGGGGATTCCTTTCCCAATGGATTCAGACTACTTGGCCACTGAAGCCCCTTCCATTTCTTAAATTTTGTAATTCTATGATTCGGTGACTACTGCAATTACCGTAACATATATCTATAATCCTCTATTACAATTTACAAATTATTTTCCTCAATACAGTTAGGCTAAATAAATACATGAGAACATGCTAGGAAAAAGAGAAAGAACTCAATGGAGCATTCATTTTTAAATGTACCATGTGAAATTTGGCACCAAATCACCTATGTACTCCCTGGACTAGCTTATGAACATCCCTAGAGTTAGTTATGGTTCTGTCTCAACAGCATTCTGAATCTGTAGGCTCTCAAAGTGTGGGCTGGGGATCTTTGGGGTTACCTAAGACACTTTCAGGGGGTCCTTGAAATCACTTCTTTCTTAATAATACTAAGATGTTTTAATTTCTAATATGGTAAATGCGGATAGATCTAACTCATATAAACAAAAGCTGCTGGGGTAGAGGGTCTTAAATAATTTTTAAAAGTGTGAAGGTGTAAGATCAAAAATTTTGACAACACTGCTAATGGAGTGAGCACCCCAGGCAAGGCACTGGGATAGCGATGAAACCATTGGTACCAGAGAAAAGAGTTCCTTGGGGAGAAAACTCTATACATTCTTCTTAGATTTACTAATGTTGCTGTGTTATTTCAGGGAAGTCTGCCAGAAAATTAGAAAATTTTTCCAACAAAAGTTTCAAAGGAATGAAAAGAAAATATTCTACAAAAAAGTTGACCAGACAATCTACAACGTCAGACTTCATCATCAGGTAAGATAGAGAGAGCTGTGCTCCCAAAGGCAGATTTCCCCTTCCATATAACAAAACAATAGAATAATTCTACTCAGTATAAAGGGGATGGAGAGAGGGGGTTTACCTTAGTCATTCTTATATTTAACAGTGTCATTGACATTCAACAAATCATTCAAATTTGAATGAGTTAAGAAAACTCAAGCCTTTGCTTATAGCAAATACACTAGGGTTTCTGGCCATCAATAAGCAAATGTGAGTATGCCTCTCTGTATGTTGGGAATATCCATTATAATTATCTAGTATATGAAAAACTCCAATTCATCAAAATTCTTGAGAGGGAATGAGCTAGTCTAATTAAATATAGGCTGATGTTTGCCCTTTAAACACATTTTCCCCCCTTCTGACTCTTATGAAATAGTATTTTTGTAACAGAATATTGTGGTTTCCTGACAGTGCATCAATCCCAGGGACAGCAGTGTAGGTAACGGAAATTATTGGATACATGTTATTCCTCTATTCGGTAAACTCCAGTTGTTCTCTGTTGTTTCCTAGATCAGATATAAAATCTTCTGTTTGAATTTTAAAGCCATTTACAACCTTATCTCCTCCTGTCTTTCCATTCCTCTTACACCTTAATACTAAGTACTCTACTATCTAGTTACTCTGGCCAACTTGCTGTTTCTCCATTCCACATGAAAACTACATTTTCACCAAATCTGCTTCATTTCTGGAATTCCTGCATCCTCGTTTATGCTTCTTGGCTTCCTTCAAAATCCCAGCTAAAATCTCTCCTCTGAGAAGCAGTTCCCAAGCCTCCTTAATGCTAGTTCCATTCCTTTTGAACTTTCTCCTTTCTCTCTCTCTCTCTCTGTATATATGTATGTATTATATCTGTGTATAAAATTTGTACATAGTGGTTTGTATACTATCTACTCTGTCAGACTGTGAGCTCCTTGAGGACAGGGACAGGAAATGTTTTTACCTTTCTTTGTATGCCAAGTACTTATCACAGTCCTTAAAAAATGATTATTAAATTGACTTGGAAATATTTTGGACTATATATCAGAGCACATGAATTGTATTTACTACTCTGCCATTTGTCCTTGGGCAAGTCACATAACCATTTTAAAATTCAACAAACATTTATTATTTTTATGTATTTTGTATTTTATGTATTTATGTATTATGTATTTTATGTATTTTGATGTATTTCATTTTGCATTTATGACACCACATTCATTTCCTACATGAGGAAATTGATGCTCAGGGGAGTTTGTGCCCTGCCCAAGGTCATATATGGCAAAGGAAGAATCCCAATACACATCCTCTGACTTCTGGGACAAGACTTTTTCTTTCCACTTTTTCATACTGTAAGACATTCTGTTCAGCACTAAAACTACAAAGGACCAAAAGACAAAAAAGAAATTCAGTAACTATTTAATAAGTTCCTGGTATAGGACACTCATTGTGGTAGATATTGAACAGATAAATAAAATGAATGAAATAACTGCTACTCTCCAGGAATTTTTAGTGTAATGGGAGAGGTGACAACAAGGATATAAACATATATAGATATATACATACATACCCAACATATATGGTTATATACATATATTCCTGCATGTGTATGTATATTTTTGGTGTATTATATGTGTAGATTATATATGCTTACATATGCACCTCTAGATAGATGGGTAGGTAGATAGATAAATAGATATCTCTATATAAGGGACTTGCCCAGAGTCATACGGCTAGGAAGCACTTGAAATCAGATTTGAACTCAAATCTTCTGATCCACCTTCTGATCCTCAATGGAAACATAATAATATTCTATATCTATTTGTCTAATAAGTATATGACATCTATCTATCTATCTATCTATCTATCTATCTATCTATCTATCTATCTATCTATCTATTCAGCTATCTACCAGTGTATAGGATGTGTTCAAGGAAGAGTAGTACCTCTGGTGTCAGGGCAGCTGAGCCTTTTTCAGGGCTGCATTCCACTTTTGGTGTCCACCTGTTACATCTAATTCTCATCTGTGGCTCCAAGAAGTTGTAGCATGCCTAGTGGTCATACCCCAGTAAACCATTTTCATGGGCCAAACCAGGTTGAAGGTAATTGAGGTGTCTCGGACCTGTCAGTGAGTTAGAGGGTGTCTACCTCAAGCATATGAAGACTTTCCCTGGTGGAATGGGTGGATGAGAACAATTTGTTTCAATGATCATAAGGCAGATGAAGCAGGTGTTGTGAAGTGTTTAGAGTCTGGTTAGACATTGAAGACACCAGGGCCATCCCCGCACTGGACTCTGGAGGAGAGAATGACTCTGATGACTTTGTGCAAGTCCAACTAACAAGTTCAATTTATGAATGAATCAAAAAACATTACCCATACCATTTTGCCTATCTCAAAGTGCTGTGGTAACAGGCAAGTGACAAAGGAGCAGATAAGGATACTCTGGGAGCTGTAGTCACAGTAATGTACACAGGTGGCCCATGCCATAGAGTCATTTCTCACTGGAAGCAGCAGTGGAATTTGGCAACCCCCTGGGTGTTTGAGTAGCCTTTTAAGGATCGCACTGCTCACCTCCTAGGATGAGGAAGGGACAAAAAATGTACCCTAAAAATTATCAGTTTACTCAGTTTGGGCCTGATTACCATGGCAAGTAGGGAATCCCATTCTGAGGTCAAAACACACACAAAAAAATGTACAAAAATGTCTGCAAAGACAATTCTACTTATCATCGGTACACTTATCAACAATACAAAATCCAGTAGACCTGAAAGATGAATAGCTCTTGTTGCAAGAGAACTCAGCAGGCAATACATCCAAACAGCAGCCTTGAGTGAAATAAGACTGGCAAATGAAGGTCAGCTTACTGAAGCTGAAGTTGGATACCCTTTTTACTAGAGTGGCCACAGTGAAGGGGAGTACAGTGAAGCTGGTATAGGTTTTGCAATCAAAACAAAACTGGTCAACAAGCTTATATGCCTACCAAAAGAAGTGAGTGACAGCTCATATCAATGAGATGGCCACTCATAGAAAAACGTCACACCACCATCATCAGTGACTATGCTTCCACCATGATGAATCTTGATGAGGTCAAAGAAAAGATTTATGAAAACCTGGAGACTCGTATCATCAATGTGCCAAAAGAGGACAAACTTATAATTCTGGGTGACTTTAAAAGTAGAGTAAACTCAGACTAACAGACTTGCAGGGAGTCCTAGGAAGGAATGGAGTTGGAAACAGCAACAGCAGTGATCACTTAGTAGTGAAGACTTGTGTATCTCCTGATCTTCTCATCACTGACTCTATTTTCTGTTAATTAAACATAATAAAACTTCATGAATACACCCTCACCGCAAACATTGGCATTCAATAAACTATGTGATTGTATGGAGAAGAAACACAGTGACCAAGTGACAAAGGTAATGTGTGGCACACAGTGCTGGACTGAACATAGATTTAATCCTCTCCAAGCAAAATATTTGCATTCATCAAAAGTGGCAGCCACAAGGCAAGATGACTACCAGGAGAATTAATGGCAATAGATTAAAGTGCTTCTCTGAGGGGGAACAGTGTGTTGTTGATTTGGAGGGAAAGTTGAACCAACACATAGTTGGCAACAGTGGAGCAGAAAAGGAGTGGGCAGCTTTCAGAGATTTGGTGTATAATGTTGCATTTGCTCATCTGCGTCAGAACACTCACAAATATCAAGACTGGTTTGATGAAAATGTTGGGGAAATTTAGAAGCTGCTAAATGAAAAACAAGAACTCCATAGAGTTTATCCAAAGGATAGTTTATACACCTCTAAGAGAACAGCATTTCATTATATCAAAAGTAAAATACAAATGACGCAGAGAGATGCAGGATTCTTAGCTCAGTAAGAAGGCAAAGGAAATTCAATTTTATGCTGATAGCAATCATCCAAAGCACTTTTATGATGCTCTAAAGGTTACTTATGGGCCAAAGGAACATCTCAACATCAGTGCTGATGGAGCTACATTGATTAGAGATAAGGATATAATCCTCAAAAAATTGTCTGAACACTTCCATAGTTTTCTTAATGGACTATCATCAATCAATGTTGAGGCCACTGACTATTTACCTCAAATTGAAGTTAATCCCTCCCTAGCTGAAGTTCCAACTGAAGAAGAGACTTTGAATGCCATTAGGTTCCTTTCATGTGCACAGCACCTGGTATTGATTCTATTCCAGCTGAGATTTGCAAGATAAAAGGTCCATTGCCCATACGAAAGCTGACTGAAATGTTCCAAGTTATATGGCAAGAGGATGTTATCCCCCAGGAGTTCAAGTATGTCTCTATTGTCCATCTCTGTAAAGGAAAAGGAAATAGATTGTCCTGCATCAATCATGGGGAGGGGGGGAGTTTTTCTTTTAGTCATTGCTGGCAAGATTCTTGCCAGAATCCCCCTTAATAGGCTCATCCTTCACCAGGAATATGGTCATATAGCTGGTGTGGCTTCAGAAAGCATTGCAGAATAGATGATATGGTGTTTGCTGCCCAGTAACTCCAAGAAAAATGCCAGGAGCAGAACAGAGATCTGTACACAATGTTTGGAGATCTGACCAAGATCTTTGATACTATCAGTCACGAGAGCTTATGGGAAATTATTTCAAAATATAGTTTCCTGGACAAGTTCATTAGCATTGTAGATCAATTTCATGATAGCATACTTTCTGGGTTCTGTATAATCAACAATGCTCTCATGCTTTCCCAGTCACCAATGGAGTGAAATAAGGCTGTGTGCTTATTCCCATGCTTTCTAGCATTATGTTTTCAGCCATGTTTTCAAATGCTTTCCATGAGGATGAACACAGTATCAAGGTCAGCCACCACACTGATGGTAAGTTCTTTAACTTGAAAAGGCTACAAGCCAATACTGAAGTAGAGGAACTGTTGGTGCATGATTGTCTGTTCAAAGGTGATTGTGCAATCAATGCAGCCACTGAAACTAAGATGCAACAAAGTATGGATCAATTCTCTGCTGCTTTTGCTAATTTTGGACTAACAACACCAAGAAAAACAGGCACTCCCTCAGCCACCACTGTACCACCCATACATGGAACCGTTAGCTGCAGCAAATGGAGAAATTTGGGATGCTGTGGATAAGTTCACCTACCTTGGTAGTGTACTATCCAGGGATGTACACACTGATAATGAAGCTGATGCATGCATTGACAGAGATAGCTCAATGTTTGGGAGACTCTGAAGAAAAGTACGGGAGAAAAGAGGTATTAACTCATCAAACTGAAGGTCAAGAGAGCCATTGTGTTGACCTCATTGTTGTATGCCTATGAAACCTGGACAGTACACCAGAATCATGCCAGAAACCTGAATCACTTACATTTGAATTGTCTTAGGAAGATTCTGAAGATCACCTGGCAGGATAAGGTGCCAGACACTAAGGTCCTTTCTCAAACTAAACTGCCAAGCATCCAAAATCTGCTTCGGAGAGCACAACTCCAATGAGTTGGCCACACTGATTGAATGCAAAATATATGCTTGCCAAAAAGCCTTTTATGTAGAGCTCATACAGGGCAACCTCTCACATTGTGGTCAGAAGAAGTGATTCAACAACATTCTCAAGGTCTCTCTTAAGAACTTTTTAATGGATTGCATGACATGGGAGACACTGGCACAGGACAGCTCAGCATGGTGTGCTCACATCAGAGAAGGTGCTGTGTTCTGTGAGAAAAGTAGAATTGAAACAACTTAAAGAAAATGCATGATATGCAGATTTAGAGTATCTACACCAAATATTCACAAAGACTATGTGTGCTCCATCTGTGGTAGAGCATTCCAAGTTTTGGTCTAATCAGTCACAGCCAGACACACTGAAACTTGACTCTAGCATACTGATGTCATTTTGGTCCTCTTCAAGAAGGAAGGACAACAATCATTTTCTTTCTTTTTATCTCTATCTATCTATCCATTTATCTGTCTGTCTGTCTATTTGTCTATTGAGATAGAAAAATAGGCAGAAACAGGCAGATAAAAAAAAATACAAAGTATTAAATACCAGGCACTTTAAGGAGGGGTCACTCATATCTGAGTGATTCAGGAAAGAATTTCTATTGAAAATGGTTCTGGAATTACATCTTGAGGGAAGAAAGAAATTATAGGAAATAGAGGTATGGAGACAGGTCATTCCAAGCATGGTGGATGGAAAAGACAATGGTTTGGAGACAGGAGGTGGATTGTGTTATGTGGAGAATAGAGAGTTAGGTAGCTTATCTGGACCTCAGGATTTGGTTTTTTAATAGCTAAGAATCTAAAAAGATGGGTTTGGAACAAGGTTCTGAAGGAGTTAAAAAATTAATCAGAGAAGTTTACGTTTTATTCTGAAGACAAAAAAGAAGCCACTAGAGTTTTGAGTATGGAAGTGACATAGTCATATTTACATAAAAGAAAAATCCAGGAGTAGAGCCAAAAATGGCTGAGTAGAAACAGGGACCTGCTTGAGCTCTCCACCCAAACTCCTGCAAGTGCCTTTAAAAAAAATGGCTGTAAACAATTTCTAGAACTATAGAACTCACAAAATGACAGAGCAAAACAAATCTCCAGCCCAAGATAACCTAGAAGATTGACAGAAAGAGTATATTGCACCGTGCTGGAAGCACAGCACAGTATAATGTGGGCTGTGCCTGAGTAAAAGACTGGAACAGGTCTCAGGGAACTAGGTCACTGGCAGCTATGGTGGTTTCCCAACTTCTCAACCCACAAACACCAAAGACAGTATAGAAGGTCAATAGGCATGCTCTGTGGGACCTGGGTGAAAGAGTAGCAAGGTCCCCCAAGGATCTGGACCCAACCTTGCAGTGAGAGAGGTGAGTGAGAGAGGCAGTGCTAGCAGCTGGTTCTGGAGCTCTAGGCCCACAGATGGTGGGGGATCAAGAAGCTGTTACAAAACCCCTGAAGACTGGGACAGTACACCCACTCTGACCCCTACTGGAAGCAGAGAGCTACCTTGACAAAGAGTTAAAAAGTCAAGTATTTGTCTGAGAATATGAGCAGATAGTGTAAAAAAATACTCAGACTATAAAATTTATTTTGGTTACAAAGAAGATCAAAACATACAAATAGAAGAAGATACAGTCAGAGCTCCTACATTAAAAGCCTCCAAGAAAAATACGAAGTGGTCTTAGGCCATGGAAGAACTCAAAAAGGATGTTGAAAATCAAGAAAGAGAAATAGAGGAAAAATTAGGAAGAGAAATGAGAGTGATGGAAGAAAATTATGAAAATAGAGTCAATAGATTGCTAAAGGAGACCCAAAAAATCCTGAAGAAAATAATAACTTAAAAATAGACTAACCCAAATAACAAAAAGATTCAAAAAGTCAAAGAGGAGAAGAATAAGAATGCCTTAAAAAGCACAATCGGCCAAAAGGAAAAGGAAGTCCAGTAGCTCACTGAAGAAAATAAGTCCTTAAAAATTAGAATGGAGCAAATGGAAGCTAATGACTTTATGAGAAATCAAGAAACTAAAAAACATAACCAAAAGAATGAAAAAATAGATCCAGGAGAGTTAATTTAAAAATTATTGGAGTACTTGAAAGCTATGATTAAAAAAAAAAGCCTAGTCATCATCTTTCAAGAATTTATCAAGGAAAACTGACCTGATATTCTAGATGCAGAAGGTAAAATAGAAATCAAAAGAATCCACTGATCACTTCCTGAAAGAGATCCCAAAAGAAAACCTCCTATTGTAGCCAAATTCCAGAGTTCCCAGGGCAAGGAGAAAATATTGCAAGCAGCCAGAAATAAACAATTCAAGTATTATTTAAATAAAATCAGGACAACACAAGATCTTGTAGCTTCTACATTAAGGAATCAAAGGTCTTGGAATATGATATTCTGGAAGTCGGAGGAACTAGGATTAAAACCAAGAATCACCTAACCAACAAAACTGAGTGTAAATACTTCAGGGGAAAAAATGGATATTCAATGAAGCAGAGGACTTTCAAGCATTCTCGCCAAAAAGACCAGAGTTGAATAGAAAATCTAACTTTCAAATACCAGACTCAAGAGAAGCATGAAAAGGTAAGCAGGAAAGAAAAAATCATAAGGGACTTACTAAAATTGAACTGTATATGTTCCTATATGGACAGATGATATTTTTAACTCATGAGAAATATCACAATATTAGGGTAGTTGGAGGATGTGTGTGTCTATGTATATGTATATAGACAGACAGACATATAGACCATAGATAGATAGATAGATAGATAGATAGATAGATAGATAGATAGATAGATAGATGGCACAGGGTGAGTTGAATATGAAGGGATGATATCTAAAATTAAAATTAAAGTGAAAGAGGAATTGGGAGAAGGAGAAAAGGAGAGATAGAATGACATAAATTATCTGGCATAAAAGAGGCAAGAAAATGGTTTCCCAATGGAGGGAAAGAGGAGGGAGGTGAGAGAGAATATGTGAACCTTACTTTCATCAGATTTGGCTTAAGGAGGGAATAACATACACATTCAATTGGATATATTACCTCACAGGAAAGTAAGGGGGTAGTAGATAAGCAGGGGGATCATAGAAAGGAGGGCAGAATGGGGGAGGGTATATTCAGAAACAAATACTTTTGAAAAAGGACAGGGGCAAAGTAGAAAAACAGAATAAATGGGGGGTGGGATAGGATGGAGGGAAATATGTTAGTCTTTCACAACATGACTATTATGGAAGTATTTTGCATAACTACATATGTAGAACCTATGTTTAATTACTTGCCTTCTCAGTGTGGAAGAAGGTAGAAAATGTGGAACTCAGAGTTTTAAAGACAAATGTTAAAAATGTTTTTACTTGCAATTGGGAAATAAGATATACAGGCAATGGGGTATAGAAATCTATCTTGCTCTACAAGAAAGTAAGGGGGCAGGGGATTAGGAGGGTGGGGTGATAGAAGGGAGGGCAGACTGAGGGGAGGGTTAATCAAAATGCATTCTATCTTGAGTTGGGGGAGGGGAGAGATGGGGAGAAAATTTGGAACTCGAATCTTGTGGAAATGAATATAAAAATTAATAAATTTTTAAAAAGTGAAAAAAAGGAAAGAAAAAAATCCATTTGGTATCAAGTGTGTGGAGGAAGATTTATAGAAGGGACATACTTGAGATCAGTCAAGATATTGCATTACTATGTTTATACACCAAAGAGTCTATTGATAAGAGGAAAATCCTAGTATAGAGTATTACAGTATTGTATTATACGGTATGGTATGGTACAGTACAGTATAATGTAGCATAGAATAATAAAATACTGTGGCTATTTTAGCTACTTTATTTGCATAATTCCAATTTACTTTCCAAAATGGTTTTACTGATTCACAGCTCCGCCAACAATGCACTAGTGTACCAATCATCCTACCATCCCACAAATATTGACTGTTCCCATCTTTTGTCGCCTTTGCCAATTTCCAGAATGTGAAGCGAAACCTCAAGATTGTTTTGCTTTGTATTTCTCTTATTATTTTAGTGATTTGGAATATGCTTTCATGTGGTTTCTAATATGTTACCACTCTTTCTTTGAAAATTTTGTTCATATACTTTGACCACTTATCTATTAGGTCATAATATTTGGTTATATATACATATATATACCTACATGTACATATACATATGTGTATATGTACAACTACATGTGTTTACACACACATGTACATGTATACATACATTTGCATATACACATGCATTCTCTTTCAGGTCATCTCTCCTGCACTAACCAACCTCTTCTCTTTGCTCCATCTTGGCCTCTTGGTGAAACAATTCAACTTCTCACTGTCCTCCTCTCTTGAATCCCTGACTTCTTTATCATTTCACCAATTATGCCTATCCAATTCTCATCCATAGATCACTACCACTATTCATCCCTTTCATTCACACCCTACTGAATGGAGGTGGAATAAATCCTGCAGCTATTTGGATTGGGCCCACTACAAATTAATGTTATATAACTTCAATTTGGCTCTCACTGCTGCTAGACAATCCAAATATACCCCTGTTATCAACTGTACCCCTGTAGCAGCTCTTCCAAACCTTTTTTTATCTCTCCTTCAACTTCCCTGAGGTCTCTCCCCATCAACTCCCTCAGCTGAGAATGTGACTTCATAATTTACCTTCTCCATCACCTTTCACATGATGAATTATTATACATCCTCCTTATGAAAGCTAAATCTTTTACCTGCTCAAGTAATTCCACTCCTTCTTTGATTGGTCTGACATTAAAACTTTGGTAGTATTGTAATTTTCATTATATTAGCATAGCCCAACAAGGGACACTGAACCATAAATAGTTATTTTTTAAAATTTCTCTAAGGAAGATTTATAATTAAATCTACACAAATATTTTGTGTGCTTTCTGTAGATTGACTTCGTGTGTTTTGGTAGATTGATCCCCAGATATTTTATTCATTTTATAATTATTTCTAATTTTGTAATGTAATGTTCCCTTTACAGTAGAGCTTCTTCGATTTTTTATTGCTATTATATAGAAATCCTATTTATATTTGAGGACCTATGACAATACTAAAGTTATTGTTTCAAACTGTATTTTTGCTTATTCCCTAGGATTTTCTAAGCAAGTCATCATGTCATCAGTTTTATCTTCTCTTTATCTATCTTTTCACCTTAAATTTCTCTTCTTGTTGCTATGTGTAGCATTTCCAGTTCTATATCTAACACACGGGGAGAGTGGGCAATTTGTTTACTCTTGTATTACCTGGAAATTCTTCTTATGTATCTTCATTGCATATGATGGTTACTTTTGGTTTGAAGTAAATACCTTGAATGAAATTTTAAAAAATTTGCCTATACTTTGTATGCTTCCTAGCATAAATGAATACTGTACATTGTAAAAGGCTTTATCCCACATCTATTGTGAAAATCAGGTTTTAATTTTTTGTTTTTACAATGAATAGTTCTATTGATTTTTTCCCCTAATGTTAAACCATCTTCAACTTTTTCATAATGAATAATTTTGTGGATGATTCACTGTAGTCTATCTGATAAGATTTACATAATTTTCTTAATTAACACTAAATATTAATGACATTGTTCCTCTGTGCTTTATTTGTTCCTGGTATAGCATTGGGACTATATTTGTCAAATAAAAATAATTTCATAAAATGTTTTCTTTTTTCCCAATTTCATAAACAATTTGTATATTGTGGTTACTAATAATTATTTAAAAGTTTAATAGAGTTCTCCTTTGAATCAATTAGGACCGAGAGTCTTTTCTTTGATATTTCTTATGTAGCTAGTCTATACCTTTTTCTGATATTGGATTATTTAAATCTCTACTTATTCTTTAGTTAATTTGAGTATTTTATGTTTTTGAAGGTATTCTTTTTTTGCATTCTCAGTTTTGGTAGAAAACCGTGCATAATAGATTCAAATGATTCTTTTTTGAAATTTCTTATTAGTTTGCTGTGATTTTATCTTGTTCATTTACTATTGTGCTGATTTGATTTCCTACCCACTTCTATTATATTGGTTAAATGTTGATCAATTTTATTAGTTTCTTCATAGAACAAGATTTTAGGTTCATTTGTCATTTCTATAGTTGTGATTTTGGTTCCAGTTCATTTATTCTCTATTTAAAAAATCTCTCTATTTTGCTGACTTCTAACTTTTTAAGTATATTCTTCTCATTAATTCCCTTCTTTTCTCATTGTTAATGCATATTTGTAGGAATATTATTTGCTCCCTGCAGATTGCTTTGACTGCATCCCAGAAACTTTGGGAATTTGATTCATCATCATCATCATTTTTTCACATTCATGGCTTATATAACGTGTTCTTTGATCCAATCATTATTTAGGATTTCATTGTTAGGTCTCCATTTCAGTCTTTGTCTTTGTTTATGACCCTTGAACTGATTATTCTTTTATTACATTATAGTCTCTAAAGGATATATTTATTATTTCTGCCTTTTAACATTTGTTTACAGAATCTCGATGCCTTAATATATTATCAATTTTTGGAAAGTTTCCACGTGGTGCTGAGAAATACATGTGTTCCTTGGTCCCATTTAGAAGACAGCACAAATATTTTTTAGATCCAGTTTCTCCAGAAATTTGTATATTTCTATATTTTCCCTTTAATTAATCTTTTTCTTTGTTAGATTCACCTTACCCTGAAAAAAGATATATTGAAATTCCCTATCTCTATTGTTTTACTGTTTATGTCTTCTAATATTTCAATGTTTTTTAAATTTTGTTAACGTACATGCTAAAACATTTACAATATGTGTTTAATATTGATATTTTTACCCTCCGGATCCTTAAAATATAACGTAGTATCCTGCTTCATTTCTTGTTATGTTTTCCATTTTTACTTTTGCTTCATTTGATAGCATGATTGTGATTAATGATTTTTTGTCATTTGATGCATAGTAAATTATGTTTCCATCTCCTCATTTTGATTCTGTGCTTTTTTTTTTGTTGTTTACTTAGGGTTTTTTTTGTGGGGGGGGTTAGTTGTATTACTTGTAAGGAACAGATGGCAGAGTTTTATTCTCTTACCTAATTTCTCACTTTTTTATTTTATGAATTATGTAATCCATTCTCATCTGAACTCGTAGACTGTAGGTTTCTATTTTCTTCCATTTGTTTTCTAAACAAATTGAAATAGGATTTTTCCTTCTTCCTCTGTAAAGAGAACACATCTCTTTTAGTCTTTTAATTTATATTATAGCAGCCCTATTCCACTCAACTTCTCTCCCCTTCTCTCTCAAGACCTCTTCCTATTTGTTACCCTTTACCCAGTTTTAGAGTTTGACTTATTTTATTAATTATTTTTCTTTCTTCTTTTTTTGTAGTTGTCTAAGTCTTCCCCTCTTTTTTTCCACTTTAAGTTAAATAGTCAAATAAAATCCCCTTTAATCTATTCTCTTTAAATTTATTTTGTTACTTTTACATTTTCATTTTCTGGGCCTTTTTCTAAAAATAATTACTTTCATTCTCTTCATTATTTATATTTATTTCTAATCTATTCTAGAATTTTATTCTTTAATTCATGACTTTTATATTTATTTTGTCCCTCTTTAGTCTCTCATTCCTCATGGAACTAAAACATTTAAGGAATCTCTTTTGGTTTCCCTCTTCTAAACAGTTTGTGTTATTGCCTTGTAAAATTTGCCCTCTTACTCAGCTTTTTGTGTTATACTGCACTTATGAAATAGCAATTCCTATAAATGATATAGATGTTTCTCCATAGTAACAATTCCCTAATATCCCTGCTCATGCAGTTCATTACTACACTTTGCGCTTCCTGTGATTATCTTGTCCCCATTTGCCATAAAACTACTTCCCTTAATCCATTTCCTCCAACTCTTCTGGGTGTCAGTTGCTACCATGAGCTCTGATTACCCTTTTACTCAAGCAGAATGAGTGGTCTTTCTAAGGACTACATCCCTGGAAATTTTACCCATTGTAAGGTCCTAGAATGTCTCTCTTCCTCTATGGTACTGTTTTTTAATGGGACCCTCTCTCACTATGAAATGATTTCCTCTCTTCTTTCCCCTTATTTCAATCACTCCTTTTGTCTTCTCACTTGTTCTCCTATAGGCCCTCTTCTTTTTAAGAAAGTTTAGGAGCTATTTTCCCTTCATTATTAAACATTGTCTTGATTAGGGTATGTTGCGAAAATCATATTCGCTTCTTTTTTTTCTCTTTTCCCCTTTTATACACTCCCTTATTATGAAATGTAGCCCCTCCCTGAAAAAAATACATTGGTTCTTCTGTTTGTCTCTATATATACTATTAAAATGAAGAATATGCATTGTATCTTATGACCTCAATGTCAAACTTTAGAAACCAAATGATTACATCAAAAGAAGACAAATCATATTTTAATATAAAAAAAGTTGCAAGGCTTATTTTATATATATGAATTTGTTTCTTTATTTTTTCCTTTGTCACAAGCAACTCATATAATATTGGATAATAGCCACTTTTCATCCATACAGTTTTTCTCATATAGATAGGCCAAAATCTGAGTGTTTTAAATTTCTTGCAGTAGACTGCAATATTCTGTGATTTAATGGAATCTAATTTATATCCATTGCAAACAGGAATATCTGGAGGACTTCACATCAATAAAGATTTTCTTTTAGACCCTGTCCTAGATCTCCATAATGGCAATAACAATAATCTTTATCAAGCACACACCTCCCTTTTTTATATGCCTGCTTTTTATGATTGGAGTATTGTGTAATAGGGCTATTTCTGTTGTTATTTTTAAGGGATCTTGAATAAAGTTTGATACATGGATCAGAGATAGTTTGTTAGAAAAAAATTTTTAGGGTGATGTGTTGCTCTATCAGAACAAATTCTTTCTTGTAGTCAACAAGCAATGCAGTGGTGGTAACTTGTATCTTCCATTTTCATTAAACTCCATGATAGTGGACATATGGTTTACTGTGGAATTTCATTTGAGCAAACTTGCCTGATTCCTGTAATACTCTTATCCTTGATGCCCTTGATGTGCATAAAATGATATGGGAATGAGAAAATAGTCTTATGGTTTGGTGTTTATAGATCTTCCTAGTACTGCTGTTATTATTTTTTGGTATGAGAAATGTGTGAGATATTTTCTCATTCCTTTAGTATTTTCTTATTTGAATATTTTGTAATAGTCCTGCGTGAGAATATAGACAAAAATAGAGTATATATATAAAATCATCTCTTAATTATCCACTACTAACTCTACATCAGAGACTTTTAGTCCCTAAAATATAAATAATGGGAGAGATAAGGAAAGTAGAAATGATGGAGAAACTGAACTTTGTGAGATAAACTCTTTTTAGCACTATAGTTGGAGAAAAGATGTCCATGAGATAAGTTGAGTAGCAAGATAAAGAGGAAGCTGCCATAGAGTATATATTTTATTAAATTTGGATCATTGAGCTTGATATTCATCTTAGTTTATTATTGTTCCTCATAGTCCCATCCTTAATCTATGCAATTGTAAATCAGTTCTTTTATTGAACAAATATATAAATAAATATCTGCTATATGCAGAGTCTTCTGCTAAGCAATGTCAGATAACATACTCTCTCTGCCCTCATAGAGGTGACTGTCTAGTAAAATGATAAGAAACAAATATAAGAAGAGCACAGATTATAGCATAATAGGTTAAAAAACGTATCAGGGGAGGGATGGAGGAAGGAATGGCTATGGTAGGAAGATCATTGAAGGTTTCATAAAACCAATATGTTTTACCTGGGGTCCAATAGAAATGAAATAGGAAACATATGACCCAAAACATGGGCATGGACAATTACAGGGTATGTCCAGGGAAAACATGGTGATACACTTTGGCTGCAGTATAGTGTACATAGAGGAGCATAATATAAGGTATACAGGGCATCAGATTCTGAAAGGCCTTGAATGATAAATAAAGCAGTCTGACCTTTCTTTGCTAGGCAAAGAGGAAACATTGAAGATTTGAGAATAAGTGAGTGAGATCACTGTCACTTTATGCCTGCTTTCAGAATGAGTGGTCTCTCGTCAGATATATTACGGAAAGGATCCTTGTTCAGGTTAAGAATGGACTACAGAGGTTCTGAGGTACCTAGCTCTGAGATTCTCTGTTTTATGTCTGATGAATTATTTAAATCTGGTGGGCATTGCAAGGTCTTCTGGATTCAGGTAAAAATCTAGATTTGAAGGAGACACAGTGTTGAACTCCACAGATGACAATCAACCTGTTTCCCTGAACACCATATGCCAACACTTGTCCCGACTAAAAGGAATAAACAATTGTTTGCCATCGTTGGAAACTCCTGGCAATTTGTCCAACTTGCTCTGTGAGAGTCATCCCGTTCTGGTAATAACTGTTTCTCTGTAAGGAAAGTCTGTTCCTTTTATCTGTTAACTGCTCTGTAAGAATAGAGGTATATTGTTTCCCTCTGCCAAGACTACAGATAGATCCTACCCCAATATTCTTTCTCTGATAGTGATAATAGAGGACTTGTTATGAAAGGTCAGGATTGGCCTCCATAACCCAATCTTAAAGTTTAGGGACATCTCTAAGACATTCTGCTTTCTCTGCATACACTAATTTGGATCAACCATCTAGTTATACATTCTTTTTATATTCAAATAAACAAGCCTTTTTGCATAAGACACTGAAATCCATATAGGAAATATAAAGTTGAAACAAGATAGTCCCTGCCCTCAAGGAAATTACATTTTAGACTAGGAAAAGAAACATGTACACAACTAAAGTTGATACAGGCTAAAATGTAATCAAGTGTACAGAAGAGAAATAAGTGACATCTAAGGAATGGTAGCTCACATCCAACTGGGAGTATCAGAGAAAGAATGAAAAAAAAGTCACTTCACCTGAGTTTTCCAGGAAGTTAAGGATTTCAAGGGGGAAATATGTGAGAAAATATCCGACATCTGAGGTAGTATTTGCAAATATTTGAAAGCTGAAGAGAATAAGATATCATTAAGGAGTCATATCCCTGTTTCATTGGAGCCTAGAGTCCATATAAGAAGGGGAGAAACTGTTTTCCATTTGCCGCTTCAAGGTTTATAAGGCACTTCACCTACATTATTTCATCTGATCTTATAGCAGTTCTGTGAGCTGAGTGCTACACATATCCTTATCCCCAATTTTGCAAATCAAATAGAATCTGCAATTAGGTGATTTACCCACAGCACCCAGTTAATAAGTGTGAGAATCAAGACCTATGTCTTTGATTTCAACTCCTGTTCTTAATCTATTACAGAAGGATTTTAAAGTTGGGACCTCAGAGATAATTTCATCTACTCTATAGGATCCTCTTCTTTACAATATCTCTAAAAGAAGGCATTAGCTTCTTATTAAAGACCTATAACTTGACCCCTGTGAGCAGAACTTAAAGAAGTTACTCCATTCAGAGACTATTCTCTAACTTTTTTTTTTAATATTCCAGTTTATTTATTTTTCTCCTCAAGGCAATGGGGAGCCACTGAAGCTTCTAGAGCCAGGGAAGGGAAGAGTAACATATGATAAAATGAGAAATTTAAAGGGATTCCTTTAGCTATTACTTTAAATACTTCTCTATAAACAGCCCCTTTCATAAGTTGTCAATATCTCAAAATCATAACATCACCAGCTATCAGAGAAAGGTTTTATGAAAATCCATTTTTTAGCCTAATGCTCTCCCTGTCCCCTTTACCACATCAGTGCTCTTTGGCACCAGAGTGATGAAGCGTAAACTAGATTTCTGGGTAGTTTCACGATGCTGCGACATTCTCCAGCTTGTGCATACTATGGAGACATTATAATGTTCAGTGTGTCTACTCTACAACCAATTAGACCAGTTGTAAATATTGGAATTGCTTGGTAAACATGCTGGTAGATTTTGCTGACTTGTTAATAAAAGTGAAAATGTAATTAGATTTATAACACTATTGTTTTCTTAACCATAATTTACAACAGGAAAAAAAAATCCTCATGCAACCTGCTGAAATATCATTATTAAAATGCACATAAAAAGTCAATTATGCCAGAGGGAGGTATTTAAGAGAAGTAAGTTTCTATACTCTGGGGTTACATAGTGAGGATTGCATATTTCTAATTTATCCCCCCCCATATATTTGTTGCTGTCAAATAAACAGATATTTTCCTTTTTTCATGTTGAAATTTCACTGAAGAGAATGCCAAAGAGTAAAGCAAATAATCCTACTTGGTACAAATCTCCCTGCTCTGTTTTCATCGATGCCCCAGAGAGGATACTGCTGGGAGTTTTGGTATGCCTTGTCATCGGAGATGGTATACTTTGCTTAAAGTGGCAAGAGGGTTTATAGAATCATATAGCTGGAGCAATTGAACTTAAAAGTAATCATAAGAGTTTGAAACTGATGATGAGGTTACAGAGCATCTAGCCCAATCCTTACCCTCCTTTCTCAATTTATTGATTGGGAAACTGAAACTTATTAATAAAAATTGACTGGATTAGTATCAACACCTATTAACGGTAAAGCTAGTACTAGAACCAGAGTTGTGCTGATAAATATTTAACAACCAGTTTTCTAGAAGGAAAATTAAAAAAAAAGATCACAGGACATATTTTTAAGCTGAATATTCATTGTTAATATTCTCTACATCACTTAAATCTAGACAATCAACAAGATAGTAAGTCGAACTTCATCTGTAGTTTGCTGATATCTGAGGTATGAATGCTTTCACTGAAAATTTAATAATCAGCTCTCACAAGCCAGCGCAGCCTGCCTTCATCACACTGCTAACTAGAAAACAATTCTTCTAACTCCCAGTCCAGTGCTTTTCTCACTACCATCTTTTGCTACCCTTTTACTTACTCTTAACTCCTTTATTGTGGACAGATAGTCGGTCTAAGATTCAAAGTTTATAGGACATGATCCAGGTCACACAACAAATGATTGTCAGAGACATGCTTTAAATTTAACATCTCTTTTCCCAGTCCATTAAACTATATTGCTTCTCATGCTGTTTCTACAGTAAATATGCGTTCTCTGAGGGCAGCAGACTTTTTTTTTTAATCTTTGTACCCCTAGTATTTAACATTGTCATGGTCACAATTAGCACTTAAAATGTTTTCTCAGTTCCATTAAGCCCACTGAAACCTTATATATAAAGCAAAAATTTGAAGATGGAATTTTGTTTTAAGCTGCCCAAAAAGGAACATAACATAGAGGCAAACAATGATTTTTTTTTTTTTTTGTAAAGGGATGAATCTCAACCTTCTTCCTGCCCCAGATTTTTAATTTTATGAATTTTTAATGATTTTTAAATTTATTTATGATCATTATTTTATTTATTTATGATTATTTTATGATTATCTAATATGAAGTTTACTTGAATTTGCCACCTACAGTAGGTGCCTTCACTTTCTCTCCTCTCACTTGTAAATCTTTCACAATCTCATTTCTGACCTTGGAAGCACCAAAGCTGCTTTCCTGGGAGTTACCAATGATCTATTAGCAGCCAAATCTAATGACCATTTTTCAATCCTCAGTCTCCTTGACCTCTTTACAGCCTGTGACACTTGATCAGCATCTTGTCCTTGAGACTCTCTTTTCTCTAGGTTTTTGGGACATCACTGTCTCTTACTTATCTGAATGCTTGCTAGGTTCTGGGGATATCATTCTCTTCCTACTTCTCTGATTCTCCTCCTCAGTGTTTTCTGTTGGATCCTCACCTAACCCTAAGTGTCCCTCAGGGTTCTGTTTTGGACCATTTTCTCTTTTCCTTCTATATTATTTCACATGGTGATCACATCAAGTCCAACTGATTTAACTATGGCGATGGTTCTCTCTCTTATACAACCCTAATGTTTCTACTGACAGCCTCAACTCTTCTATTTCCAACTACCTTTCAGACATCTGAAACTACATGCCTAGTGGCTATCTTAAATTAAGCATGTTTAAAATGGAACTCATTATTTTCCCCTTAAACCCTCCCTACCTCCTACCTTTTCTTTTGCTGTAGAGGGCAACACCATCATTCTAGTCCCTCAGGATCACAACCCAGGAGTCATCCTGGACCCCTCGTTCTCTTTCACTTCTCCATATCCAAAAAAAAAGAAAAAAAAACTAATCTTTCTCTTGGTATGTGTGGGCACCAAATATCACATGGTTTCTGTTATTTTACCAAGGCTATGACATCAACATACATTCTGCCATTTGCACTTTTTAGGTCCATGGTATCTCAGTCTCTTGCTATCTCCCATTTTTGATTTGATAATTATCTTTCAGTAGGAGTCAGTGTAGTTCAGTTGCCAAACAACTCACAAGAAATGTGGGTACAAATGCAGGAAAAGCAAGGTGTTCTGGAAAGTGTTATAATGTCATGTGATCGTGAATTGGAATAGACATTAGTGATCATCTAACCTGAATTCTGGATGCAAGTCCTCTACCTGTGTCACTTAATAACAATGTGGACTTTGGCAAGTCACTTTGTCTTTCTGGGCCTCAGTTTCCACATTTGTAAAATGGGCAGGCTGAATTTGATAAACTCTACAGTCCAGCCCATCTCTGATAACAGTGTGGCACTGAGTTTGAAGCCACTTCTACACGTAAGGAAATCATTCAACTTTTCCATCCTAAGTCTTTCACATGATAAACTATAGGTAGTATCATATCTCACCTACTAAAGGTTTGAGTGTGAAATAGTAAAAAAATTATCATAAAGCAATAAATAAATGTAAAAAGTAGCTGAAAGCTCTCTAGTCTCAAACTTTTCAATTGTTCAGTTCAAGAAATAAATATGACTTTAATTCTGAGTATTATTAATGTGATATTAATTGGCCTGAAATTCAAGGTCCCCATAATCTAACTCCAACCTCATCCATACTACTGTCCTGGAATCTATGTTCCAGCCAAATTGAACATTTCCTCAATCCATAAAAGCATTCCATACTCTTCCCTTGTACTTGGGATGTTTTCCCCTCTCACTTCTGTCATTTGAAATCCTTCTTTCTAGGTCTAACACACATGCCACATCCTTTAAATGGTCTTCCTTGAAACTCTCCTAACCAGTAGGAATCACTTCTATAAATCTATTCACCTTTTTTTATACTTTAATCATGCATTTGTCAGATTAAGATTTGAATTACCATATTTTATGTACATGCCTTATTACCCCTACTGAATTATCAACTCCTTTAGGGAAAGAGTACTCTCATACCCTTCCCACTGCACCCATTATAGTACATCACAAACTAAGCAGCTATTTAATATGTTTACTGAATGCATGAATGCATTTTTGACAAGTCTAGAAATTAGGGCACATCTATATGTTTCCCTTCATTTTCTGAAGATCTCCATGTTGTACTAAGCAAGATGATAAAAAATAAAAAACTGTTACACACATAGATATAGGCTCTACATTTTAGAGGAACGCATTGAGTAGATCCCCTGTAAGAGATGCATAGTAGGGCATGGACAAAAATAGTTTTGAATGGGCAGGCACAGATGGTTTGTGATCTATAATATTGTAAGGAATACTCACATAGTGAGATCATAGATCCATCAAAGTATTTAATTATCTAGACAGGAAAATCCAGGAGGGTCCAACTGAATGGAAGCAAATCTGTGGAGAGACGTTTAATAAAATACCTTTATCCAATAATACCCTTGTTTTGTCATGCAGCTTGGACACATAATTAATAAAGAATGTAAGTTGCCTTGCTTTTGGAAGAGACATAATTATAAGCATGCAGGCTCAGTATTTTTTTTTAAATGCTATTTATACAATGCTTGAAAGTTTACATATTCCCTTACTTACATTGTCTTAATAGATAAATTCTCCTAGCAATCCTACGAGGTAGCAACTGGAGATATTATACTTTCCATTTTACAGATGAGGAAATTAAGGCTCAGAGAATTGAAATAACTTGCACAGGGTCACACAGCAAGTATCAGAGACGGGATCTGAATGTGAATCTTTAAGGCTCTAAGTCCAAAATTATATTCGTTATTTAACACCGACTCTTGTTTAATTGTTTTCATTCTCTGAATTTAAGAGTTAGGATAAATATCTTTACATCTTTATTCACTGCAACTAAGTTCATTACAAGTTCAATTTCTTAAAATGTTTGTAGGAAATTTATTTCTATTTCATCTTGTATTGATTTGCTAGATTCAGGCCAATTAAAATAAATTTGATTAATTTTCTGGTATTCCTCAAACACAAATGAACATCTGTGATTTGGAGGCAAAGCTCCATTTGTTCACATATATCTAAATCAGGGTGGGCAAGTCTTAAAACCCAAGAAGATACAACATATATATTCACCTACCCTCAGACCTATCTTTTGTATCTTCTCTAGATCTCACTGCTTGATTTTATGTTTTGTTTAATAAATGCAGATTCCTTCAAAGATGTTTTTTGTGGGTCAACTCTTTGAGATGGAATTTTCCTCTTTGGAAAACAATTATAAAAGACTCAAAAGCTAGATACTGACCCAACATCTTACTATTTTCCAGATGACACTTTAGTTCCTCCGTTGCCCTATGCTTTCAGTTGTCTAGTCATGGTTTCTTCTTCTTCCATCTAAAATCACTCTTTTGCCTGGGCATGATAGTTCACTAGCCAAACTGTAGGATGCAGCTGAAGATCTTAAAGAAGTTGGGATCTCTTCCAGAAGACCTAGATATTCATCTGCCTAAAGGTAGAAATAAGGTTCTATTGATTTCTCAAGTTCCCATCCAGTTGGAAGATTCTAGGATTTTTCTAACAGAAATAATTGTAAACCTTGCAAACATCTAATTATAGGCTTCAATATTTCATTTTTTCAATATTTCAGTAATTCTCAGTGGAGTTACCTCTCAATCCATGCTATTCAATCCCTTCTATGCTTTCTTTGATAGCCTTCATTACTTGCAGTAGACAAAAAGTCATCATGGCCAGTCTTTCGATGGAGAATCTTTCCAAATCTATCTCAGGTGGTAATTGGAATGAACAGTCCATCAAAATGGCTATCCTTAGAATATCTCTAGTGTGTTAGGACCTGCTGAAGCATCTGACTTAGACTAGGAGGACCCCTAGTGATTCCCATCCCATGATGATCCACAAGAAGAATATTTTAATAAAAGAATAGGACTATTCAGGAGAAAATTTCCTCTCCCATCTTGAGAAGAATAGGGTTGCCCTACTCCGGCTTTTTGTCCTATGACTTATGCAAAATCTATTTCCATCCCCAGGGCATTCTTCTAGGTTAACTCACAGGATAGTAGGCCTATCCAGGAGTTGAAAGATATATCCCATGAGGGACCTTGTAGGAAGCTTTTCTCTAAGTTGTGCTTAGAAAATGTGGAAAAATTAGTACTTAGAATATCTGAGTTCGAAATTCAGTTCTGCAACTCAGACCTCTTGTTTCATCATCTGTCAGATACATGGGTTGAATTACATGCTCTTTATGGTTTACCCTAGCCCAGACATTCTGTGAGAATTGTTGAAGGCCTAGAATATACTCAATACTGACTCTAACATACCCTTCATTTCCAAACCCCAAAGAGCATTAAAATTGTATATCACGAGGCTTGATTCAGGTTCCAAGGGTTAAAAACTCCTTCAAGGACACAGATGCTTTCTAGTTTATGACTTTGTGAGTTCAACCCAGTCCAATTCAGTAAGCATTTCTCAGGTGTTTTCTGTGCTCAAAATTTTATCCTAGGCACTGCAGATAGAAAAACTGACCTAACCTCAAGGAGTTTATATCCCATTGGGAGCTGATGAAATAGCATACTATAAGCATATAACATGTCATAATCAACATAATTCACTAAAGTAATTCATTTTTTTTTAAAAACCCATACTTCTTGTCTCCATGTATTAGTTTATCATTCAGTGACTACTTGCTGTGATAGAATGGAATATATAGCATTCTGTATTGAGCACTTGTAATGGATACCTCAAATGCCAGATATTTCTCTAAAAGAACATAAATGTAATATGGGAGGGAGAGCAGCTCAGCAAAATTTAACCATTTAATGAATAAAAAATTTGTATATCGAATAAAAAAGAAAAGAAGAGGGAAGGATCAGAGGATATTTAGAGAAACAGAAAATTGGTGATGAGTAACTGGTGATTAGTCTTAGCCAAAGCCAGACTGTGGAGCCATCCCCCCAGCTTTGAAACTGGTCAGATTTTAGCAGAACTTAGGAACTTAGATGGCATTCAGGGAGACCACCAATCATGCCCTTGCCCCAAACCAAGGCAAACAGAACAATAATGCAAAGCACTGCAGCGTTGAGCTAATCTGGCAGAATGCACTGTGGGCTTCATGAGTGTATGTGAGCGAATATATACAGGAGCTCAGAAAAAGGTCATCGGTATTTTTGGAGCAATAAATCACGTACAGAAAGATTTGCATTTTGGCTGTATAACACACAGGACTGGATTAGAGGGAGAGAATACTTTGAAGTAATATTTCTCTGCTGACTTGTTTTATTAGCTTCCTTTAAACATGTTACATTATTGCTTATAGAATTTCATTTACTTGGATTGGCAGCTTGATAAATATGCCTATTGGCGATGATTTGGATTGCTCTGGGCATTAATATTATTAAAACCTGTCACAAGGAAATGTCTGAAAGATGACTTACTGTAAAGATTACAGCGTGAAATAAATCATCCAGTGGTATTTGTTACCGTTTATGGCCTCTTGGATCTGAGTCAATCCCTTTTTATGTTGCATTATTTTTCAAGTTTTTATAGCCTTACATTATATATTGCTGTCAGAAATGAACAGATGGGGTGTTGAACATGAGCTTTCTGAATAATTCCCACCCTCAGGTTATTTGTATGAAGGACAAGTGCAAAACTCTGTGTTCTCAAGCAAAAGAGAGATAGATAGAGGTGGAGAAGGGTGCTGGTGGGAGAAAGGATTCCTCCTTTTGTCTGATTGTTTAAGCCAATTCTACTGGCTCATCAGAAAACTGTGATTGGCAGGGGCCCCATTTGGTTTTCAAGCAAGAGTGGAGGTGATTGTTTTTCTGTCCTATAAAAAAGCATTTTCCAGATGAGGCATCTGGCTTTCTTTGAAATCTTCTCTCAGTGACACCACATAGCACTTGGAAATGAACACATTACATAGCTTTCTTCCTGAAAAGCTGAGCATTAAAAGAAAAAAGAAATTTTATAGAGGAACAGAACACTCCCTGAGTGACTAATAGGCAAGTATCCAGAGGAGAAATGCAAAGGCCTGGGAGATATCAGGCATTAGGAAAGAATACTTCAAGACGTCAGGGCTTTGATTTAGCTGTGCTTCTACTGGGCTAGGCATCCATGATATAGGCATAGATAAGATTTCCTTCTTGCCTTAAAAAGACTGTCTTTATGAAGTATTTTGACCTCAAAAGATTCATCACTTTGTGGGTCCTTAATGGTCACGAAACTCTTGGAAGATAGTTAAGTTTGCTCCCAAGATGACGGATGTACCATATTCAATTCAGTTCAATTTATTCTATTCAGCATCTGCTGTGTGCAAGGTGGGGTAGCTATGTGGTGTAGTAGATAGAGCACTGAGTCTGAAGTCAGGAAAATATCTTTTTGAGTTCATATCTGACCTCAGATACTAGCTGTGTGACCCTGGGCAGTCACTGGACTCTGTTTGCCTTACTTGCCTCATCAGTAAAATGAGCTAAAGAAGGAAATGGCAAGCCACTCCAGTATCTTTGCCAAGAAAACCCCAAATGAGGTCACAAAAAGTTAACTATGACTGCACCACAACAACAAATGTTCAAGGTAATAAAGACAGAAAGACAGAAACACAACCTGTGTACCTTGAAGGAGCTAACATTCTATTGGAAGAAATAGCATGTACACAGATAAGTCAGCACAAAGCATATGCAAGGTGAGAAAATGCAGCACCACAATATGATCTAGTGGACTGAAAGTTAGCCAAAGAGGAAAGGTTCATGTCTTATCTCTGACATGGACTGGCTTTGTGAACCTGCGTGAGTCTTCGTGCCTAGGCAAAGAAGATTCTCAATTTTAGAGGAGAAACCATTTTCCACTGGGAAAGGAAGCTGGAGTTGACCATTGAAATTACAGGTTCAGTCAAAAAATCAAATGCAATATGTAGTCATTTTAAGATGAAGAGAGAACAATCCATAAACATTTATTGAATACCTTCTATATGCCAAGTACTGCGCTAACAACCAGGGCATCTTAAAAGGCCCATGTAGGAGGTGGCGTGTGAACTGTGCTTTGAAGGAAGATAAGACTTCAAAGAGACAGAATGAGAAGGGGGGAATATTCCAGAAATGGGGAACAGTCCTGGACACAGGAATTGACATTTTGTTTATGAAATAGCTTCTGGGTCAGTCTGACTGGAATAAAAAGTTTGTAAAGAGAAGTGATATAAATGATAAGACTATAATGGGAATTAGATTCTGAAGGCCTTTAAATGTCAGGCTAAGAAGTTTTTTATTTTATCATAGAAGGAATAGTAGGCTAATGGGTATTTTTAAGCATCAGAGTGACATGGTCAACTCTGTGTTTTAAGAATTTTTATTTGGTAGCTATGTGAAGGATGGATTACAGAGAAAGGAAGAGACTGAATAGGGGAAGAACAAGTGAAAGGCTGTTGTGAGAGGGAATGGGAACTTGAATCAATCAATCTTCAATCCACAAGCATTTATTAAACACCTACTATGTGACAGGCACTGTTAGGCGCTAGGGATACAAATATAAAGAATGAACTAATCCCTTTCCTCTAGGACCTTACTTTCTGTCAGAAGAGATGAAAATATGTACATATATAAGCATATAAACATATACAGAAAACAGAAATTCTTTTCTTTCTTTGGTGAGACCATGATGGATCCAAGTTTTTCTGTTCTACCAACTATTTCTGCTGTGCAGGCCATAAATTCTGTCTTCCAAATTTATTATTCCCCTTTTAAACATTCAAGAACATTCTTCTATGGTTCCATGCTCTCTTGAGAATTCACAAGGTCCTCTGCTTCATCAGATGTTGATTAATTTTCTTTTGTCATGCTATATTTATTATAGATGCCAGAATTATTTTTTCCTGAACTGGAGGCCATTTTTCCTTTTGTTATCAATCTGTTAACATATATTTAATATTTAATAACTGTTAAATATATTTAACAGATAAATAAGTTTATCTGCTTATACTTAAGGTCTTTAATTGAGTTATCTTCCTCCTGAGGGCTTTGACAATTTTCAGTCTTTTTTCTTTATTTTTCCCCTATTGCTCACCTTCTGACTTCCTGTTGTACTTATAGTTCATCAAATTAAAGGGAGGGGTTGAGTTCTTGATGTCCTAAATGAAAACATTTGAAATATCTTCATCAATTATGCATAATTCCTATTTTGGAGAGGTATAAAAGCTGGTTGGGATCAAAGAAAATGTCTAGTCTTCCATCATATTGGTCATGTTACCTAGAAGTTAGTACATATAGATTAAGTACAAAGTAGTTAGAAAGTATATTTGCACTTGAGGGGATAATGCATGTAGAAGGTAGAACCTGAGCTGTACTTTGAAGAAAGTTAGAAATTCTATGAGGTAGAGATGAAAATACAGACATTCCTCGAAATGAGCATAGCTAATATAAAGAAAAGAGGTGGAAGAGAAAGTTCCAAGGGTGAGGGTCTGAAAGAAAATCAAATTGACTGATTGTACAATATGGAAAAGGTAGGAATTTAAAACAAAGTCAGAAAGAGATTGGGTCCTGATTGTGAAGAGCTTTAAAAGTCAAAAGAGGAGTTTTTGTTTTTTTGGAGTTTATTGGGTAGAAGAGTTACATGGTCAGATCTGAACTTTAGGCAAATCACTTTATTGCTGTGTGAAGGATGGATTAGAATGGACAGAGAGTGATTAGGAAATCACTACAACAGTCTAGAGATTAAAAATGGTGAAGGTTTGAACTAAGGAAGAAGTTGTGTGAATACAGAGAATGACCAGATACAAGAGATACAGATATAGAAATGACAAGGTTTGAGTAAATGTGGGGGTGAGGGAGTGTTTGGGATTGAGGCTGCCACCAAGTCTATGAACCTGAGAAGCTGGAAGAATGGTGATACCGTTTAAAGAAACAGAGAACTTTAAAAAAGAGATGGGTTTGTGGGGAAAGATAATGAGTCATTTTGGATATGTTGAATATAAGATATCTTTTGGAGATCTAGTTTGGGAGGCAAAATTGTTCATGGTGAGAGACTAGAGTTCAGGAGAGACACTAGGACTGAATAGATATACCTAGGACACATCTGCATATAGATGTAAA
Organism: Bettongia penicillata ogilbyi; assembly: GCA_023548195.1. NCBI lineage: Eukaryota > Metazoa > Chordata > Mammalia > Diprotodontia > Potoroidae > Bettongia > Bettongia penicillata. The sequence continues at coordinate 1,029,733 of JAJHZJ010000171.1, read as the reverse complement.
GTAACATAAACTAGGAACTGATGAGGTCACCTACTCCCATGAAAGTGATGAAGATGATAGATGGGGAGCTGGAGGAACGATTGACGAGATTCACCATCTTGTAAACTTGGTAGGTCCTTCAAAGACTATATTCCATAGATATAGTTAAAAATCCAGTGCAGAGCTTTGTTTTTCAGTTGTTTCAGTCACGTCCAAATCCTCATGACCCCATTTGGGGTTTTCTTGGCATAGATACTGAAGTGGTTTGCCTTTTCCTTCTCCAGCTCATTTAAAGATGAGGAAACTGAGGCAAACAGGGCTAAGTGATATGCCCAGAGTCATACAACTAGTAAGTATCTAAGGCTATAGTTGAACTCAAGTCTTCCTGACTCTATGCCTGACACTTTATCAACCGTACCACCTAGCTGCCCATTTAGGGTTTTAGTGGAATAGTAAAAAAATATAAAATATATTTAAGAAAATATATATAATATAATTATAAATAATAAACATCTGGGTGCACAATGGTTAAAGCACTGGGACTGAAATCAGGAAGATTTGATTTTAAATCTGGCCTCAGACACTTTCCAGCTATGTGACTCTGGCAAGTCACATAACCTCTCTTTGTCTCAGTCTCCTCAAATGTAAAATTTTATCATCATCATCATCATCACCATCATCATCATCATCATCATCATCATCATCATCATCATCATTGCTTTTATTCCACACAAAAGTCAACCATATTTTCCAGGAAGGAGATGGAAAAAGGATGTAAACATTCCTCAATTAAGTTGTCTACCAAGCATTGCCAATACTGAGTAGTTTTGTGAGTCATGAAGTCAACCTGAGTCTTTCACTCTTCTCTACAGCTAGTCCTCCCCAAATGCTCTATACTCTGATTTCCTCACTCCATTCCTTGTCGTTTCCATGTACTTTCTATACTGCTCCACTCCTATACTACTCCCTGTCATCCCAAATCAGAGCAGTCCTTGGGGGAAATCCATAATATAATGGAAAACAAATCACTACATCTGACTTACAGAATGGGGATGTGAATCTACTTAGGTGACCTCAAGCAAGTCAATTAAATCTCAGCTTCATCATCAATAAAATGGCAAATTTCAACTAGGTAATCTCTAAGGTCCCTCCCAGCTCTACATCCTCTCATCTCTGACAGAGCTTTAATTCCTCTCTCTCTCTTTCCTTCTGTGTCTTAATTATATGCAAAGGGACTTAAAATTGCCTTTTTAAAATATATATTTCACTCATTTATTCATCCATATACACATTCATTCAACAAACATGTAAGTGCCTATAGTGTCTAAGATACTATTAGATGTTTGAAATACAAAGACAAAAATGGAACAGTGCCTATCTTAACTGAGTTTACATTTTGTTAGTGGTAATATGTATGCTTGTACGCACACACACACACACACACATACATATATATATATATATATATATATATATATATATATATATATATATATATATATATATACATAGATGAGTCACCGTATAGAATATACAAAGAAAATCAGTTATAGTTATTTTTGTGCAGTAGAATAAACAATGAAGTAAATTGGAAAATGTCTTTCACAGATTTGGGTACTTGAGTTAAGTATTGAAAGGTCTTATGAATTTTTACAGGAGAAGATAAAGAGTTTATTCCAGGCATAGTGTAGACAAAGGCCAAAAGGCAAGAGATAGAGTGGAACATATAGATAATAGCAAGTATGTTGGATTGGCTAGAACCTAGAATATGTGTGGGGCAATCTCTGAACTCTGCACAATACTACTAAGTCTGGATAAAATTGGTTGAAGTCAAGCTTCAAAGGTCTTAAGTGCCACATCAGGGGTTTATATTTTAGTGTAGTGATTATAGGGAGTCCCTGAGGTTTCTTAAATTTTCATATTGTTTTTCAAAAAGTCCTACAACCAGAAAGTGTTGTTCCCAGCTTATGCAAAGGGAATCTTCAACGGGGTAGCAGTAATATTGGGCTATCTTAGGATATCTCAGGATATCAGTCTTTTTCCACTAAACATTTATATGAATTTGGGCAAGTTACAGAACCACTCATTTCTTTGTTTGTAAGCAAGGCCAAAATCTAAGTGGATAAAATGTAATAGGCATAAGTATGTAGTCCTACACTTGCTTCAGCCATTCTCCAGTTGATGGGCATTCCCTTAATTTCCAATTATTTGCCACCACAAACAGACCTGCTATAAATATTTTTGTACATATAGGTCATTTCCATTTTTTTATGATCTCTTTGGGGTAAATATCTAGTAGTAGTATTGTTGGATCAAAGGATATAAACAGTTTTGTAGTCATTTGGGTATGGTTCCACATCATTCTTCAGAATTGTTGGACTGCACCAACTTCATTAATATATCTATTCCCCTCATCCCCTCCAACATTTGTCATTTCTGATAGATATGAAGTGGTACTTCAGACATTTTAATTTGCCTTTCTCTAATCAATAGTGATTTAGAGCATTTCTTTTCATATGACTATATATAGCTTAGATTTCTTCTTCTGAAAACTTCCTATCAATATTCTTTGACCTTTAGCAATTGGGAAATAGCTCTTATTTTTTATAAATCTGACTCAGTTCACTATATGTTTGAGAAATAAAGCATTTATCAGAGAAATTGGCTGTATTTTTTTATATCATTTCATTGATTGTGGTAGTGTTTAGCAAAATATCGTGTCCCTGATTATCTCTTTTAATTAGTTGTCACTTAATTATTTTTGCTTTTGCTTTGGGATCATAATCATTACCCCTGCCTTTTTTACTTCAGTTCAATAATAGCTTCTGCTCCAGCCATTTATTTTAACTTTTTTATTTTTTAACTTTCTCAGTGGTGTATCTTATGAACAGCATATTGTTGGATTCTAGTTTCTAATCCATTCTCCTATCTACTTCCATGTTATGGATGAGCTCATTCCCTTCACATTCACAGTGATGATTATTATATTTTTCCCTTATCCCATTTTCTTCTGTTTCTCTCTCTGTTTCCTATCCCTCCTCAGTTCCTTCTGACTACTGCCTTCCTTAAAGCCCCTTCCCTTTTTTCACCCTCTATATCTTTTATCCCCTTCCCATCTCTCCAATTTCCCTATTGAGTAAGATAGATTTCTATATACAACCAAGTGTGTGTACATATATATATATATATACATATATATGTATATTTGTGTCTATATACACATTTGTATATATATATATATACATACTCAAACACATATGCATACATATGTGTATATCTATGAGTGTATATGTATGTGTGTGTAGATAGACAGACAGATGGATGGATAGATAGATAGATAGATAGATAGATAGATAGATAGATAGATAGTCTTCCTTCTTTGAACTAATTCTAATAGGAGTGAAGTTCAGGTATGATCCACCACTCTGCCATTTTTCCCTGCACTATAAAATCTCTTTTAATGTGATTAACGTTTTTTCTTTTATCTCTCTCTTTTCTCCCTTTTCCCAGTGCATACATCTTCCTAACCCCTACATTCTTGTTTTGGAGATCATTCCAATATAACTGACTCACACCTGTGCCTTCTATGTAGACTACTTCTAACTGCACTAATAATCATAAAGTTCTTAGTACTTATATGTTTTATCTTCCCATATTGGGATGTAAACAGTTTAACTCCATTGATTCCCTTATGATTACTCTTTGATGTTTACCTTTTATGCTTCTCTTGAGTCTTGCATTTGAAAGTAAAATTTCCTATTCAGCTCTGATCTTTGCATCAGGAATTTCTGAAAGTTCTCTATTTCATTAAATATCCATTTCTCCCCCGATGGCTTATATTCAGTTTTGTTGTATATTCTTAGTTTTAATTCTAGCTCCTTTGTCTTCTGTAATATCATATTCCAAGTCACCCACTCCTTTAACATGAAATCTGCTAAATTTTGTGTGATCCTAACTGTGCTCTACAAAATTTAAATTGTTTCTTTCTGGCTACTTGCAATATTAACTCTTTGATCTGGGAGCTCTGGAAGTTGGCTATAACATTATTGGGAGTTTCTATTTTGGGGTCTCTTTCCAAAGGTAATTAGTAGATTCTTTCAAGTTCTAGTTTACCCTCTGGATCTTTCATATATGGGCATATACTTTATAATTTCTTGAAATATGATATTTAGGCTATTTGTTTGATCATGGCTATCAGGCATTCCCAAAATTCTTAAATTTTCTCTCCTCAATCTGTTTTCCAGGTCAATTGTTTGTTGTTGGTGTTGTTATTTTTTAATGAGATGGTTCACATATATTTTTTCATTCTTTTGACTTTGTTTTATTGTTTCTTAAAGTCTCATGGAGTCATTAGTTTCCAACTGCCTGATCCTAATTTTTAATGAACTCTTCTCTTCAATGAATTTTCGTGTCTCTTTTCCCATTATGCTAATTCTGTTTTATTCACAATTTTTCACCATTTTTCATATATCTCTTTTGCATTCTCATTTTTCCCATTTTCCCATTTACATCTCTCATTTTCCCCATTTGCACCTCTCATTTGCATTCTCATATCTTTTCTGATTTTTTCCCCAACCACTCAGCTCCTTCTTTAACTCTTCCAGGAATTCTCTCTGGCTTTGGGTCTAAATAGTATTTTTCTTTGAGGCTTTGCTTGTAGCTGTTTTTACATTGTTGATTTTTTCTAAGTTTTCAGAGTTAATTCTGAGAGTGTGCAAGATTTTTGTGCTTCTAAGGTAGCATTATCCTAGAAGAGGTGATTTTTGCCCAAGAAGAACCTGTGTTCCTCTTGACTCTGGAACTATGAGTAGGGTCCTTGCTCCCTTGTAATTGATTACAAGCATTCCTTTCCACCCTGCAACTACAATCCAAAACCACTTGCATGCAACAGAATTTCCAGTAAGCTCCAGCAACACTCAGTGCTGGCACAGAAATTCCTGTAATCTCTTTCTGACAAGTTGTCTAACCCCCTTACTCCCTCTATCCTGAGAGTCCCCAAAATCATTGCTGCTGCTCTATGGTAGCCTCCAAGGCTTATCGCTGGTGCTCCTGCCATACTCCAGACTTTTGCCACTACATTGTTGCAGATTTTATGAACTTCTTAAGTCATCTTATGTTGAATAAATTTCACTCTCTGACCTTTTGTTGACTCTGCTACTCCAAAATTTGATTTGAGACATTATTTTAAATTTGTTTGGAGGAGAATGTTGGAAGAGCTTGCTTGATTCCCTGACTCTATCGAACATCTTGGCTCCACCCCTATACTTGAAAGTATCTGAAAGAGATTGGACTACATATTTGTTTCTTTCCAGACTTATTAAATAGGATCATAGATTTAGAAAAATAAGGGAATTTAGAAACTATCAAGTCCAACCTCCTTATTTTACATATGAGGAAAGAGAAACACTGAGAGGTAAGTGTCTTACACAGAATCACACAGCTAGTATCTCAAGAAGGGACTGAAATAGTCTTTCTCAAAGTCCAGTATCTTGCCTACCACACCTTATTTATTTTGCCCAAATGTCCCTCTGAGTCCTCCTCAAGTTTCTATATTTTAAATATGAAGCCTAGTTCATAACCACCTTGTCCCTACTTCTCCTTGATTCTAGTATCATCATCCATAAGCATTTAGAAACTTAGAGGAACATGTGTAAAGTATTAAACATGACTGTATTAGAATTAGAATTTATTTATTAGTAAGACTTTGACTGAAGATTCAAGGAGAAAATGGGGAAGAGGGGAAGTCCCTGCCTTAAAGAACTTCACACAGATTCATTTATTCCCTCTCCACCCCAACACCTCCGACCCTATGTGCACCAAAAGTCTGAGCCTGAAGAGAGCATCAGTTTGGAGTTGCAGGAAGGAAAGAGTCTTTTTCTGGATAGGGTGGAAGATGGAATTGAGAGTCCTTTAAGTATGAAAAAGACAACTGAAGTGGCCAGTATGGGCAGGGTATTTTCATGTAAAGGGAGATCAAAACCAGGAATCTTAGGAAAGTCCAAGAAGAGGCATGTTAGTCATGAAATCCAAAATTTAGGGTGCACGATTCAGTGCTATTGTTCAGTCATTTTCATTGTGTCTGACTCTTCATGATCATATCTGGGAGTTTTCTTGGCAAAGATACTGCACTGGTTTGCCATTTTTTTCTCCAGCTCATTTTACAGATGAGGAAACTGAAGCAAACAGGATTAAGTGACTTGCCCAGGGACACATAGCCAGTAAGTATCTGAAGCCAGATTTGAACTCATCAGGATAATTCTTTCTGATTCCAACCCCAGTGCTCTATCTAATGCACCACTTAGCTGCCCTATGGATTTCATATTGAGCAAGTAATTGGGAGTTAAGGATTTGTAATGCAATAAGGGGAAGCATTGGATTTGGGATTAAGGCACCTGGGTTCCATAGTATATTAGACAACCTCTAGTCCAGGGGTGGAGAGCCTGCAGCCTCAAGGCTACATGTGGCTGTCTGATCCTCATGTGTGGCCCTTTCACTGAATATAAACTTCACAGAACAAATCTCCGTAATAAAAGTATTTGTTCTGTAAAACTTGGACTCAGTCAAAGGACTGTAGTGAGCTCCTAGAAGGCCACATGTGGCCTCAAGGCTGCAGGTTCCCCACCCATCTTTTAATCCTTTCCAATCCTAGTCCTGTGATCTTATATTACTCTCTTTTCTATATAAAACGCTCTTTTCCCTCATCTATAAAATGAGGAGATTAGATTAAGTGAATTCTAAATAGAATATATGATAAAAAAACTATAATCACAGCTGATATGTATAGGGCTTTAAAGTTCACAAAGCACTTTCAACTCACAATTCTGTAATGCTGATATTTTAGGTATCATTATGTCCACTTTATAAACGAGGTGACTTAAGCTGATAAAAGTTAAGTGACCTGCCTATGGAAATACAAGGGAAGTCAGGTGGGATTATAACTTTCTGTTTCAAACTCTGGGTCCAATACTCTTATCTAGTATGCCATGCTGCCTCTAAAGAGTGGTATCTCAATCTTCTTCACTCAATTTTACTGTGGATACATATGCGTTTTTCTGCCTGACCATGTGTGACTGGCTGGATTTTCCAGTTTCTTCTGAAATTCTTCCAGGTAGAGAGTCCATTCATCATGACTGCTGTCTTCATTGAAATCCATGATAGCAGCCAAGGTCTTGCCATATCAGACAATTTACTTAATAGTTTGTAGATGGTGTAAACCTCTATATAATCTCTTATTAGCTTAGTGAGTTTATTATAACTGATGGTGGTTATGCAGAAGATAGGTCATCACATGTTTTCAATTTTGTTAAGGGAATACTGAGATTGGACTAGATACTTACTGAAGGCCCTTCTAGGTCATATAGTCTATAATTCTTAGATTCCTTTGCATGCATGTAGTTCATAGAGTCATAAACTTCTAGAAGAAAGGAAGTTCAATACACACTCATCTTAGGATGAGATCAAGAAGGAGAGATTAAGTGAACTGACCAAGGTCATATAGGGAGTAGCTTTGAACTCCATTCTTCTGACTCCAAATTCAGTATATTTTTGGTGATCCAGTTCTTCCTTCTCTCATAGTTCCCTTAGAGAGTTTCATTGAAAGTTTCCTTAATACTTTAGTCTAAGTGTCCAAAGCATGTTAAAGAAAATTGGGGTCATGATGGGAGGTGGAGTGGAGAGGGAAAAGAGTTTGACCCAGAACAAGCAGAGGTAATAAAGTCTTGCACTACTACTTAATTGCTGTTTCCCACCCTTGAATTATTAATTCTATAATTTCAGCATCAAAAATAACTTCATTATTTTCAGAATTTGCATAACTGATGGAGTAAGCTCTGATAGAATATGGATAAGTTTCATAATTAGGATTTGCTAGAAAGTTGTATAAACTAGTCTATTTATAATTTGGTCAGCTTAGAGTTTTTAATGAAGGCACTGAGAGTGACTGAAAGTCTCTGGCAGCATTCACTTTGTATTTTAATTACCAACAGTAATTCTGACAATTATCCAAATGCCATAAATCACCTCCAAATGCCACATAAAGGAAATGTTTTTAATTAAGGGAAGAGGCTTCAGGTAAAGCAAGTAAGCATAGTATGGATAAAGCTTAGCCAGAGGCCTCTTTGGATGAGCCTTTTTTATTGACAGCAAGAGGAGCTACAACAACCCATAAAAAGAAAAAGTATATTAAACATAGAATTGTAATCTGGAAGGAATCCCCAAAGTGGTAAAAAGATCTGCCCAAGGTCACACAGGTAACAAGTAGCTGGCCTGGAAATTAAAATTAGGACCCTTCATTTTTTAGAAGAGGAAAATAAAGCCCATAAAAGGGAAATGACTTACCTAAGAATATGCAGCCAGTCAATGAAAGAATATGGCCTAATGATCTTTTCATTATCCTATCCTGCCTTCCTTCAAAAATTATTTCATTGCTCAAATCTAAATAATAGCTAATCTAGGACACTCCCCAAAGTCTGTCTCTAATTCATTAAGTGAAAGAGTTTCATCAGTGTACACACCATCTCCACCAAGTCCTAGATCACAACCCCTCTACATCTTAGCAAATAGTTTTTAGGAGGTAACTATGATTAAAAATTATCATATGACATCTGATTTCCTCTCACTTTTGTGTCATTTTTCAGTCATGCCCACTTCTTTGTGACCCCATTTGAAGTTTTCTTGGAAAAGATACTGGAGTTGTTTCCCATTTCCTTCTCTAGCTCATTTTACAGATAAATAAATTGAGGCAAACAGGGTTAAGTGAATTACTCAGGATCATACAGCTAGCGTCTGAGGCCATATGTGAATTCAAGAAGATAAGTCTTTCTTACTCCACTGTGCCAAATAGCTATCTTTTCCGTCACCAAGCCTCTCTAAATTTCATTCATTTGATCTTGGTACAACAGATACAGTCCACTGACAGAACAAACCAAAAACCTTTCCAATTTAGTAGGACCTGATAAAGCCTATTTTCTACTCTCATGGCCTTCAAAAACCTAGGGTCACCTTCTTCAACAAAGAACCAAAGGATGACAGTTTAAAAGATTGGACTCTAATAATCTCATATTTCCAAAAATATCTTGGAAAAGCTCTTTTATCTAAAAACAGCGCAAGGAAGCTTGAGACGACCATCATCTTATACTTTCTTGTATCTCTGAAGTTCAGACAGGTAGATTATCATTTTGATTGGTTGAATATGAGAGAGAGATTACTCAGTGAGTCTGGTCTGGAAGCCCAATTAGATCTCTATTTACTTCCTTATCCCTTAATCCAGAGTTTTTCTCACATGACTGTGACTTGAGTTACAAGATTCCACTTTTCTATATTTCAACTATATCACCAAAGCTTTATGCTCAAAGATGAGGATGCTACACAAAATAATGGCCATTTTTACATGCACATATAATTACAAAGTCTAATGCATAACCAGTCACACAAGTAATGTTCACAATAGCCTAGAAGGTGATTTGTACGATGCAGGCAATGTTTACAACACTTCTCCTTGTTCTTTCCCCATTGACTGTGAGCAAAACATTAATAGATAGGGTTATATCTTTTTTAATAGACACGTCTCACCATTAGTAGAAGTTGTGGTTTGATTTTGTTCTTGCTGTGGTAGAAATGGTGTGAACTGGGCATTATTGACACTGTTTTGCTCAGTGCCTCTGTGATCAGCAACATACCTTGCGGAACAGCTGACCAAAGTCAGCAGGATAGTTGTTGGCCAGAAAACTCTGCTTCTAAGATTATTATCCTCAAGAGGAAAATTCATGTTGGGGTTTCATCTTCTGTAAATGCCATCGCTAAGTGAAACATGCACACTCAGCTATTATTGGCTACAAAATATAAGTTAGCTACCCAGAACCCCTGTGCAATTTTTCAGTCAATCCACCAACATTATCCAGTGATGGCGCTGTGCTAGACATTGCACCTATGTCATTCTGCATGGGAAAAAAATTCTGGCTAACCAAAAGTTGGACCATATGGCCTTTCCCATGATTCTTTTTAATGCTAGGCTTCGGCAGTTATTATTTCATAGATAATAAGGCAAGATACCTAGATGTTTTTGATAGAGGGGAAAAAAGTCACTAGAATAAGAAGATTATAGCCACAGTTAGTGAAAATGGGTAATAGAGATGAATCCTATACTGGAAAAGTAAACTGAATGGTATGGGGAAAAAGTCATTGAACAAATTAGCAACCAAGCCAGTGCTCTAGTTTTTAAGAGAAGGAAGATAGTTTATTCTATGATCAAATGAGATAATATTTGTAAATCATTTTAGCACAGTGCTTGGCACATAGTTGGTTTATTGACTGCTGTTCTTCATTCTTGAAGAGGACCAGAATGACATCACTATGTTAGAATCAAGGTATAGTGTGTCTGACTGTGACTGATCAGATCAACAGGAGCTTAGAATGCTCTACCAGCAGTTGTGCACAATAGTCCATGTGAATATTTGGGGTGGATTTTCTAAATTTGGTCATGTCACTTTTCTTTTGAGCTACTTCAATTCTCCTTGCTCACAGAGCACAGAATCTTCTCTGATAAGAGCATGCCATGCTGAGAGGTCCTGTACCAGTGTCTCTGATGTCATACTTTCAATTCCAAAGTTCTTAAGAAAGATCTTGAGAATGTCCTTCTATCACTTCTTCTGACCACCATGTGAACACTTGGCCTGTGTGAGTTCTTTGTAAGACAGCTTTTGTGGCAAACATATGTTTTGCATGCAATCAATGTGACCAGCCCATTGGAGTTGAGCTTTCTGAAGCAGATTTTGAGTGCTTGGCAGTTGAGTTTGAAAAAGGACCTTAGTATCTGGTACCTTATCCTGCCAGGTGATTTTCAGAATCTTCCTAAGACAATTCAAATGGAAATGATTTGGTTTCCTGGCATGGCTCTGGTATACTTTCCGTGTTTCCTAGATGTACAACAATGAGGTCAGCACAATGACTTTGTAGACCTTCACTTTGGTGGTCAATACAGTACTGTTCCTCCACACATTCCTTCAGAGCTTCTCAAATACTTAGCTAGCTCTGGCAATGCAGATGTCAACCTCATTATCAACCTAGAAAGTACACTACCAAGGTAAGTGAACTTATCCACAAGCATTGAGAACTTCTCCATTTGCTATAATTGATGGTTCCATGAATAGATGGTGTGGTACTGGCTGATGGAACACCTGCATTTTCTTGTGCCAAAATTAGCACAAGCAGCAGAAATTTGATTCATACTTTGTTGTATCTGAAGCATCAGTTTCAGAGGCTGCATTGAATGCACAATTACCGGCAAACAGAAAATCGTGTACTCCCTCCACTTTAGTCTTGCCTTGTAGCCTTTTCTAGTTAAAGAGGTTATCATCAGTATGCTTGCTGACCTTGATGCTGTTTTGACCTCATTGTGGACATTTGACAACATGGCTGAAAACATCAAGCATGGGACCAGTAGATGGTCTTCTTTCACTTCATGGGTGACTGGGAAAGCAGAGTAGCATTGTCCATTATCCAGAACCTGAGCAACCATTCCACAGTGAAATTGACATGGAATGCAGATGAACTTCTCAAGGAAACCAAATTTTGATGTAATTTTCTATAATCCCTCATGACTGACAGTATCAAAAGCCTTGGTTAAATCTACAAACATTGTATACAGAGTTCTGTTCTTCTCTGGCATTTCTCTTGGAGCTATCTAGCATCAAACATCACATTGACTATTCCTCAGCCCTTTCTGAAGCCACGTTGGCTCTCAGGTAGATGACTATCTTGCAGATGAAGGATCAGTCTATTAAGAAGGACTCTGGCAAGAATCTTGCCTGCAATGACTTAAGAGAGAGACTGCCCTGTGATTGTCACAGGACAGTCTATTTCCTTTACCTTTGTAGTGATGGACAATGGAGGCATCCTTGAACTCCTGAAGGATAACCTCCTCTTGCCACATAACCTGGAAAATTTCAGTCAGTTTTTGTATGAGCAATGGACCCCCTACCTTGTAAATCTCAGCTGGAATAGAATTAGCACCAGATGCTTCGCCCACATGAAAGGAGCACAATGGCATTCATTTTTCTTCAGTTGAAACTTCAGCTAGGTAAGGATTGACTTCAACCTGAGGTAAATGGTTAATGGCCTCAGCATTGATTGATAGTCTGTTGAGAACACTATGGAAGTGTTTCAGCCCATCTCTCTAGGATCATGTCCTCATCACTAGTCAATGTGGCTCGATCAGCACTGAGTAGGTGAGATGCACCACAGATCTTTGGCCCATAAATAGCCTTCAGGGCATCATAAAGGCACTTTGGATTGTTACTCTCAGCATAAAACTGAATGTCATCTGCCTTCCTACTGAGCCAAAAATCCTGCATTTCTCTAAGATTCACTTGTACTTTACTTTTGATGAAATTAAATGCTGCTTTCTTAGAGGTGGATGAATTATCCTACTGTTAAGCCCTGTGGAATTCTTGTTTTTCATTTAGCAGCTCCTGAAATTTCCCCATCATTTTCATCAAACGAGTCTTGATATTTGCAAGTGTTCTGAGCCAAATGAGCAAATGCTGTGCTGTACACCAAATCTCTGAAAGTTGCCCACTCCTTTCCTGCTCCACTGTTGCCAGTTATGTGTCGGCTCAACTTTCCCTCCAAATCAGCAACAAACCGTTCTCACTCAGAGAAGCATTCTAATCTGTTGACTTCAGTCCTTCTGGTAGTCATCTTGACTTGGGGGTGGCACTTTTGTTGAATACAGATATTTTGCTTGGAGAGGATACATCTGCGTTCAGTCCAGCACTCTGTGCCACACGTTGCCTTTGTCACTTTCACATCCTGTCTGTCTCTTCTTACAATCCCATAGTTTATTGAATGTCAATGTTTGCTGTATGGGTGTATCCATGAAGTTTTACTATGCTTAAATAAACAGAAAATAGTGTTGGTGATGAGCAAGTCAGGAGATGCACAAGTCTTCACCAGTGAGTGACCATTGCTGTTGCTGTTTTCAACTTCATTCTTCCCTAGGATTCCCTGACAAGTCTGGTAGTCTGAGCCTTCTCTAGCATTAAAATCACCCAGAAATATTAGCTTGTTTTGTCCTCTTTTGGCACATTGATGATAAGAGTCTCCAGGTCTTCATAAAACTTTTCTTTGACCTCATCAAGGTTCATCATGGTAAGAGCATGGGCATTGATGATGGTGTTGTGATGTTTTTTGGTGAGTGGCCATCTCATCGATATGAGCCTGTTATTTACTCCTTTCGGTAGGCATACAAGCTTGTTGACTAGTTTAGTTTGGATTATAAAACCTACACCAAATTCCCTGTGCCCCCCTTCACTGAGGCCACCTCAGAAAACAACATGTATCTGGCACCAACTTCAGTAAGCTGGCCTTCATTTGCCAGCCTTATTTCACTCAGGGATGCTATTTGGATGCAATACCTGCTGAGTTCTCTTCCACCAAGAGCTGTTCACCTTTCAGGTCTAGTGGATTTTATGTTGCCTATGACCATGCGTTAGTGTGTGGAATCATCTTTGCAGATGTCTTTGTAAATTTCTTTGTGTTTCGACCACAGGGTGGGATGCTTGCCTGCCATGTAAATCAGGCCAAGGCTGGGTAAGGAGACAGTCTTTAGGGTACATTTTCTAGTCCCTTCCTCACACAAGGAGGTGAGCTGTGTTATCCCAAAAAGACTGCTCAGACACCTGGGGGCTTCCAAATTCCACTGCTGCTTCCAGTGAGAAGACAACCTTATGTCCTAGGCCACCAATGAACAGGATGGTGGCTACAGCCCCAGAGTATACTTACCTGCTGCCTTGTCACTTGCCTGTTGCCGCAGGACTTTGAGATCAGTAAAAATGGTAAAATGGTATAGGTGATATCTTTTGATTCGTGTGCAAACTGAATTTAAATGCAGCAGACTTGCACAAAGTTGTTAGTCTTGCTCTGTCTTCCAGAGTCCTCACAGTCCAGTGGCAGAACAGTCAAGATGACTGGTGATGGCAGTGGATGGCCATGGCATCTTCAATGTATAACCAAGCTCTAATGGCAGTGGATGACCATGGAGTCTTCAATGTATAACCAAGCTCTAATGGCAGTGGATGACCATGGCGTCTTTGGTGTATAACCAAGCTCTAAGTGCTCCACAATGCCTGCTTTAGCTACCTTCATGGCTGTTGGAACAAATTGTTCTCAGCCACCCATTCCATCAGGGGAAGTCTTCACATGCTTGGTGTAGACACCCCCCTAACTCACCAATGGGTTTGAGACCCTCAACCTGGTTTAGTCCATCTGCTGAAATGGTTTACCAGGGTGAGGCCATTGCACATGCTATAGCTTCTTGGAACCACAGGTGAATTAGGTGGAACAGCTTGAGACCAGTTGTGGAAAGCAGCCCTGAAAAGGGCTCACCTACCTTCATAACAGAGGTATTAGTCTTCCCTGAATACACCCTCCACCCCACTGGCACAAAGTAGGGACTTAATAAGGGTTGTTCCCTTCCCCCTCTTTATTCTTCAATCTATATGGGCCAGTGAGTTTCATGTAAACTTGGCAACATTCTATTAGCCATGGTTTGTAGGCTTTTAAAGGGCCAAACAGTGATCATTATAATCCAGTGTGGGTTCCTGAAGATTAGAATATATAAGACTAACCTTATAACCATTTTGAAGGCATTACTAAGCTTGTATTTTTCAAATGCTATAAACATAGTAGATACCTGAATTTTAGCAACACTTAATCAAACCTTTCACGGCATACTGGTAGACAACAATGGGGAGGTATTAGCTTGGCAATTGCATTTAATAGTTTTAGAACGGGTTAAAAAAAAGATACCAGAAATGATGATTAGCTGCTATTCTGATGATTAATATGCTATTCTGGAAAGAGAATTCAAGTGGAGTGCTACAGGGCTAGATTCTGTCCATCTTTTTCTCAATGCATTGGATGAAGACATAGACGGTATTATGGTTGTTTGTTACGTTTACAGGTCACATGAAGTTGGAATAGAAAGATAATAAGTTTTATGACCAAAACAGGGTCCGTAGACATTTACCTACTGGTATGATGTGACAAACCTATGAGACCAAGTGGTAAGTGCGAAGTCCCATGAGTTGGTTCAAAATAATTGTACAAGTGTAACCTTAGTGTCTAGAAAGTTTATATGAAATAATTATTGAGATTTTATAAGACTATGTGCTGAATTTGAGTCAACAATGTGACACAATCCTCCAAAAATTTTTGCAGAGCAGTAGCAAATATTTAATATACTGAACAAGAATGAATTAAAAGAATTAGGGATATTTAGTCTGAAAAAAAGAGAAAACAAGGAAGTGGAGTGTTTGCTATCTTGAAATATTTGAGGGTTTTTCATTAGGATTGAACTGATTGCTCTTGAGAATTAGACTTGTTCTTCTAGGCCTTTGAGGCTGAACTAGGACCAGTGGATGGAACTTTTTAAGGGAGGGGAAATGGTACCTACATTTAGAGTTGTCCTCAAACGAAGACATTGCCTTAGGAAATTGTGTATTCTTCACCACTTAACAATGTTCAACAGAGGAAAAATGACCACTAGTTGAGAATGTTGTAGATGAGATTTATTTTTCCTTTGGGGATTATATTAAATGACCTTTGAGGATCTTTTCTTCTGTAAGATCCTTGATTCAGTGATTCTAAAGCAATCTTCAGAGTTTTTAATATAGAAAATGTTAGATACTTTCCCACACCACTTCCTCCTCCCATTATCTTCCTGTGTCCTAATCATAACTCTTACCTTTCACCTCTAAGTAATATTAATAAGAATAACACTCAGTCCTTTAAGGAAAACAAAACATTTTAGAACCAAAACTCTAAACTCAACCTCTTCTTCCCATTAAGGCATAGGAAACACCATCTTGCCTAATAGACTACAGGTTCTCCCATCTAACTTTGACTCCTTACTGAAGATTCCTCAATTTTAAAATAACAGAAGAATCATGTAACAAAGAAAGCAGAGAGAGGGCAGCAACACCACGCAATGAAAAATCCCAATTGGCCTTCATCTCCATTATCTCCACTGAGTCTTGACAGGTCACTGGTGCTAAGTAAAATGTTACAACACTCAGCATGCCTTCTCACAACAGACTTCCCTCCACTGATGACTTCCAGATGCAGAAGAATTTGAGTGTCTCTAATGCTATTTACATATATCATTAGGTCCCCGTCAGTGTTTCTAATAATTTTCAACTACCACAACACTTTAATAGGTGCTTTCATTTTGAAAGCCAACTACTAATGTAGCCAGAACTTCCAAGAAAAAGATCTCAAGATAAATTGACTCTGGAAAGCCCCTTCCTAATCTAGAATTTTTTTTTCTTTGTAATATTTACACAACCTGGAGTTCTCTCTGATTTCATATGCATAGCTTTTTACATATCTAGGAAGTGATATCCAGTGTGTCGAATTATAGAATAAGGATCTAAAACGATCTCAGCAGGTTAGAACAATGGGCTGAATCTAAGGAGATAAAAATCAAACAAGTATAAATGTTAAGTCATAGAGTTTGATTTTTTCCTTAAAGCTCAACTATGCAATTTCAGGAAAATGATAAGGCAGTAGTTTTTTTATGAAAAGTGTCTGGAGGTTTTAGGGTATTTCAAACTCAACATGTGTGATCTGTGTGAAACAGCAGCCAAAATCAGCTACTGGGATCTCAAGCTACATTAAAAGGAAGCATAATGTCCAAAAGGTTTCTGTATCCCTCCCTCATGCATCTCAGATAATGATTTATGTTTCAGGGCTGTATTTTTAAAAAGGTCATTGATGAATAAAGGCACCTCCAAAAATGGTTAACCAGGGTAAGGAAAGGATTTGAAACCAGATCTAAAATCTACTAAAGATTTTTCACTTTGCAGAAAAGGAAACAGAGTCTAATGAAAGTTAAAATAACCTGCTCCCCTAAAAGACAAAGGTACTGAATAACAGAGCTAGATAGGATTCAGCCAGCTAGCTTAGGTAGCGTAGATCAAACGTTTGACCTGGAGTCAAGGAGACAGTACAAATATGACCTACTGTACTTACTAACCTAGCTGCGTGACCCTGGACAAGTCACTTAATCTGACTGCTTCAGTTTCTTCATCTATAAAAATATGGATAGTAACAACAACTTAACTTCCCCAGAATTCTCACTATATTTGGTCTATTTTATTTATTTGTATTACCTGAACAAACCAGTTAGGTAGCATAGTGGATAGAGCACCAGACCTGGAATCAGAAAGACTCATCTTCTTAAGTTCAAAATCTGGCCTCAGACACTTACTAGCTGTGTGACGTTGGACAAGCCACTTTACTCTATTTGCCTTAGTTTTCTCATCTGTAAAATGAGTTGGAGAAGGAAATGCCAAACCATTTCAGGGTCTTTGCCAAGAAAACTCCAAATAGGTTCATGAAAAGTTGCACATGACTGGAAACAAAACCTTAAAGCTTTATGTAAATGCTATCATTACTATTATATCCAGGTTTTCTGATCCCATACCCAATGTTCTTTCTACAACAGCATGCCACGTCCTTTGATGGAAGGTCAGGTAAAGGAGCTGTGGATTTGTGACCTGGGGATGGATCTTTTAGGACCAATCACTATTTTCTTGAATAAAGGGTTATTATATGGCCAACTCTTTTTTTTTTTTTTTTTTTTTGGAGAGGGCAGAAGCATGCCCCTCTCTGGAAGTTACAGAAAAACTGATTTAGGATTGACATAGGGAAACATTTCTAAACAAATAGGAAGAGGAATGAGTTAATCAAGGAAGTAATGCACTACCCTTCTCAGGAGGATTTTAAGAGGAGGTTGGCCCAACCATTGTCTGAAATGTTAAGGAAGTTCTTCCTACTTCAGATAGGGATTGAATTAGATGATTTCTGGCCTTTCAACTAATACTAATAATCAAATAATAAAGTTTTACTTGATGGAACCTTAGAGATCATCTAGCCCAAATTCTTCGTGTTGCAAATGAGGGAAAATGAGATACAGAGAGGTGAATGCCAAGATCACAGAGGGTGATTTATGATTCTATCTTTCAGCTTGATAAATAGAAAGAACACCAAGTTTACTTGCATGAATGCTGTATTATAATTCTGGAAAAAATGGATTGTATTTGAAACAGTCTTTTGTATTATGTACAATTTTGGCTTTTTTGAAACATATATTATAAATTTTAAATAATTAGTTTCAAAGCATCCTACTTATGCATGTCTTTCTCTCAACTTTCTTCTGTTCTCTGCTGTACATTTTGAAAGGTTTCCATGGTTCCTTTCTTTTTTTATTTAATAGTACTATCAAAGTCTCATTCTCCTCATAATGACATTTTGAGTATACTTGCCAATTTCTTTCCAGAATGGCAGGACCAATGAATGACAAAGGCATGTATTAAACACTTACTATGTGCTAAGTACAGCACTACTACAAATACATAGCATTTATAGAGTTTATGAAGGTTTACAAAGTATTTTGCAAATATTTCATTTGATCATTACAATAATCTTGGGAAACAGGTGCTGTTATTATTATAACCATTTTACAAATGAAAAAACTGAGGCAGAGACTTACTTAGGGTCATGTAGCAATATCTAGGATTGAATTTGAATGCAGGTCTTCCTCACTCTAGGTTCAACATGCTATCCATTGTGCCACCTACCAATCTCTGGATAAGCAATAGAAAAACTCCACTGACATTGCATCGATGTGCCTATCTTCCTACAGCCCTACAAGAGTTGTCAAAATTTAAGTTAATTAGTTTGATCACTGAGGCACTGAACTAATTAATTCAGGTTATATTAACTTTTTTTATCATATTAGTGTGGCCAAACTACAAATAACTAATATGTCTACAAATACACAGGTCTATTTTTTATATAGTATTTTGTAGTTTTATTCATTTCGTTCTTATTTGTATTTAGTAGGTAGCTTACCATATATTTTATATGTTATTTAGTAATTTTTCAATAGAATTTTTTTCTATTACTTCTTATAGGGATTTGCTGGTAATAAATTAAAAGGTAATGATTTATGTGAGTTTATGTTATACAATAATTTAACAAAGTTATTAAATATTTCAATTAATTTTAATTGAATCTGAAGAGTTCTCTAAGTAGATCATTGTATCATCTGCAAAAATCCTAATTTTGTTTCATTTATGCCTATGCTTATTTCTTGAATTTATTTTTCTTTTCAAACAACCATAGCTAGCTTTCAGAATTCTTGAGCCCTAAGGTATTTGAAAGAAGTTTCTAATAGAATTGAAGCATGTAATGATTGAGAAAAAGTCTGGTTTAGTGGAAAGAGGTAGTGGAAAAGGTAGTGCTTACCTGGGAGTTAGGAGAGCCTTAAGTTCAAATGTTACCTTCCAGTTGTAAGACTCTGGGGAAGTCACTTAACTTCTCTGAATTTCAATTTCCTCATCAGTAAGATGAGGATAGTAATAGCACCTACCTCCAAGAGTTGTTGTGAGGGTCACATGGCATAACATTTATAAAACATCTGGTAAATAATAGGTACTAAATAAAACTTATTATTATTGTTACGAACTTAGATGAAGATTGAATAAACCAGGGAATATTAAGGTGACCGACCCCATCCCCAACTGAAGCTACAATGGTTTTCTGTGGCTGTCTGGCCTAGTTCTACCCTAAACCCTGCTTTCGTCACTCAGCTAGATTTCTTTTCAGGCTCCAAAGCACACCAGCTCCCTCTGCCAAGAGACTTCCAGATGGAATCTGGATGTGACTTTCCCTCCCCACCCCTTGGAGCTTGGCTTGTGCCACACAGCTGCTGTCTCCCCATAGTGGCGGCAGTCTTCAAGTTCTATTCCCTGGTTTTGCATTCCTAGGCTCCTAGTGCTGAGCATTCATGAAGATGATTTATTAACCTCCCTAGGAAGGCAGATTTCTGCAAGAATCATGTCATTTGCAAAGCATATGGTAGAAGGGATCTTTAGTTAAGGAATGGTGAGCTAAATTACATTAATTTTTGCCTTGGCAAGGACACCAGGTGGATGCCTTTTTGATGAAGTGGGTTTCTTCAATTTTTTTCTCTTATTTGGTGCTCCAACAGGTGTTTCCTCCAAGGCATATCTGTTTCCCATAACATCAGAGTGAAGAAAGATGTCATCTGTGACAGCCTGTGTACATAGATCATGTTTTTTATTATGATAGAAAAGTGTACACTGATTGATTCGCTATTCTGAGCTAAGTTAAAAGTGCTTGTAAGAAGATCATCTCTCATTTGCCAAAAGAGCAATTAATCACCAGGGCAAAGTCTATTTGTCATTGAGGTTTGTGAGGGAAAGAGGAGAAAATGGGAGAGACAATAAGGGAGTAGCCCAAGGGCCAGAGCAATAGTAGACGTATGGTTTGGTACTTGGTAATCTGCTTATTATTTTTTTTTTGTGAAAAGTATTGTTCATGATAATTCCCATTCTTTTAACATCTTCCCCTATTTGAGATATCTTGAGAAGTAACACATGACTGCCTTTAAAATTGAGCTATCTCCATCATGGAAACGATAGCTTATTTAAATAATTTTACTGAGAGTGACTTTCAAGGTACAAGTACTCCATGAGAGAAAGGTGTGTGTGGGGCAGATACTAAGTCATATGCCTAAGTATTAACTAACTTTTCCTGAACATTTAAGAAAAATTGGATATTCTATAGAATTCCCTCTATTCCATTCTATAGAGTTCAAACCCTTCTTGAGATTTGGTTTAAGACCCTAAGATCTACAGTTAATGGCGATTCATTTCTATATAGCTTTATAGTTTGGAAAGCTCACCACATATATTGTCTTATTTGCTTTTCATAACTATCTTCTGAAGGAAATAATGACACTGTTATTGACTGCATTTTAAACATGGGGAAACTGAGGCTCAGCCAAGTTAAATGTTTCACGTAAGGTTACATCATGAGTAAATGATATATTCAGGATTTAAATACATGTTTTCTCACTCAATAGTAATATTCTTTCTACTTTGTCATGGATAGCTGCTAAATTGTGAGCTTCCTGAGGACAAAGGCTGTAACTTCTTTAAATTTTAATTGTTAAGCACTCACTACACATAAGACATTTTGTATACCATTCATTGAACTTAATTAAGATTGTCTCCTCCCTGTCTTTTGCCATGTTCCCAATAAATGTCATATATTTGGACAGGCTCATACAGGGTGCTGACAGTTGTCAAGTAGCTATGAATAAAATATTTCTTCATTTGAAAACTATCTTTTCATAGTGTTGAATGACATCTATTGGGAAAAGGGATCTTGTCATTATATATTTCTATCACTTTTCTTTATAACTTGGATATCAAAACTTTGTCAGAGATAGTCTTAGGAAAGGTATTTTTCCCATAAAGTTAACCTTGTTTCACTTCTTATTCTAACACTGATTTCACACTGCACAAAAGCATTTCAAGTTTGTATAACTTATATTATCAACTATCATCATTTATTATTAATATAGACCTAGAATTCTCCAGCAGTCATGGTTGTGAAAGAAATTTTCTTACCTTGCTTTATTTCTTTTTCATGATAGACCTGTTATATCTAAATTCTGTATCCATTTGGAATTTAGGGTATATGGTATACATTGTTGGTATAAAATTAATGTCTGCCAGACTGTTGTCCAGTTTTCAAAAAAAGTGTGATAAATAAGAAATTCTTACCCTAATCACAAGTGGTGTTTGATTTAACTGAAGATGAGTATACTATGTTCTAGTGCTTCCAGATTTTTTAGCATCTAATCTCATTTGGTCACCTTTTCTAGTTTAAAATACATTCCAAAGTTTTGATGCTCACTGCCTTATAGACTAGATCTAAATCTGATAGTCCTATGGCTTCTTTGTTTTTTCATTCATTATTTACCTTGAATTCTTGACTTCTTGTGTTTTAGTTAAATTTTGTTATGTTTTTTTTTTCCTATGAAGTAACACCTTGTTAGTTTGATTGGTGTGGTAGTAAAATTATTAAATAAAACCACATTAAATTAAAATTTTATTATATTAGCATGGTATAACTATATTTCATATCAGATATTTCAATCTTTTATTTCTATAAAGTATGCTTTGTATTGCTATTTTATAAGTTCTTGGTGTTTTTTTTTAGGGTAGATGTATTCCTCGATGTTTTATATATTTTAAAGCAAATTTGAATGTAACTATTTTCTCTCTCTTCTTGCTAGGATATTTTCAGTAACTCTAAGAAGACTGATGATTTTTGTGCCTTTATGCTATATAATGCCAGTTTCTTAAAGTTATTAATCATGCCAATTAATATTTAGTTTACTTTCTAGAGTATTCTGAACGAATTACCATAAAATCTTAAATAATAACTTTGTTTCTTCTTTGTCTATTCTTGTTCCCACAATTTATTTTCCTTTTTTCTATAACTATCATTTCTATACTTAATAGTTTAAAAAATGTGACAGTGAACACACTTACTTCACCCCCAATATTATTGGAAAGGTCTTAGTGATGTCTGTATAGATAACATTGGTTCTTGTGTTAAGGAATATAACCTTTGCCATACTAAGAAAAGGTCCATTTGTTCCTATGCCTTTTTGTGTTTCTTTAAAATAATATATGAGTTTTATATCTTATAAAATTAAAAAAAAACTTTCCACATTGTTATATAATCATGGGATTTATAAATTGTTTTATTGTTAATATTGTCTTTATTGTTTACCATTTCCCTGAGTCAGCTCTACATTCTGGTTTAAATCAAACAGGGTCATAAAAGATAATCTTTTGACTATGTTGCTGTAGCTTTTTGTTAATATATCATCAATACTTTTTTATCAGTACTCACTAGAGATAGGTGAACTGCAGTCATCTTTTTCTGTATTATCACTCACTAATTTGAGTATCAGAACCATATTTATCTCATTGAAGGAGTTTAGTAGATGTCTATTTTTCAATAATGTATATAATACTGGAGTTAATTGTTTTATTTTTAATTCTGATAGAATTCATTTATGAATTTGCTAGAACTCACTTTTTTAATATTTATAGAATCTACTTATTAGGATTAACATTTTATTCTATTCATCAAATTATCTTTATTAAATAAATTTATCTAGATCTGAAAAGTGAACATTAAAGTCACCTACAATCATTGTTTTACTGTCTTTTCCTCCGTAGACTTTGATTAACTTTTCCTTTAAGTACTTAGATGCTATACCATTTAGTAAATATGTATTTGGCTTCCATATTATTCCATTTTGTAATGTGCCTTTAAACATAATACTACTTCCTGACTTCTCTCTTTTAGGTATATTATTTTATACTGTTGTCTTCAGTGAGATGATGGTTGCCACCTCTTATTATTAGAGGAATAATAGTGTCTACTTAAGTTACACATTTTAGCAATGATTCACTCTTTATGTCTCAACATGCCCTTTTGTTTCTCTAACCTCCCATAATCTCTTATATGAGGACCTTACTTGGTTATTCCCTGAAAAAAAATAAGGATATTTTCAGTAAGCTCCCTATTCTTTCCTTCTCATCTCACATCAACAAGACATCATTTCTCACTATCTCCTCCTTTATTCTATCCTCTGATCAGACAATCCAAACATTTATTAAACATTTACTATGTATTAAATACTTAGTACATAGTACAATACTGTACTATGTACAGGCCTGCACTAAGACCTGAGGATGCAAAGGCAAAACCACTTGCTTGCCTCAGAGAGCTTACATTCTAATGAGGTAGACAACATTTAAAGAACTAAGCAAATATAAAATATCTATTAGAGGAAGCCACTAGAATTTGGGGATATTAAAATAAGTTCTCCTGCTGAAGGTAGAATTTGATCTGAGTCCTAAAGAATTCAGGGAAATAAAGAGATATGAAGAGGCAAAGACATACAAGCATGGGGGACACTGAAACAAAAGCAGAGATGAGATGTAGAATGTCAAGTGGAAGGAATAGCAAGTACATCATAGCGAGATCATAGGATACATGAAGGGAATAGCATGTAAGAAAAGTGAAAACATTATCAGAATGTTAAATTCCAGGTAGTGAAATTTACATTTGATCCTGGGAGTAGCAAAGAACCTTGGAAAATGAGATAGGTTATCCAAGGACAATAGCAAGGTCAGGCAGGGGTGAGGGGTCCTTAGTCATTGCTGACAAGTTTCTTGCCACAGTACTCCTGGATAGGCTGATCCTTCACCTGGAATATGGTAATCTAGCCAAGAGCCATTGTGGTTTCAAAAAGGGCCACTTAATAGTCAGTATGGTGCTTGCTGCCTGACAACTCAAAGCAGAATAAAGCAGAAATGCTAAGAGCAGGACAGAGGTCTGTATACAACAGTCATTCATCTGACCAATGTCTTTCATGCTATCAGTTGTGAGGGCTTGTGAAAGATTCTAGCAAAATTTGGTTGCACATAGAAGTTCATTGGTAGTATTGTACATCACTTTCATGACAGCATGCTTGCCTAAGTTCTGGCTAACAGGCAGCACTATTGTGCTTTCCCAGTCACTAATGGAGTGAAGCAAGGCTGTGTGTTCCCATGTCTTTTAGCATATTTTCAATTATGTTTTCAGATGCCTTTAATGAGGATGAAAACAGCATCAATGTCAGTTATTATACCAATGATAAATTATTTAATTTGAAAAGTCTACAAGTCAAGAATCAAGTGGAAGAATAGTTGGTGCATGGTTTTTTGTTCACAGATGACTGTGCACATAATGCAGCCTCTGAGACAGAGGTGCTGCAGAGTATGGATCTGTTCTCTGCTATTTGTGCTAATTTTGACCTTACAACATGAAGAAAACAGAGGTTCTCTACCAACCAGAACTATACCATCTATATCTAGATACATCAGTTACAGAAAATGGAGAAATTCTGAATGTTTTTTATCCTTAGCAGGATACTTTCCGGGGATGTATATGTAAATGATAAGGTTGATGTATCCAATATCAGAGCTAGCTCAGTGTTTGGGAGTCTCTGAAAGAAAGTGTGGAGAGAAGAGTTATTAGACTGGCTACCAAACTGAAGGTCTACAGATATTTTGTGAAGACTTCATTGTTACATGTCTATGAAACCTGAACAATCCCAGTGACATGTCAGGAAACTGAATTCCTTTCATATGAGTAGTGTTGGGAAGATTCTGAAGATGACCTGGCCATATAAGGTATCAGACACTGAAGGCCTTTCTTGAACTGAACTGCCAAGCATTCAAACTGTACTGTAGAGAGCACAACTCCAATGAACTGGTCCTATTGTTTGAATGTTAAATGTCCATTTTCCTAAAGGGCTATTTTTTGGACAACTCATACAACGCAAGTGCTCACACAGAGGAAAGGAAAAAATGATACAAGGATACTATCAAGGTCTCTATGAAGAACTTTGGAATCAATTGTGAGATATAGGAGACACTGGCACAGGATTATGCAGGATGGTGTGCCCAAATAAAAGAAGGTGCTGTGCTTTTTGAACAAAGTGGAATTGCAGTAGCTCAAAAGAAAGGTGAGATGCACAAATTTAGAGACATCTGTATTCCAAATGTTCACATGGACTATTTGTGTCTGACATGTGATAAGGCATTCTGAACTAAATATTGGTCTTATCAACCACAATCAGAAACATAATGACCCCAATATAATGATGTCATTTCAGTCCTTTTTGAGCATAAAGGACAGTAACTACCAGGAAAGAACCACTGGAACTCATTAAGCGAAGAGTAGTATGATGAGACAGTAGATGGAAGGGAGGAATGACATAGTCAAACTTATGCTTAAATAAAATCATCTTAGCAGCTCAGTGGAGAATAGAGTGAGAAGAGACTTGAAAAAAATAAACCAATTACATAGCTCTTGCAATAGTTCAGATAAGAGGTGATAAGGACAGGTGTGAGTAAAGAGAATGGGACACACAGATGTTATGGAGGTAGAAAATTGCAGTATTTGTCAAAAGATTGACTAAATGATGAGAGGTCAATAAGATATGTTTCTAGCACAGTCAAGGACATAATGCATTCCAACATTTTCTTTCCTTTTTGATAATTGATATATAATCTTGGGTGATAACAGTTCTTTGGTACATAGCCTCTTTCTTCCAGACACAATATTTTTATTGCTGTATGCTAGAATTATTGCTTTATGTTTGTCCATTCTACTTTGGAGAGAGTCCATTTCTACAGTAATGCTTTCTAACTTCTGTTGCAAGGTGTCAATGCCCTTTCAATTCTCTCATTTCATTTTTTATCTCTTATTTCAGTTCTTTTTTCACTTTCAATCACTCATGGAATCTTTCTGGATGAGCCATTCTTTTATTTTTCTGAATTTATATTTCCAGTTGATGGAGTTATTTTCTTCTTCTTATGCTTTTTTCTTGGAATTATCTTTCCCATTATATTCTCTATATTAGGAGATTTCAGCTATTTAATTTTGGCTTTTACCTCCCGTTATGGATCAAGACATAATAGCTAATAATGGCTAGCATTTATATAGTCTATATAATGTGAGGCACTAGCTAAGCACTTTATAATTAATATTTCATCTGATCTTCCCAACAACACTGGAAGGTAGGTGCTGTTATTATCACCGTTTTATAAGCGAAGAAACTTAGAAAAACAAAGGTGAAGGGACCTGACCAGGGTCACACAGCTAGTGTCTGAGGTGGGATTTCAGTGCAGGTCTTCCTGACTCCAAACCCAGCATTCTATTCACCACTCCACTTAGTTACCTCTCATTGGGTCAGAGATTGTGCCAGAAGCTTTTTCATTAAAGCTCCTCTCACTATCTTGAATAGAGTGGTTAAGACCTCCCTCCCCCATATAGCACAGGTGCCATTCTGGAGCAGAAGTCTGGGTCCTGACCTGATCTCTTCTGCTCTTGACCTGTTTATGAAGTCACCTTGGACCAAACCCTATCTCCTCTCTAGTTCTGATCTGAGACACCAAATTGGATCTAGAGCTGAGATTAAGCTTTGCCTACTGCTATAGTCAGCAACCTTGTCACCTATTTCCTGACACTGTTCCAATTGGGAAGTCAAATTGATCTCAGACATTATTCTTATAGTTTCACCAATGTAGAAGTCAATGACTTTTGACCAAAATAAAGAAATTGTGCTTGCCTTGGACTCAGCACCTGGTTTAGACTCACTGAGAGATTTAGCTGGCTTCAGGCCCATCTTCTAATCCATCTTCAACTTGAAGGTTGTACAGATTTGAGATCTAGCTCTCCTAGAACTGCCCTACATATGAGATTGTTCATACCTTTTTCAGAGATGTCCATAGGTTTTAAGCTGTTTATTTATGTGGTTTTGGACAGGATGGAATTGCTAACTGGTTTCTCTTGGGTATTATGGAATCTTTGTTTCCCCTGGCACTTTTCCTCATTCCTGAATAGTTTCTCCAGAAAGCAGAGTTAAATTGGAAACCGTCATGTTGGCATCTTTGTGGGAAGTCCCTGGAATATCTTTTTTCCTGTGATGACATATTTTTTGCTTTAAATGGTATTTTATTTCCCCCAATTTACATATCAAGAAAATTTTTAGCATTTATTTTTACAAGATTTTGAGTTCCAAATTTTGCTCCCTCCCTTTCCTCTTCTGAAAATGATAGGCAGTTTGATATACTTTATACATATGCTAGTATGTAAAATACATTTCCATATTCATCACAGTTATGGAAGAAGAAACATCAAAATAAAAAAAAAAACATAAAAAAATACACTTCAATATGCGTTCAGAGTCCATCAGTTCTTTTTTTCTGGATGTGGATAACATTTTTCTTCATGAGTCCTTTGTACCTGTTTGAGATCATTGTGTTGCTGAGAAAAACTGAGTCACTCATAGTTGATCATCACATGACATTGTTGACCTTATGTACAATGTTCTCCTAGTTCTGATAATTTCATTTTTCATCAGTTTGTACACATCTTTCCAGGTTTTTTTGAAATGTGCCTATTCATTATTTCTTATTGCACAATAGTTTTACATTATATTCATATACCACAGCTTATTCAGTCATTCCCCAATTGATGGGTATCCCCTCAGTTTCCAATATTTTGCCACCATGAATAGGGCTCCTATAAATATTTTTGCACATGTAGGTCATTTTTCTTTTTTATAATCACTTTGGGATATAGAACTAGTGGTGGTATTGCTAGATCAAAGGATATGCACATTTTGGTTGCCCTTTGGCTATAGTTCCAAATTGTTCTCTAGACTTGATGGATCAATTCTCAACTCCACTAGCAGTGCATTAGTGTCCCATATCCTTTCCAACATTTATCATTTTCCTTTTTGGCCATATTAACCAAACTGCTTTGTGTGAGACAATATTTCAGAATTGTTTAATTTTCATTTCCCTAAGTAAAAGTGATTTAAGATCATTTCTCCATATGCTTATAGATGTCTTTGATTTCTTCATCTGAAACCTGTCTCATCATGTCCTTTGATCATTATCAATTGGGGAATGACCTGTATCTCACAGATTTGATTCAGTTCTCTACATATTTGAGAAATGAAGCCATTATCAGAGACACTTACTGTAAAGATTGTTTCCCAGTTTTCTACTTTCCTTCTAATCTTGGTTGCATTTGTTTTGTTTGCAACAAAAACTTTTCAATGCAATACAATAAAAATTATGTGTTCTACATATCATAATTTTCTCTATCTCTTGTTTGGTCATGAATTCTTTCTCTTCCCCTACATATGACAGGGAGATTATTCCTTGCTCTTCTAATTTATTTTTTCCCTTTTTTATTAAATTAATTTATTTGTTTTCAATTTTCTATAATCACTTCCATAAGTCTCAGATTTTCTACCCTTCCCTCTATCCTCCCTCCCTGAGATGGCATGCAAATGTATATGGGTTCTATACAAATGTTCTTATTAACCACATTTTCACATTAATCATGTTGCATAGAAGAATCAGAAATAATGGGGAAAACCATAGAAAAATCAAACCAAAGCAAAGCATAACACAAGGGAAAATATTCTGCTTCATTCTGTGTTCCAATTGCATAGTTCTTTCTCTGGATGTGAATGTCATTTTGCCCCAAGTGTCCTTTGGGAATGTTTTAGGTCTTTGCATTGCTGTGAAGTGCTACATCTGCCAGAAGTAGTCCTCACATACTGTGGCTGATACTGTGTACAATGTTCTCCTGGTTCTGCTAAGCACCACTTTATATGAGTCTTTCCAGGTCTCTCTGAAGTCTTCCTATTCATCATTTCTCATAGTACAATAGTATTCCATTATATTCATATACCACAACTTGTTCAGTTAATCCCCAATTGATGGGCATCCCCTCAATTTCCAGTTCTTTGCCACTCCAGAGATAGCTGCTATACATATTTTTATACATGTGGGACATTTTCCCATTTTTATGATTTCTTTGGAATACAGTCCTAGAAGCGATATTGCTGGGCCAAAGGGCATGCACATTTTTGTAGCCCTTTGGGCATAGTTCCATTGCTCTCCAGAATGGTTGGATCAGCTCATAGGTCCACTAACAATGAGTTAGTGTTCCACCTCTCCCACATCTTCTCCAACATTATCATCTTTTTGTTTTGTATGTTTGTCAATCTGATAGGTGTGATGTGGTACCTCAGAGTTGTTTAGATTTGCATCTCTCTAATCAATAGTGATTGAGAACATTTTTTTTTTGCTCTGACTATAGATAGCTTTAATTTCTTTTTAAATTCTTTTAATTCCTTCCTCTGAAAACTCATGTCCTTTGATTTATCAAAGGATATTTATCAACTGGGAAATAAATTGTATTTTAGTACATTTGACTCAGTTTTATTTATATTTTAGAAATGAGGGTTTTCACACAGACACTAGCTGCAAAAATTCATTCCCAGTTTTCTGCTTCCTTCCTAATCTTGGTTGTCTTGGGTTTGTTTGTGTAAAAACTTTTCAATTTAATGTAATCAAAATTATCTATTTCACACTTCATAATGTCCTCTATCTCTTGTTTGGTCACAAATTTCTCCATTCTCTGTAAATCTGACAAATATACTATTCCTTGCTCCCCTAATTTGTTTATAGTATCAGCCTTTATACCTGGATCATGCATGCTTTGGACTTTATTCTTGCATACAATGTCAGACATTGATTGATGCCCAGTTTTCACGACACTATTATTAAGTTTTCCCCTACAGTTTTTGTTAAATAGTGAGTTTTTATCCCAGAAACTGGGGTCCTTGGGATTATCAAAGAGTATACTGCTATATTCATTGACTACTGTGTCTTGAGTACCTAACCTATTTCACTGGTCTACTCCTCTATTTCTTAGCCAGTACCAAGTGGTTTCGATGATTGCTGCTTTATAATACAGTTTCAGATCTGGTGAGGGTAGGTCACCTTCCCTAACATTTATTTTAATTAATTCCCTTGATATACTGGATATTTTGTTCTTCCAGATGAATTTTGACATTATTTTTTCTAGCCCCCAAAATAATTTTCTGGCGGTGTGATTGGAATGGCTCTGAATAAGTAAATTAATTTAGGTAAAATTGTCATTTTTATTATATTAACTTGGCCTGCCCATAAGAAATTGATGTTTGTCCACTTACTTAGATCTGACTTTATTTGTGTGAAAAGTGTTTTGTTGTCATGTTCATATAGTCCCTGGATTTGTTTTGGCAGATAGACTCCCAGATATTTTATAGTGTCTATCACAGATTTAAATGGGATTTCTATCTCTTCCTGTTGGGCTTTGTTAATAATATATAGAAATATATATGATTCATGTGGGTTGATTTTGTAACCTTCAATTTTGCCAAAGTTGTTTATTACTTCAAGTAGCTTTTAACTTGATTCTCTAGGATTCTCTAAGTATATCACCACATAATTTGCAAAGAGTGAAAACTTAGTTTCTTCTTTGGCTATTCTAATTTCTTCAATTTCTTTTTTCTTCTCTTATTGCTAAAGTTAACATTTCTAGAATCATATTGAATAACAATGATGATAATAGACATCCTTGTTTCACACCTGATCTTATTGGAAATGCATCCAGCTTGTCCCCATTGCATATAATGCTTGCTTATGGTTTTAGGTAGATATTGCTTATTATTTTAAGGAAGGCTCCATGTATTTCTATACTCTCCAATGTTTTCAATAGGAATGGGTGTTGCATTTTGTCAAAAGTTTTTCTGCATCTATTGAGATAATCATATGGTTTCTATTGGTTTTATTGTTGATATGATTAATAATGTGAATAGTTTTCCTAATATTGAACCAGTCCTGTATTCATGGCATAAAGCCTACCTGATCATAATGTATTATTCTCATCATAAGTTGCTGTAATCTATTTGTTAATACCTTATTTAAAATTTTTGCATCTATATTGATTAGAGAAATTGATCTATAATTTTCTTTTTCTGTTTTGACTCTTCCTGATTTAAGTATCAGAACTGTATTTGTATCATAAAAAGAATTTGGTAAGACTCCATCTATTTTCCCAAACAGTCTATGCAGTATCAGAATAAGCTGTTCTTTAAATGTTTGGTAGAATTTACTTGTCAATCCATCTGGCCCTGGAAATTTATTCCTAGGGAGTTAATTGATGACTTGTTCAATTTCTTTTTCCAAGATGGGGTTATTTAAGTATTCAACTTCGTCTTTGTTAATCTGGAAAATTTATATTTTTTAAAATATTTATCTATCTGACTTAGATTATCAAATGTATGGGTATACAGTTGGGCAAAGTAATTTCTAATTATTGTTTTAATTGCCTCCTCATTGGAGGTTAATACACCCTTTTCATTTTTTATGTTGGTAATTTGGTTTTCTTCTTTCAAATCAAATTGACCAAAAGCTTATCAATTTTATTGTTTTTTTTCATAAAACCAACTCTTAGTTTTATTTATTAGTTTAATGGTTTTCTTAATTTCAATTTTATTATTTTTTTCCTTTGGTTTTCAATATTTCTGTTTATATTTACTTGGAAATTTTGTTCCTTTTCTATCTTTTTCACCTGCCTGCCCCGTTCATTGATCTCCTCTTTCTCTATTTTATTCACGTAGGCATTCAGTGACATAAAACTTCACCTAAGAACTGCTTTTGCAGCATCCCATAAGTTTTGGTAGGTTGTCTTGTTATTGTCAGTCTCTTGAATGAAGTTATTGATTATTTCTATGATTTTTAAAATTCTAATTCATTTATTTTTAGTTTTTACACCTTCCACCAATCTGCCCTCCCTTCTTTCACACCCCTCCCTTCTCTTATCTCCATCCCTTCTATTTTCTTGGAGGACAAAATAGATTTCTATAACCCATTGCCTGTATATTTTATTTGTCAATTGCAAATAAAAACAATTTTTGACATTTTTAAAACTTTAAGTTCCAACTTCTCTCCCCTCCTTCCTCTCCACCTATCCCCACTAAGAAGGCAACTAAGTCAGTATATATTATACATGTGTAGTTATGCAAAAGACTTCCATATAAGTTATGTTGTGAAAGATTATTCTCCCTCCATCCTATCCTGTCCCCCATTTATTCTATTCTCTCTTTTGATCCTTTTCCTCCTCAAAAGTATTTACTTCTAATTACTCACTCCTTCCATTGGCCCTCCCTTCTTTCAACTCCTGCCCCACCTATTACCTTCTTTTCTACTTTCCTGTAGTGTAAGATTGATTTTCATAACAAATTGTGTATGCATGTCATTCCCTCCTTAAGCCCTTTCACCTCCTCTCTCTTTCCTTCCATTGGAAAAGCTTTTTCTTGCCTCTATTATGTGAGAGATAATTTGCCCCTTTCTATTTTTCCCTTTCTCCTCTTAATATATCTCTTTCTCAACTCTTAATTTTATTTTTTTTTATATCATCCCTTCCTATTCAACTCACCTTGTGCCCTCTGTCTATATCTATGTAATCCCTCCAACTAACCTAGTACTGAGAAAAGTCTCAGGAGTTATAAATATATATTTCAGTGTAAGAATGTAAATAGTTCCACTTTAGTAAGACCCTTATGATTTCTCTTTCCTGTTTATCTTTTAATGCTTCTCTTGATTCTTGATTGAAAGTTCTTTGTTTGAAAGTCAGATTTTCTATTCAACTCTGATCTTTTCATCAAGAATGCTTGGAAGTCCTCTATTTCATTGAATAACCACTTTTCCCCCTGAAGTATTATATTCAGTTTTGCTGGGTATGTGATTCTTGGTTTTTAATCCTAGTTCTTTTGACCTTTGGAATATCACATTCTAAGCCCTACATTAATGTAGAGGCTGCTAGATCTTGTGTTATTCTAATTGTATTTCCACAATACTCAATTTGTTTCTTTTTGGCTGTTTACAATATTTTCTCCTTGAACCGGGAGCTCTGGAATTTGGCTACAACGTTCCTAGGAGTTTTCCTTTTCAGAACTCTTTCAGGAGGTGATCAGCATATTCTTTCAATATGTATTTTATCCTCTTTATTATTATTTCATCATTTTATTTATTTATTTATTGTCCTCATGTATTTATTTATTTATTATTTATATTATTCTTTTATCTTCTTTATTATTCTAGAATATCAGGGCAGTTTTCCTTGATAATCTCTTGAAAGACGATGCCCAGGCTCTTTTTTAATCATGGTTTTCAGGTAGCCCCATAAATTTTAAATTGTCTCTCCTGGATCTGCTTTCTTGGTCAGTTGTTTTCCAGTGATATATTTCACACTGTCTGCTATTTTTACAAAGCTTTGGTTTTGTTTTATTATTTCTTGATTTTTTCATAAAGTCATTACCTTCCATCTGCTCCATTCTAATCTTTAAGGAATTATTTTCTTTAGTGAGCTTTTGGACCTCCTTTTCTATCTGGTCAATTCTGTTTTTTAGGGCATTCTTCTTTTCATTGACTTTTTGGATCTCTTTTGTCATTTGGGTTATTCTATTTTTTGTAGTGTTACTTTCTTCAGCTTTCTTTTCGGTCTCCTATCGCAAGCAAGTGACTCATTTTTCATGATTTTCTTGCATCACTCTCATTTCTCTTGCCAATTTTTGTTCTACTTCTCTTACTTGATTTTCAAAATTCTTTTTGAGCTCTTCCATGACCTGAGAGCAATTCATATTTTTGTTGGGGGCTTTAGATGGAGGACCTTTGAATTTATTGTCTTCTATTTGCATGTTTTGGTATTCCTTGTCATCAAAATAAAATTCTATTGTTTGATTCTTTTTAATGTTTTGCTCATTTTCTGGGTCATTTACTTGATTTTTGAGCTCTTTGTTAAGGTAGATCTTTGCTCCCAGTGGGGGTGAGTGGTGTAATGTCAGTTGCTTGACTCCCCCACAATCTGTGGGCCTAGAGCTCCAGAAGCAGTCACTGTCTCTGCCCCTGTTTCTGCTGTGGCTACTGCAGCTTCTTCCGCTCACTTCACCCTCTGCAGCCATGGGGCTGGGAGTGGACCACTCCATTATCCCACACTGGTCCCACAGGCTTTTTCTACTGACCTTCCAATTTCTTCTCCACGTTTTGGGGTCCTGAAGTTTAGAAACTGCCACAAGTACAAGAGATTCAGTCTCCCAAAGGCCTGCTCAGGTCCTGTTTGTGCCAGTGTGGTCCACACTAGACTGGGCCCAAGCCCCAATGTGGCATGATAGACACTTCCTGGTGACTTCCCAGGCTGTCTTGGCCTGGGGATTTGCTTTACTCCATCATTCTGTGGGTTTTTCAGTTCCAGAATTTGTTTAGAGTCATTTTTTACAGGTATTTGACTGGGCTTGGTGGGAGCACTCTAGAAAGTACATGCTGTTACTTCACCATCTTGGTTCTGCCCCTTCCCTTTTACCTGATTTCTTGTTTAACACATTAATTCTTTAGGATTAGATTATTTGGTTTCCAATTAATTTTTGGTCTTTCCATGGCTTTTTGTTACATATATATATATATATTTGCATTATGATCTGAGAAGGATGCATTAAGTATCTCTGCCTTTCTGCACTGGATTTTGAGGTTTTCATGTCCTAGTACGTGGTCAATTTCTGTATATGTGCCATGTACTGCAGAGAAAAAAGTATATTCCTTTCTTTCTCCATTCAGTTTTCTCCAGAGATCTATCATATCTACTTATCCAGAGTTTTATTCCTCTCCTTAACTTCTTTCTTGCTTATTTTGAGGTTAAATGTATCAAGTTCAGAGAGGGGGAGGTTGAAGTCCCCCACTAGTATAGTTTTGCTGTCTATTTCTTCCTGTACCTCCTATAACTTCTTCTCTAAGAATTGGGATGCTTTAACACTTGGTGCATGTATGTTTAGTAATGATATTGCTTCATTGTCCATGGTACTTTTAAGGAGGATATAATTTCCTTCATTATCTCTTTTGACTAGATCTATTTCAGCTTTTGCTTTGTTTGAGATTAGGATTGGTAGCCCTGCTTTTTTTTTTTTACATCAACTGAAGCACAATATTGTCTCCTCCAACCTTTTATCTTTACCCTGTGTGTATCTCCCTCTTTCAAATGTGTTTCTTGTAAACAACATATTGTTGGATTATGGTTTTTTCATCCATTTTGCTATCCACTTCCATTTCATGGGAGAATTCATCCCATTTACATTCACAGTTATGATTACTATCTATGTCTTTCTCTCCATCCTATTTTCCCTCATTTATGCTTTTAGTTCTCCCTTCTCCCTTCCCTTCCACAACAGAGTTTTAATTTTTGACCACCACCTCCTTCAATATTCCCTTCTCTCTATCAGCCCCCGTTCCTTTTATTCTCCTTTCCCTTACTACTTTTTCCCTCTCTTCTAACTTCTCCTCCCTTTTCTTTCCACTTTCCCCTTTTAGTGCTTATAGGACAAGTTAGATTTCTGTACTTAACTGACTTTGTTGTTCCCTCCTTGAGCCAAATCAGATTAGAGTAAATCTCAAACAGTAGTCATTTCCCTCCCCTCACTCCCTCTATTTTGATATGTTTTTGTGCCTCTTCCTGTGATGGAATTTACCTTTTTATGCCTCCTCCTTTTCACATCTCCCATTACCATCACTCCACTCCATTAAATCACATTTTTTATCATTACCATTTGCTAATTTATACTCACTCCCTCTATCTATGTATATTCCTTTAAAATATCATAATAAACATACAATTCTAAAGCTTAACAAGTATTATCTTCCCTTATATGGACGTAAGTAGTTTTCCCAAATTGAATAACAAGGTTTTTTTTTCCCCTCCTGTTTACCTTTTTCTGCCTCTCTGAAGACTTATATTTGAAAATATAATTTTCTGTTGAGCTCTGGCCTTTTCATCAGGAAGTTCTGGAAATCCTTTATTTCATTGAATATCTATCTCCTTTCCTGAAATATTATGCTTAATTTTGCTGGGTCATTGATCCTTGATTGCAGTCCAAGCTTCTTTGCTTTATGGAAGATCATATTCCAATACCACTGGTCTTTTAATGTAGAAGTTGCAAGGTTCTGTGTGATCCTGATGATAGTCCCTCAATATTTGAATTGTTTCTTTCTGGCTGCTTGAAGTATTTTCTCCTTCACTTGATAATTCTGAAATTTGGCAACAATATTCCTTGGTGTTTGCAGTTTGGGAGCTCTTTCAGGAGGTTATCAGTGCATTCTTTTGATGATTATTTTACCCTCTGGAACTAGGACCTCAGGGCAGTTTTCCTTGATGATTTCTTGGATGATACTGTGCAGGCTCTTTTTCATCATGGCTTTCCAGTACACCAATAATTCTTAGATTTTCTCTTCTGGATCTATTTTCCACATCAGTTGTTTTCACAATGAAATATTTTACTTTTTTTCTATTTTTTTATTCTTTAGATTCTCTTTGACTGATTCGTGATGTCTCATAGAATCATTAGCTTCTATTTGCCTAATTCTAATTGTTAATAGATTGTTTTCTTCAGTTAACTTTTGCATCTCCTTTTCCATTTGTCTAATTTTCCATTTTAAGAAACTGTTTTCAGTGAATTCTTTTTTTCATATTTTTAAGATCATTGGTCAATTTTTCTTCTACCTATTTGATTTTTAAAATCTTTCTAGAGGTCTTCTGAGAAATCTCTTTGGGCTGGAGATCACTTCATAGTCCCTTCTAAGGTTTCTGATGGGAATACAGCCTCAGTGTTGACCTCTTCTGCATTTGTGTTTTGGACTTTGCCCTCATAGTAAGATTCTATAGTCTTTGCTTTCCTGGTTTGCTTTCTGCTCATGATGATTGACTTTTTCCTGACATTTAAAGTGGATCTCTCCTTCTGGGGCACAGGGGGTTCTTTTTCACAGTTCTTGTGCTGAGAAATTGAGGCTTTGTGTATTGTGGCCTCTGGTTCTTTCAGTTAAAAGCTAGAATGCTACAGCTTACCTGGTGCTGAACCGGTTGGTGTGCTAAGGCAGAGGCCAGGTGAAGTCTTTCTTAGTAGCCCCAGAAGTTATCCTGGAGTTTGTTGTGTGAGGTGTGGGACAGGGGTAGTCTGACCATAGGAGGTCTCCTCTCCTGAGCTAGAGCACAGGCAGGCTCAGAGGTGGGTGAACACCCATCTCCACTAGTGTCTTCCCTATTCTGGCTGTGCTAAGGCGTGCCTTGGGTACAAGTATTGGTGCTTACAGGCTCCACCCCCCTGGGACTCAGGATTTCCTCCTAGTTTGCTGAGGTGGGGCTAACTGGGACAGCTCCTGTTCTGCACTGGTGCCCTTCAGCCCTGGCAAGAGAGTCTCTCCTTGATGATTATCCTAGCCTTTCGACCTAAGAGACTGTTTACCCATTTGACTGATCCCACTATTTCAGGATTGTTCCTGGGGAAATATTCTCTGGATTTTCCAAGGTCAGCAAGGGGAGAGTATGAGCAGCTACAGATCACTCCACCACTTTGGCTCTCAGAAGTTCAAGTAGGTGATTTACAAATATTTAATCTGGGGGCTGAGAGTCTCAGGAGGGGTTCTGCTGTTACTTGGGGTCCTGTTCTTCTCTCTCATTCAGTTCCTCTGGACTCCCATCCTGGGCTGATATGTTTGAGAATCTGCACTGCCGCTTCTGATTTAGTCTTCCCCAGCACTCTGCTATGGTGTGGCCTGCACTGGTGCAGCTTGTGCATTCTGTGCTTCCCCAGTCTCATGTAACAGATCCTTCCTATCGACCTCCTGGGTTGTCCTGGCCTGAAAATCCACCATACTCTTTCTCCTAGTGGATTTTGCCACTCTAAATTTTGTTCAGATTCTCTTTTTGGATGTATTTGAAGGAATTTGTGGTAAGGTTAGGTGAGTATGCACTCTCACTCAGTCGTCTTGGCTCCACCCCTCTCGCCCAATCTGCTCTTCTAATTTGATTACATCATTGTCCATAGGCAATGGACAATGGTACCTTTAAGCAAAATATAGTTTCCTTATATCTTTTAATTAGGTTTGTTTTTGCTTTTACTTCATCTAAGTAAATCTTAGATTTACTTCAGATTTACTTAGAAAACTTCATCTAAGACCCATAAAGCTTTTTTCCGTTCATCTAAAATAGTTTATGCTCCAACCTTTTACCTTTCCTCAGTGTGTGTCTGCCTACTTCAATAATGTTTCTTGTAAACAACATATTATAGTATTCTGGGTTTTGATCTACTTTTCTATCTGATCCCTTTTTACGGGTGAATTCATCCTATTCACGTTCATGGTTATGATTACTGTGTATTTCCCTTCATCCTATTCTTCCTCCTGTTTGCTCTCTCTCTTCTCACTCTTTTCCACCTCATCAGTATTTTGCTTATGTCTACTATCTTCCCTGATCTGCTCTCCATTTGGTCAGTCCCCACTCCCACCCCCTTAATCTCTTCCCCTTATACTTCCCTGTAGGGTAACATGGATTTCTATATTTAAGTCATCTTTCTCATCCCTAAATTTTTTTATGTCATTCCTTCAAATTCACCTTATACCTGCACCATCAATGTATATTCCTTCTAACTGTACTGTTACTGATACAGTTTTTAAGAGTTACAAGTGTCATTTTCCTGTGGAAGAATTTAAACAATTTAGCTCTATTGAATTCCTTATGTTTTCCTTTTCCTATTTATGCTTCTCTTGGGTCTTGATATTAGAGACCAAATTTGTGGTTTAGTTCTGGTCTTCTCCTTTATGAAGGCTTGAAATCCTTCTGTTTCATTGAATGATCATTTTAGTTATTCTTGGTTATAGTTCTGGCTCCTTTGCCTTCCAGAATATCATGTTCCATAACCTCTGGTCCTTGCACTGCCAAGTACTGTGTGATCCTAATTGTGACTTCCCAATATTTAAATTGTTCCTTTCTGGTCACTTGTAATACTTTTTCCTTGGCCTGACAGTTCTGAAATTTAGCTAAGCTGTTCCTTTTTATTTTGGTATCTCTTTCTTGATGTAATTGGTGGATTCTTTCTGTGTTTATTTTGCCCTCTAGTTCCAGGACATCAAGGAAAATTTTCCTTGATAATTTCTTGAAAGATGCTTTGCAAGTACTGCTTTTGATTATGACTTTCAGGTAGTCTAGTGATTCTAATACTGTCTCACCTGGATCTATTTTCCAGGTCAATTGTTTTTCCCATGAGATATTTTATATTTTCTTCCATTTTTTTTCATGCTTTTGAATTTGTTTGATTGATTCATGATGTCTCATAGAGTTATTAGCTTCCACTTGCTCAGCTCTAATAATGGTGTAGTTTTTCTCAATTACTTTTTGTGTTTTCTTTTCCATTTGGGCAATTGTACTCTTTAAGGAGTTGTTTTCTTCAGTTGATTTTTGTATCATCTTTTCCATTTGGCCATTTCTACTTTTTAAGCAGTTTCCCAAGTTGTTGAGTCTTGTTTCATAATTTTCTTCAATTACTTTCATTTCATTTCTCAATTTTTCTTCTATCTTGCCTATATTTTGATTTGTAAGCTTCCTTTTGAACGCTTCCAAAGGTTTTTTTTAGACTTGAGGCCACTTCCCATTTTTCTTTGGAGTTTTGCCTGTAGGTGTTTTGACATTGTTGTCCTCTTCTGAGTTTGTGTCCCTGTAACCACAGTAACTTTCTATAGTCAGATTCTTTTTTTGTTGTTTTTTGCTCATCTCTTTTTGACCTTTTTCTTTTAAATTTTATTTCTGCTCCCAGGGTGGAAGGGGCTCTATCTCAGGCTACTTTTGCCAGCAATATAGGTCCTGGCTCTTTACCTCGTGCTATTGATGATGCTGAGACCTATGGGGAACTCTTATGCCTGGTGCTGTGTTCAGGGTGTGGGGTATGAATGACTGACACTGCTGGAAATTGTGGATTCTAGCAGCTTATCTAGTACTGAGCTGGCATCCTTGTGGTGGTGTTGGGCACTTCCTGAGGCCCTTGGGGGTGTTTCTGCATTTCCCCATGGCTATACTGAAGCAGATATTGGTTTTCAGAGGTTGAATCTACCAGTTTCCCTGGCTATGCTAAGGCATGTTTGTGATCCTGGTGTTGATGTCTGCCTGTTCCACCACAATGGACCTCAGGATCCCCTGCTGGTTTGCTGAGGTGGGACTTGCTACTTGCTTTCTGGGATACTTAATGTCCTTGAACATACTCTCCCTTTACCCAATTGAGATGGAACTTTCTTGTCAATCTTCCAAGTCTCCCATGATAAAACAAAAATACTCCATCTTTCTGTTGGCTCCACTGTTCCAGGATTTGTTCGAGGGTGCCATTTTATGGTTGTTTGAAAGTGAATATGGGAAAACTACAGTGACTTACCGCTTACTCCACCATCTTGGCTCCTGGAAGTACAGTTCAAGTCTTGACTTTTAAATTCAATTCTTAAGGACATTGCTCAAGTCCCTGGAATATTACAATATTAACTCTCTACTCTCTCTGGCTACTTTAGGGATCTGGATACTTTGGAGAGTGATATGGAAAATGATCTTTTTGATTACAATGGCCTGTACCACTGGTGTAAATCAGTCCCTCTGGAAAATGTAATTCTGGTAGGTACCTGTGCAACAAAATTCTAATTGCCTTCCCTAATACTTTTATCCCCACCTGCTTTTTGGAGACTTAAGTGCCTTTAGCTTGCCTATACTGAGAGTGCATCAGCCAATCATGGACTCATTCACAGTACTAATTAGCATGAAAGTTTAACCAACTTCATTGCAGACCTAGGGAAATTTGCCAATCTTTAGATGACATTCTCCTTAATCTTGTAGCCTCAGCATATTGATGCTAGACATAAGGAGAGA
Source organism: Bettongia penicillata ogilbyi (assembly GCA_023548195.1). Taxonomy (NCBI): domain Eukaryota; kingdom Metazoa; phylum Chordata; class Mammalia; order Diprotodontia; family Potoroidae; genus Bettongia; species Bettongia penicillata. Next base: position 988,675 of record JAJHZJ010000171.1, on the reverse strand, counting down.
ACCCGATTGGTTTTAGCCCTAGTATAGCTCAGAAATCTTAAGCTCAAGCTATTTACTAGCTTCAGCCTACCCCAACAGCAGAGATTATAGGCATGTTCCTATATGACCCTGTTCCCCTCCTTTCTTCTAAAATGTACACTCACATTCTGAGGAAGGAAAAAATACACATATATAAAATCAGATGATCCCCCAATCTACCACTTATATGACATATCCAGGTTATGATGATGGCATAATGTGCTTTTCTTGTAATTAATTATGTGTCTGATACTATATTCATGGAATTCTGCTCAAAGAGAAAAAAAATCAAGCTGAATTAATATCAATTGATCTGGTTTGCAAGTAGATTTCTACCTGAAAACTTATTTAAAAGTTTGTAAAGTAAATCAATTCTAATGTACCAAGGGAACCAGCTCTTTAAAATAATACTGCAATCTGTCCTTCTGTAAAGTGAAATAGTGTTATTATTATTATTTTCATAAAGGCACATACACATATACACATTCTAATTCTGTTTTCTCAGTAGGGATTTTCATTTATTGATTTTCATAAAGTGGGGCATGCCTGACAATCAAATATTCATTTCCCATCTATATCAAAATCAGAGATCTTATAAGACATCTATCTATGAGCCTCTCTTTTCCCTTGATCAATTTACTACTCCTCTCTATGTCTCAGTTTCCTCATATGCAAAAAGAGAAAATCAAACTAAATGACCTTTAAGATCACTTTCAACTAAGACTTACCAGGTATGTTGGTGTCATCCTAAGTGTGATGTTTATTTTGTGAGTTACATTCACAATTTATTTCCCAGCAGTGGAAACTAAGGTATGATATAATTAGTACCGATGAATTCTTCAGTTATTCTCTGCATGGCTATTTCATCTATAATTAATTGAGAATCAAAGCTTTTATTCCTCCCTACTCTGCTTTTCATATATAGTTCAGTTCACACTATTAAAAAAAAAACACAGGCATATGTGTGTATATATACTTCTACACACACACACACACACACACACACACACACACACACACACACACATACACATGTTGAACACCCCTGTGGTTTGGTGCCAGTGTCCTGTCAAGGAGGTGATCCAGTTTTGCAAGAGTGTAATCACTCATTGGATCAAAAATAGGGAATCTCCTGAGCTGTCATATCAATTGGAAGACAATTAGGGGAACTGAAACTCACCATTCTAGCAATTAAAGTGACTCACTCTAAAGTAAGCAGAAGAAACTTCCTTCGAACAGGAAACCAAACATATTTTCAGTGAGAAGCAAATTTTTTTAGAAAGTTTAGGGAGTTCATTATAGAACAAAAGAATCTAAGAGGCTTATAAATGGATACCAAATAATAGGAATTATATAGCAGGAAGAGTAGTTGAATCTGAAATAGCAATTACCTTGTTTAGACATTTCTGATCTGTATGAAAACTGAGCAAGCCCCTGAACCCTCTCCGAACATCTACTTGCTAATCTGTACTGTGGGAATCATAGATCACAGAATTACAGAGTTTGAAGAAATCTTGTCCAACCCATACCCCACAAAAGTATATCCACTATGAGATTCCCTGCAAGTGGACCAGCCTCTGCTTAGAGTAATCTAATGAATCAATCTTGATATAAAAGTATCTATTTCAGATGATTGTTGTGAGGAAAATAAGAAATCCAAACTACTTGAATGATAATAATAATGTGAGTTATTATTTATTGAATCTGTGGTGTGAAGACTATACTGTGAGATGTCAGAGAGAGATTCTGAAATCTCTTTTGGAGGTTTTTGATGTGCAATTGCATCCAGAAGCCATAATTCTATCTTTTTCTAAGTAGAAGGACATGAGGGCATGGATTGTTTGGCTTTGATAGACTGTTTGAAGAATCTATGGTTTTGTCATTCTGGAGAACTTACAGTATGGGAACTCCCTTGACAAACGTCGACTGCAAACCAACAACCTTAGAACATAAATCCTAGGCTGTTGCTTCAGGCACAGAGACAGTGGCTTTCTGGATTCCACACAGTCAGTGTGTATGTGTCAAAGGTAGGACCTCAATCAAAGTCTTCCAGACTCCAAACCCAGAATACTATCCCCTTAATAAAAGGATTAGTTCTGTGAAGTTTGGATTCAGTCAGAGGACTGCACTTGAGGACCACATGTACATAAGGATCTGCACAGAGGGCCATATATGTCCTTGTGGTCACAGGTTCCTTCCCTTCCTGATCTGGTTCAACCCCGATCATCTTTTATGAGAAAGCTAAGACCAAGAGAGGTGGTTAGCCCTAGTCACATGGATAGTTACCTGCTAAGCCAGATCTTAAACTTGACTCCTCTGAATCCAAATCCAGTGCTCTTCGTGCTAAGAAACAGCTTGGTTCCACAGCCTCTCCTAAAAGGCATCTCTGCGGTGCCTATTAACACCCTGTGCCATGTATCTTGTTTCTAATTGTTTAGTTCTGTTCAGAAGAGTAATTGTTGGACTTCAGGCATGTTCCATTAAATAGTATTAGAGGCTTCATTATTCAACTTAAAACTAATCTGGTTAGTGAGAGACAATTCGTAAATAGATCTGTTTAAAATTCGGCTCATTCATGGTGGGCTCCCCTGACAACACACTTGCGTTTCCTTTTGCAGGGTGTAGGGGGAGCTTTGTATGAGACAGTTTGACTTATTACATGTGTTAATGTGACACCTTTCATCTGGTTGAAATATCTTCTTCCAGGTACCCACCCATTTCATGATTTTTCTTAAGCCCCCCTCCATTACTTGGTAGCCTAACATGTCAAGTGGGGAGATTCCTAGGAATACCAGGATCTAGGACTGAAGGACCCTACTCAATTATTTCATCCACTATCCCCTTCATTTTACATATGGGAAAACTGGGGACCAGAGATCCTTAATACTAATCCTAGGAAGTCACAATTTTGTACCTTCACAGAAATCCCCTTTTTTCTATACCACTTTTTCTCTTATAGCTTCCAAGTAACTAACATCAGCTCTGAAATTTCAGGCACTTTTGTGAGACATGATATACACTACTATAAATGCATAAAAGAATTCAGGCATTACACTCAAAAGAAATTTAGCTTTCAAGGAAATCTATGTTGCCCTGTGAATGATTGTTTATTGCAAATAGGCATTTATGTCTTCTTATAGATGGTTGGTAGGAAAAAGAAAAGGCAGTGTGATACAATAGAATGAACACTGGCTCTTGGGTCTGAACACCTTGGTTCGATTCAGAATCTGCTATCTAGAGAAACGCATCTATAGATATAGATGTAGATATAGCTATAGATGGATAGATGGATGTAGATGAAGGTGTAGGTGTAGGTGTAGGTGTAGATATATCTGGGGGAAAATACTTTAGCTTTTATAAACAACCACATAGACACTTAGAGTTCATTTAGCATAATGCTGTAATTTAGTAGATGAGGAAACTGAATCTCAGAGACTTGCCCAAGGTCACTTCAAGAGTCATTATAGCGGATCTAAGATTTAAATTCATGGATTCTTACTCCAAATCCAGAGCTCTCTCCACTAAATCTTACTTCATTTGTAAAATTAAGGAGTTGGTCTAGATCAGAGGTGTCACACATAAATTCTTCTGAGTGCAATTCAGGTTAAAGCAAATTAAAAAGTAATTGGAAAATATTTAATAAAACATAGATAATATTACATTTTAAATTAAGTCAATATGTGGGCTCCAAGTAGCCTTATGCTCAGGTTAGTAGTCCCCCTTTCTATCACAGTTTGACTCAGCAGCTGTTTGAATTTAGGTCTTCCTGACTCCAGTTCAGTGCTGTATTCACTTTTATCGCCTAGCTATCTCTCAATGAATATATGAATACACATGGTCAAGTAGACCAGATGTATCAAATACACCATTACAACATTTCTGAGTGTTACTGAACCAGACTAAAAGATAATTTAAAAATATGTAACAAAATAAATAAAAATACAACTAAACATAGAAAATATGTGTGTTTGTCAATTTGTGACCCACGGGGATCCTTATGTAGGGTTCAGTGGCTTTGCTTCTAAGTGAGTTTGACACCAGTAAAGTAAATCATTCAGCTTATCCAAGATATTAGAACTTGACAGTGTTTGTCTTACCAGAGCTCACTCCTGCCTTGTCAAGACAGGCAGAGAGCTAAGCCTAGAAAAACTTAATTGTGGAGGAAGAACAGAAAAAAAAGGTACACATGTAAGAAATTCATTTTCTAATTTCTAGAAATGATGTCTTTGATTAGGGATTAAAAAAAAAAGCCAACTCTTTTTTTCGTTTGTGTTGTTTCTCTTTAGAAACATATTGAGAATGACATGACAAAATTCCAGAACCATATTGTCGTCTGTGTCTTTGGAAATTCTCAATCGCCACTGGTGGGGCTTCGAAACTTTGTGATGCCCCTAAGAACCAGTAACTATACCTTCAAAGAGTTAAAGGACATCGTATTTGTTGGGTCTTTGGATTATCTGCAAAAAGAATGGAGGTTCCTGAGAAACTTTCCCAAGCTGTATATACTCCCAGTAAGTGTGAGTGTGGAGGGAAAATGTAGAGATCTTCATTTTATTGTTACAACACTGATTCTAAAATGATGGAAAAATCTGAGTAAGAATTAGCCCCTCTTGATACCAAAATTTTCTTATCTGTAAAGATTGTCAAGTTTTGGATGGAATATTTCTAACAATTTGGAGAATTAAACAGTCATTCATGACTGGAGGAAAGTGTAATTTACATATATGTGTGTTATATATTATATCTAAAACCTTAAAGTGTTATATAAATGTAATTTCATGTTCTTTTTATTTAATTAATATTATTAAAAACCTTTGAATTTTTCCAAAATAGATTTTAATGTATCTGTTTTCTCACTAATGTGGGTGCTCCCTTCAGTGGAATATTAAATCCATACTTATTTTTATACTTGTATTCAAACTTTAGTAAATATTACAAGACCCTCAAGATATTTTTAAAGTGCCTACTATTTGTGAGGATCTATATTAATCACTGTGAGAGAGGTATGGAGAAATAACATAGACCATGCCTTTGTGGTGATCATAGTCCGATCTTATAAGAAAAATAAAGCAGATACAAAAATGCAACATACAAAATCTTTGCTAAAAGTCTGCTATTTACAGAGTTCTTTACAATAGTTTGTTTCTAGTATTTCATCATGTCATAAAGGCATCCCTGGGTTCTTTCTTAAAGGCTCCTCAAGATAAATTATTATAGGTTAAACCACCACTCCCTCAAAAAATTCACAGTGATTGGGGAGGGAGAGATACAACTGGGGGAGTTAGGAAATACTGTTTGAACAAGTTGTTATTTGTGCATATCCTTGAAGGAACAAGACATGGATGATAAGCCAAAAAGGAAGGGAGTGAAAAAATCAGTCCAACAGATATAAAGAGAAGCACAACAGGGTTGTGTTATGAAAATCCAGAAAAATGAGTATCTACAAGGAAAGATTCTCAGTAATATCAAATGCTCTACAGAATTCAAGAATAAGGTTTAAACAAAGGTCATTAGATTTACCAATAAAGAGATCATTGTTTACTTTACAGAGACCAGCTGACAGACTGTATGTTTATCCTTGGAGAATAATAGATTTAGAGCTGGAAATGATCTTAGTCAGATTTACTTTGTCCCCATGTGCTTTCCTATTTCTACCTTCTCCTTGCAGCAGAATGTGGAAGAGGAAAGAGAAGTCTCCCAAGAATAGTTCATGAAAGATTTGCAATTCTAGTAGGCATTACTGGTGCTGGAAAGGACATTGTATACAGAGTCAGAGGACCTGGGTCCAAAACTTAGTTCTGATTATTATTTTAAACCTGTTACTTATTGACTGTGAAAATTTGAGCATACTATTTTCACTCTCTTGACCTGTATTTCCTTGTCTGTAAAATAAAAGAATTGTATGAGATCAAATCTAAAGTTCATTCCACCTCTAAACCCAGTGATCTTATACCAATGTAACCCAAATAAACAAAGCTCTAATATGCTGAGGATGAAAAGACAAAGCAAAAGCCAATCCTTTCTGTCAAGGAGCTTACCTCCTTCCTACTGGAGGTATACAATATACTGTAGAAAAAGATAAGTATTGACATGATAATTTGAGGGGAGAATACAAACTATTACAATGTTAGGGGATCCTTTAGACTTTCTTTACAAGATACACCAGGGCTGTCTGTGGGTTCTCAGTATAGTCACTTATTGTAACACTGTGTTCCCTTCTGTCAGTATGAAATGTCCTTGGATTTAAGCTTTGAGACAGATGTTGAATTTTTTACTGGTCAATACATGTTTCCTTCTCTTTAACTTGCTTTAAATAAATTGTCCTATTTCACCATTACACAGGAATTCTTAGGGTCCTATTTCAGTTGCTTCCCTCAAATAGTTAAGAACTGATTGTTAAGTAGAGTGCCCTCTCCACTATCTTCCCAAGAATATGAAAAGATTCCTTCCTTGAAGGATTTCTAAAGCAGGAGCATCTGGCATTTAGGAAGCTGATCTGCCATCATGACCCTTTCAGGATACCTTCCTCCCCATCCCTCCTCACCCTTAGCCTTTTCAGCTCCTTTAAATGTGAAGTCTTCACCCATTAAGCTCACTGAGCCATGGACTGTCTTTTTTCTGCTTATATTTATATACCCAACAGTTAACAGTATTAAAGATATTATAAGCACTTAAATGCTTGCTGATTGACTGTATTCAGGATCAATCACCTTCAGGACTAACCACTGAGAAAATTGTGAATTAGGCTTAGGTTGTATTTATTTCTTTTCGCTTGTCCTTTCATTGTTTTTATTTCAATATGCTTATCCACAGGGTTAGGTAACTGCCTAACTTCTAACTAAGCCTCTTTCTTTCCTCCCTGTTCCCACGTAGGGATCTGCTCTCTTTCTTGGAGACCTAATTGCAGCCAATATTAGAGAATGTTCAATGTGTGCTATCCTGGCCCAACCAACTCAGCTATCAAGCAACGAAGTTCTGGTCGATGCTGAGTCTATCTTAGCTACTCTCAACATCCACTCTCTTCCAGTCTCTAGCAATTTGTCAGAAGGTAAGAACTCTCCTAGAAAGGAAGACAGAAGGGGAAGCAAATCTTTCCTCTTTAAAGGAGAAAGTGTCCTGAAGGAAGGAAACTGAACTTGAGAACTTCATAGCTCCTTTCCATAGTTAAGATTCTATGATGAGCCTGCACTTGTCCTTTATAACACTGTCAAGAGAAAAATTGCTATCTGTATTCAGTTTAATATTCCATAATATTTTTCCCCTTTGAGACCAAGTCTGAGTTATATATGTGACAACTTTATACTGTTGTTGTAGTGTGGAATTCTTGGAACATAGGAAAGAATACTTCACCAGGAAACATGATCTGAGCTCCAATTCCTCTTCTAATATTGCTATGTTTTTTCCTGAGAAAGTCCCTTCTCCATGAGCCTGCATTTTCTCATCTCTAAAATTAGCATAATAATGTCTTTATTACCTACCTCACAAAATAATGGTGGTTATTACCTTCTACATCCAGAGAAAGACAGACAGACAAAAAAAGCTTTAAAAATCTGCAAAACTTATGTACTATGGTATGGGGAAAATAAAAGAGGCTTTATAAATCTTTAAGTACAAAATATTATTAACAATCAATAAATATTTATTGTATTATGTTTTGAGGGTTATAGGAAATACAAAACTACATACTTTATAGTTATATGGTAAATATAACTATGAAGTTACATAGTACATTTAACTTTTCAAAATACTTTCAAATCTACTATCTTTATAAGGGACAACAAAATTCATCTTTTTTTGGCAATAGTAAATTGTGACTATTTTAACTCTTTAATGTATTATCCTATTTTCCTTATACTTTTAATTATACTTAAATAAATTATCTTTTTCATCATTATTATTAATATCATGTAATTTATATTGACTAGTCTGGATGAGAAGCTGAAAGAAGGAAATGAGTTTGAATAGCTACAAAATCAAACTGAATATAAAAGCATGAAGTAATATGAAAGGTTGTTACATGTTATATTATCTGGACTATAGCCCTGTGAGATATGCAAGTATGAATCATTTGATATATCTGTTCTGTTTGAAATGAGGAAACAGATGTAGAGAGGTTAAGGAGTACTCTATAGGAATCTAGTTTATTAGTAGAAGAGTTAAGATTTTCTGCTTTGATTAAAATCCAGATCCTAAAATTCTTAGATATTTCTCCCATATTGTACTGACTGAAAGACTAAAGTTTTTATGAATATTTTATGTATGTCATTACATATAAAATGCAATGCAAACCCAGCTAAGTGATGGCTATTCCATAGACATGTGAGCAATGACTTCTCAGGCTCATCTCTGCCACAAAGGGTGGTAATCCTTAGTAGAATTCATGTCTACTGAGATAAATATATATATATATATCTATATGTTCATATATATTTATTAGGTAGATCGAAAATACCTGTTGATACATTGTTCAATTCAACAAATTTTTATTGTTCCTTTGTCCATTGCTGAAGGAATGTGAAGAGGCAGAGACGAAGTAAGAACTAATACTGCTATTCCAGTTTCCACATGCCAAGCTTAATGTAATCTAAGAGTGTTCACCCCTACTTTCAAGGCTTGCTTAGAACCCAGTAAAGTACCTTCCCATTTCCTTGAAGGCAGCAATAATGAGACTACCAGTGCTATTTTTTGTCCTGTGTCATTGCATTTTTAATAGAAGCTCAGAATTATAAAAGAAATCAAGGTCATCTTTCCTGATGTTCCACAAAATGTCAGAGTCTCTTCTATAATCATTTCTGGATTATCCAGCCTCTATTTAAAGATTTCCAGATCTGGGGAACTCCTTACCTTGCAAGGCAATACATCCAAACCTTGGACTACTCTAATTATAATAGAAGTGTTTTTTATATTAAAATGAGATCTTACTCTCCATAATTTCCTCCTAATTGTCTTGGTCCTACCCCTCAGAACCACATGAAATAACAAATCTACTATCTCTTGAACATGATAAGCCTTTAACAGTTTGAAGACAGAAACCTGAGGATTCCTGTCTCTTTTTATGCCATTTCCTTTTCCATAGAGAGTCTTTTGCCTCATTTTGTATCAGTGCCTGGATATGCGTTTCTTGATAGATAGATTGATTGATTGATTGATTGATTGATTGGAATATGCTTCATCTTCATCTTTGCCTTCTGGCTTCCCTAGCTATCTTCAATTCTCAGCGAAAACTTCAATTCTATATCTCTCTTCACTTTAGTTTCTTCTTTTGTGGATTATTGTATATATATCTTGTGTATACCTTGTTTGTACATATTAGTTTTAGTAGTACAAATCCATAGGTCCCCTTACAATCTGGGAATAGAATCTGCCTTCTAGGGAGTCAGCTCACAAGTAAGAGTGCAAGTTGGGAGGGTACTCCATAAGAACTGCTACAGGTACTCTTGTTATGTTCATACAATTAAGAACTGTTTATTGAATATCAAGCAGAGTATATAATTGTAGATATGCATAGAGTCTGGGTCAAGCATAACATGGTGGTTTAGAATACTCTGGGCAAGCATTATCATTGACTATTCAACTTTCCCTCAAGTGTCTCCCTCCAGAGAAATACCGAAGATCAAATTCCCCCAGGGTCTGCCAGCCCACCAAGTCCACACAGTGTGTACCCATATACACTATATAATCACATCTCTTCTTTCCCAAATGTTTTAAATGTTAATCTTTCTTTCTCCTTACCTTCTCACTTTTACAATGTTTATCTACTAACCGCTAAATTTTGATGCATCATATTGCTCTATGTCTCTCCATCTCCAATCCAACCAATCTTTGAGGACCCTGTTCTTTTATTCTTTTTACCCTCTCTCACCTTCATTGAGACCTCACTTTCATTTCCCCTCAACTTTCTCTCCAGAAATATCTGAAGTCTCATTTTCCTCTCTTTTACCTTTCTCTACTCCCTGACATTTGAAACCACACCCTCCTATTAAGAAGGAGCTAGAGATGTAGTATTCATTTACTAAAAATTCATCATGTATATGTATGGTCCTCCATGGTAACTATATCATTCTCCCAGAGGTATTGGAGCCACTAAATAATGTGTGGTATAATGATTAATATCAGGAATGTCCTGCTCAACCTAACAAGGAGAAATATGAGACCTTCAAAAAAATCTCTCAATACAAAGCATGGACAACCCCATTGACAACAACATTGGCAATAGAGGACATTTCCTTTTATTGAGTATGAATTATTTGTAAATGTTTGGAGTGATTTTTAGTACCATGAAGATGATTTATTAATTTATCTTTACTTTTGACTTCCCTGCTTTCCTTCAAAACTCAGCTCAAATTCAAATTTTTGCAAGAGCCTCCCCCTACTAATACCACCCCTGCCTCAGTTAATATCTTCCCTCTGGACTTATATCTTATTTAAGACAGCTAGATAGATACCTAGATGGAATGACAACTAGATAATAGACAGACAGATAGACAGACAGGCAGGCAGATGGATGGATGGATGGATGGATGGATGGGTAGATAGACAGACAGATTCTAGATAGATAGATAATTTTGTACATAAATAGCTGTTTGCTTGTTGTTTTCTCCCCTAGAAAGTGAGCTCCTTGAGGGCAAGAATTTTATTTTCCCTTTCTTTGTATCTCACAGTTTAGCACTTAGCACAGTGCTTGGTACACATGAAGTGCTTAATAAATGCATTGTGATGATTATGCTGATGATGATTGCTTTGCTTCTGAACCATACTTTGGGATTGGCCTCTCTTGTACCACATTCCCAGAAGTTCCACCTCTCCCTTATTTGGCACAGAGTATTTAATAAATCCTTTTGATTAATTGAAAGAGGAAGTGATTAAAGATAAGCTTTGCCCTACATCAAAGAAGAGGATACTGAGGACAGTGATGGCATTCCTTTTTGCTGTCCTTGCTAGGATTGATTGGTAATTCTACTTAACTTGTTCTACAATAAGCTGTTACCAACCATCAAACAGTCACAGTCCAGAGTGTATGAGTTTCAGGTCACACCAGATTCTTGCAATACAACTTCAATGCCTTGAGTCCGAGGATTATAGTTCCTTCAGAAATTTCCCCTATGAAGCTAATAACCAGTCCTTTTGGAAATATGAATTGAACATCCTGTGGAAACTGAGTTTTAAGGAAAGGGATGTCTCTTTCCTTATTGATGTACAAATTGTTGGAAACTAGACAAACTAAAATTTCAAATTCTTTGAATAACTAGATCCCAAGAAATATGCCTTAGGGAACTTTTAGGATTTTGGACAGTAACAGATGTGGAGCTGATCAACAGCCATACTGATTTTTGTGTGCCTTTTATTTACTTATTTCTTTTAGGCTCAATAAGTTCTACATATTTTATTCAAACATATATGATTATTTCTGAAGAGTCAATGTCATTATACCAAGGGAGTCAATAAAATACACAAGGCCAATAAAGAAATCACCATTTCACCAACGGGTTCTAATTGAATAGATTCATTCACATATACCAGAAAATGAGTTGGGACTAGCCTATAAGCAAAGTTATCACAAAAGTCTTTTCACAAATGCTCAAAATTGAATGACAAATATGAGAAATTAACCGTCATAATAAGAGGGAAAACTTAACCACTGGGAGTCAATGGCACCCAAGCTAGGACCAGACTATAATTCTGTTTTGTTATACACTATTCAAAAGAAACAGGGTAAGTAAAAGTCAACGGGAGTAATATTGCATACAAAGTAAGTATATGCATATGAGAATTCAAGAAACAGGAGACAGGAACATGAAGAGTATTGAATGAAGATCAAAGATGGGAGAAACAGAAGTAATTTTGTTGCTGGAGTTGCTGATGACCCAGAGAGAAAGAGGAATAAGGAGGGTGAGAAGCACATCATGAACTTAGCTCACAGGCATGATGGAATAGTAATGTGAGACTTCAATTATCCATGTAGATATCCAGTAAATGCTATCTCTCTGCCAAAAGTAGAACAGTTAACAATTTCTTCACTTTCCTTAGTGATAATTTCATCCTTCAGATCATGAAGGGGCTAACAAGGACCAATTAGATTCCATATATGATTGTCACAAATAAGGAAGAATGAGTTGCTAGAGTAGAAATGATAGGATTTGTGGGTGAAGGAAGAGACCACTGCTTTATAGAATTTATCGTATTGAAGGAGGAGGAATCTAGACATTGTCTGACATGCTCTCTCCATTTTGGGAAAGTAGGTGTCAAGGGCTTCAGAGGAAAGATAGAGAGGCATAGGAGATACTCATGAATTAAATTCAGAAGAAACAAGGGTTAACAGTCTCAACAAAGAGAAAAAATAATAATAGTGTTTCTCTACATAGTAAAGTAGGTGAACCTGGAGTTTGCCAATAAATTTAGATTAAAAAAATATAAAGAAATGTAAGCCAGAGTCAAGATGATAGAGTGAAAACAGGGACTCAACTGAGGTCTCCCACAAACTCCTTCAAATATCTCTAAAGAGTGAATTTGAACAAATTCTAAAGGGGCATAATCCGCAAAAAGAGTGTAGAAGATTTCCAGCCCAAGACAACCTGGAGGGTTGACAGGAAAGGTTTATTGCAAGAGGTGTGAGAGTTGACCATAGCAGAACTGGAGCAGACCCCAGTAGAGTGAATTACTGGCAGCAGGGGCAATTCCCAGACCTCTCAGTGAAGGAAGAGGGTCTATCAGAACTGTGAAAGAGAGAAATGCAGTCCTGTGCAGGGTCTGTGGCAGTCACAATAGCTACTCCTGGACCTATCAGCTCACAGACTCAATGTTTGAAAGTCATCTATTTAACTTTCTGGGAGTCAAGATGTTGGAATAAGCAGTAAGTTTCTCTCACCCTTCCCTGTTGACCTTGAAAAACCCAGAGAATATGCTCCAGGAAAAATCCTGGAATAATAGAGCCAGCAGAAAGATAGGGCACAGTAGTCTTTAAGCTTGTGAGGCTAGAGGGATTAATGGGAAAGGTCTCTCTTGCTATGGCTGAAAGGGACCAGTACAGGACAGGAGGCACTAGATACAGTACCAGACCACTACAATATCGAACTGTAAGCACTTGAGGCCCCAATACAGAAAACCAGTAACCAGCTCCCTAGACCCCAGATCAAGAAGTCTGGGACAGTGCCCCCTGGACCCCAGAAGAAATCAAATTTAAAATCTGGGGGAAAAAGGTAAAAAAAATAAAACATGAACAAGAAAAATTTTTTAAAAATCAATGAACATTAAGAAATATGTTGGTGACAGGGAAGATCAAAAACACAAATTCAGAAGAGGATAATATCGTCAATATGGTCACATCTGAAACCTCAAAGGGGAATATGAACTAGTCTCAAGCCCCAAAAGCCTTCTTCAAAGAGCTCAAGAAGGATTTTAAAAATCAAATAATAGAGGGAGAAGAAAATACCTGAGATAATCTCCTGGATCTGTTTTCCAGGTCACTTGTTTTTTTTCTCATATGGCATTTCAAATTTTCTTCTATATTTTCATTCTTTCCATTTTGTTTCACTAATAATTCTTGATGTCTCATAGAGTCATGAGCTTCCACTTGCCCAATTTAACTTTTAATGAATTGTTTTCTTCAGTTAACTTTTCTACCTCCTTTTCTATTTGGCCAATTATACTTTTTTAAAAATTTGTTTTCTTCAGTGTACTTCCCCCCCCATTTTCTCAATTGTGTTTTTAAATTTTTATTCTACCTTTTTCCCCCAGATTTTAAATTTGATTTCTTCTGGGGTCCAGGGGGCACTGTCCCAGACTTCTTGATCTGGGGTCTAGGGAGGTGGTTACTGGTTTTCTGTATTGGGGCCTCAGATGCTACAGTTGGATATTGTAGTAGTCTGGTAGTGTATCTAGTGCCTCCTGTCCTGTACTGGTCCCTTTCAGCCATAGCAAGAGGAATGGATAAATTCACCACTAATGCAAAGGAAATTAAAACAATAATTAGGAACTATTTTTGTCCAACTGTATGCCCATAAACTTGACAATATAAGTGAAATGGATGAATATTTACAAAAGAATATACATTGCCCAGATTAACAGAAGAGAAAGTAAAATATTTAAATAACTCCATCTCAGACAAAGAAATTGGACCAAGCCATCAATGAACTCCCTAGGAAAAGAAACTCCAGGGTCAGATGGATTTACGAATAAATTTTATCAAATATTTAAAGAACAATTAATTTCAATACTATATAGACTATTTGGGAAAATAGGCAAAGAAGGAGTCTTACCAAATTCTCTTTATGATAAAAATATGGTACTGACACCTAAAATGTGAAGAGGCAAAACAGAGAGAAAATTATAGAGCAATTTGCCTAACGAATATAGATGCAAAAGAAAAATTAAATAAAACATTGGTAAAGAGATTACAGCAACTTATCACAAGAATAATGCACTATGACCAGGTAGGATTTATTCCAGGAATGCCAGGTTGGTTCAATGTTAGGAATATTATCAGTATAATAGATTACATCAACAAAAACACTAGCAAAAACTATATGATTATCTCAACAGATGAAGAAACAGCTTGTGACAAAATATAACACCCATTCCTATTAAAAACATTAGAGAACATAGGAATAAGTAGAGCCTTCTTTAAAATGTTAAATAGCATCTACCTAAAATCATATGCAAATATTATATGTAATAGGGATAAACTAGAAGCATTTCCAATAAGATCAGGGGTGAAACAAGGACATGCATTATTACCCCTGTTATTCAATATGGCACTAGAAACATTAGCTTTAGCAATAAGAGAGGAAAAAGAAATTGAAGAAATTAGAATAGGCAAAGAAGAAATGAAACCATCACTCTTTGCAGATGATATGATGTACTTAGGGAATCCAGTAAAAAACTACTTGAAATAATAAATAACTTTTGTAAAGTTGCAGGATATAAAATAAACCCACATAAATCCTCTACATTCCTATATATTTCTAAGAAAGTTCAAAAACAAGAGATAGAGAAATTCCATTTAAGGTTACTATAG
Organism: Bettongia penicillata ogilbyi; assembly: GCA_023548195.1. NCBI lineage: Eukaryota > Metazoa > Chordata > Mammalia > Diprotodontia > Potoroidae > Bettongia > Bettongia penicillata. The sequence continues at coordinate 973,644 of JAJHZJ010000171.1, read as the reverse complement.
ACATTATAAAATATTTGGTAGTTTACCTGCCAAAACAAATCCAGGAAACTATATGAACACTATTACAAAACACTTTTCACACAAAGTCATATCTAAATAATTGGAAAAACATCAGTCGCTTATGGGTATGTCGACTTGCTATAATAAAAATGATGATTTCACCTAAGTTAATTTACTTATTCAGGGTCATACCAATCAAACCACCCCAAATTATTTTATAAAGCTAGAAAAAGTAATAATAAAACTCATTTGGAAGAACAAAAGGTCCAGAATATTAAGGAAATTAATGAAGGGAAGGTGGCCTACCTGTACTGGATCTTAAATTGTACTATTAAGCAGCAATCAGTAAAACAACTTGGTACTGGCTAAGAAACAGAGTAGTCAATCAGTGGAATAGGGTAGGTACATAAAATACAGTAATTAAAGACTATAGTAATGTACTGTTAGATTAACTCAAAGATTCCAGCTTCTGGGATAAGAATGTGCTGTTTAACAAAAACTGTTGGGAAAACTAGAAAATAGCATGGCAAAAAACTAAACATAGACCCATATCTTATACCATATGCCAAAATAAATTCAAAATGGGTAAAGGATTTAAATACAAAAGCTAAAGATAACAAAAGGTTGTGGGATTGTTGGAAAAACTTAATTTTGGCAAAAATATTTGGCATCATTTACTAGCTATGAAACTCTAAGAAAGTCACTTAATATCTGTTTGCCTCAGTTTCCTCATCTGTAAAATGGAAGATAATATCATCTACCTTGCACTATTGTTGTGAGGATCAAATGAGATAATAACAATTTCAAAGTGCTTGTCACACTGCCTGGCACATTGTAAGTGATATATGAATGTTAGCTATTATTATTATTGCTATTATTATCTGTAAAATTGACCTAAAGATAACCTGTATCTCAGGGTTGTTAGGATCAAATGAGATAATATTTGTAAAGCATTTAACATAGTACTGGGCACATAGTAAGTGCTTAAAGAAACATTATCTATCTTGCTATTTATTTTTAGCTATGTATAGCAGGAGAAAAAGAAGGATAAAAGAAGTGATAAGAACTTTACTAAGGGTAGACAAGATGATAATTGATCAGAGAAAAAAAACAGCACTGCTTGATTTTTATTTCTGTCTTCTCCTCAAAGGCAAAAGACCTTTACGCTGGAAATAACACAACAGAGTTAATCAACAGGGATCTGATACTCAACATAAGTAAAAATATAGTTAGAAGACACCCAACTTCCCTTGATAACGTTACTTTTCCCAGATGAGGTATATCCTTGTGTGCTAAAAGAACTGGTATATGTGATTGCTGAGCCACTGAGAGTGACCTCTGAAGGATCATGGGAAACAAGAGAAGCAATCCAGGATAGGAGAAGGGCAAATGCTGTCCCAAAGTATAAAAAAGAGAAGAGAAGAGAATCTTTCAAACCTAGGCCTATGACCTTGATTTTAAATACTGGGAAAATTACAGAAAGGATCATTAAAGAAAGATTTCTTGTAAGTTTAGGAAGGGAACTGATTATTATAAAGACCTGGAATGGCTTCATCAATTATAATTCACGCCAAACATCTTTTTTTTTCTTTTGTGACAGAATTACTTAAACTAGTTGAAAATGGAAATATAGATATTATTTGCTTATTATTTTTAGCGTAAATGTTGATAAAGTATCTTATAACATATGCACTAGAACAGAAGTTCCCAAACTTATTTGGCCTACTGTCCCTTTTTCAAAAAAATAATACTCAGTGACCCTTTCCCAAATCTGTTTTATTTAACCCTTTATAACCTTTCATTTTTTTTAAATTTGTATCATTAAAAATATATATAAATTATGTTTAAAAAACAATTACACTCCTTACATTTAATCATTTTTTGTAAATTTGTCGGGGAGCTTCCCCCCTGCATTGAAATTTTGATGAAATATGTAATAGTATAGAATCGTATTGTAAAAAAGTCATCATACACACATATTCCTGCCAATGCATTCTGGTCTTCCTGACATGTACAACATGCTCACCTTCTAGTGCTTGCTTATTAAGATCTGTCAGCAGACATGGCCACTGAATGGTTATAACTTACATTTTGTATGTTTATTTGGAAAATAACATAATTAATATGACTTAAATATTGTTATACCACAGGTGAAATGTATGAACAATTTTTCAAAGTTTTCTCCTCTCCTTTCTTTATGCTTCCCCTGCCCCTTATTTTTATTTAATGCCCCCCCAAATGTACCCGAGGCTACCACCCCCCTGGATGCTTCCAGTATACCCCAGCATCACTTTTGGAACCAATGGCTAGAAGATGATATAATCAAATAGATGCAGAACTGATTAGATGGCTAGGCTTAGAGTATTTGTGAATGCCTCAGTGTTTAAGTGACAGGAGATCTCTATTAAAATACCCCAAGGAATCTGTGCTTGGTGGTGTACTTTTTGACATTTTTTTTTTTTTATCAATGACTTGGATAAAGGCATAGTTAAGTATGGTCATCAAATTTGACACAAAACTGAGAAAAATTACTGTAATGGCAAGTAAAATAGAATCTTTTGCTGTTTTTGTTTTAGTATTATCAAGAAGTATAATGCCTCTATTTGAATATGACTGAGGAGGATCTTTCCCACCCATTGTCAGTCACGGGAAGATTTGTAAGAAGGTCTAAGCCTTTTGTTAATGAGGCACTGGTTCTCCAGGGAGCAATGCCCTCTGGCTCCAAAAAGTGTATAAATACTCTGAAGGCAAGGTTTTACTCTGGGGCTTACTGACTAGAATCATTTGCTTGGCCAGAAGAGGACTCTGAGAACCCACTAAGCAGTGCAATGGCTTTGAGAAACCCAGATGTTCCCTCTCGGGTAAACATGTATGTATGTCAATGGTCAGACATTTTGAAAGCACATCTGTTGACTTTTAATTACTCTGTATTTTCTTTGAAGTTCAGGGTGCTGACTCCCCTGATGAGTGATATTTGTGTCTGGTTAAAGAATTGATACATGTGCTTGATAATAGTGATTGCTAACCCCTCAAAAGCTGCCTTTCTTTTTATGAATGCAGATCTAAGAACCTGTGATAGAAGGTCTCCCTGTGTATGTCAGGGTGCTTACTGTTACAATTACTTAGAATTCTGAATGATAATAAGGATCCCAAAACAGCTTGACAGGCTAGGGCATTGGCTTGAATCTAATAAGCAGTTGATTTTTTATTATTATTTTGTATTTTTCTTTAGGAAGTTGTAATCTTTGAATTATTTTTAGTTTTCAACATTCACTTCCACAAGATTTTTAGTTCTAAAGTTTTTTCCCCATCTCTCCCCTCCCCCCACCCAAAGACAACTTGCATTCTGATTACCTCTTCCCCCACCCTTCCATGCCTTGTATCACTACCCCCCTTCTCTTATCCCCTTCCTTCTATTTTCCTATAGGTCAGGATAGATTTCTATACCCCATTGCCTGCATATCTTATATCCCAGTTGCATGTAAAAACAATTTCTAATATTCATTTTTTAAATTTGAGTTCCAAATTCTCTCCCAACCCAAAAAGGGAAGCAATTCAATATAGGTTATACATGTGTAGTCATGCAAAACATTTCCATAATAGTCATGTTGTGAAAGACTAACTAAAATTCCTTCCATCCTATCCCACTCATCCTTTATTCTATTCTCTTCTTTGTCCCTGTCCCTTCTCAAAACTGTTTGCTTCTGATAACACTTTCCCCCATTCTGCCATGTCTTATCTTCTTCTGGCCTACTTTCCTGTTGGATAACATAGATTCCCATACTCAGTTGAGTGGGTATGTTATTCCCTCCTTAAGCCAAATCTGATAAGAGTTATGTTCACTCATTCCCTCTTACCTTCCCACTTTTGCCTCTATTGTAAAAGCTATTTCTTGCCTCTTTTATTTGAGAAAATTTACCCCATTCCACCTCTCCTTCTCCTTCTCCCAGTATATTCTCCCATCCATTAATTTTACTTTTTAGATATCATACCTTCATATTCAACTTACCCTGTGCCCTCTGTGTGTGCATGTGTGTGCATACACACATATACATATACATGCATATATGTATGTGTATTATATGTATGTATATGTGTGTATATTCCCTCCAACTACTCTAATACTGAGAAAGGTTTCATGAATTATAAATATCATCTTTCCATGTAGGAATGTAAATGGCTGAACTTTATTAAGTCCCTTATGATTTTTATTTCCTGTTCACCTCTTCATGCTTCTCTTGAGTCTTGTATTTGAAAGTCAAATTTTCTATTTAGTTCTGGTCTTTTCATCAAGAATGCTTGAAAGTCCTCTATTTTATTGAATGTCCATTCCCCCCACCACCACTCCAAAGAGTTATACTCTGTTTTGCTGGGTCAGTGATTCTTGGTTTGAATCTTAGCTCCTTTGACCTCTGGGATATCATATTCTAAGTCCTCTGATCTCTTAATGTAGAAGCTGCTAAATATTGTGTTATTCTGATTGTGTCTCCACAATACTTGAATTGTTTCTTTCTGACTGCCTATAATATTTTCTCCTTGATCTGGGACCTTTGAAATTTGGCTAAAATATTCCTAACAGTTTTCCTGATCAATAGATTCTTTCAATTTCTATTTTACCCTCAGGTTCTAGAATATCAGGACAGTTTTCCTTGATAATTTCTTGAAAATGATGTTTAGTCTCTGTTTTTGATCATGGCTTTCAGGTAGTCCAGTAAATTTTATCTCTCCTGGATCTATTTCTCTGGTCAGTTTTTTTTTCCCAATGAAATATTTCACATTTTCTTTTTTTTATTCTTTTATTTTTGTTTGATAATTTCTTGATTTTTCATAGAGTCATTAACATCCCTTTGCTCGATTCTAATTCTGAAGGAATTATTTTCTTCACTGAGTTCTTGGACCTCCTTTTCCATTTGGTCAATTCTACTTTTTAAGGTGTTCTTCTCCTCATTGGCTTTTTAGACCTCTTTTGCCATTTGAGTTAGTCTATTTTTTAGGTGTCACTTTCTTCAGGATTTGGGGGGACCTCCTTTAGGAAGCTGGTGACTCATTTTTCATGATTTTCTTGCATCACTGTTATTTCTCTTTCCAATTTTTCCTCTACTTCTCTTATCTGATTTTCAAAACCCTTTTTGAGCTCTTCCATGGCCTGTGACCATTTCATATTTTCTTGGAGACTTTGGATATAGGAGTTTTGACTTTGTTGTCTTCTTTTGAGTATACATTTGGTCTTTTTTGTCAACAAAGTAAAATTCTATAGTCTGAGTTTTTCCTCACTGTTTGCTCTTTTCCCCAGCCAATTACTTTACTTTTTACTTCTTAAGTTAGGACTCTGCTTCCAGTATGGAGGGTGTACTGTCCCAAGCTTCAGGAGTTTTGCGCAGTTGTTTTCAGTGATGCTTCTAAGGAACTCTAAAATTTTAGTTCTTTCAAGTTTGTATGATGAAAGGAAAGGTGTAGTTATTCAAAACACTTCCATAACAGTTATGTTGTGAAAGACTAACTCTGTTTCCCTCTATCCTATCCCACCCTCCATTTATTCTATTCTATCCTTTGACCTCTCCCTCTACAAAAGTGTTTGCTTCTGATTACCCCTTATGCCAATCTGTCATCTCTTCTATTATTCCTCCTCTCTTTGTCTCTTCCACCCTGCTTTCCGGTAGGTAAGAAGAACTTCCATAACCAAGTGAGAGTGTATGTTTTTTATTCCTGAAGCCAAATTTGATGAAAGTAAAGCTCATTTATTCCATTTCATCTTCCCCTTCTTCCCCTTCATTGTAAAACTTCTTTCTTGCCTCTTTTACATGAGATAATTTTACTACATTCTACCTCTCCCTCTTTCTTTTTCCCAATACATTCCTCTCAACATTTAATTTTATTTTTTAAACATCATCCCTTCATATTCAGCTCACCCTGTGTTCTGTCTCTGTCTTTCTACATGTGTGTGTGTGTGTGTGTGTGTATATATATATATATATATATATATATATATATATGCATATGCACATACACACACACTCACACACACACATATTCCCTCCAACTCTCCCAATACTGAGAAAGGTCTCATGAGTTACAAATATCATTTCTCCATGTAGGAATGTAAACAGTTCAATTTTAATAAGTTCCTTATGGTTTTTCTTTCCTATTTACCTTTTCATGATTCTCTTGATTCTTATTTGTAAGCCAAATTTTCTAATTAGCTTTGGTCTTTTCAATAAGAATTCTTGGAAGTCCTGTATTTCATTGAAATTCTATTATTCCCCTGAAGTATTATACCCAGTTTTGTTGGGTAGGTGATTCTTGGTTTTAATTCTACCTCATTTGACCTCATTTGGAATCATATTCCAAGTCCTTCAGTCCCTTACTGTAGAATCTTTTAAAATCTTGTATTATCCTGATTGTATTTCCACCATATTTGAATTGTTTCTTTCTGGCTGTTTGTAATATTTTTTCTTTGACCTGGGATTTCTGGGATTTGGCTACAATATTCCAAGGAATTTTCCTTTTGGGATTTCTTTCAGGAGGTGATCTGTAGATTCTTTCCATTTCTATTTTACCCTCTGATTCTAGAATATCAAGGCAGTTTTTCTTTAGGATATATTGGAAGATGATGTCTAGGCTTTTTTGATGGCTTTAATATAGTTCCATAATTTTTAAATTTTCTCTCTTGTATCCATTTTCCAGGTCAATTGTTTTTTTTTTCCCCAATGAGATACTTCACATTGTGTTCTTTTTCTATTCCTTTGTTTTTGTGTTATAATTTCTTGATTTCTCATAATTTCATTAACTATTATTTGCTCCATTCTAATATTTAATTAATTATTTTCTTCATTGGCTTTCTTGGGCCTGTTTTGCCATTTGGGTGAGTGTAATTTTAAAGTTGTTATTTTTTTCAGCATTTTTTGGAGAGTTTCCTTTAGCAAGCTATTGACTCATCTTTTATGATTTTCTTGTATCACTCTTATTTTTCTTCTCAATTTTCCTCAGCTTCCCTTACTTGCTTTTTAAAATTCTTTTTGAGTTCTTCTATGACCTGAGACCAATTCATATTTTTTCTTGAAGGCTTTGGATGTAGGAACTTTGACTATGTTGTCTTCTTCTGGTTGTATGTTTTGATCTTCCTTGTCACTAATGACATAAGAAAATACCTTTTCACTGAGAAAGTAAGAATCTATAATCTGTTTCCCTCCCTTCAACTCCCCTCCCCACTTTTACTCATTTTACCAGCCAATTACTTGACTTTTGAGATCACTGTTAAGTGAAGGGTTGCAGAAGCAGAGCTGCTGTTTCAGCAGTGGTTTCCACTGCCCTGGGCCTGGGGTTGAGGCTATGGCTGGTGCTGCGACTGGGACCACAGCCAGCTCATGTTCCCTTCTCAGGCAGATGAGAGACCCTTCCCACTGATCTTCAAATTTGTCTTTGGTTTTTGTGGGTTGAGAAGTTTGGAAACTGCCACAGCTATTAGCAATTCAGTCCCCTAAGGTCTGCTTCAGCTCTGAACATGTCAGTATGGCCCATGTCGAACTGTGTTCTGCTCCTAGTCCAGGGCAATAGACCCTTCCTATTGACCTTCCAGATTGTCTTGGGGTGGAAATTTGCTTCAGTCTGTCATTTTCTGGCTTCAGTTGCTCTAGAGTTCGTTTAGAGTCATTTTTACAGATTTTTTTGAGGGATTTAGGGGGAGAGCTCAAGAAGGTCTCTGCTTCTACTCTGCCATGTTAGCTGTGCCCCAACAACATTTGTTCTGGAAGAATCTTTGGGTTTTATTGGACAGCAAGCTCAATATGCCTAAGTGGTATGATATGGCAATCAAAATAAAAAGTGAATGCAATTTGGGGCTGCATTCTGAAGTGCATAGATAACAAGAATGGGGAGAAAATAATTCCACTGTACTCTACCCTCATTAAATGTTCAGTTCTAGGCACCATAGTTTAAAATGACATAAATAATCTGAAGAAAATTCAGAGGAGGATGACCAGGATATTGAAGGGCAATGAGTCCATGATACATGAGAATGGTTGAAGGAATTGGGCATGTTTGATCTGAAGGCAGGGGAAAGACTAAAGTAGATATGATTGTTGTAAGCAAATATCTGAAGGGTTTTCAAGTGGAAGATTGATTAAATATTTTGTTTGTTCTCAGTGATCACCAGGAGAAATTAATAGAAATTGCAATGGGGTAATTTTAGTCCTAATGTCACAGGAAAGACTTCTTAATAACTTGAACTTTTCAAAAATTGAATGGGCTAATCAATAGATTCTTTCTCCTTGGAGAGCTTTAAGAAGATGCTAGATCATCATTTGATACATGATCCACTGAGTATTCCTTTGCTGTATGAGTTGGATTAGATGCCCATTAAGATCCTCTCTTACTCTCAAATTCCATGATACTTTGAGGTAATCCTAAGGAATATAAAATTGCTGACTCTGACTTAATAAAAGGAATGATTTTGCTTACTCAACCTTTGTACACATTAAGAAATGCATAAGTGACCAAGTTGGGAATCCTCTACCAAGTGACTCTCAATGCTAAACGGTGGTTAAAATTATTAAAGCAGGACTAGAGATTCAAAAATTTGAGAAACACTAGGTTTGAGAAAAGAGTCCCACAAAGAGAATGGATTTGGGCCCCAGAAGGAGTCGAAACCCATTTATTCTGTCAAGCTACTCCTTCCAAGAAATAGTTTAGACCCAAAGATTGGAGTGTAGGGTGACAGAAATATAGTGGAGCACTAAAAACTCTTGGACCTATCCTCCTGGGAAGAAAAGGGTGATTTGTTCCTAATACTCTGGGTTCCTGGACCTAACTTTCTGAAGGGAAGAGAATAAATTCCATTCAAGTTCATAAATAAAACATTTTAGATAGAAAACGAAGAAGCACATGGTCCATGAGCTAGGGGAAATAGAAAATGAGAGGCACAAGGTGGGAGGAGCAATCCTTGACCTTGCCTGATTAGAGCTCCATAAATTATGCAGACTGTGAAGGTCCAATGGGAAATCTGACTCTTTATCAACCCTGAGTTTCAGGGGCACCTCAAAACTTATGGTGCTCTAATAAATCTAGAGGGCTATATATAGCCCTTGGGAAAGAAGGGTCTCTGTATTAATTCTCAAATAAATTCCCCTCTTAGTTGAGTCTCAACCACAGGGTGGTGCTATAAGTCTTAAGGAATTACAGGTCCCTAGGGGAAAATAGAATTCACAGGGAGAAGGAATGAAATATCTAGACGAATGGTGTCAAATTCAAATAGAAACAGACATTAAACTGTTCACAAGGATCCCTGCTGCACTCATTTTGACTTAGAAACCAAGTAAATATTATCTATATTCTATGATACTTTTATTTATTTTATTGAATATTTCCCAATTATACTACAGACTATACACTGTACTGTGTTTGACATCTTTGGTCTAGATGCTTATGGGCTTTTCTGTATACATTTTTTTTTGCATTCTTTCTGTAGGGTGAAATATGGACTGTCCTGTATCAAATATATACTGTTAACTTATGTGCTTTCATAGGAGCTGAGAACCCCTCTTTACTCACCTCTGTAAAGACATGAATATAAACTATAGTCTGATTATTCTGATATTCTCCACAAAGACACTGGGTGGGAGTATGAAATAAAGATTGATTTTTGAGAAGCAAATCAAGATTGAACCCAGTCTGTATAAGCCCAGAACTGGATCCTGTACTATAGGCTATGATTGTTGATGATGTTGGTGTTTGAAAGGAAAAAAAAAAGTTGTATTCATATTTTTCCATGGCATCAGTCTTCATTTAAAAGAAAAATATTAATTACCCAACTTACAAGAGTTATTTGCTGAGAGGTGAATGTGTGGCTGAAGTCCATTTGGTTTAGTAAAGGAAAGAACTTCATGGGGAGACTCAACTGAATTTAGCTGACTTTGAGAAAATCTCTGGATTAATTTTTTTAGCTAGGCTTATAGTCTTCATGTTCAAAAGCAAAACTCACCCATTTTTGTGAGGGGCAGAACTACGAGTTTTTTAGAGATTAAAATTGTTTGAAAAAGACCTTTGCAAATCTAGGAGAAAGGGCAGGATTTCTGCCTATGCTTCCCTCTCTTTCCTGTGTCAGATGTCCAATGAAGGTGGATTCTGAAGACATTCAAACTATCCAGGACTGCCAGGACCTGCTTTCCTCCTTCAGCCTTGGGAAAGCAGGAGTGAATGAGTTGGGGAGGACCCCTGGGCAGAGGAAGACCTAAAAAGGGAAAAGGGACACCAAGGAATTTATCCTCCTTCCCATCCTATACCTGTATCATTTTGCAGAAATGTTCTCTGGCCTGACTCTTCCTGAGCTAAGTCATCTTCCCTTCAGGGTTATTAGGTTTTACCTGGGGAGTCAGGATATCTTTCCCTAATGACATAAACTAGAGTTCCTATAAATGGTATATTCCCCAACTTTGAGACAATAGCACTCCATTTTCATGTAACCAGTTAACATCAATTTTCCAAAAGGATAGTTACTATTTTGAAGGTATAAAAAGAAGTACAAATATTCCCCCTAGAACCCCAAAGATATATTCTCCCATATACTATCCTGGCCTCTGGAGAGACTGGGCTCCTACTTAATGTGGTTCCTATAGAACATTGGTCCCACCAAGTCCATGTCCAAATATAGGTTACATTTTGATGGATATTTATCTCAGCTACTACTATGATGAATCCCAATAGTGGTTCCTCATTCTCCAGAGCATCAATGCTGAGCTGGCTACAAAACTCTCCTTATGACTCATTCTCTTTATCTTTTAGAACTCACAAAGTTATAGCCTCCAGGTTATTCTCCTTCATTAAAATGAAGGAACATGGAGGCAAAGGACTAAGGCTTGCATTAATAGGACCACATGTTGGCCTTGGATAGGGAGGGCCCAAGGTCTTCCAGCATTTAGTATTATTTCTTAATCAATGCCATTAGCCAAGAAGAAATCATGAAAAGAAGAGCCAAACCAAGAGAAAGAAATAGGATAAATAATGCCTTTTGAATGTGTCCATAAGTTTGGTTCTTCAGTCATAGCCAGTCAAAAATGCTAGGAAGGGAGCTTCCATCTCTGCAAAGATTTTGTATGAAAAACAAAACAATCTGGAGTTCATATTGTAAAAATATGTTAACAAATTTTCCTGTCCTTGCCTCTCCATTAAAATAAGAGATTGTTCTATCAAAAAGAAAGAAGAAAGGAAGAAAGGAGAGAGAGGGAGAGAGAGAGAGAGAGAGAGAGAGAGAGAGAGAGAGAGAGAGAGAGAGAGAGAGAGAGAGAGATTTGAGAAGGAATTATGGAAAAGTCTTTTCCTTCCAAAGAAATGGAAATTTCTTTCCCTTCACCCTGAGTCCCACAATTGTACCTAACTAGTTGACTTTAAAAATCTTTCTCCCCAGCCCCAGTCCCATTTTATTTGTCTTTCCCTGTAAGATTCTGGACCCGGGGGGAGAGGGGGATTGAAGTGGAGATCTTCTAGAGGTATTAGGCACAATGGACAGTTCCAAGATTTTCACTGATGTTAACTTATATCCAAAGTCTAGTCTACATAACCAAGGTACTGCCATTCAATACATTTCCTAAAACATACCCTATGTAGGAAGGTAGTATGCATAGACCTCACCATGAGCACCTCCTGGAGGTCAGCAACAATGCCCGGGTCTTCCAAACTTATGCGTGGAAAATTTTAGATCTTCCGGTAATGCTCTAATTACTGCCCTGTCATATCACAAAGGGAACAGGTTGGCAAACCTAGGTACTGAACTAAATAATTTGTGGCATAATCTAAACATATAATGGTAATTAAGTCTGACAACTTAATATGCTACTGAAATTTAAATGTACAGTTGTAATCTACAATTAAGCAATCTCTTGTAATAGCACCCTGCCAGCCTGTAAGATTTCAGGTAGAGTACTGTGTACTATTCTGTAGCAAAAATATTGACATAAGGAAAATGTAGCCTGGCTATGATCTGACATATATTCAAATTAACTGGTGCTGAACATGGAACAGTAGAATAAAAGCAGTAACTCATTCCCTATCCTTCAGCTGGCATCAGCAGCAAATGCTCAAAGCTGTGATAGGAACAACTATGGGAGCTCCACTCCTCTCTTTCATAAGTACATTTGCCTCAAGGAAGCCAGCAGACCCTTTGTTCTTATGGCTTGGGATACTGAATGGATCTATAAATGGATGAGTCACTCACTCAGTCAATCAATGGGCATCAAGTGCTAAGTTCCAGGAATAAGAACTCAAGCAACCATCTTAAAGGAGAGCACATCAATAGGAAAAGACAATAAATAAAGGAGTCACAGTTGAAAGAAGGAGATTGTCAAGCCCTTGAGCTGGAGGCTAGATTCCAATGAAAAGAGATGTAGGCCATATTAGAGACAACATGTTTTGGAAATAGCTGGGAAGTTTTTGGAAAAACACCCTTCAAGAAGAATTGGGGTACTCTTGAAAATGGCATTCCAGCATTAGACTCTTCTCCTGAGTCAATCACTCAAGTCTTTGAAGGGTCTAAAAAGATAGTAAGTTTTCTTCATTATAAGAGTACTTCTGTCCTATTTTATTTTATTTTTTGAGAAAGAATCAAAATTCCCAATATTCATTGAAAAAGGCACTTTAAAAAATTACAACCTTGCTCTAGTAAAGAAGAACTCAGAAAGTAATGTAGTATAGAGAAAGAATGAAAAATGTAGGAGTCTTGAGACTAGAGTCCTAATGATAATTCTGCCCTTAGTTAGTTATGTGACTATGTGACCTCAGACATGGAGAAGAAAGTGAGGTTGGTGACCTTGCACAGCCCTCCCTCACTCAAATCAAAGTCAGCTGCATGTCATGTCATCATCTTGATGTCATGATCATCTTCAAGCACAAAAGACAAACACAGCAACCTCAGGCAAGTCACTTTCACTCCTTGGGCATCCATTTTTTGGATAAAGTTTATCCAAACTTTGGTAAAGTTAAGGTTATCTATTTGTAATGACCCTTCTAATGTTGATATTCTATGAAACATCCAAAAAAGTGAATGACAACCTTTTGGACATGTATACTACTCAGACAATTTTGACTGTGACACAGATTTGTAATTTTTAATTTCTCTTGTTCTGTATAGTAATCTTTTATATATTTATCTACTTGAAGATTTTAAACGAAAGTATGTTGTCCCATCAGCCTCAGGGGTTTCTTTTCCCCCAAATCCTTAAGTCAAAGTTTTTGGTTGACCATGTGATATGACTGTGCTTCAGAGCAACCACATGCAAAAAATAATCCCTGATTTCTCTGGGAAAAGATAGTAATGTCCCATAATTGAAAAAATGAAAAGGGAATGCTTATTTGAGTTGGAAGGAGAATTCGACAGTCATTATGCTCCTTATGTGATATATACCATCACTTCTGGTTGGGACAACACACCTAACAAGCAGGAGAAAGCAGTTTCCTCTGAGTACTTTCAACTTAGAAAAAAAGAGAGAAGAAAGATCAGAATTTCTGGGCTCATGTAGGCCTCAAAAGAGATTGGGGTGGTGGTGGTGCTTGTGGGGGTCCTAGAAAAGAAGACAATATGTATAACAGCAAAGGCATTGAAGTGAGAGGACTTATGTTCATATTTCAGTTTTGTTTCTCAAAATTTATTTGACTTTGGTCAAATATCTAGACATCTTGAAACCCATCATTATCCATAAAATGAGGGGGTTGGAATTAATTATCAGTAAGGTCCCTTCCTGATCAAGATATTTTGTTGCCTTCCTTCAGAGCAGGGGTTAAATGTCACTTTTAATATATATATATATATATATATATATATATATATATATATATATATATATTTTTTTTTTTTTTGTTGATATCATTGGTTTTTACAATACCTATAGTTTTCCTTTTATTATATTTCCTTGTCCCTGCCAGAAAGACAGCCTTTATACCAAAGAATAAAAAAACAAAAAGGAAGAAGAGAAAAAAAATAGTTAAGCAAAAGCAGTCAACACAATGAAACAAGGCTGACATATGCAATAGTGCACCCCTATGGACCCCTAATTCCATCATCCAGGAGCCAGATGAGGCATCTTCTCTTGTCTCTTTTTTAAGGCCAAACTAAGTCTTTGTAATATCCAAGTATTTTTTGATGATTTTGTTGTTCTTATTGTTCCTTTCACTTGCATTTTAACCATTATAAACTCATATATATGTATATATACATAAAAAATTATGCAAATAACAATCACCTCTATAAATATACATCATAAACATTTTCCTAACCCTGCTTATTTCACTTTGCATCATTTCACATAAACATTTCATTGCTTCTTTGCTTCAACATGTGTGTTATTTATTATTGTAATGTTCCACCATATTCATGTACCATAATTTGTTTAGTCATTCATTCATCAATGGACATCCACTTTGTATCCAATTCATTGAGCTTCAAATGCTGTTACTACAAATATTTTGATGTAAGTGAAGTTTTTCTTTTTGTGAATGACCTCTTTGGGGTACATGCTTACCAATGGAATATCTGGGTAAAAGGATTAAGGTAATTTGTTGTTCTGTCATTCAGTGGTGTCGGATTCTACATGGTTCCATGACCCTACGCACATTAGGCACTTCTATCTTTTACTATCTCCCAGAATCTAAGTTTACGTTCACCATTTCCTTCTCCATTTCATTCTCTATCATCCACTTTTCCTTTTGTCTTTAATCTTTATCAACATTAGGTCTTTCCTAATGAGTGCTGGATTCTTATTATGTGACAAAGCTTCCATATTTGACCTTGCAGTGAATAGCCTGAATTAATCTCTTTAAGTCATGACTGATTTGATGTCTTTGCTCTCCAAGGGACTCTCAAAAATCTTCTCCAACATCATAATTCAAAAGCAATGATTCTGCAGTGCTCAATTGTACTTATATTCCAACTCTCATAGCCATATATTATCACTGGAAAAACTATAACTTTGACCAGAGGTGGGGAACCTGCAGCCTTGCGTCCACATGTGGCCCTTGAAGTCCTCAAGTGTGCCGCGTGGACTGAATCTAAATATCACAAACTTTTGATTGGTTTCAGTCAAGGAGTCACATTTCAGGATCTATAGGACCACATGTGGCCTCGAGGCTGAAGGTTCCTTACCTCTGCCGTTGACTAAACAGATTATTGTCAGCAAATTGACACCTCTGATTTTTGGTTTGCTATTCAGATTTTCAATGGTTGTCCTTCCAAGGAGCAAACATCCTTTAATTTCATGGTTTCAGTCTCTGTTTCTAGTGATGTTTGAACCCAGGAATATAAAATATAACACTGCCTCCATTTCTTCTCTTTCTGTTTGCCAGGAAGTGGTGGGACCAAGATCTTTTTTTCTTTTTCGATGTCAAGCTTCAAGCAAGCTTTACACTCTCCTCTTTGACCCTCGTAAAGAGACTCTTTAATTCTTCTATACTTTCTTCCATCAAACTGGTATTGTCTTCATATCTGAGATTTCTGATATTTTTCCCCACAACCTTAATTACGACTTCTGACTCATCTAACCTGGCATTTCTCATGATATACTCTGCATGACACAAATAAATTAGAGGACAATATACAACCTTTTGTATTCCTTTTCCAATCTTAAACCAATCAATTGTTCCATGTTTGGTTCTAACAATTGCTTCTTGACTTGTGTAGAGGTTCCCCAGGAAATAAGTAAGATCATTTGGTGCTCCCTTCTCTTTTGAGGACTTGCCACTTTGTGTTGTGATCCATACAGTCAAAGGCTTTAGTTTAATCAGTGAAGTAGAAGTATATGTATTTATGAATCTCCCTTGCTTTCTCCATAATCCAGTGAATGTTGGCAATTTGGTCTCTAGTTCCTCTGCCTCTTTGAAAACCAGCTTACCCTTTTGGTAATTTTCAGTTCACATACTGCTGACACATAACTTGTAGAATCTTTTTTTTTTTTTAGTCAATAAACATTTATTAAATACTGATTATGTTCTAGGCAATATGCTAAGTGCTGGGGATACAAAAAAAGCAAAGGGAAATTCTTCCTTTCAAAAATCTTACAATCTAATGATTGTTAAAGACTATTCCTTGAGTCTAATCATTCAACCAGTTCTTTTTTTAATATAAATTTATTTATTTAACTTTTCATATTCATTTTCACAAAATTTTGGGTTCCAAATTTTCTCCCCATTTGTCCCCTCCCCCCACCCCAATACACCAAGAATTCTAATTTCCCCTATCAACAATCAGCCCTCTCTTCTATCATCCCTCCCTTCCCTTGCCCCATCTTCTCTTTTGTCCTGTAGGGCCAGATAACTTTCTATTCCCCATTACCTGTATTACTTATTTCGTAGTAGCAACAACAATACTCAACAGTTGTTCCTAAAACTTTGAGTTCCAACTTCTCCCCATCCCTCCCTCCCCACCCATTCCCTTTGGGGAGGCAGGCAATTCAATATAGGCCATTTCTGTGTAGTTTTTCAAATGACTTCCATAATAGTCATGTTGTGTAAGACTAACTATATTTCCTTCCTTCCTATCCTGTCCTCCATTGTTTCTATTCTCTCTTTTGATCCTGTCCCTCCCCAAGAATGTTGACTTCAAATTGCTCCCACCTCCCATTGCCCTCCCTCCCATCATCCCCTCCACCCTGCTTATCTCCTTCTCCCTCACTTTCCTGTATTGTAAGATAGGTTTTCATACCAAAACGAGTGTGCGTTTTATTCCTTCCTTTAGTTGAATATGATAAGAGTAAACTTCATGTTTTTTTCTCAGCTCTCCTCTTTTTCCCTCCACTAAAAAGTCTCCTGCTTGCCTCTGCTATGAGAGATAATTTGCCCCATTCCATTTCACCCTCTCTCCTCCCAATACATTTCTCTTATACATTTACCTTCATTTTTTTAAGATATGATCCCATCCTATTCAATTCACTCTGTGCTCTCTGTGTGTGTGTGCATGTGTGTATGTGTGTGTGTGTACACATGTACATGTGTATGTGCATGTGTGTATGTGTATGTGTGTGTGAAATCCCACCAACTACCCAGATACTGAAAAGTTTCAAGAGTTACAAATATTGTCTTTCCATGTAGGAATGTAAACAGTTCAACTTTGGTAAGTCCCTTATGACTTCTCTTTGCTGTTTACTTTTTCATACTTCTTCTCATTCTTGTGTTTGAAAGTCAAATTTTCTTTTCAGCTCTGGTCTTTTCATCAAGAATGCTTGAAAGTCCTCTGTTTCATTGAAAGACCATTTTTTCCCCTGAAGTATTATACTCAGTTTTGCTGGGTAGGTGATTCTTGGTTTGAGTCCTAGTTCCTTTGGCTTCTGTAATGTCCTATTCCCCGCCCTTCAATCCCTTAATGTAGAAGCTGCTAGATCTTGTGTTATTCTGATTGTATTTCCACAATACTGGAATTGCTTCTTTCTTGCAATATTTTCTCCTTGACCTGGGAATTCTGGAATTTGGCCACAATGTTCCTAGGAGTTTCTCTTTTTGGATCTCTTTCAGGTGGTGATCGATGGATTCTTTCAATAATTATTTTGTCCTCTGGTTCTAGAATCTCAGGGCAGTTTTCCTTGATAATTTCATGAAAGATGATGTCTAGGCTCTTCTTTTTTGATCATGTCTTTCAGGTAGTCCCATAATTTTAAAATTGTCTCTCCTGGATCTATTTTCCATGTCAGTTGTTTTTCCAATGAGATATTTCACATTATCTTTCATTTTTTCATTCTTTTGGTTTTGTTTGGTGATTTCTTGGTTTCTCATGAAGTCATTAGCCTCCATCTGTTCCATTCTAATTTTGAGAGAACTATTTTCACAAGTGAGCCTTTGAACCTCTTTTTCCATTTGGCTAATTCTGCTTTTGAAAGCATTCTTCTCCTCATTGGCTTTTTGAACCTCTTTTGCCAATTGAGTTAGCCTATTTTTCAAGGTGTTATTTTCTTCAGCACCTTTTTGAGTCCCCTTTAGCAAGGTACTGACCCGTTTTTCATGCTTTTCTTGCATCTCTTTCATTTCTCTTCCCAGTTTTCCCTTCACCTGTCTAACTTGATTTTCAAAATCCTTTTTGAGCTCTTCCATGGCCTGAACCCATTGGATATCTATTTCAGATTTTTGGGATACAGAGGCCTTGACTTCTATGTCTTTCCCTGATGGTAAGCATTGTTCTTCCTCATCAGAAAGGAAAGGAGGAAATATCTGTTCACCAAGAAAGTAACATTCTATGGTCTTATTTTTTTTTTCCCTTTTCTGGGCATTTTCCCAGCCAGTTACTTGACTTCTGAGATTCCTCTCCACCCCTGCCTCACCTCTTGATCTGCCCATCTAGTGCTTGGGATCTGAGATTCAAATGCTGCTCCCCAGCCTCAGGGGTTTCAGGAGTGGACTAGTTGTTATTCAGTGTAAGATTAAATTCAGGTTCTCAGGTGGGGGCAGGGCCACCTCCCAGGCACAGTTCCCTCAGGGGGTTTATGTGGAGACCTTCAGTAATAAATGCAAGCTCCTGTCTGCTTTGGGAGCTCCTGTCCACTGCTTTCCCCCGCTACTTCCTCCCAAGGGGGCCTGAGTTATGGAGACACTCCACTCCCCTTTCTGCCAATCCAGAAGTCTCTCTCACTGACCTGTGCATCTGTAGGTGGAGGTACCTTCGCAGCTGCCAGAGACTCCGTCCCTGAAGCTTGTTTTGATCTGCTCCTCTCAGGGCCGCATGGCGAGGGCAGGGTTGGGCTCTTCTCAGGTCTGGTGCACGATGGACCTTTGGTGTCGGTTTTTCAGGGCTCTCTGGAATAGAACTCTCCACTCCATTGCTGTGTGGCTTACACTGCTCCAGAATTTGTTGGGCGTTCCTCTTTACAGGTAATTATGGACTATGGGTTCAGAGCTAGCATATGTGAATTTTTCTACTCCGCCATCTTGGCTCCTCCATAGCTTGTAGAATCTTAAGCATAAGTTAGCTGACATGCAAAGTGAGTGCAATTGTTTAGGATTTGGAACATTCTTGACATTTCTTTAAGACTGGGATACAAACTGACCTTTTCCAATCCAGTGACCACTGTTGAGTTTTCCAAATTTGCTGGCATATTGAGTGCAACACTTCAACTAAATCATCTTCTAGGATTTTAAAGAGCTCAGCTGGAATTCCATCACCTCCACTATTCTTGTTAGCAGCACCTCCTGAGATCCTGAGATTGATTTCATTCTCTAGGATATTTAGTTCTAGATCAGTAACCACACCATCTTGGCTATCAGCAATGTTAATATCTTTTTTGTATAGTTCTTTGGTATACTTTTGCTACCTCTTCTTAATCTCTTCTATTTCTGTAAGTCTCCACCATTTTGTGTTTTATCCTGCTCATTTTTCCCTGAAAAGTTATCTTGATATTTCTAATTTTCTTGAAGAGATGTTTTGCTTTTTCCAGTCTATTGTTTTCTTCCATTTCTTTGCATTGCTTATTTAAGGAAATCTCTCATGGTGATTCTTCCAAGGGATTCTCAAATATTGTAATTCAAAAGTGATGATAAAGTGGTGCTCAGCTATTCTTCAATTGATAAATGGTCAATGGATGCGAACAGGAAGTTTTCAGAAAAAAGTCATTTGAATAATGCTCTAAATCTCTATTGATTAGAGAAATGCCAGTTAAAACAACTCTGAGATATCATCTTATACTTACAAGACTGGCTAATATAAACCCCCCAAAAAAGGAAAATGATAAGCCCTGGAGGAGAATGTGTGTATGTGTCAGGAGTGGGAGTGTGGTGGGAGGGGGGCATATATATTAATGCATTATCAGTGGAGTTGTAAACTACTCCAACTATTCTGGAGAATAATTTCAAACCATGTACAAAAGGCTTTAAAACTATGCATATCCCTTTAACCCAGCCACCCCACTACTGGATGTGTACTACAAAGAATTTTTAAAATTGTGTGTCTGTGTGGGGGGAAGGTTCTGTATGTACGAAAAAAATCTATAGCAACTCTTTGTGTGTGATAAAGAATTAGAAATTAAGGGGATGCCCATCAATTTGGAAATGGCTAAATAAGTTTTGATGTATGATTGTAATGGAAAAATATTGTTCTTTAAAAAATGATGAGAAACAGATAAAGTCTCATCTCTAAAATATATGGAGAACTGATTCAAATTTATAAGAATACAAGTCATTCCCCATTGATAAATCATCAAAGGATATGAACAGACAGTTTTCAAATGAAGAAATTAAAGCTGTCAATAGTCATATGAAACAATGCTCTAAACCATTACTGAGTAGAGAAATGCAAATTAAAACAACTCTGAGGCACCACACCACACCTATCAGACTAGCTAATGTGACAAAACAGGAAATGATAAATACTGGAGAAGAAGAGGGAAATTGAAATACTAATGCATTGTTGGTGGAGTTGTGAACTGGTCTGACCATTCTGGAGAGCAAAAAAGGGGAAAAGACCCACATGTACAAAAATATTTATAGCAGTTCTTTTAGTGGGAGCAAAAAAGTGGAAATTGAGGGGATGCCCATCAATTGGAGAATGGCTAAACAAGTTGTGATATATGACTGTAATGGAATACTATTGTTCCATAAAAAAATGTGGAATAGGCAAATTTCAGAAAACAAAACTCGACTTATATGAATTGATGCTGAGTGAAGTGAACAGAAGCAGGAGAGCATTGTACACAGTGACAACAACATTATGTGATGACATACTTTATTAGACTTGGCTCTTCTCAGCAGTGAAATGACCTAGGACATTTCCAAGGGCTCATGATGGAAGGTGCTGTCTACATTCAGAGAAAGAACTATGGAGTTTGAATGCAAATCTAAGCATCCTATTTTCTCTTTTTCTTGGTTTTCCTTTTTGCTCTGATTCTTCTTTCATAACATATCTAATGTGGAAATATGTTTATTATGATTGTATATGTGTAGCCTATATCAATTTGCATGCTGTCTTGGGGAGGGAAAGCAGGATTTGGAACTCCAAATCTTATAAAAGTGTATGTTGAAAAGTAAAAATTAATTTAAAAAATGATGAGCAGGATGATTTCAGAAAGAAAAAAAAAACCTGAAAAACTTATACAAACTGATAGTGATGTGGGCAGAACCAGGAGAATATTGTATGCAATAACATCAATGTTTTAATGATGATCGACTGTGAAAGACTTAGAAACTCTGATGAATAAAATGATCCAAGACAGTTCAAAAGAACCCATCATGAAAATGCTATCCACCTCTAGATAGAGAATTGATGAACTCTTAAGTGTAGATTGAAACATATGATTTTCATTTTCTTAATATTTCTTGCTTTTACATTTTGCAAGATGGCTAATGTAGAAAGATATTTTTTGTGATATCACATATATAACTGATATATTTCTTGCCTTCTCTATGGATATGATTGAGAGAAAAAAATTGGAGCTCAATTTTAAAAAAAGTTAAAACAAAACAAAATTAAAAAACAAAACAACACCTTTACTCTATGCCAGATACTATGCTAAACACTGGAGGGGGGGGGAGAGAGAGAGAGAGAGAGAGAGAGAGAGAGAGAGAGAGAGAGAGAGAGAGGGAGAGCGCAAAACCACTGTCTTCAAAGAATTTTTATTTTATTGGGGAAAACAGCGTACAACATACCAGATATAGCCTCCCAGCAGGATTCAGGGACACTGGCTTCTAAACTCTCAAAATTAGATTAAGATACCCCACTCTAGACCCACCCCACCCCTTGAATCTTTGGAGAATTTCTAAAGTGAATTGGCATATTTTCTTCATTAGGCTTCATTTTATAGTCCTATTCACCTCCTTCTTTCATTTTGAGACAGAAATAATGAAGATATTTTAGTTTTAAGCAGAAAATCAGTAAAAATAAGTTATAATTCATCATAGTATCTTTATATAATTTATCTGTCCCTTGCTTGGTTAGGAATTCTTCTATCCATAGCTAAGGAAGTCATGTGATTTGCTCCTCTCTTTATTATTCTTATTTGTTAATATTATGATCTTCAATATTCAGGTAACATATCTATTTTGAATTTATTGTGGAAGATGATGCAAGATGTTACTCTAATCTTAAATTTCTGAAGCTCTTATTCAGTTTTCCAAATAGTTCTTAAAAAGGCAGTTTTCCCCTAAGTAATTTTTACAGATTCATCAAACACTGAATTATTGAATTAATTTATTTATGATTTGTCTTTTTTATTATTCTATTGGTGTACTCATCCATGTTTAATGAGTACCAAATAACTTTGATTATTGCTACCTTTAATATAGAATGACATGTGAAAGTTGTCTCTTCATTTTTATTTTATTGTAATTTTTCATTTAATATTCTGGGTCTTTTGTTATTCCAAATGAATTTTGTTTTTATTATAACCAGTCTGTAGAATATCCTTTGTTATTTTGATTGATAGAAGACTAAATCTGTAAATTAAGTTTGATTATATCATCATATTTATTATATTGGCCCATCCATGAGCACTGAATATTCTTCTCTATTATAATTATTTTTTTTATGTCTTCAAGAAGGTATTTTTCATTGAATTTTATTGATATTGATTATGCTTTGGTAGATTAACTCTAAAATATTATATGCATTTTGTAGTTATTTTGAACAGTACTTAATATTTACCATGATTAGTTCCTTGGTTTTATTATTATTACAAGGAAATGTGGTTTATTTTTATACATTTATTTTGGAGCCTGCAACTTTCCTGAAGTTATCACAATTAAGTTCCTTGCTAATTTCCTAAAACTTTCTAATTAAACTATTATGTCATCAAAGAATGGGAATTGTTTTGTTTCTTCTTCACCTATATTTACAACTTTATTTTTTTATCATTTTCCCATTAATAGCATTTACTATTTAAAGAATTTCTAAAAGTATACAAAAAATTGTGGAGAAAGGGAATGTCTTTGACTCAGTCTATTGGGAAAGCTTCTAATTTTTCTCCATTTCATAAAATACTAACTTTTACTTTTAGATAGATGAGTTTTATTATAATAAAAAACATCTCTATGCCTATAATTTGTAGATAGTGTTAGGACCTTGTCATTTTTTTTCATGCATTAAGATAATCCTGATGTATTATTTTACTGAATTATGACCAATCATGATGTGTTTAATATTTTTGTCTTCTTATATTTATCTGTAATTTCTCTATTCCCCACTAACTCACCTATATTTGTTATCATATCTTGCTGTGAAATATTTATGTTCTTTAGTGTCCATATTCAGAAAGTTGCATAAATCATTTAGCCTTAAATTTTACAATAATATTCCAAATTCAACGTTTCCATTTTGATAATTTTTCTGTTAGACTTGTTTATTTCTGAAAGAGGAACATTAAAGTTTCCTGTTATACTTGTATTATCTATATCTTTTTGTAGTTCAACTGATTATTTATGAATTTGATGCTATGAAATTTCAAGCATACAAATTTTGTATTGATATTGTTTCATTAGTATCTAATGATTTCTTTAAGCATAAGGTGGTTTCCTTGTGAGTTTTTATTTTTGTCTTATCTGATAGCATGACTGCAACTTCTACCTTTTTTAAAAAAATCTACCTATTGTGCAGGTTATTCATTCATGAGTTTTAAGATTTAGTCCATGGTCTCAAATGTGCTCCTTTAGTATCACATCTAATCTTTCCTTAAATTCTGCCTTCATCTTTATCTCTCCCGTTTTTATACTAAAAAACAACAACAACAAAAAAAACCTATTTAATGGTCCATCATTTTAACTCCATAGGTCGTTTTTTTTTCCATTTAAAAAATATCTCTAGAGATAGGATAATTTATTTCATCATTTGTGCCTACCTTAGTACAGTAGTTGTATTTATTTATATTTCCTATGCTTCTATGGTATAGAAGTATTTGCAAGTTCAATGTCCTACTGACATCTCTTTTGTTTTGTTTCTCTGTTGCACTAACATCTGTCATACCTTCCTTTTGTTTAACATTTATTGTGTGCTTATTTGCTTGTTTTCTTTGGCATTTAGCTTTAGCTTTGTAGGGGAGGTCATTTTGACTTACATCTTGAGGTCCTTTGCTTTAAGGAATATATTATTCTGTTCTCTCCTGCTGCTTTTCGGGGAGAAAGACTAATGCATTATTAAAATCTCTTTTCTTTTCATTAGAAGAGATTGTTAAATTGAACCACCACGTATCTTTCAGTTTGAAGTGTAGGTTTTTGTTTTGTTTCCTAAAGCCAATTTGTGGATTATTTTTGTGAGTATTCTGTTTTCTGTATTCAGAAGTTTTGGACAATTTTCTTGTGTTATTTACTACACGGCTGTGTTCAGCTTTTTGTTTGTTTTTGTCATGTTCCTCTGGGAGACCTATATTCTTTAAATGGTCTCTGTTCTCTTGATTATACATAGAGATAATCTGTTCTTTCACATAGTTGACTTTTGCTTTTTTCTCCAGTTTGTCTTTCACTGCAGTATATTTGTATTCCAAATCTGTTGTTTTTTCTTTCATTTTTTTAGAGAAACTTGTCACTGTATATTCAAATTTTCTACCTGATAATTTATACTGCACAAGGTATAGGTTCTGTCATTATTTTTCCTTCTACATTCTTTTGTAATTTTAGTTTCTCTTTTGAACTATTCTGATATATCTTATTGCTGCTCCATATCCTCTTAGGACTCCATAGGATTCTGTAGTTCCTTGAATTAGCTCAATTTCCTTTGACCAGCAGTAACTATTTGGAGAATTTTGTAATTTTTTGTAGTTCTAGTACTCATCCTTCTTGTTGTAGGATCTTTTCTTTTGACTTATCTGCTTGTATTTTAGGATTTAAATTGAATATTCTGGTTGAAATTTATAGTTGTTTTATCTCTTTCTTTTCATTATATCCCCTAATCATTGATGTTATGATTCCTTTCTCTTTGATGGTGAGTATAAAACCTGAGAGTAGATTAAAAATCTACCTCACATTTCTCCCACGTCGGAGCTGACTTTTCACTGACATCAGTCCCTGTCTTAAGTAACATTTGGGTGGGGTAGCAGGATTGGCCCCCAAATGGATTTCAGTTCCATTTCCTTCAGGCCTGGCTTTCTCACAATCCCTGCCTTCATTCTCTTCTCCTCTCTTGTTCTTTCCTTTTCTGGTTGGGCTGAATCAACTTCTGCCTCTTTTTTTTTATGTAGGTTTGGGAAAGATCAGAGCGGTGTTCTGAGTAGAGTAGAGTTTTGGAGTGCTCTAATTTAGAGGCTGTCCCAGGCAGAAGGAAACCCAGTTTTTCTCCAATAATATCCTCTTGCTCCCTTCCATGGAGTGGCAGTCTATGTTTGCTGTTTATTAAAGCAGGTATGGATAGATGGGGTAAAGAGTTTCTCACAGTGTTTGTAGACCTGTACATGTCCCAAGGACAAACCTGTGGGTCAGTTCATGTGCTGTGCCCTAGGGTAGAGATTGGCAGGAGAGGGATGTTGAGTAAGTGCCTCAGGGCAGCAGTGTTAATTTATATGGCATTAAACAAACTGGATTTCTAACTTTCTTTTCCTGTGGATTCAGCTGCAGTTGCTTTACATCTGGTGCATAATTTCTCTTTGAATGATTTTAGAAATTTAGTAGGAACTGGAGAAAATGTCCGCTCAGTCATCCTAGTTGGTCCTAGGACTTGATATCTCCAGAAGCCCCTTATGATGCTTGTCCCACTCACATCCTCTCCCAGAGAGCTAGATTTCATTTTCCAGATTTAGTGGAACACATTTTTGTCCATTTAACCCTTAAATCCTTAGGCAAAACTACAGTGAATTAAAAGATTTGAAGGAAAAATGGCTTCAGGAGAGGTTGGGCTGCTATCTGACAAAACAATTACCACCCAGCACTTCCATTCGATAAAATATAATTATGGTTTTGTTATGATGTCAATAAGGGAATCCCCAGACAGCCATTTATTTTTATCCCCTGGAAGTGCCAACTAAATAAATGCACCTTACAAAGAAGGTGAAACAATGTAAGAGAGAGACACACAGAGAGAGACAGAGACAGAGAAGGGAAAAAGAAGAAAAAATTAAATACAGGGAATATTATGATTTGGGGGCATGTATAAGTAATATTATTAAGGTCCACTGTTGAGGTGCATAGAGCACATTTACATTCTTGTAAGGTTTTTCAGTTATTGTTCTCACATTTAGCTGCTTTTCTCTTTTCTCTTCCTGTTTTTACAGAAAGAAGTTCTCAACATAACTCACATTGCAAACCTTTTTGTGAAAAATGTAGACGAATTCCCATCATAACTGAACTGAGTAAGTTGATTTTTGGAGGTGGTATTCACAGGGCTAATGGGAGCCAGGATTATATTATTATATCATTAAGTCCAAGATTCTATTTGTAATTTACCAATAAAGAGCCAACCTTTATAGAAGACATTCATGGTCTCTCTAGATTCTATGATTGTGAAAGGAGGCAGTGGGGCAAAGAAAGCTTTTAGAACTTTGGTGACATTAGGAAAAATCCATTATAATTCTGATGTTGAGAGATAAGGTCAACATCTGCATGACATGACTTTTCCTGCTTCAAGGAAAAAGATGAACTTTTTATCTCTCTGTAGATGGGAACTTTAGAATAGAGCAGAGGCCAGTTGCTGGAAAAAGTGACCATTTATGAAAGGAGGTTTAGGAGTGCTTCAAAGGAGCCTCATTCCCTACAAAAGCCCTTCTAACTTAAGTTTGCCAGTGCCTGAAATTCTGCTATTCAAGATTCATTCCTTTGGATGAATTGTTGGTCTATACTTGTTGAGGTATTTTTAGTAAAATCCAGTACTTCTGAGAATAGTGATAATGTTTCTTGAATGCATTCTATGATAGAAATCCTAAGTAATTTGAAGACTCTGGGAGTTTAATGGGGGTTGGGATGGAGTTTGAAGATGAGGTAATATTAGTGGAAAGAAAAGGAAAGGAGAGGAAAAGAAGAGAAATGTGGGAATTTGGAAAACAAACCATTGTTTCACAATTTTACCCAGGATCAGACACAGGAATATAATTTGAATCAAACCCATAACCTAAACCCATGGGATAAAAAGTGTTTTAAAATGCCATTTGCTGGTATAATAGTAAGACAATTATATATATATATATATATATATATATATATATATATATATGTACACATATATATACATATATAAAATTCTTTGTAAACTTTAAAGTGCCATATAAATGTTAGTAATCATTGTTATTATTAAAATCTTTCATGGATAGGGCTTTGAAGCCATTCTGGGTAGAACTAGAAATTAATCAGAAGGACTTAACCAGTGACTCTATAATACCAGCCCCAAGTTTGTCAGAATCATGATGGCATTCACTGTAAGTCCGGGGACTCTGGGCTATTGTAATCCTACGCAGAGTTCAGAAGCTTGTTATCTGTCACTATTCATTCTCCTCACATAAACCCCCTGAATCACAGAAACTGCTTCTTGCTGTTCACTGCTGGGGTTCTTAATTTTTCCTTTATTTTTGTCTCCATTTGTGTCATGACCTATTCCTCAGGTGGATATGAACTAAAGAGGCTAATTGAGAGCATGTTGTAAGATGGACTGATTGAGAGACCAAAAGAGGAGAGAATTCTTTCATGACTCAGTTTCAGAGGGGGCTAAAATGCCTAGCGCAAATGAGAGAACTTGCGACAGCAGGCCATACTTGTCAAGTTACTTTAATTTGAAAGAACTATCTCTCCCAGTTGCTTTATAATTGGTCCAGTGCTGGAAACATAGACTGCTGCTTTCTAAGACTGATTTTAGGCATGAGTGTATGGAATGAAGTGATTCATAACCAAACAGCCAAGGGCATTAAGGGTGCTAGACTGAAACCTTGGTGCTTCATAGTCCAGAAACATTGATATACAAGAAAGTTTGTGGGTTACATATATGTTTATAAACATTCATATGTATATTTCTGTACATATAATGAAGTAAATATATGTGTTTACATGCAAAAGCATATGTGAGTGTCGTTATTCATTTCAGTCATGTCTGCCTTTTTGTGACCTCATTTGGGATTTTCTTGGCAGAAATACTGGAGTGGTTTGCCATTTCCTTTTCCAACTCATTTTATAGATAAGGAACTGAGGTAAACAAGGTTAAATGACTTACCTAGGATCACATAGCTAGTAAGTGTCTGAGTTCAGATTTGAACTCAGGAATATGAGTCTTCCTGACTCCACACAACACACTATCACTGCATCACCAAACTGCCCCCATATATACACATGCACATATGTATACATACATGTTTTTACAAACCAAAGAGATTAAAGAATGTAGACTGCATTTAGAAGGATGAAATAGACACTGGTGCTCATGAGTCAGCTCTTCTCTTCCTAATTTTAGCCTGCTCTCCTGTTTTTTTTTTGTCTACTTGTCTTGCAGAAAATTCTTCCAACATTCATTTTATTGAGCCACTCAGTGGAATACATCCTGGCTTCCCTGGAAAAAGCCTGCCCCTTAGTACCTCCTTCTCTACAGGTTCTGTCTTTTCAGATAGATGTTTGGATTCCCTGTTGGCTACGGTAAGTGTGACGGGTTGCATCCCTTAGAGCTTGAGAGTTAGGTGATCAGGGAACTAGGAAGCAATCGTGAATGTAACATACGCACACTATTGAGAAGGTTATATGTCCATGTACATTGCCCCTTTAGATCCTTATATCAACCCTATGAGGTTGGGACAGGGAAGTTAAATCCATTACACAGATGAGGAAACAGAAGCACATGAAAGCCTAGTGGGTTGTCATAAAACCATATGCCATAGAATTATTCTTAAATGTTATGTTGAAGGCTATAGATAGAAAAATATACAACAGTCACAGAGCTAGGATTCAATGCTGTATAATCAATCCGATCTTGAAATCATGAAGACTTGATATTAGGCCCCTTTTATTGATTGACTGTATGATCAAGGGCTAGTCATTTAACCTCTCAGTGGGTTGGTCTGACAACTTTCTAAGTATTTAAGTTGCAAAGAAACTGCTGATCTTCATTGGCAAAGTAAGTTCTTTGAAATTAGCTCCTTAAATTGATGAAACCACTAGTCCTATTTCAAAAAACTATAGAATAAATTAAAATGTTGAAGAAAAGTTATAGTCATAGCATCAAAGAAATTAGAACTAGAAAAGGACCTTAGAAATCATAGGATCGGGGGATTGGATACTAGGAAGGCACTTAGAGATTATCTAATCCAACATATTCATTATAAAGCTGGGAATGACCGAAGCCCAAGATGGTAAAAGAGAGGTGACCAGATCTGAAAAATCTAAGTCCAAACTCTTCATTCTTCAAGTGAGGAAACTAAGATTCAGGGTTGTAATGTGATTTGTTGTAGATTATGTAGGTCAGAAATAGCAGATTCAGTATTGGATCGGATCTTTTGATAACAAATCAATTGTCCTTTCCTCTACAAGGACTTGACAAAAGTCACACAGCTATTAGATGGCCGAACTCAGAAGAGGATTCATGTCTCCTACTTCAAAACTTCAAGTTCCTTTGATTAGACCATGCCACTAGAGGATTCTAACTCTCAAATACCTGTTAATGACAAAATACCACACAGTTCAACGCAACACAGTCTTACACTGTCACTGCTCCCTTTTTCTCTTTACCTTATAAAAGCTCCTTGAATCACAGTTATCAAATTCTCTTCAATAGCTTATTGATTTGTTGATGGTCAGACCTTGCAATAACAAAACTTAGTACATGGTAGACATAATGCTATAAAGGAAAAGCCAATGGATTTAGTTTCAAAAGAACAAGGTTCAATATTGGAATGGCTATTTCTTACCTAAACGATCTTGAATCATTCAAATGCCAGCCCTGGACCTTGATTGCCTCACTTGAAGAATGAGGAGTTTGAACTAGATTGTCTTTAAATTCCCTTCTAGTTCTAAATGATATAGACCAATGTACTACTTTAAGGGTAATCGTTGGTTGCTGTTCAGTCATTTCAGTCATGTCCAACTCTTCATGACCCCATTTAGGGTTTTCTTGGCAAAGGTACTGTTTGCTCCTTCCTTCTCCAGCTCATTTTACAGATGTGGAAACAGAGGAAAATAGGGCTAAGTGACTTACCAAATAGCTAGTAAGTGTCTGAGGCCCAGATTCTATCTCAGAGACATGGATCTTACTGATTCAAAGCCCACTGCTCTATCCACTGTGCTATCTAGCTGCCCTGTTGAGGGCAAAAACATGTCTTAAATGCAAGTATCCCTCATTCACCTGGTTCCAATAGCTATATTCTGATGCACAGAATATTTGCTTTTCAACATATTGCTCTAGTGATCACTCAACCCAAGGATAATAAGACTATGGTATAATCTGTTAAAAGCCAAGTTTGCAAAAAAAACACATAAATATCTTTTAGTGGAGGAACTGAATGTACTTTCTATAGAATTGGCTTCCATCCAAGATTTTATACTGCGACAATGAATACCACCTTATGGAGCCTACATGCACACTTCACTCAAGGCATGGTACCATAAACGGAGCTGGTATCAAAGAATAGGATTACAGGCTAAACTTGATGTTTCCAGGAAATACTCATGTAAAGGGAGATGAGAAGCGAAACTTGCATCTAAACTATTTATTTTTCTTCCTCAGAAATAGCCAATAACAAACAAACACCCCAAGAAAAAGCTTGCTTTGGTTGGTCAGTTGTGGCATTGCTTCTGTTGAATACTGTCCTCCTATTCCCAGCCCCATCCACTATTAGGTGTCAATAGGATTTGAGCTTGAGAGAAGTGTGTTAGATTTAGATATCTCATACTCCAGGAGCATAATCCACCATGGTGAGATCTCAATAATAAAATACTGCTTCTGAGATGGTTTGGAATGAAATATGCCATAAATCTTCTGACAGGATAAGCAACCAGACTTAGCTAAAGTTTTGTCTTAGCCAAAGAACTCGGCAAGTAAAGAAGAGAGTAAAGTCTAGTTACTTTCCTAGAAGGGGGGGCGCTGTTAGGGAAAATGTCATTTTGTCAGTTCTCTGGTAATGAATGACTAGTTTTGTCAGAAAGATAGATACTTGAGATGTAGCATGACTTGCCTCTGGTGGGTAACATTGCTGCTGGGTTTAAGATCCCAATTCTCTGTAGAGATGCTCGTATGGTAGCAATGTATTTCTGCAGCTAAGGAACCTTAGACAAATACTGGCTAATCCACTCATGCAGGGGAGCAAGCAACTACTTGGAATCTGCCAGAAGGAAAAAAAATGGGCTGAAAGAGTAAGAGGAGAAAGAGAAAAGAAGGGAGCAGAGAAAGGAGGAGGCCAAGAAGGAAGAGGTGGGGAAGAAGATAATGAGAAAGAATAGGAGTAAGCTATAAGGGGAAGAGCGGGAAGGATAAACCAAGGAAACCTAAGAAAGGAATGAGGAATAAAGAGATGAATGAATGAATGAGCATTTCTTAAGGTTACTGTGCCAGGTATTGTCCCAGGTATTGTTAAGATCAAGAAGATGGGGAAATGAAGAGGAAGCAAAGAGGAAATGTAGGAAATGAGGAAAGTACTTAGTATGAAACTGATATAGTTGAACTATGCATAAAAATTTTGAAGTTATAACCTCTCCTTATTTTTCACCCCTCCCCCTGGAAACTAAACCAGTTTCAGGAGTCATACATCATCCCTAAGGGAATAGATGCCCTTCTCTGCCTCCAAAGACAATATAGTATGTAAAAAGAAATTAGTATTAGTGATAAAGAAAAAGAACATTAATAATTTGGAAAGTGTCACTTGCAAAGTGTACACACCTCAGTAAACCACCTTGGCAGATGGGTTAAATCAGGTTGAGGATACCCAACATACCTCAGACCTTTTGATGAGTTACAAGGAAGTCTACGACAAGCATGTGAAGATTTCCCCTGGCAGAATGAATGAACGAGAAACATGAAAGTGGCTAAAAGTAGGTACTGTGGAGAGCTCAGAGTCTGGACAGACATCAAAGGCACCAAAGTCATCCACCGCGTCCTAGGTCATCACTACTCACCCTGACTTTTGTCTTGCTATTGGACTTTAATGACTCTGCAAGAGAGAGTAAGGCTGATGACTGCGCAATTCTGCCCTCTCTTAAATCTTATTCATGAGTAAGTCAAGGCATCACCTGTGATGTCATTGGTCCTCTTAGAAATTGAAGAACAAACAGCAATGCTCTCCCTCCTCTGCCTACTTTCTTCCCTGGCTTCCATAAAGTCCCAAATAAAATCCTATCTTTTACAAGAAGTGTTTCCAATCTCTCTGAATTCTAGTGCCTTCCTCTTTCCATCTCCTTCTCCCTCTCTCTCTCCTTCTCCTTCTCCCTTTCTCGCTTCTGCTCCCACTCCCTCTCCCTCTCCTCCACTCCAAAGGAAGGCAAATTTTCAAGTCCAGAAGTTGCTCAGTTAACTAGATTAGCTAGATTTCTTTCTTTTCTTTTCTTCCTTCCTTCCATCCTTTCTCCCAATTCACTCTAAAGCCCATAGATCGTACCACAATAGGTCCCTGCCCAAGCTCCACTTAATGACTATATTTTCTGCCCTGCTGGTTTACAGTGAATGTCAGTGGTAACTGTTTCTCTTTCAAACAGCAAAGCTGAGGGTCTTCCCCTCCCAGTTTGATATTTCTTTTCCTTTTTTCTAATTAAAGGGGTCATCCCTTGACTCACTTCTTAAAGAGGTCTATTAATGGAATGGGTATTACCTCACTCTAAGTGAATACCTGAAAAGGCCTTAGCCTAAAGGGGCCAGGGTCTCCCAAAGCATTGTGGGCCGTTTCCAGCCATCCTGATGAATATCTGGTCACTGGATCCAAATGACTGGAGGAGAAAGTGAGGCTGGTGACCTTGCACAGCCCTCTCTCACTCAAAACAAAGTCCAGTGCAAGTCATGTCATTTCTTTGATGTCATGGTTTTTTCAAAATTGAAGGACGAACACAACAACCACCACAACAGCTTATTTTATATAAATTTATTTGTATGTTGTCTCCCCCACTAGATTATAAGCTCCTTTAGGTCAGGAGCTGGGCCTTTTTTTTTGCATCTTTTGGTATGCTTATCACAACGCCTGGCACATAGTAGGTACTTAGTAAATGTTATTAATCAATTTATTGCTTTAAGTTTTGCAAAGCCCTTTACAAATATTTCATTTTATCTTCACAAGAACTCTGGGAGGCAGATGTTATTACAATGCGCATTTGATAAATGAGAAAACTGAGGGAGAGAGAGGTTAAATGACTTGTCTATGATCATATAACTAGCAAATATTTGAGGACAGATTTGAACACAGATCTTTCTGACTTCAAGTCCAGTATTCTACCCATAAGAATTCAAATACTCTTGAATGCTGGAAACTTGATGATGAGGAATTAAAGAAAACTGAAAAGAATCCCCTTAGCTCCTTGCAAAGTATCATGCCAAGAGCAAATGCCATTCGTATTGACATCCTATAGGGTGACTACCATCTTCCCAAGCTGATCTCACCATCAAACCTCATGTCACCTTTAAAGTCACAGAACTGTTGAATTTTTGAAGTGGAAGGGATTTTCATACCTAAAAATTAATCTGCAATGTAATATATTTGACAAGTAGTCATCCAATCTCCACTTCAAGACCTGCAATTGACCTGGAGGAGGGGCTGACCCCTTTCTTCAAAGGCATATTATGAAACGTTTAGATCTCTGTAATTGTTAGGAATTAATCAACAAGAATATAAGTATCTGACACGCACCAGGTATTATTCTTGGTGATACAGACAAAACGCAATGTAGGAAGATATCTTTACTCAAAAAGGTAGCCCCTTTCCAATGCGGGAGACAAGGACAGATATAAATGTATACAGAATTAATATAAATAAATACAGAGGAAGACAATGTAATTTGCAAAAGTTGAGGGGTTCAGGAAAGACTTCATACCAAAGCTGGTACTTGGGTTATGTCTTGAAGGAAGAGAGGGGTTCTTTGAGGCAAATATGAGGAGGGACTACATTCCAGGCATGGGGATAGCCAGTATAAAGGCAGGGAGGCAAGAGATAGAGGGTTATAGATGAGGAACTGAAGGAAGGTTAGCTTGACCTAACTGAGAGAGGCAGTAATGGGAAAGATAAACTGGGTCAAGGTTTTGAAGGACTTTAAAAACTAAATGGAAGAGTTTATATTTTGAATCTAGATCAAATAAGGAGTCACTAAAATTCATTGAATAAATATGGTCAGATCTTTGTTTCCGTAAATTACTTTGTCATCCATGTGGAAGAAGGACTAAACTAGAGAGAAATATGTGGCAGGGAAATGAATTGAGAAATTGTTGCAATAACAGTGAATAAGTAATGAACTAAGGTGGTGGTTATGTGAATATAGAAAAGGGATCAAATGCAAGAAATGTTGGGGGGTAGGAACAGCAAGGTTGAGCAATTGTTTGGATACATGGGGTGAAAACTAGGAGTTAAAGGTAACTCCAAGGTGACAAATTTGGTTGAGTTTAGGGGAAATGATGGCTAGCATTTATACAGGGGTTGAAGGTATGCAAAGTGCTTAATGTGTTGTCTCATTTGATCCTCTGGACAATTCTGTAAGGAAGGTGCTATTGTTGTTATTCCTATTTTACAGATGAGAAAACTTGAGGCTTATTAAGTAAGGCAGGTTAAGTGACTTGCCTAGGGTGATACAGCTAGTGTCTTGAGGTTGTATTTAAAGGCAGAACTTCTGGATTCCAAGTCCAACACTCTCTCCACTGCAGCCACTTAGCTACATCAACATAATAAAAAAGGAGATAAGGAGTACCTTTTCCCATCTGAGATTGAGAAGTCTCTAAGACTTCCTATGTGAAATTTCCAGAAGGTATTTGTAGATGTGAGATAAGCTCAGGGAAGAGATGTATAGATGTGGGAGTTATTAGCATAGACATGGTAATTAAACCTGTGGAAGTTGCGGAGGTCACCAAGAAAAAGAGCATAGAGAGAGAGATGAACTGAAGACCTAGGATGGAATGCCCACAATTAGGGAATGTGAATTGGCTGAAAAGCCAGCAAAAGAAACTAAGGGGTGGTTAGATAGACAGAAAGAAAATCAATAATGGTAGATCAAGCCTTATTCTACCACCTTGGCAACTTCCAGCTATTGTTTCTGTTTTTGCCTTAGTGGCCATTAGATTAATGGGCCATTGATTCTTTCCCATTAGGTCACAAACTCCTGAAGGGTAGGAACTATATTTTGCCTCTTTTTGTATCTTCAGCTTACACACAACGCCTGGCAAATTGTAGGCACCTAATAAATCTTTATTGAATTGAATGAACAAAATGGCTAAAAAAAACAAATGTAATCCCTCTTCCCTATGAAAGCTCCTTGAACATAGCCATCATAGCCTACTTTTCATTCCTAGACTTCTCTTCTCCAGAGTAAACATCTTCAATTCCTTCAAACATTCCTCTCATTTTTTTCCAAATAAAATAGTACAGTGACAAGCTCAGATGCCCAGAGAACTCCACTGGTAATATCCTGTCAAGTATACACTTACTGTGGAGACTGATCATTCAATCAGTCCTGAATCCATCTATGCATTAGTATCTAGTTCACATCTCTCCCTCTTCTCCATAAGAATATTATGGGATATTTTATCAACTGTTTTACCAAAATCTAAGTAAAATCTGGGGCAACTAGGTGGTGCGGTGGATAGAGCACTGGACATGGAATCACTTAACCCCTATTTGCCTCAGTTCCTCAATTGTAAAATGGAGACACCTGAGAAGGAAATGGCAAACCACTCCAGTATCTTTGCCAAGAAAACCCCACGACCAAATCTAAGCGGTCATGAATAGTCTGACATGACGAAACAACTGAACAGCAAAAGTAAAATCTATAACATCCCCCATAAATACCAGTTTAGTAGTCATGTCAAAAAAGGAAAAATAAGATTAATCTGACAAATTTTATTCTGGATGAAACCTGGCAGGCTTTTTGTCATCATCTCTCTTTGCCAGATATTCACCATCCATCTCCTTCTTGATTGTTCCAGAATTTTTCCAGGAATAGAAGTTAAGATTACTGGTCTATAGTCTGCAGGTTCTATTATCTTCCTTTTTTATTTTTAAATCAAGACAATATTTATCCTTCTCTTGTCCTTCAGTACCTTTCCTGTTCACCATAATCTTTCAGATCTCACAGATACTCACTCAGCAATCACATCTTCCAGCCCTTCTCATATGTCTGAGGAGAGAGCCCATCTGGGCCATGTGACTTCTGCTAATAAAAGGCTTCCAGGTTCACTCTTACTACCTACTGACTTATCTGGGGAATCTGCTTCCTGTTGGTTTTTTTGCTGTTGCTATTTTTGTTTGTGACTTCTACCACAAAGATCATTCTCCTCGGCAAAAACAAACAAAAAAGAACTGAGCCATAATGCGTTCTCTCTCTCTCTCTCTCTCTCTCTCTCTCTCTCTCTCTCTCTCTCTCTCTCTCTCTCTCTCTCTTTCTTTGTCTCTCAGATGTGACAATAATCAGTTATTATCTTTCCATCTACCCAAACAGAAGTCTAAACAGTTCTTGGAGACTCCTCTTTCCCTCAATATAACATTAAAATAGAGATATTTTTGGTGTCCCTAACTTTCCTTGCCAACACCAGCTTATTCTAAGTTATCACATTTGTGACAATATTTTCCCAAGACTATGCGATTATCTTCTATCCATCTTCTATTTCCTATCCTTGTTTCCATCTTTAGTACATCTTTTAAAAATCTAATTTGGTTGGCGAGATTCCTATGCATACACATCAGTCTTTTCAGACAACTACCATCTTTTCTTTTTTTCCACATCAGAATTGTTTCTGTTTATGTCTTCATAATTTCATTCTTGAGAGTTTCCCATTCCACCTCCTGGGAAGATTTCCTGCTAACATCTCAGAACACAGGATCCTAGCTGTCCTTCATTCAAAGCCTCTGAAATTTAGTTCTAACATGCATGCTAAAGTATGCCTGACTTCCTCTATTTTTCTATCGCAAAATCCAATAGAAAGTTTTCAGTTCCTCTCAGGTTCACCATATTTTCACACCAGGATCCATTTTCTCCCTGTTAGTGGGAATCACAATCAGAGTGGAATTTCCCCTTGTATATTCCTCCATCCTTTTGAGGGACAGAATTTTCATTGAGTCAAAGAGCTATTAGTAATTTTGGCTAAAAAGAAAGTTCCCAATCACAACTATGTCATGTCTCTGTGTTGGGCTAATGATGTTTCCTGGAATTCCTCATTCTATAATTCTCTAGTGTACATATGACAAAATCACTTCTCTTTCTCCATTAGCATATCACCTATTTTTTTCACTATGTTTTCTTCCTCTAATTCTTAGATTTTCTCACATTAGTATACTTTCTTAATATGTAATGTTAGGTGAATTTACCTTTTTATATGTTTTATCTTTAAGGTATTCTCACCCAGAGTCATATTCTAAAAATAGGTTTTAATCCCATCAAATCAAATTTTCTATTTTTCAGTCATTGCCTTTAATGGATTAGCTATGAGGAAAATGTAGCCCATACCACTGTGGTGTTCAGAGTTTTGCCCAAGGCTTTATAATTTCTGGCTACACTTCCAGGGTTCCTTAAATTAGTACAATTTATGGCCTCAGAAATTATCAGGATGATGTAGTAACCATGCGTTTTCATACTTCTTAGGGGAATTTCTCTACTATGTCTTGAATATAGTGCCCAGGTTGAGAACAGACCACTCTATTGATGTTATCAGAATGACAAATAGCTGCCCCAGCACCCTTAAGCTTGGAGCACAAGTTCCAAATACATCCTTCTCAGAGGATGCTGAACTCTCTCCTTCAAGAAGAGACATAGACATTTAAAGATACAAATGTATAGTTCTTTTACTTACGTTTCTCCTTTATGAGATTTTCTTCCACCCTAGAACTTCCTCACAAAGGTCATGTCAGTCAATAAATGTTTATTAAGCATCCTACTATGTGTAAAGCATTGGAGATACAAAGAAAGATAAAGAGATAGTCCCAGCTTTCAAGGAGTTCTCAGTGTAACTGTAGAGACAAATGTAAATAGTATAGTGCAAATAAGCTGTAAACAGAGTAAAGTGGAAAATGATAACCAAGGCATTGGCATTAAGGGGCATTAGGAAAGGCTTTCTGTGGAAGGTGGAATTTAATCTGGGAACTGAATAAAACCAGGGAAGCCAGAAGGCAGAGATGAGGAGAGAGAGCATTCCAAGCATGAGGGAAAGCCCGTGAAAATACTGAGAATTGAGAGGTGGAATTTATTAGGGGAAAATAAAACAAAATTGCCTTGAAACAATGAGGGTCCAGTTCAGGCTACATAACTTACATTTCTAGTATACTCAGCACACAGTTTTGTGATTTTCTCCAGCTTTGTTCAGAAGCACTTGTATAGGACTGAAGGAAGCAGATGGTACAAACAAACAATCCAAGGCTGTGTCTTTGGCAAGGTGAGATAGTCAGTAGGTTAAATGGACAAAAAGCTCAAGCTAAGAGGAAAGTATAGAGTTCAACTGGTTTACCTAGGGTCAAGTTGGAGTATAAGGTTGAATGCCTGATAAAGAACTAATTACTCAAGGAAGTAAGGAAGGAGTTCACAGTATGGAAGACAAAAAATGGTTTGGAGCTGCAAGACAGAGGAAGAGGGGGAATGAAAAGAGATTGCGATCAGAGTTTCAGAGGGAATTTCAGAGTTAATAATCATGGAAGTGGTGAATTCGTGGGTGGTGGCAATATCAAAGGTATGCCCATCTATTAATGTATGTGGCTGAGGAGGACTAGAGGAATGCAACATGTGAAATGATTAAGTTAAGGGACTCGAGGCCACATGTGGTCCTCTAGGTCTTCAAGTGCAGCCTTTTGACTGAGTCCAAGTTTTACAGAACAGATCCTTTTACTGAGGGGATTTGTTTTGTGAACTTTGGATTCAACCAAAGGGTTTTACTTGAGGACCTAGAGAGCCACATGTGGCCTCGAAGTTACAGGAGGGTGTTTCAGAGAATATCAGTATGTATATTTTTGTCTCTAGTATGAGAGCAGGATTTGTGGAGAGGAGAAAGTCTGTAAGCCAGACACTGAAGTTATTGAAGAAAGAAGAGAAATGTCCTGGAAGTTGGTAGACAATATCTACCATAATTTTGATTAGGTGATAGATATGGTTGAGTGAACCACAAGGAAAAATTACTAAGTAAGAATGTCAGAGGGAAAAACTGCAAGTGCAATGGAGAACAAGGAATATTGTCCTCCACCTTGACTAGTGGAAGAAGATATGGGTACAGCCAGTGATAAAAGGGGAGGCCAGGGAGAACATGTCATTAGGAGGGACCCAGTTTTCAGAGCCCAAAGATAGAAGGAATGTAAAAGGTAAAGACTTAAGTTCTTATCTTTTAGAAAAAAATATCCCTCCCCATTTGCTTCCTGGTTGATATGGAAATAGTGGATTTTGAGTGCAAGTATTTTAGTGGAAATCAGCAGATCCAGAGCCAAAGGAACTGGGTTCAAGTTCTTACTCAGGACTATCTGTGAGATTTTAGATGTGTCATTTATTCTCCTTGGACCTGATCATCTGTAAAGTTAGAATTTGAGACTAGTTGATTCTTAAAGCCCCTTCTCACCTCACTCTCTCTAGCTACCCTAATCTCATCACATCCAATCTATGGACATAGACTGTCAATTGCACCTTTGCAATATCCTTCAAAGGCATCTGTTTCTCTACTGTGACACAGTCACCACTCAAGTGCAAGGCCTCATAATTTCACACCTGGATTATTGCAGTAGACTACTGCTAAGTCTGCCTGTCTCAAGTCTCTCACCACTTTAATTCATCCTCCATTTAGCTGCTACAGTGATTTTCCTAAAGTGAGGGCCCAGTCATGCCATTACCCTATTCAAGAGTTTATAGTCCAGTGAAGTACCATTCCTTCAATCCAAATCCCTCTGCCTCTCATTGATTGACCAACAATAGGTCCCAGGCCAAACCCCACTTGGTCATTCTTTGGGCCCTCCTAATTGTCTCAGAGTGAATGTAAATAGAAATTGTTTCTTCTTTGACCAGAAATCCTGAGGGTCTTCCCCTCCCAGAACGAAATTTTTGACTAGGTAAAAGAAGCAATTCTTCGTATCATTTCTTACCTGGCCTTAATCACTGATTGGGCATTGCCTCAGTCAAACTAAGGCTTTAGCTTAAAAGGGCCACTCTCTCCCACTGTATCTGGGGTTATATCCAGTCAAACTGATTTATAACTTGCCACTGCACCCAGATGACTTCAGAGGAGAAAGTGAGGCTGGTGATTTTGCATAGACCTCCCTCACTTAAATCCAATTCACTTGCATGCCAAGGCATCACCTTCCTGATGCCATGGTCCTTTTCAAGAATGAAGGACAAAAAGAAAAACAACTACCCTATTCAGTAAACAACAGTGGCTCCCTATTTGGGATCCTCCGTTTGGTATTCAAATCCCTTCTTGACCAAGTCCCCATCCCTCCCCCTTTCCAATCTTCTGACACATTATGACCTCCCCATAACCCAAGTATTCTTTGATTCAAGGACACTAGCCTCTTTGGTGTTTCATCAAAATGACACTGCATCTTCTGGATGTCTTCCATGCCTGGACTGTTTTCCCTCATCTCTGCCTCCTAGCTTTCCTGCCTGAGTTCAAGTCCCAACTAAAATCTCACTTTCTACAGGAAACCTTTCCCAAGTCCTCATAATTCTGGTACCTTCCCTCTTTTCATTATTTACTATTTATTCTGTATTTAGCTTGTATGA
Organism: Bettongia penicillata ogilbyi; assembly: GCA_023548195.1. Taxonomy (NCBI): domain Eukaryota; kingdom Metazoa; phylum Chordata; class Mammalia; order Diprotodontia; family Potoroidae; genus Bettongia; species Bettongia penicillata. The sequence goes on along the minus strand of JAJHZJ010000171.1, from coordinate 932,949 downwards.
TAGATTTTCTTGTTGCCTCCATCATTAATTTATGAATTGCTTGAGGGCAAGACTATCTTTTGCCTTTCTTTGTACGCCCAATAGTTAGCAAAGAGCCTGGTACATAAAAAAAGCTTTTTGACTGATTTATTTCATTTGAACCTCCCAGCAATCCTGGGAAGTAGGTGTTATTATTTTCCCTATTTTATTTTTGGGGAAACTGAGACAAACAGAACTTAAGTGCCCAAGGTCACACAGTTATTAAGTGTCTTAGGCCATATTGGAGCTTGGGTTTTGCTGACTTGAAGTCAAGCATCCTATCTGCTCTGCCACTTAACTTCCTCCATTTAGATTATTTGAATATACTTACCTCTGATTCTGTCCATTTAGGCTAATTCATCTTGGTCAGGGTGGCACTGGCAACTGCTTTTTCTTTTTACTAAAGAAGAAATTACTTGTTTATGGTTCATATTGTCAGTTAGTATCAGAGCTAGAATGACTAAAGTGCCATGAGTTCTAGACTAGTACTCTAGAACCAGGTTGCCTCATTCTAGAACTTCTTTTAAAAGTTCATCAATTGACTCACAGATTTCTATCTGTTGTGTTAAGTATTAATAGACCCTTGAGATGGCTCTACATCACAGGCACTGGTCTTCCAGCTGCTTCCATTTAAGTTTACATCTTTCCCTACTGTTCTAGCAAGTGTCCAGATACTGGAAATTTAAAGGTCCTGAAGTATTTAAAGCACATTGAGACTTACAAATTTTCTTTAATAAAGGTAGAATGCACATCTGAGTCTGCACTAGCAAGAAGAGAAGAAAGCCCAGCATAAGGGTGACACACAAATCCCATTATTTCCTCCAGCATAGAAATGTGATCCTTTTGATGTCAAATATGAAGAAATGATGCTTCTAAAGTAAAATCCTCCTCAGTCAAATATTCTGAGCGCAGAATCCCTCAGAGCACTCTGGGATAACACAGGAATAGAAACCCTGACTTTAAACAGTAGAGAATTATATTAACTGCATTATATTTGATCACTTTACAATATGGTCATATGATCTTAATCGGATTGAGGTTTAGACTGAATTTAATAATTCCATTCGTCCCCATCTTGGCTCCTTAATGCTGGCAGAGGGTGGAGTGGGAGGGAGCATATTCTATAAGCAGGCTTTTGAGTTTTGGTGGGTTGAGAGGCAGAAGAGCAAAGGAGAATTAGGAGGAGTCAGATTCGCTTAAGAGATGTCTTGAGAATGTAGATTAACGTGGAGAAGTAGAAGGGAGACACTTCTATTACATTTGGGAAATATTCAGGCAGTCCTTTTCCCCTCGTTTTCCTTGGCTCTCCTTGAACAAATCATACCAATATTACAATAAACTCTGAATTAAAAAGAGAGGTTTGCTGGTTAATATTTAACAACTAACTCTCTGAAAAAATAAGTCCGCATGATACCCTTTTACATTAAATATAAAATTATTAACCATTTTCTCCACCACTCTTCTTAAGTCTAGACAACAACAAAACAGTAAATGAAGATCTGATTTGTCGAATGAGTCCAATGAAAATTGAACAATCAGATCTTTTGCATTTCCCTTAAGGGAAGGCAACACCATCCAATAAGAGTGCTGTGTTGCTATTACATTTATAGAAAATTTGGATTCAGGAAAAGAGATTTTTAACTTTTACTAAAAAAGGACTTTTTTAAAGATACCTATGCAAGTTAAAATGCTTTTTTTCATAGCTAGTTATTTTGTATTGGATTTAATATTATCTCTTGCAGGAAAGGAGGGAAGAGAAGGAATGCTGTGGAAATAAAATATATTATTAAAATGATTTTTCTGGTATAACTGTTGCAGTAGACTGGGGAATGAGTAATTGCATTTAATTCTTTTGCCCAAGAATTTGTCCATTATTTCTTCCTTTCTTATAATTTCATATACTCAGTCAATAATTTTTCTGACCATTAAGCCTACCATACTACAGATGGATTGAAAGAGAGGGCCCATTGGTCAATGTATTAATGTTATATAGATGAAGCAGTACCTGACAGGAAACTGTTCAAGGAGTCTGGACTGAGTAGTAAACAAAGTGATACCTGTGAGTTCAGCTACAGGTGGGCCTCATTCCCACGTATTTCTTTTTGAATGTCTTTCATATGTACAACGTATCAACCAGTTAAGGAACACGTATTAAGTATCCACTTGTTGTAGTCACTATGGTAATAAACAAAAGATAGTCCTTACCTTCAAGAAGCTTACACTCCCATGAGGGAGACAGCATGCAAACAAATATATACAAAGCAAACTATATACAGAATAAATAGGGAATAATTAATAGAGGGAAGTCACTAGAGTTAAGAAGGATTGGGGAATGCTTCCTGTAGAATGTGGGATTTTAGGTGGGACTTAGAGGGAGGCAGGGAGGTCAGGAGAGGAGGAAGAAAAGCATTCCAGGTATGAGGAACAGCCAGAGAGAGAACACCTGGAGACATGAAATGGAATGGACCAGCCAGGATCTCAGTGTCACTGAATTGAAGACTATATGTAAGGGAGTAAGGTATAAGAAGACTGGAAAAGTGTGTATGTGGTGGGGGTGGGGAGGTGGCAAATAGGCTTTGAACACCAAACAAAGCATTTTGTATTTGCTCCTGGAGGCAATAGGAGGGCACTGGGGGGAGGGGAAGAGATGATCAGACCTGTCTTTTACGAAAATTATTTTAATTGATGAATTGAGAATGAATTGGGGTGAGGAAAGGCTTGAGGTGGGCAGACCCACCAGCAGGCAATTGCAATATTCCTGACGTGAGGTGATGAGGGCTTGCACTAGAGTTGGGGGAGTGTTAGAAGAGAGAAGGGGTCCTTTTTGAGACATTGCAAAGGTGACATCAACAGCCTTGGCGACCGATTGGATATGGGGCATGAAGAATACTTAGGATCCAAGATGATACCTAGCTTGCGAGCCTGGGGGACTGGGAAGATGGTAATAGGAAAGCTAGGAGAGGGGAGGATTTAAGGAGAAACATAACAGTCATATTGAATCCTCACCAAAATCTGTTTTGGGGTAGGTACAGCAGCTATTTTTATCCTCAATTTATAAGCATGGAAACTGAAAGTGAAGTAAAGAGATTGGTTAAAAACAACATTAGAGAAGGACATGGTTGGAATAAAAACGCTGGTTCACAGACCTTCTAACATCTAGTCCAATGTATTTATCAACACGCCATAATTCCTTTGTCATGCAATATTCATAATGAGCTCTCAGTTAATGTCATTGACAGTGACCAAAATAGCAGAAGGATACAAACATACCACATATATGGTGGTGAGCTAAATGAATGGGAACAGAAGGAAGTTTACGTATTTCTCATTGATAGGTGAAAGGCTAAAACACAGAGGTAATAGAAAATTTCATCAAAGAAAATTACAACAATAAAACAATACGATAAAACTTATAGAGATAAAGGAGATAAGACTAAAGTAGTTGTTGGGGAAAATGTACATACCTCCAGGTCCTCAAGTGTGGCCCTTTAAATCTAAACTTCACAGAACAACCCTCTTAATCAAAGGACTCGTTCTGTAAAACTTGGACTCAGTCAAAAGGCTGCATCCAAGGACTGGCAAAGATGGCAACCAGGAAAAATGACCATTATTGGAGGGGTTATGTGAAAAGCACAGTAACATTCTGTTTGTGGAGCTATATCTAGCTATTCTAGAAAGCAATCTGGACCTATGCTTCAAAATGAAGAAACTGAGCCTGCCTTGGGCATACTCAGGAATATACCTTCTGCCCTTATGCCTCAAAAAAAAAAAATCATAAAAAAGGAAAAGGACACATGTGCAAAAATATTAACAATAGTTTTTTGTTGGTTTTTTTTGTTTGGTTTTGTTTTTTTTTTGCCACACCAAAGAACTGGAAACTAATGGGAATATATATCTATTGGTGAAGGACTAAACAAATAATGATGTAAATATCATGGAATATTTTAGTGTAAAAAATAACAAAATGGACAATTTTAGAGAAATGGAAAGAATCATATAAAGTGATGCAGAATAAAGTCAGTAGAATCATAAGAAGTTTTTATATTAAAAATAATCTTATAATTGAAAAAAGAAACTTTGAAAAATTTGACAACTTTGATCAGCCAAAGGAATGACAGCAATTTCAGGGCATTTTTGGTAAAGCATGCTGCCCACCTCTTGACAGACCAATGATGGACTCAAGATTCAGAATGAAACATATTTTAGACATAGGCAATGTAAGGATTTATTTTACTTGACTGCACTTGAGAGAAATACTTTATTTTTTTCCCTATTGTTGAAAGGGAATAGGGGATAGTAGAGAGACATACTGACAGAGACAGAGAGACAAAAAAAAGTTATCAAGATTTTTTTAAATTACATCTTGTAGGAGTAGAGTGAGAAAAAAAATGCATCCTTAATTCAATTAATCAAATATCTGTTGAGTATCTACTATGAACAAAGTATGCCAGGATCTTGCAATACATAGGTAAAATTGGACAAAATTGCTACCAAGTTTGCAGTCTAATAAAGGGAATAAAATTAACAAATGCACCAGTAATGACAATGTAAATTGTAATAAATTTGAGAATAGTTCTATCTTAACTTGTGGAATCATTTATAGCTAGTGCATATCTATCTCAAAATCATCTTTTTCTTCCTATTTCAAGTATAATATGCAAGTTAGTATAAGACAGGTAACAGGGAGTGTAGTTCTCTTTACTTCTAGGTTAGTACACTGTTGCGTACAATTTGGAATTTAAAAAATGTTTTTTTTCTTTTTCATTAATTTTATTATTATTTTTTTAATGTTCTACAATCACTACCATAAAATTAAGATTTTAACCCCCCACACCTACCCCCCACTATCCCTCTCCCTCCCCAAGACAACATACAATTCTGTATAGGTTCTACATATACTTTCCTATTGAGTATGTTTTCACTATAGCCATGCTATGTAGTCAAACTAAAATAAATGGAAGAAATCATATAAAAAAATCATAATATAATACAAAAACACACACAAACATGATCTGCTACATTCTGCGAATGACTTTCATATTTCTTTCTCTGAGTGTGGAAGGCATTTTGCCTTAGAAGACCGACATTGGGATTTTTTTTTTTCTCAGTAAGTTCTTGTGTTATTACAAATTTCCAAGTCTACCAGAAAAAGCTCTCACACACTGTGGTCGTTGCTGTGCACAAAGTTCTCCTGGTTCTGCTCCTTTCACTCAGCATCAGATCATATAAGTCCTTCCAGGCCTCCCTGAAGTCTTCTTGTTCATCATTTCTTATGGCACAATAGTACTCCATTACATTCATATACCATAATTTATTCAGCCATTCCCCAACTGATGGGCATCCCCTTGACTTCCAGTTTTTGGCAAGTACAAAGAGTGCTGCTATAAATAGTTTTGTACATGTGAGTAAAAAAAATTGTTTTTTGAAAATCTAATTCTACTCAGCAAACATTTTTATTAAGCCCCTAAAGGGTACAGACCATGGTGCTCAGCACTGGGAAAGGTTCAAAGTTTGGATACGATATAGCACCTGCCCTCATGCAGCTCATGGGCAGGGAGCAAGGCAGAATATGTTAGTAACATGATAAGTGCATGTTTGTCTAGAAAGGAGCTGTAAGACTCACATAAGTATCTGTAATATAAAACAGGAGAAGTACCTAAAATGCATGTGAGGCCCAGTGAGGAAAAGGCTGAAATTAACAGGGGATCTAAGAAAGTTTCATGGAGAGCTGGCATTTGATTATGTATATAATGACGATTTTGGGAAATGTGGCTTTGAAAAAGTTCTGTGTACTCTCACTCTCAGTTTCTGGGTCTCTATAAATTAGTTGTCACTTCCTGACCATTTTACTCGCCTCTGTCCTTCTTTTCCAGGCCTTCTATAACTATCGTGTTCTCGAATTTCTCCAAACGATAGTGACAGGTGGGATGAGTCATGAAATAGAGTCACGTGTGGAAAAGGAGAATGTTGCCACCCATGATAGCAGCTTTTCACTCTTGTTGGGAAGAGGCCGGTGTAAACTGGCTCTTCTCTCCTTGAGCACAACAATGTTAAGGGACCTTCCTGTAAGTTCATTTTTTAAAAAAAAAAATTATTATACTATTGATTTTCCTTTCTTCTCTGCTCTGGACGGTGTCTGAAAATGACCAGGTTAATTGCGTTAATTCAGGCTCAGAACAATTAATGGGTAAATATTTATTCCTATAGGGTCCTAACATAAAATAGGATGGATTAATAGAAAAGTGAGCTTAAAAATATTGTAAAGTATATATGATTCTTTTCCAACCTTTTCTAGGTTGGTTTTCTGGGAAACATGTTTTTATAAGCTGTCTATGTTTGCTAAATCCATTGAAAAGTAAAGGTAGAAAAAGATGCTAAAGGGAATTGAGTGACCCTGGTAGATGTGAACAGATACACTGCCTATGTAGGGGATCGGAATAGAAAAGAAACATTTATGGCCCTGCTAGTTAGTGGAATCCATTAGAATGTGAAGAATGTAAAATTGATATGGTTTGGGGAAGGAATAGAAAATTTGCAGCAGAAGATGGAACAGCTTGCTTCCAGTGCAGGATACAAGCTTCAAGATACCACCATTGCTTTCTGTGAGTTTCTGCATACAACTTCCAAATCATTCAAAGTCATCATAAGCTAACAAGTATTTATTTATCACATACTATGTACCAGGTAGGGCAGCTGGGTAGTGCAGTAGATAAAGTGCCAGTCCTGGAGTTAGGAGGACCTGAGTTCAAATCTGACCTCAGACACTTACTAGCTGTGGTAAGTTACTTTACCTTATTTGCCTCAGTTTCCTCATCTGTAAAATGAGCTGGAGAAGGAAGTGGCAAACTATTTCAGTGTTTTTGCCAAAAAAACTCCCAGTTGGGATGATAAAGAGTCAGATATGAGTAAACTATTGAACAACAATAATTTAAAAAGCACTGGGCTGAGAATACAAAGAAAGGCAAAACCAAACTGAAAGGGAAAAAAGTATCAAATTCTCAGTTTTGCCTCCTTTTTATTATTTCAGTCGTTTAGAATTTTTGAGCTGATATTGGCATATCAATCGATAAGTAATTATAATCTAGAGGTATGACAGCCTGAAACTTCTTATGCTGTCAAGGAACAATCAAAATGATTTGCAAGGATCACTATGCTCTTTCACTCTTTCCCACTGGGATGTTTTCCCAAGGTGTTGCCCAGATTTGTTTCTTTTTTTCATCTGAGAGAATCGTTTGGATTTGTTTGACCCTAGTGGCCATTACGTCTACTTAAGGTCTTTGAACTTTCTCATTCATTTGGGTCCTAGGGAGCACCTGAGACTGTGACCTTAGAGTAATGTCTTATAGTAAAACAAGTCTTATAGTACAATATGACCTGGAGATCCCTCAGTATTCAAGCTCATTAAATACCTTGAAAATCAAATTTTCAAGTCTGTTGAAGGCTTTTGTTTTTTATCTCATCTTTGTCACCATCTCTTATCATTTCTACCTTCCTAGCATATCTCCTATAAGTTATTTCTCTCTTCTTATACTTCCATCAGCCTGGTATAGGACTTCATCACTTCATGCCTATGTTATTGAAATAGCCTCATAGTTGGTTTCCTTGCCCCAAATCTCTACCCATTTCAATTCACCCTTCTACTCAGTTATCAAGCTGATCTTCCTTCTGATCAATATCACACCTTCCCTCTTGTCCTCATTTAATAACTTCCCATGATCTTCTACACCCTTCAGGATCAAATATGAAACATTATTTCTTTGTTTTCGAAGTCGTTCATAACCTTGCTCCTTCCTATCTTCCCAAAATTCTTAAACATGCCACCCCCTCCATATACCCTGAGATCCTATGACATTAGCCTCCTTGATAATTCTTGCATCCCCCAATTCTGGGCATTTTCATTAGTTGTCACCTATACATAGAATTCTCTCCATTCTGACTTTTCTGGCTTCCGTTGAATCCCAGCTAAAGTTCTATCTTCCACCAAAAAAAGACTTTCCCAATCATCCTTAATCTTAATGCTTTCCTTCTAAGATTATCTCTAATTTATCATGTAGATATGTTGTTTTTACATAATTATTTGCATTTTTTCTCCCTCATTAGATTATGATATCCTTTAAAGAAGGCACTAAGGTCTTTATTTATTCATTTTGTTTTTACTTTTCTTTGCATCTCTAGAGCAAAGACATAAAAGTAGTCAGGGCAGTATTCTAAAAATTAATAACTAAACTAAATAACCAAGTAGCTTCAAAATGTGATGTTAGGAAGCAGATCTCCTCTCTCCACAACTTCTGCTCTTGAGGAGAAATGAGTGTGTAATAATAAATTCATGTTGTCTGATTTATTTATGCAATAACAATCGAGCTTCCTCTTTTTCCCCTAGGCTAGGGATACTTTTGGAGAGATATTCTGTGGGTCATTGGACACTTTTGGAATCCTATGCCTGGGTCTATATCGCCTGATAGATGATGAACCCCAAAATCCTCTACAGAAAAGGGAAGTATGATACTTTTAAAAATGCAGGTTGCCAAGCAGAGTACAAAAAAAATTAATCTTTGTCATTAATGAATAAATCTACTACTGGGGACTGGAGAAGACAGAGCAGTTGTTGAAGGGATGAGTTGTAGAGGTAGAAGGGGTGTGGGAATGAGAGTGAACCCTTAAAGTAAGTAGGGAGTAAACGTCAATAGAGGCAATGAATAATCCCTTTCTTAATCTGGAAGCTTTAAGATTCTAATATAGTTTAGTTCATGTTTATCTCTGACCCTCCTAGCTAGAGATATTTACTCAGCCATGACCACTTTGCATCTTTGGACAGTGTATGGTGTATTTGTTTTTCTGATGGAATGTCCCCATGCCCAGTAAATCTCCAACTAAAACACTGAATGTGTGAATGGGCAGGTCTCTATTAAAGGAAGGAAAACTTTTTTTTCTTTAATTTTGAATTTTTTCCCCAAATCATCAAGATAATGTTTTTCCCTTTCTGACAATCAATCAGGTTTCCCCAATGCCACTGAACTCTATGGAAATAATGCCAATACTTGCTCCAAGCATAGTTTCACTACAGGGGTTAGTGGGAGTTTCAACTGTGATTTCTTTTACAGGTTTGTGATTACTCGACCAGACAATAATTTTGAACTACACCCTACAGACTTAATGTTTTGTGCCATCCCGTTCAACATCGCTCATTACAATGAATCAGCCTCACTTTCAGAGTCAACATCAGACCTTAAGTCAAAATTACCTGAGATGAGTGGATCTGATGCTACAGGCAGAAAGGAAGGCGAAAAGGAGGAAGAAGAAGAAGAGGGAGAAAGAGAAGGAGGAAGAACCACAAAGAAAATATCACTGCTACAGAGAAGAGATTTAGAAGATGAGGAGGTGCAGGCACAAGCTGCAGCCTCTTACAATAAGAATTCAATGGACATGATTTCAAAGCTCTCTAAATTATTATTCTCGGCTATGGAAACAGAAGAAAAGTCAGAGAAATAACAGCAAAATCAGACAAATCAGTCTCCATGCAATAAAAAAATTAAATTTAAATTAAAAAAAGACAAAAATAAAACAGAAGTCTGAGTCATTCCAAAGGAATAAATTATGCTAAAAAATAATAAAAGCTTTTATGTCTCTACAGTGAGAGGTCATTGTTAATTTCCCCAAGAACCGAAGAGTACTTGTCTATAAATGAGGAAGTCAAGGTTCTTGTCCTGGTTCAGCCATTTACAAACGTACATCAGTTCTAGTCACTCGAAATCTCTGGGTCTTAATTTCTTCCTTTTCCAAATAAACAGATCGGGTTGGATTCCATTCAGTTAGGTGAATATATAAGGAGTGCCTACACAACATATGAGAACTAATAGAGCATGTATATGAGGGCAATTAACAAAGGAGACTAGGTTCCGCTACATCCTTCCCATCTGTTCCTCTTTGCTTCCTTGTCCTTCAGGTGTCTAATTGATAAATTCATGTCACTTACTTTCATCTAAGGTTCTCTGGCAGAGTGGTGGTCTGTTAAATGGCACTTAGTTTCAGGGATCAGAAGACCTGGGATTCAGCTGAAGCTCATCCAAAGTACCTCCCACCCTCTCAATATTATATTTCTTTCTCTTTTCTTCTAAACTTCAACCTCATTCAAAATTAGTACACTGAGCTTTCATCCAATTACAATCGGTGGTGTTTTAATCCTATCCCAGAATCATAAATTACTAGTGTTGAAAGGACCCTCTAGAACCTGAATCCAACTTGTGCCTATAAAGAAATCCATTCTAAAATATCCCTCATAATTAGTTATCTTGTCTTAATTTCAAGAACTCTAACGTAGGAAAATCAAAGAACTTACCATCTTGTGAGGCATTGCATTCTACATCCATATAGTTCTTATAATTAGGAATATTTTCCTTACACGAAGACTATATTTGCTGCTTTGCAATTTTAGCCTGCTATTCCTGCTTCTGCTCTGTGGGGTTTACTTCTCTCTAATGCCTTCTGTATCTCTCAAAAAGAAGTATCGGCTTTACATTTATTATTATTGTTATTTATCTATATATGCATGCATGTATATGTATTGAAATTATTATATTTTATGCATATGTATATTTAAACCTGCATTATTATTTATACATGCATTATGTGTGCATGTATATAATACACATGAGTATTCATATATATGCATACGTATATGTAAATACATCTGCACATATGGATGTATACATATATGTATTGAATTGTATTGATACACTTGTCTCTATTTCTATATAAATATATTAGATAGGTATAGATAAATCTATGTGAAACTCTATTGATTACATCTAGATCAATTTTCTGCTGCTTGTGCTAATTTTGGCGTAACAATTAACACCACAAAACAAAGGTGCTCCATCAGCCACCACCATACCATCCAAACAAAGAACAATCAGTTACGGAAAATGGAGAAATTTTGAATGCTGTCGATAAATCACTTGCCTTGAAAGTGTACTTTTCAGGGATGTACACACTGATAATAAGGTTGATGCATGCATTGCCAGAGCTAGTTCAGTGCTTGGGAGGCTTCAAAGAAGAGTATGGGAGAGAAGAGGTGTTAGACTGACTACCAAACTGAAGGTCTACAGAATTGTTGTGCAGACCTGATTGTTGTATACCTGTGAAGCCTGGACAGTCTAGCAGCGCCATGCCAGGAAACTGAATCACTTCCATTTGAATTATCTTAGGAAGAGTCTGAAGATTATCTGGCAGAATAAGGTACCAGACACTGAGGTCCTCACTTGAACTAAACTGCCAAGCATTCACAATCTGCTTCAGAGAGTGCAACTCTGATGGGCTGGTCATGTTATTTGAATGCAAAACATATGCCTGCCAAAAAGACTTTTATGGACAACTCACACAGGACGCGTTCATATGGTGGTCAGAAGAAGTAATGCAAGGACACTCTCAAGGTCTTGCTTAAGAACTTTGGAATTGATTGTGTGATATGGAAGACACTGGCACAGGACCACTCAGCATGGTGGGCCCACATCAGAGAAGGTGCTATGCGAGGCAGAATTGAAACAGCTCAAAGGAAATGCAGGATGTACAAATTTAGAGTATCCACCCCAAATATTCACACAGACTATTTGTGGCAGACCTGTGGTAGAGCATTCTGAGCTCATATTGGTCTGATAAGTCACAGTCAGACATACTGAAACTTGACTCTAGCATGGTGATGTCATTTTGGTCCTCTTTGAGAATGGACAACAACTACCAGATCCTAATCTTAAAATAAATATAAATATTTATATATGATATTGATGCATATAGGCATAGGTATAGATATAGATATATAGAGTAGCATATCCATTAGGCTGCCTTTCAATTTGCACTCAAAGGATGAATGCTGGATAATGGTTAACCTAGGATCAAGTTATTCTGTAGCTCCTCAGTCTGAAAATCAAAACACATGAGTTCCTAACAATGTGTCTACCTTGTATCTAGCTAAAGGATATAATTAGCTGATAGTGTTTTCTGATGCCTTATTTCTAACCTAAAGCAGATCCCCCCTATCCTTGTCTCATCCACATGGGTTTACCATAGAAAGCCATGGAATCAGCAGAGTATAGGAACACAAATACCAATCTTTCCTTTTCTAATTTATAAACAACTTTCTACTCAATATGTACTTATTTTATTAACAAATTATCCTGAATCCTCTGTAGTCAAGATGTTGGAACTTTTACAGAGAAAAAAACATTTTACCAGTGTTGAAGGAATCCAGGGAAGCTAGGAAGTGGAGATGAGAAGGGGCAAAGTTCCAGGCATGGGAGATAGCCAGTAAAAATGACCAGAACAGGGAGATAAAGCATCTAGTCTGAGGAACACCAAGGAACCAGTATCACTGAACTGCAGAATACATGACCTAATGGAAAAGGGGTGGGGAAAGGGAAATATGTAGTGAGATGTAAGTAAAAAGGGAATAGTTTATGAAGGGTTTTGAAAACTAAACAGATTTCATATTTGACCTAGAAGTTGGTATAGAGCCAGTGGAGTTTATTAAGAAAGTGATATGGTCAGGCCTTTACTTTAGGAAGAAATCTGTCTGTGTTCATCCTTTGTTTTCAAAGAAGACCATGATATCAGAGAAATGATGACATGGCTTGCATTTGACTTTTTTTCTGAGCAAGAGAGGGCTGCTAGAAAGAAATATTTGATACTGAGTGAAGAATTTACTGGAATGGGGAAAGACTTGTGGCAGGGAGATCTATCAGCACACTATTTCAATATCTCAGGCTTGAAGTCATGATGCCTGTAGCAGGGTGGTGGCAATGTCAGAGTGAAAAAGAGGACAGGAGGCATATATGAGAGATGTTATGAATGTGGAATTGAAAAGGTTTAGCAGATGAGTGGACATTGGGGGAGGGGTAAGAGAGTAAAAGAAGATACCTCCATTTTGAGCCTGGGTACTGGGAGGATGGTGGTCCCCTCAATAATAAGGAAGTTAAGAAAAGGGGACTATTTGGAGGGGGAGGAAATAAATAATTTTGTTTTGGACATGTTGAATTTAAGACATCTACAGGACATCTAATTATGGATTTTTAATAAACACTTGGAAATGAAACACTGGAGGTCATACAAGAGGGCTGAATAAGTAGATCTGATGATCATCAGCCTAGAGAAAATAACTGAATCCTTGGAAACAAATGAGATCAACAAATGAAATAATATAGAGCAGGGATGGAGAAGCTACAGTCTTAGGACCACATGTGGCCTTAAGACTTCAAGTTCTTAAATGCAACCTTTTGACTACATTCAAATTTTACAGAACAAATCCATTTATTTTTATTAATACATTTTATTTGTCTTTTATATTTTCATTTTTTTAATGAACTTATTTGAAACACTAAAAAATAAAAGATGTTTCAATGAAATAATCCTCTCAGATTGACGGGCACAATTAGGACATTAGTAAGTCATAAGGGCTAGATTGATGGCTACTATGCTAACTATTTAGTTCTAACTTCCCCCATTTGAAGGGTAGCACTACCACACAAGGTTGGTTAGTAAGAGTTTATGAGGGTCAAGTACACCAGTGTGTTATCAACTTTTGACAATAGTAGACTGTTTCTGTTTGAAGTAGAATTTGTGGGGGCGGCGGAGCCAAGATGGCGGAGTAGAAGGACGCACATTTACGAGCTCCGAAACCAAAGCCCATAGAATTAATGTAGAAGTAGAATTTGTGAATAATTGCATAACTAGACAGTATTTTTTAAAATTCTGTCTGCTTAACAGCCCATTATGTCAAGGAAGACTAAGACAACACCAAAGGAAGAAAACAGAATTGTTTTATAATGAAGACTTAGAATTGCAATATTATCTTGTTTCTGCTAAAGATAAGATGATTTGCTTGCTTTGTGATACTACAATATCAACACTCAAAAATTTGATGCTCATCAGCGTTATAACACTCATAAGGAACAAATATTTTAAATTGGGGAGAAGCACGAAAAACTGTACTACAGCAATTAAAAGATGAAAGGCAAAAACAAAGACAATTCTTTCAAACAGCAATAAGATCCAAAAATAAATCATGCCACTGAAGCAACTTTTAAAGTAGCTTATATACTCAGGACAAAAGAGGAGTCATTCAGTGATGTAGATATTATATGCAAGAATGCATTGTCAAAGCTGTAGGATGCTCAGACCTCAATAACGTTTCAAAGTATAAAAAAACTACCTCTTTCAAGCAGAACCAAAACTGATAGGCAGCATGAATTAGCTTTCAACTTAACAGAACAATTTCATAAAATACTTCAGAAGCAAAATATATATTATTCAATCACTTTGGGTGAATCAGCTGATTCTACTGATTCAGAGCGGATTTGCAAGTTTTCTATTTCATTGAGGACCTAGCAGAGGATTTTCTTTGCTATGAAGAATTACTCATATTGGCCACTCTTGAGAACAGAACACAGGGAATAGATATGTTCAACAACTGTCAAGATAAATGTCGTGAAGTTGGACTGAATTTGGTAAATTTAGTGAGTATAGTGTATGTACAGACAGTTGCACTTTCCATGAAAGGAAAACATGAAGGGTTTATTGCATAGATAAAAAAAATTATTAATAGATCCAGATACTCTCATTTGTTTCATTGTATCTTGCATCAGTAAAATCTCTATGCTAAAGCTACTATTTTAAGTGATAATTTGCAATGAGTTACAAATATTGTTAATGATATTCGTGCAAATGCAACAGATTCATTGGTTTCATAACATGCTAAAGTTGAACAATGAGATATTCAGTGTGGACTTGCTATATCATTCTAATATACATTGGCTATCACAGGGAAAGATGTTAGTCAAAATTTTATCTCTGCAAAAACAAATAGTTAAATTTTATGAAAAACAGAATCAGCAACGTGAATTATTGAAAGAAGATTTTTTTCGGAATGCTGCACTTCTGTGTGAAATCATGTCAAGTCAAAATGACTTGCAAGGTAAAACCAAGTATATATATATGATATGTGACTCTGGTGGCAGGAAAAGTAGGATCTTTTGCTGTTTTGTTTTAGTATAATCAAGTGCCTCTGATTGAATCTTGTCTTTATCAACAGTCTTTACTAGAAGCAAAGCATAGAAATAAGAGTTTCTTTAACTGGAAACAGTATATGTATTTTTATTGTTAATTATTTTAGTATGATTAAAGATCTCCCTCACCCATTAATGGACCTGGGAAGATTTGTAGGAAGGCCCACAACTTTTGTTAATGAGGCAATGGTTCACAAGGGTTGTGACGCCTTCTGGCTCTAAAAGTTGTATAAATCCTCTGAAGGTAAGGTTTTACTTTGGGGCTTGCTGACTGGAAGTGTTTGTTTGGCCAGATGAGACTCTGGGAACCTGCTGAGGAACCCCCCCAGATTTGAAAACCCAGATGTTGATGCTTCCTTCTCCTGTAACTATGGTCAGACAGTTGGATCTGACTGTTGATCTGTCAGACATTTGGAAGTATGTCTGTTGATTTTGATTCCACTGTATTTTCAAGGTGCTGACTTTTCCCCCCACACTAAATGAATGATACATGTGCTTGATTAAAGTGATTTTTGACCCCTCAAAAGTTGTCTCTCCTTTTATAAATGCATATCTATAGCAGGCTCCCCTGTGCATGTCAAGGTGTTTACTGACACAATGGCAAAAATCCAAACATTTTGAAAAAAGACTACCTTTTTTCAAAATATTTTTTCTTCAAAAGGAAATTTTAGATGAACATTTTCTCCAGTTAGCAAAGGTAATTGATGAGCGAGATAATATATATGAGTTACTTGAAGAATACATCACTGTTAAGGATCTATTAATTGGAGAATACAAGGAAAGGAAAGGTTCACTGACTTTGAAAATCATGTTATCACACTCAAATTAGCATTTCAGCCTCACCTAGCTGATATCACCAAGGCACCTAATTGATTGAGCTCTCAGTAGATGACATTTTAAAGTCGTCTGATGCTAAGAAAGATCCAACCGAAATATGGGGAAAAAATGCAGTAGAATACCTATACTTTTGACAACATGTCTGAAAGATACTTTCTTGATTTTAACCATTTATTGCTGTCAATCCACATTCTCTTACCTAAACCAAATCAAGATGCCCTTAGATCATGAATGGCAGATACCCGTCTAAACAATCTGAAACTGCAGACCTCCATGCGTCAATCAAATATTCAAATGCTTTCCAACCAAAAACAGACTCAACAAAGTCATTAAAAGATTAGTTAACTTTAACAAATAGTTTTCATTTTTTTAAAATTATTAAATACATAGTCAGATTTTTAAAAAAAAAACATACTTTTCAAGGATATATAATTGAAGTTTCTTGAATTTGATTATTTGATTAATTATTGATTACAACTAAATATTAATGCAACCTTCCAACATGAAAAGGTTCCCCATGTCTGGTTTAGAAGAAGATCCCAGAGGAACACAAGCTTTAAGACTTAACATAGGTGAAGATCCATAAAAAGAGATTGAGAAGGAGTGGTCAGATAAGTGGAAGGCAAATCAGAATGGAGTATTGCCAGAGACTCCTAGAGAGAAGGGTCCATCAATGAGAAGAGAGGAGTTGACAGCGTCAAAGGATACAGAGAGAGCAAAAATGATGAGGAATGAGAAAAGGCAACAAAATGTGGTATTGAGAGATCATTGGTAACTTCGGAAAAAGCTGCTTTGCTTGAAGGATGAGCTCAGAAACAAACTGATGGCAAGGAGTCTGGAAAAGAAAAAGGGGGAAGGCAGTAGAGATATCAATTTTAGATCCTCTCAAGGAATTTAGCCACATAAGAGAGGAGAGATATTGAAAGAGAACTAGAAGTGATTAGTAGATCAACTGAGAAGTTTTTGAGGATATGGGAGATATGACTATGTTTGTAGGCAGTAGAGAAGCAACTGAGAGGGAGAGATTATAGGTAAGTGGGAGACCAGGAATGATAAGGAGAAGATGAGATTAAATGGGACAGCTTCAGCATGTAGAGGGGTTTGCATTGGCAAAGATTGAGAAGTTCACTTTAGGAAAGACAAAGGTAAAGGAAGAGACTGAAGGCATCTGAGTGATGTGAAATGAAGAGTAGAAAAGTGGGAGCTCTGTAAATGGACTCATGTTTTTAGTGAAATATAAAAGAAGGCTTCCATCTGAGAGGACAGAGGGTGAGAGATGAAAAGATGTGGAAAAAACACTATTGTTAAGTGGGAGAGCAAATCAATTAGAGAGGTGTAAGAGTTTCTTTGTCAGTGAGGGCCCAATTGAGATTACATAATATACATTTGTAGTAGATTCAGTCATCACAATTCCATGATTTTATTCATGTAATTCAGTGGTACTTCATTACAAGAAAAAGCAGATAATGGCGAATGTAATCAATGTCATCTAAGACCAAGACTTAGAAAGGCAAGGGCATGCGACGAGGCAAGTAAGGGAGCAAGGGATTCAAGATGACAGTATTGAGCTAAACTGATTCATCAAGGGTTTAAAATGGAAAATAGGAGAGTTTGCAATTAGTATATAAGGTGATTTTCTGGGAAAGAACAGGAAGTGAGGGGACTGAAAGTCACTGTAAGGTTGAAGAACAGGGTTTGTGATTATACATCACAGGAAGAGATGCAATGGCAGACTGTGATCACATAAGGAAACCAGAGTTCATGAATATAGAAGTGGTAATAAATGAAGTTGGGGGGGGGTCATGGTAAGATCTAATATATTCAATTAAGTTCAATAAACATTTATTAAGTGTTTATTATCTGCCAGGCACTGTTCTAGGTGCTGGGTATATGAATAAGAAAGAAAAAAATAGTCACTATCCTCAAGGAGCTTACAAGTTAATGGAAGAAGGTAACACACAAAAGGAAGCTAGAAAGCAGAGATTCAAAGGGTACTTGATATGGCAGGGGTGGGGGTGGATATTGTTCCAAAGAGTTAAGATCAGACAGAGCTATGGATGTAAAGTGGAGTGATCTGCAAAGTCCAAGTTCTGCACTTTATAAAGTAAGGCTTTGGATAAATTTAGTGTTCTACCTTCCAGTCCTCCAATCAAAGAAAAGAGGATGCTGAGAGTTGGGAAGATGCTGAGCAGCTCTAAGACTGATTTAAATAGCATGCCAAAGAGAATGTGTATGAGCACCCCTGTTTGGACCTGAGATGGAACTGAGAATAATGAATAACTTCGTTGAGAAATTGAGGGATTAGAGTGTTTGAGGTAGTATCACTCTGTACATCTAAGCTAATTACCAAGAGGGCAGGAGGTGAGGAGAGACTATGATCCAGACAGTGAACAAATTGAGAAAATAAGGAGAGTGTCCTAGAGATCAATAGAAACCATTTACCAGAATTTTGACTGAGTGAACCATGAAGGAGGTTTATCATATAGTTTACCAACATCTTTAGGGTGGAGTCTTCCCAGGGTATTACTCATTCCTTCCCTTAACCCTGTTTGCCTCAGTTTCTACATCTGTAAAATGAGCTGGAAAAGGAAATGGCAAACCACTCCAATATCTCTGCCAAGAAAGCCGTAAATGGGGGTCACAAAATGTTGAAAAAATCTGAAACAACTGAACAGGATTCTATGGATATACATTTTGATTCAAGTACTTTGCAACTACAAAAAAATTGCTGTCATAAATATACATGTTCTATTGTACATAGTAACAAAAAAATGTATAATTATCTATTGTGAATGACTTAGCTCTTATTGGCAATAAAAAGATCGAAGATAATTCTGAAGGACCTAAGATGAAAAATGCTATCCACCTCTAGAGAAAAAAAAAACTTATATAATCTGAATGCAGATCAAAGCATACTATTTTTTTTTAAAACTTTATTTTTATTAGGTTTTTTTGTCTGTGTTTTTCCTCCACAACATGACAAATATGGAATTACATCTTCTATGACTGAACATGTATAACCTTTATCAAATTGCTGGCCTTCTCAAAAGGAGAGTGGGAGATGGAGGATGGGAGAGAATTTGGAACTCAAAATTGCAAAAACATAAAGATTAAAACTTGTTTTTACATGTAATTGGAAAAAATTTTAAATGAGCAAATATTACAGATTCTTCCTAAACTCTTGGTGAAGTTTTGATCTATTAAAACTCAAAGTCTTTTGAGCTTTGCATTGGTGTATATTAATCAATCATTTTTGTTATTTCTTTGACTTAAATAGGATAAATGCCTAGCAGTGGAATTACTGGGTTAAAGGACGTATACTTTTTAATCATTTTGTTTGCATAATTTCAAACTGCTTTCCAGATTGGTTGTATCAATGTACAGCTCCACTAATAATGCATTAGGTGGTCAATAGCATTTCTAAACCTCAAACCATATCATAAAGCAGCAGTTATAAAAGACATTATTTGACATTGTTTAAAAAACAGGGTAGAGAGGTAGATGAATAGAACACACTAGAAAAAAGAAAATCAGAAATAAAATTCAATAAATGAATGATTTATAGAGTGAAAAATATAAATTACTTAGGAAACAGCTTCCTATTTGATAAAAGCTGAGGGGAAAAGAAAAGCAATGTAGTAGAAATTTAGCTTAGACCAATATTTATGTCACATTAACAATATATTCTAAATGAATGTATTAGGAGCTATGGTGGTGAAGTAGACATAGCATTCCAGTCAAACTCTCCCACATTCCTTTTCAAATACCTTTAAAATAACACATTAAATTGAATTCTAGAGTACCATAGTCAATGAAAGGTTGGTGTGAGATACTTTCCTGCTCAAGAAAGCTTAAGAGGTTGGAAGATGTCTGTGACACTGAGGTGAGGGCTGGTGAAGAGCACAATGTGGCAGCAACTCAAGTTGCCTACCTTGGAGGCTGTAATGTGGAGGCAATAGCAGCAGCAGTAGCAGCAATTCCAATAGCTCTTACTGCCTCAAAATAGTAAGAGGATTGGACAATTGGTCAAAAAGAGGTTAAAAGTGGCCCCTTTGCAATCACTGGGCTCACAACCAGGCACAGCTTGGCAGTTCCCACTGTCTATTACTCACAGCTTTGGGTTGCATTTCTAGGGCAGAAAAAAAACACTTGCAGTCACAAGGAAGTAGGGACATTGGTTGTATTTCTTATGGAGACAGAATAAGGTCTCTATTTCATAGTGGCAGTTTCAAAGAGAGGAGTGCTAGAACTTATGCTCACAAGAGATGAGGGGTTTTTCCTGGGTAAAGACTGGAAGGCAAATCAAGAGAGCAATGAACATACCTCTCCCCAGAATACATCACTTTGGAAATACCAAAAGCTTACAGAACCCCAGAAAATAGCAGGATAAAGATACCTGAAGCTTAGGAGTAATATCCACCCTCCTCCTCAGATTTGAGCAAAGTCCAACTCAGATGTAAAGTTTAAAGTCAAGGAATAGACTGCAAAAATGAGTTGGCAACAAAAACAGAACTTGGCCATTAAAAGCTTCTTTGGTGAAAGAGAGGCTCAAGACACAAACTCAGGAGAAAATAAGGAGATGAAAATATCTAAAGTCTAGGTCTCAAAGAAAAATGCAGATTGTACACAAGCTCAAAACAGTTACTAGGAGAGCTAATGAAAGTGATAAAAAGAGCATAAAATATTTTGAAAAATCAAATGAGAGGAAAAATTTGGAAAAGAAATAAAACCAATGCAAGATGATTGTGAAAAGAGAATCAACAGCTTAGAAGAAGCACAGAAGAGTGATAAAATAATTCCTTACAAAGAAGAGCTGGTCAAATAAAAAAAAAGAGAAAAATCAAAGTGATAGGGACCCTGAATGAAGAAAATATTTCCCTAAAGAGGTAAATTGGTCCTCTGAAAACTGATGATTCCAGGAGACATTAGAAAACAATACAGTAAAGTCAACAAAATGAAAATATGAAGAAAATGTGAAATATTTGGGAAACATTGAAAAGGCATCTGACCTAGAAAATAGAATAAAGAAAGATAATTTAAAAATTGTTGGACTATGAAAACAACAACAAAAAAGAATAGACATGATATTTCAAGAAATGGTGAAAGAAAATTGTCCAGATACTTTAGAAACATAGGCAAAAATGAAATTGAAAGGAAGCAAAAATTACTTCCTGGAAGAAATCCCAAAATCAAAACACCCAGGAATGTTACAGCCAGGTTCTAGAATCCCCAGATAAAGGAGAAGGAACTGTAAGCAGCCAGATAGGAATCATTCAAGTATCATAGAATCACAGTCAGGATCACAGAAAATTGAACAGCTACCACAAAAAGGAATTAGAGAGCTTGGAATATGATATTCCAAAGGATAAAAGAGCTAGGATTATAGTCAAGAATAATCTACCAAGTAACTCTCCAGGAGGGGACAAATAGATATTAAATGAAATAGAGGACTTTCAAGCATTTCTGATGAAAAGATCTGAATTGAATAGAAAATGAGAAAGAAAAGGAGAAGAGAAGAAAAAAGAATGAAGGGAAATATACAGTAAGCCCTGACTTTTAAGCCTTCCTCTGAGAGTATGCAACATTTCCTCCTCAACTGAAAGGATGGAAGAAAACACCTGTTCATCATGCAAGTAACCTTACATTCTTCCCTTTTGGGGGCATTTTCTCAGCCATTTACTTGACTTTTGAGTCCTTTGTCAAGAGAAGGGTATACTCTGGGGACCTGTAAGTTCTCAGTTCCTCCAAGGTAGCAACATCAAGAGAGAAGAGTTTACTCCTCTCCTGGCCTGTGCTCTGGTCTGGGAGCAACCACAAGCTTTTCTGCCCAGGATCTGTGAGTATGGCTCCCTCTCCACAACCACCTCCAGTTCCACCATGCCAGTGCTCCTCCTCACCCCAGGGTTGCCACTCAGGGCTGAGATCCATATCAGCTGCTCAAATCCCCCAGGGTCTTTAGGGCAAGGGCTCCAAAAATGGACATTGCTGCTGCCACCTGGGGCTGGGGCTAGGGGAGGACCCCACTCCCTTCTCACACAGGTGAAAGAGTTTCTCACTGACCTTTGAAGCTGTCTTTGGTATTTGTGGGTTGAGAAATCTGGGAACTACAGCTACTGCTGGTGGCTCCCTGAAGCCTGCTCTTGTCCTGTCCCTACTGTGCCATGCAGCCAATGTTGGGCTGCACTCTGGGGGCTGCATTCCACTCCAAATGGTGCAATAGACCTTTCTTCTCAGCCTTCCAGGCTGTCTTGGGCTGGAAATCTCTTTCACTCTGCCATTTTGTGGCTTCTGCTGCTCTAGAATTTGTTTAGAGTCATTTTTTACAGGTATTTTATGGGCTGAGGCAGGAGAGCTTTTTTAGGTCTGTCCTACTCTGTCATTTTGGCTCCGCCCCCCCCATTTGAAGAACATATTTAGAGATAAAAATTTTCCAACTTATGTCCAATTTGGCTGCATTCCCCAAATTTTGGTATATTTTCTCATTGATTTTCACAATGACTCTGGGAGGTAGGTACTATTATTGACCCCATTTTACAGATGAAGAAACTGAGACTGAGTGGTTAAAGGATTTGCCAAAGGTCATATATTGTTTGTAGCCTGATTTTAACTTAAGTCTTCCTGAATCCAAGTCCAGTGTATGCTACATGTCCCAGTTGCCACCTGAAATATCATATTCCACCTTTCTACTTCTTTGTGATGGTAACTGTTAAATTTTGTGATATCCTAATTGTTCATTCTTCTACTTGACTTCTTTCTTTCTAGATCTTAGTAGCATTTTTCTCATGATATTTTGAAATATAATACCCAGGCTTTTTTTTATTATAACTTTCATGTACATTATCTTTCCTAGATAGGTAGATTGAGATATTTATAAGTATTCAGATAGATATCTATGTAGACATTAGATAGATATCACAGTTTCTCCTTCTAAGTCTTTTGATGTTAATTGTTTCTGTTTTTAACTTTGTTTTAATATTTCTTGTTGTCTACCAGAATCATTAACTTCTGTTGGGTCCATTCCAATTCTCAAGGAGTCTGTCATTTAAAGAAAGTTTTTATTATATCTTGTCCTAACCTATTAATACTTCTGGTTCTTTCCTTTGTAACTCTCATGTCTTTTGAAATCATATTCTCTTATTTCATTCACAAAGTCTTTTAAAGTTTTAATTTTTGTTTTATTCCTTGTATTCAAACAGTGTTTTTCTTTAGGTCTTTGTTTTTAGATGTTTAGGAGTCATTTTCTTCTTCTGGGTATTCTTATCAATACATCTCTTTATGGTAGGCATATTATTGTTCATTTCATTAGTCTGAAATTCTTTACTTATACCTCCATATGAATTATTAGACCATATCATCACATTTTATTTCATTTTGATAATGTTGCATTGAGGAGTACAGGAGAAATAAAGAGAAAGTATGAAAATTTATTGATTCCTAATCCTAATCATGATTTCTTATAGACACTAATTCACAAGTGTTTTAAAATTTAAAAATATTTTCCTCCTAGTAACCATACTGAGGTAGGTGACAAAAATATTGGGAAAATGAAGGCTCAGAGTATCTGAGTGACATATATGGGGGTTCAATACCAGAGGCAGAACTAGAGCACAGAATTCCTGAATCCAGTTATTATTCTTTTCACTTTGAATTTCTTTCATATATATGTATATGTATACATATATATACAAATATATTTATATATACATTCACATGCATACACATATATGTCACTGGAAAAGTTGTGGGATGGTGTTTGTTCGTATTTGACAAGCCTGTAGCACTCAAGTTTACAAAGTTCACCTCAAGTCTTTAGAAGATAGGTATTATCTTTATTTGTCAATGCTCAACAAGGTCACACTGGTAGTACTAGTTAATGCTGGGATTTGAGCCTAGATGATCTGAGTAGATGTCCATGGTCTGCCTTCAGTATCCCAAGCTTTCCTTGGAAAGCTGTACTTTACATTCTGGCTCTTTGACCTGGCAGCCATTCCAAATACCTCTCATGAGGTGTAGAATCCTGAAAGATGATGGGATAATCCTGTTACCCCAATGTGTGAGGGAGTAAAGGTGATCGATACTGATTTCTCCCAGGAAAAGAGAGAACTCCCTCCTACCTCCTCTACCTTTCAGCCTACTGAACACATTCTACTTAACAGGAAGTTTTCTCACGATTGCAGTATTCACAATCTCAATTCACATGTTTTGGGAGTGCAAGAAGTTACATGCTAGAGGCTACAAGGGAGGGAATTACTGGGGCAGCCTAAAAAAAAGACACCTTAATGCTAATTTGGTCTGAAAGACAGCAGCACGAGTCCAGCCAAAGCATGATGAGAATAGAACCTGAGCAGCTGATGAAGGACTCAGACTAAACTAAGTGCAAGCTCTCTGGGGATGTCACAAGGGAAACCCGATAGTTTCCATCATTTACAATCATTATCAGGCAGACTGCTCTCTGCAATTTTACTGGAGAGCCAATTGACAGTTCCCTGAAGCTTGAGAGGGGAGAAGGGGAAGGGAAGGACCTGGCAGTCTTCTTGTTTTTAGAAAGAAAAAGAAATGAGGCTTCTTTTTAAGGAAAGCAGCCTGACTACTGCCTCCTGTGAGAAAGGCAAGCCATGAGAGCATGTGGGTGGGTGGTGAGGATGGAAGTCAGGGAGGGGAGGGTTAGGCTGACCAAGACTTCAGTAGCTTTCTCAAGTCAAGGAACAAAGAATGAGCTAAAACCTTTCCTTTGTTGCTTCAGAGTCAGAGGAATCACATATTTTCAGAGGGGAAGGACATTCAGAGACCATCTATGCCAATCCTTTCTTAAATAGGAATGTCTTATATCTTATATCTTAGATAAGTGAACATCTCAGTTTTTCTTCAAGACTTTCCTTGATGGGGAACTCAGTACCTCTCAGAGCAGCCCTTTCAGCTTTTGGCTCTCTTGGAAGGTGTTCTAGAGGAGACATCTGCGTCTCTGCAACTTAGAGTTGTAAAGGACCAAGTCATCTATTCTACCCTCTTCATTTTACAGACAGGAGTCCAAGATTCAAATAATACTTTATCAGGGGAAGGATTAAAAGCTATTTCTTAAATCAAAGTCCAATACTGTTTCCACTAAGACCAGGAGGCATAATATGTGCCAAGGAAGTGGTATAGTGGATAGAGAACTGAACTTGTGGTAAGGAAGACAAATACAAACCCAGCCTCAAACATTCCAGATTTACTGGAGAGTGACCCTGGGCAAGTACTTAACCCTCATCTGCCTCAGTTTTCTCATCTATAAAATAAGGATAATAAATAGCACTTACCTTCCAGGGTTATTATGAGGATAAAATGAGATAATATTTGTAAAATGCCTTACAAACCTTAAAATGCTTTACAAATGTTAATTATCATTATTGCCATCATTATTATTGCTATAATTGTCATTAGCATAGTGGTTTTTCCTTACTTTTGCTCTTGGTTCTTCCCTCTTGGGCTTGATGCTTATGCCATATGATGAACTTCAAATTCTGAAAGACAGAAATCACATTTTTTCCCCCTGTGTTTTGTTCTCCACTCTAAGCATTCCAAGTTCCATCTTCATAAGCATAGTTCCTATGTCCATTCTCCTTCCTATGTCCACCCTTTTTAAAATGATTTTTCCAGGCATGAACAGCTGACCCCATTTTTTCCAATTCAAGTATGTGATCACTAAATAGTATGACAATATTCTCTAATGCAAAAGAATAGCATGCAAGGTAAGGCTGGGATTTGTGGAAGGAAAGAAAGAAGGAAGGAAGGAAGGAAGGAAGGAAGGAAGGAAGGAAGGAAGGAAGGAAGGAAGGAAGGAAGGAAGGAAGGAAGGAAGGAAGGAAGGAAGGAAGGAAGGAAGGAAGGAAAGAAGGAAGGAAGGAAGGAAATGGTAGGAAGAAAGGCTAAGAAAGGAAGGTTAAGAAATGAAGGAGAGAAAAAGGGAGTAAAGAAGGAAAGAAGGAAAAGGAGAAGGATGAAAAGAAGGAAACTGGAATTTATTAAGTGCCTGCTTGGTGCCAGGCACTATGTTAGATACTTTCTTCACAATTATCTCATTTGATTCTCAAATCAACTACAGGAGGTAGATACTATTATTATTCCCAATCTATAGTTGAGGAATTTGAGGCAGATAATGTCTTGCCCACAGTCATACAGGCTAGTAAGTGTGGGAGGCTGGATTTGAACTTAGATTTTCCTGAGTCTAGGCAGGTGGTGGAAGTTGGAGGTGAAAGGGGCTTTATAGAACATCTAATCTGAGGACTTCAGTTTTCAGAAGCACATATTTTCATAATTCAATGGAGAATCAGTCCATTCTTGTGATGTTTTTATGAGCCACGAACTTCATCAGCAGTGATATAAATAAAGGACTGTCCAAAGGTCGTCTACTGAATGAACTGACTTTCTTCTAATTTTTCATGGACATATTTGCTTGCCAAGGAGAATGATCTATGCTAGAAAAGATTGAACAAAGATGGCTAATTCCCAAGATACGTCAACAGGCCATAAAAGTGAGCTTAGTTTCCCTTGATGAATTTAAATCATCTGGTTCATGTGAAGTATGTCCTCAGGTAGGAAAAAGACTGGTGAGATATGTCAAGGTTGGTGACCAAAATTCTAACTTCTCTGAAAAACTAGAAAGTAGGAGGGTCCAGATAAGACACATAATTAATAAAACACCCTACAGTTGTATGTGCATTATTTGCAGAGTTCTTCACCAACTCCAATACAAATATCAATTCTATATTTCTTAATGGAAGGCATCACATATTTATCATCAACCTGAGATATTTAATATTTATTCAATATTTAACCATTAAAATATAGGCTAATTATATATACTGTGTTCTAAGTATTGAAAGCATGTGCCCCTCAAAAAATGTATAAATGTTTACAATAAAATAATACTTTGACTGAGGAGCAGAAAGCCCAAGAGGAGGAAAAGCAACACATCAATTAGGTGATTACTGAACAAGGCAACCAAAAATGCAGCCATATTGACGCCTTTAATCAGATACTTTGACTCAGTTCTATAGTCATTGCTCAGTCAGATATATAAAGTAAATCTAAGTTTAACCAGGACACCAGAATATCTTAACATCCACATGGAAAACTGTTCACTATTTAAAACCCATCACCAACACCATAAAGTTGAGAACAATTGGTATGAAAAAGTGCTTACATCCAGAAAGTAAGTTTAAGCCTGCTATATCTGCCTATCATTAATTATATTATCATCACCTTTGAATAGAATTGGATGCAGATTATACACCAAAGAGGGAATTGTACTAAAACATTTTAATCACTTGATGTTTAATCACTTGGAACCTTGGCTTCAAGAAACTTATGTAACTTATGTAGCTTATGTAACAGTCACACCCCCTATAAAATTCTCTCAGCAGAAGGGCTAAACCGGGTTGAGGGTAACCCACGGACCTCAAACCCACTGATGAGTTAGAATATGTCTACTCCATACATGTGAAGACTTCTCCTGCTGAAATGGGCAAATGGGAACAGTGTGTTGCAACAGCCATGAAGACAGCTGAAGCAGTCTCTATGGAACATTCAGAGCTTGATCAGACATCGAAGACTCCAAGTCATCCACTGCATTCTGGGCCATCACCAGACGTCCTGATTTTTGTCCTGCCACTGGACTTTGATAACTCTGGAAGAGAGACTGAGGCTGAGGAGTTTATGTAATGCTGCCTCTCACTTAAATCCAACTCACAGCTAATCAAGACATCACCCAAGATGCCACTGGTACTCTTTGAAAATGAAGGATGAATAACAATAACAGTTATAAGGTCTCACTAAAAAACAGTTAACTTTTGGAAATTTTGTCCAATAAAATACAAATGTCATTCTGAATTGATGAGGGTAAAATTTTAAATATATGCCAAGGAAACATAGATACTTGAATCTGCACTTGAATCTGGAGGTCAAATAAAACAAGTGAATTATGGTAAAACAAGTAAGACGCATGGAATGTAGAGTTACCAAGGAGAAAGTTGAGGTTGACTGTGTTAAGAGACTGACTGGCATCCTAAATTTAATATTTAATGAGAACAATAACTAAGCAATCCTACTTTTATCGTATATGTTGATGTAGCAAAATGGACAATATATTTAGAAAGTATCTAAACAAAAAGCCATACTATGTTAATGAAACACAGGGCTCATCACCCAAAGGCACCTACAGAAAGAATGATGTTTCTCACGAAACAGAGAGGATAGAATTGAAGAGCATATGATAAACAGCTTTACAATCTGCAGAAACACTTTTTCAAACAAACCTTCACAAAGCAATTGTATGGTCATACAGTACTGTATTTGTTGAATGTAGATAAGAGAACCTTTAATCTAGATGGAGTGTATAAACAGTTAACATCCTAGGGTAAAAGCAAAAGATGCTCCATGGGTGACACCTCCATGAACTCAACAATAATATGCTTATTAAGAACTTTGAAAAAAATGGCTTAATCATTTATTTACTTATAGAAATGGAGGTATTTATGATAGAAATTCAGATCAGTCCTTTGTCACCAGAAATCACTAAAAAAATTATTGTTGAATAGATCAGAATTATTAATATAATAAATATTGATATAATAATCCCTTCCCTTCTCTTCCCTTCCCTTTCCCAAAACCTTAAACCTACTGCACTCTGAAACCAATAGATTGGACAACACTAGAGCCCTGCCCTAACTCCACTTAAGGCTGTTTTCCGGACTCTCCTGGCTTAAGAGTGATTATCAGTAGTAACTGTTGGTGTTTCCCTCCCAGCCTGATGTTATTTTTCTTTCCCTCACTAAATGGGCCATCCCCTAACTACTTCTTAAACAGACCTATTCACTGAATGAATGTTAGCTTACTCTAAGTGAGTACCTGAATGGACCTTGGCCTAAAGGGGTGAAGGTCTCCTATTACATCCTGGGTCATCTCTAGTCATCCTGATGAATACCTGGTCACTGGATCCAAATGGCTCTGGAGAAGTGAGGCTGGTGACCTGCACAGCCCTCCCTCACTCAAAACAAAGTCAAGTGCAAGTTATGTCATTATTTGTCTGATGGCATGGTCTTCTTTGTCAATGAAGGACAAACATAACAAGAAACTATCCCACGTAGCACTGAAATTTGCAAGAATGTAGCATGTATCTGAGTGCCTAAAAAGTCATAGGTTATACAATAAAAGTCTATTGTACTTTACAAAGTAAGAGATGAGAAATTTGTATGGTATAGACCACGCATAAATAGGATCATCATTTCAGATAGACTTATTGCCCACAACTGCCCAGACAAAATACGGATCCATAAAGTTTTTTATAAATAATTTTAATAGATGTTGCCATATTGCATAATTTCCAAATTAAATGAATTAAAAACTTGAAAATACAAGGATTAACACTGGCATCTCTAAAACCAGCAGGCAGCTAGGAGACACAGTAGCTAGACTAGTGGACCTGTAGTCAGGAAGATTCAACTTCCATAGTTCAAAGCCGGCCTCAGATATCAGCTGAGTGGCCCTGAGCAAGTGACTTAACTTTGTTTGCCTTAGTTTCCTCATCGATAAAATGAGTTGGAAGGTCAAGATGGCAGAGTAGAAAGATACACACATGCTAACTCTTACCCCATAGCCCATAAAATACCTGTAAAGAAGAACTCTCAACAAATTCTAGAGCAGCAGAAGCCACAAAACAATGAAGTGGAGGAGATTTCTAACGCAGAGACCAGAAAAACCCACAGGAAAGGTCTGCAGAGCAGAATCCAGCCCTGCCTTGGCCACACGGCACCAAGAGAAGCAGATCTGAGCAGGCTTCAGGGAGAGAAGCAGATCTGAGCAGGCTTCAGGGACAGAATCTCCAGTCGCAGTGCAGATCCCTCAACCCACAGGTGCCAAAAATCAGTGAAAGGGTCTTTCGGCTGGCTGAGAGGGGAGCGGGTTTTCCCCATAACTCAGACCCCCTCAGGAGGCAGCAAGAGACAGGAGGCTCCCAAAGCAGGCAGTTGCCCGCATCCATTGTTGAAGGTATCCTAGTAAACCCCCTGAGGGAACTGAGCCCTGGGTGGTGGCCCTGCCCCCACCTGAGCAGCTGATCTTAATCTCACACTGAATAGCAGCCCTTCTCCGCCCCACCCCTGCCTAAAATCCCTGAGGCTAGGGAGCAGCTCATCTGAATCTCAGCCCCCAGTGCTGGCTTGGCTGAACTGGTGGCCAAGTGGTTGTGGAGAGGAAGCTCAGAAGTGAAGTAACTGGCTGAGAAAATGCTCAAAAAAGGGAAGAAAAATAAGACCATAGAAGGTTACTTTCTTAGGGAACAGGTGTCTCCTCCCATCCTTTCAGATGAGGAAGAACAAGGCATACTGTCGGAGGAGGTCAAGGCCTCTGCCTCCAAATGGAACTTAAATTGGGCTCAGACAATAGAAGACCTTAAAAATCAAGTTAGCAGCGTACTAAAAAAGAACTGAAAAAATGCTGAGGAAAATAACAGCTTTAAAAAGAGGCTAACTCAATTGGAAAAAGAGGTCCAAAAAGCCAATAAGGAGAAGGAGGTTTTAAAAAGCAGAATTAGCCAAATGGAGGAGAAGGTTCAAAAGCTCACTGAACAAAATAATTCAGAAAGAGAGAACTGAGTTCAGGGAAACTAATGATTCTGGGTTAAACCAAGCAGTTAGTAAACAAAACCAAAAATTTGAAAAAATAGAAGATAATGTGAAACATTACATTGGAAAAACAACTGACCTGGAGAATAGATCCAGGAGAAATAATTTAAAAATTATTGGACTACCTGAAAGCTATGATCAAAAAAAGAACCTCGACATTATCTTCCATGAAATTATCCAGGAAAACTGCCCTGATGTTCTAGAATCAGAGGGCAAAATATATTGAAAGATTCACCAATCGCCTCCTGAAAGTGACTCGAACAGAGAAACTCCTAGGAATATTGTGGCCAAATTTCAGAGTTCCCAGATCAAGAAGAAAATAATGCAAGCAGCAAGAAAGAAACAATTTGAGTACTATGGAAATACAATCAGTATAACACAGGATCTGGCAGCTTCAACATTAAGGGATCGAAAGGCTTGGAATGGGGTATTTCTGAGGTCAAAGGAACTGGGATTGAAATCAAGAATCACCTACCCAGCAAATCTGAGTATAATGCTTCAAGGGAAAAAAATGGTCATTCAATGATATATAAAATGAGTTGGAGAAGGAAGTGGCAAACCACTCCAGTATCTTTGCCAAGACCCCAGTGGGATCACAAAGAGTCAGACTGACTGAAAAACAACTGAACAACAACAAAGCTAGTACTTTGTTCAGTTTGATACAGGGGCAAAATGAGGCACTCAAAAATCCTTGAAAACTTAACAAAAGTAGATTTTCTTTGTCCTATATACACATCAAGGATATGCAACATGGATTATAATGCCCTAAGCTTCTCTGGACAAGCCTATCCTCAGCCTACCATCACTCCACACCCCTGCCCCCATATTCAAATCTTCTGGACAGAATAAAGTGAAGAACATGGCGATTCTCAGAGTTTATTTAAGCACTGACTAAGTCTGAGATTCCTAGACTGAGTCCCTGAGACTTGAAAGTAATATCAGGGAAGCCAGGATCAGTTAGGTACCTGGATAGATTTGTCTCCTTTTATAGAAAACTCTGTCACAGGAGTAGCCTTAGTCTATCCCATGTTGGGAGTAAGAAGAAAGAATCTTCATCAAGAGAAGTATGACCCAATTACGTCTTGAGGGAAGTTTTGTCTTTTTTTTTTTTTTTTTTTTGGAAAAGGTTACCACTAAGGATTGTGGAAAAAGGAAGGGCCTAGATCTCCCCATGTTGTGGTTAGTGGGAAAGAAAATGCATCAGGGAAATTTTGATATACATTAGTCCTATCACAGGGACCTAGAAGAATAAATTAAAACCATATGAAGACAGGATGAGGTACATGTCACCCCTGTTAGCATCCTACTGGATTAACCTGCTACTAGAGCTGTAACAAAAAATACTTTCAGTAAACCTGCTTACCTCTCAGTACTTTCATTCAATTACAATAAGTAGCTACTTTATCCACATGGAAATAGTCTGAGGACATTAGATAGAAAAGAATAGTAGCAGGATAACAATTTGTCCCAGGACTGTTTCTCCTGACCTTCATTAATATTGATAAGATTGGAATATGGATGACCTTGGCCTCACTCTCTCAAGGCTGGGTCTGTTAACATTTTACTTTCATCAGCATTCTCTTGTACCTTAAGGGGACTAAGAGTAACTTTTCTCTTCCATTAGCTAAATAGTATACCCACTATATTTCCTCAGTTTTGAGGGGCCCAGAGACTAGCACCCCAGTTCCATGTTTTAACTATTTAACATTGGATTGACTTTAAAAGGGGATATTTATTTCAAAGATTTAGCAAAGACAGCAATACAATTTTTCCCCTGACCTCTCTGAGGCATAATCCCCAACACTACATTGGTTTTTGCTTTTTAGAGAGCTTGAGGCATTTTTGGGGGGTAGGAAGCATTGGTAGGGGAGGTAGGATTAGGATCATACTCTAGATCAGTTCCTAAACAGCTTTAGACTCACCAAGCTCAAATGCAAAGCTGATAGTACTGACTTCTGCTAAGACTAAAGCTGAGGACCATGCTCCTCAGGATATCATTGATAGGATGTCCACAGCAACTGATCTAGATTCATGGATGCCTAGATCCACCATGGCTTACGTTGCTGGGCCAGATTGTATATGCCACTTCCCCCCCCCCCCCCACCCACCCCTGGAGGAGGGAAGAATAAGGAAAAGATGAAAGACCCAGGCCCATTTCTCTGGCCACATTGCCTAAAGGGGGGAGGAAGTAGAGTAGGGGTGGGAGAGGGGTAAGTGAGTGGAGGTGACTGTCAGAAATCTTCCCTTTATTTCATGCTCTTATCTGCTGTGAGTAAAAAATTCACTCTCATCCTCAGATGGGAATGCTGCAGAACCCACTATTGCTGAGTCAGACTGTTTTTGAGGATATCAACAGTTCTGAATCTGCAGAGACAGGAAAAAGGCTGATACCAACCACGTGGCACGTCAAAGCAGATTGTTCACAGATGCTGTAGTCTTCCAGGGTCAGGGAAGCAGACTCCAAGCATACTCCACCTGGGTGACCCCAACCTAGGTGGTCTAGGCATGCTTTATACCTTCCATTATAACAAGAAAAAAATACTAACAATAATCGTAATAACTGACTAACAGTATTTTAAGGTTACCGAAGCCCATTCCATACAATGCTTCTTTTCATTCTTATAACAACCTTATAAGGCACATGCTGAAGGTATTTCCAATTCACTTCCTCAGAAAGGTGTAATGAATTGGAGTAAGGTTCAGTGACTTGCTTAGATCCTGTAGATAGTAAACATAACAGTAAGGATTTAAACCTATCTTGTCCTGCCTCTCTGGTCAATTGAGTTCTTGACTGTGAAGGCCACTAGCTGCCACTAACAATAGCTGGAATATTACCGGGAGAATGATGAAGAATCTCCAAGAACCCATCTTTCTATAGCCCTTTGAGGTCTACAAAGCACTTTCTCCATGACAGCTTTATTAGGTAGGTAATACAAATATGATTTTGCCCATTTTCTAGTCAGGAATCTGAAATCAGAAAGATTATGATAATATACATATTTACATAAGTGGATATAAGCACATACAGATGCATATACAATGCATGCATATTTACATATGCATATATGCATGTATATGAATGTGTATTGTGAAAGTGTACACATATGTATGTAAATATATATATGCTTATGTGCATGTATGTGTATACATATATATATTTATATATATATAATATATATATCATGTATTAGGTATATATGTATATGCATGCAGATATGTGGCCCAGTGAACTTTTTTTTCCTGAGAGCCAATCATTACACATTTACCATCATACCTTGGGAAGGAATGAACAAGGTAAATGAAGAAATTTTTAAAAATAGTAAGCTGTAGAAAATGACTAGTCAGTGAAAGGTAGGAGAGTCAAGAATCATAAGAAACCAAGAGAGGAAAAAGTTTCAAGGGAAGAAAGAGGGAAAAATTAGAAATTCATCAAATTTAAAAAGAAGGTCATTCAAGACCCTAGAGAGGAAAGTGTCAATCTTTTCTCCTAAGTAGCTCATTCATTGCCATTGTGATTCCTTTCATTACTACAGAATACAAGTCTATGAGCTTGGTGCCTCGACCTCCTCAAGGACAGCTAACAAAGTATCATGTGGGAGAAAGAACTGACCTTGTGGGCTCAAGGACTGTCCCACTCTGATACTTAATGACTGTGACTCTGGGCAATTCACTTAAGCTCAGTGTCTCAGATAATTCTCTTAGATAGAATTTTAAAGTTGCAAGGGTAGAGATCATCTAGACCAGGGATTCTTAGAGATGTTTTGTGTGTCATGAATTCCTTCAGCAGTCTGATGAAGTCTATAGCCCCCTTCTTGTAAAATACAGAGTATCACAAAGGAAATCAGTTGCGATGATATGCTGAATATATAACCTGCATATTATATACATAACACAATAAAACAATCTTTTGTGACACATAACAACATATATAATACATAACCATGGAGAACTATAAACTTGACATTTCCCAATCTCCACAGTTTTTCAAAAAAAACTGACAGTACATTCCCCAACTGATAAATGGTCAACATCCCAGGTCAAGAAGAAAATATTATAAGCAACCAGAAAGAAACAACTTGAGCATTGAAGAAATACAATTAGGATAACACAAGATCTGGCAGCTTCTACATTAAAGTATGACAGGGCTTGAAATATGATATTTCAGGAGTCAAAGAAGCTAGGATTAAAACCAAGAATCACCTACCCAGCAAAACAGAGTATAATAATTCAAAGGAATAAAATGGTCATTCAATGAAATAGAGGACTTTCAAGCATTCTTGATGAAAAGACCAGAGATGAATAGAAAACCTGACTTTCCTACACAAGAATCAAGAGAAGCATGGAAAGGTAAATAGGAAAGAGAAATCAGAAGGGGCTTACTAAAGTTGAACTATTTGCATTCCTACATGAAAAGATAATATTTGTTACTCTTGAGACTTTTCTCAGTATTAGGGTAGTTGGAGGGATTATATAGATGTAGACAGAGGGAAAAGGGTGAGTTGAATAGGAAGGGATGATATCTAAAAAAAAAATAAAATTAAGGGATGAGGGAGGAATATATTGCAAGGAGAAAGGGAGAAATAGAGTGGGGCAAATTATCTCTCCCACAAAAGAAGCAAGAAAAAGATAAATGGTCAAAATATATGAACAGACAGTTTTCAGAGGAAGAAATTAAAGCTATCTATTGTTATATGAAAAAAATGCTCTAAATCACTATTGATTAGAGGGATGCAAATCAAAACAACTCTGAAGTGCCATATCACACCTAGCAGATTGGCTAACATGACAAAACAGGAAGATGATAAATGTTGGGGAAGATGTGGGAGAGTTGGAACACTAATTCATTGTTGGTGGAACTATGACTTGATCCAACCATTCTGGAGAGCAATTTGGAACTATGACCAAAGGGCAATAAAAATTTGCATACCCTTTGACCCAGCAATATCACTTCTACGGCTGTATCCCAAAGAGATCACAAAAATGAGAAAAGTCCCATGTGTACAAAAACATTAATACCAGTTCTTTTTGTGATGGTCAAGAATTGGAAATTGAGGGAATGTCCACCGATTGGGGAATGGCTGAACAAGTTGTGGTGTATAAATGTAATGGAATACTATTGTGCTATAAGAAATGATGATCAATTAGATTTCAGAAAAACCTGAAAAGATTTATATGAACTGATGGTGAATAAGATGAGGAAAATCAAGAGAACATTATACACAGTAACAACCACAGGGTGAAGTGACTGTTTCTGGTAGATTTAGCCCTTCTGAGCAATGCAGTGACCTAAATATTCCCAACAGAATCTTGATGCAAAATACGATCCTCATCCAGAAAAAGAACTATGGAATTGGAATGTAGAATACACCAGACTATTTTGTCTAGTGTTATGTTATGTTTTGGTTTGGTTTTTCTCATGGTTTCTCCCATTCGTTTTAATTCTTCTATGCAACATGACTAACATGAAAATGTGTTTAATAAGAATGGATGTGAATAACTCATATAACATTACATGCCATCTCAGGGAGGGAAGCGGGGGAATGGGAGAAAATTTGAAACTTGTGGAAGTAATTGTTGAAAACTGAAAATGAATTAGTTTTTTTAAAAAAAACAAAGAACTGATAGTGGTTCAGTCATTATTACAGGAAATTATTTCTTTATCTTGGAATAGGATTATCCAGGTCGAATTTCTTTAATTCACCAAGAGCATCTATGGGAGTGTCATAGAGTCAATAGAGACCTGGTGTTATAATCAGTAGGTCTGGGTTCAAGGTTCCATTTCTGACATGTATAGACTATGGCAATCTGGGCAAGTCATTTTACTTCTCAATGGCCCAGGGAACTGTTAAAGAGCAGTTGCTGCTCTATACTGGTAGAAGGAATTTTCTCACCAGAAACTCCTATATCAATGAAATCTTAGGTCCAGTCCAAAAAAGAAAAGCAATTCTATATTATCCATTTATCTTCTGAGACAAGGAGGTGCAGTAGGACAAAATATTAAGTTTATGCTTCTAATTAATTAGATAGATAGATGATAGATATTAAATATACATAACACATTTGTATCTCTAAAAACACACTAGAAATATCTAATATATTAAAAACAAAAGATATAGCTAGATAGATATTTAACATATGCAAATTTAGATATCAATACAGATATAGACACAGACACGAAGATGGAGATGATAGAAACAAAGATGATATAGAGATAGATGAAGATGATATAGATTATAGAGATAGAGATGATAAAGAGATTAAATATGGAGATGTAGTTATAGATTCAGATCTTTAATTTTTTTTCATCAGTGTCAGCTCTTAATTTGCTTTTGCTCTCTAACCCATATTTCTGGCCTCTATTTTGTTTCCTTGCTTTCACCTTCTATGTAAGTACTCCTTTAGAAACCCAAGATGAGATGCCCATGCACCCATATCTTTCTTCTTCAATAGCTCCTTCTTTCTTCATCAGAATTCTTTAGCTTTGTGAAACAAAATAGGGATAAACATAAACTCTTACATTTGGGGTCCAAAAGGTAGCCTCATGATGGATAAATCATGATTAGATAGCAGTTTATCAAAGTAAAATTAAGGCAATCTTGGGCTGCATAAATATTCATCAAGTAGCTATTATATGTGAAAAAATAGGTACTACATTACAATGCTCATTACAATACTTCAATTTATCTCTGATCCCATCAATGTTGCTATTCCTCTTAATGATTAAGACAATAGTCAATCCATCCTTACCTATCTGTTGTGTCTGTAACAATAATAATGATAGTGATAATTAATAAAAAAAAGAATATATTTTTCTTATCTACTATGTTTCAGGGATTGTATTGTGTGTTCTGGGAGGACTAGCACCTCTGGTATGAGGGTTTGCCAACCTCTTTTCAGGGCTATTCATCTACCTTTGACATTCTCCTTTCTCTCAACTCTCACCTACAGCTCTAAGAAGTTTTAGCATGCACATCAGTCATACAGCTCTAAAATAGTCTTGGAAGACAAGCTAAACCAGGTTGAGGGTAATCAACAGGTCTCGAAAATATCAGTGGGTTAGGAGGATATCTATCCCAAGCATGTGAAGACTTCACTTGATAGAATGAGAGAATGAGAACATTTTGTTCCAGGAGCCATCAAGGTACTAAAGCAAGGGCTGTGGAATACTTAGAATACTTAGAATTTGGTCAGACATCATGACTGTGTCTTGAGTCATGACCAGTCATCCTGATTTTTGTCTTGCCACTGGACTTCACGGACTCTGGAAGAGACAGTAAGGCTGATGATTTTGTGCAACTCCACCTCATTGAAATCCAATTAAAGAACAAGCCAAGACCACCCCATGAAGTCATTGATCTTCAAAAATAAAGGATGAATAACACAAACTGGGCACTTTACAAATAATATTTCATTTGATCTTTACAACAACTTAGGAGGAAGATGCTATTATTTTCCTCATGTTAGAGATGAGGAAACTCAGGCAAACAGAGATTAAGTGACTTGCTCAGAATCACAGAGCCAGTAAATGTTCGAGGTCATATTTGAACTGTCCCTAACTCCAGGCTCAGCACTCTCTCTATTCTCTATGCCACCTAACTAACTAATAACCTTGATTCATTTGTTCCATTACTTTACCACAGAGGGGCCACCCAACATAGTAAAAGCTTTGCTCTCTCTTACCATTCTAATTATACCAGGTAAATGAATGGGTGATCCATTGGTCATGCCTTGATTTCACCATGTGACAAACCCATCTTCTTTTTCAATGATACATTTATTTATTGATATTCTTTAGTTTATTGATTCTCACTTTCTTGTTAGTTGTCCGCTATGTTCCTCCACCGTGTTTTGAGAGATCTACTTTTTTAACTCTTTGGAAACTGTAGTATTCCATGATTTTTAGCCATGTAACAGCATTAAAACACTGGTATTAAAAAGTTAATTTATCATTTTGGGATAAAGTTTGGGGTTATGAAAGGAACTTTGCAATTTCCTGAAGGCAATAAAATATTGTCTTCTTTTTCTGTCTAAATAATTGGGAAAACTCATTGTCCATTTTCAGGGCCTGAGACAAACATACAAATACACACATATGTCTCTAAATATACATATATTTGCATATATGTATGGTTTCGTTTTATGTGTGTGTCTATATATTTGTATATATGTATATGTCTATGTTTATAAGTGTGTTTAACTTAAGAGATCCACTCCCTTTAGGATCAGTAGTTAGTACTATAGACATGTACCACCACCAAGACCAGTGCAAGTTAATTATAATTTTAACTTATTTACAGATCAGTCCAATTTTCCCCCTTAACTTCAAAGCACCAACACTTGATGGCCACCAGATAATTTGTAAGGTTAGTAGTATTATTAGACCAGAGCAGGATATCCCCATCCCCCAGCCTCTATATCTTGAACTAGGTCAAATCTAAGTTCTGTTCCAAAAGATCATATTTCCTCTCTATGAGAGAGAGAGAGAGAGAGAGAGAGAGAGAGAGAGAGAGAGAGAGAGAGAGAGAGAGAGAGAGAGAGAGAGAGAGAGACAGAGAGACAGAGAGAGACAGAGACAGAGACAGACAGAGACAGAGAGACGGAGAGAGATGGGGGGGCAGGGAGGGAGAAAGGGGGGCAGGGAGGGAGAAAGGGAGGAAGAGAGATGAGCTTGGGATATCCAGTGAAGCAATCCTCCAACACTCTAGTGAATCCCTAGCTCACTCCCAGGAAAGGTCCTACACTATCTCATACAGTTTGATAATGCCACCCTTTCCAAGCCACATCCAGAATGCAAACACACTTTACTAAATCAATGATCCCTTCCTTCTTGAACCTGTACTTGCTATATAAATTATCATGATAGCATGAGTGGCAGGGTCCCAATCTCATGTTAGTTGTCACCAACATTTGACTTTAGTGTACTCCCAAATTCTTGCACCAAAGAAATTGTCTAGTTTAACTCTCATGTTTTTTTAATTAATTTATTCATTTTTAATTTTCAACATTCACTTCCACAAGTTTTGTGTTCTGTATTTTCCCTCTGTCTCTCCCCTCCACCTACAATAAGAGATTGTGCATTCCAATTATTCCCTCCCCCAATCTGCCTCCCTTCTAGCATACCTCTCCCTTCTCTCATCCCCTTCCCCTCTATTTTTTTGTTGCGCAAGATAGATTTCTATATTCCATTGCCTGTATGTCTTATTTTCCAGATGCATGTAAAAACAATTTTTAAAATTTGTTTTTAAAAGTTTGAATTTCAATTTCTCTCCCTTCATCTCTCCCTACCCATTCCCATGAGAAGGCAAGCAATTCGACAATAGGTTGTACATGTGTAGTCATGCAAGACACGTCTGTAATAGTCAATATGTGAAATACTGACTATATTTCCCTCCATCCTATGATGCTCCCCATTTATTCTGTTCTCTCTTTTGACCCTGTCCTTCCTCAAAAGTGTTTACTTCTGATTACACCCTCCTTCCATTTGCATTCCCTTCTATCATCCCCATCCCCCTTATCTCCTTTCCCCCTACTTTCCTGTAATGTAAAATAGATTTTCCTACCAAATTGAGTGTGCATATCATTCCCTCCTTAAGTCAGATCTGATGAGAGTAAGGTTCACTCTTTCTCTCTTACCTCCTCCTTCTTCCCCTTCATGGTAAAAGCTTTTCCTTGCCTCTTTTATGTGAGAGAGAATTTGCCCCATTCTATTTCTCCCTTTCTCCTCCAAATATATTCCTCTCACCCCTTAATAATATCTTTTCAGATACCATCCCTTCATATTCAAGTCACTCTGTGCCCTCTGTCTATATGTATATAATCCCTCCAACTACTCTCAAGAGTTACAAATATTACCTTTCTATATGGGAATGTAAATAGTTCAACTGTAGTAAGTCCCTTAAGATTTGTCTCTCCTGTTTACCTTTACATGCTTCTCTTGATTCTTGTCTTTGAAAGTCAAATTTTCTATTCATCTATTTTCATCAAGAATGCTTGAAAGTCCTTTATTTCATTGAAATTCCAATTTTCCCCTGAATAATTATACTTTTGCTGGGTAGGTGCTTCTTGGTTTTAATTCTACCTTCTTTGACCTCTGGAATATCATATTCCAAGCCCTGTAATCCCTTAATGTATTAACTGCTAGATCTTATATTATCCCAATTGTGTTTCCACAATACTCAAATTGTTTCTTTCTCACTGCTGGCAATATTTTCTCCTTAATCTGGGAGCACTGGGATTTGGCTATACTATTTCTGGGAGTTTTCATTTTGGGATGTCTTTCAGGAGGCAATTGGTGGATTCTTTCAATATCTATTTTGCCCTCTGGTTCTAGAATATCAGGGCAGTTTTCCTTGTTACTTTCAGGAAAGATGATGTCTAGGCTCTTTTATTGATCATGGTTTTCAGGTGGTCCAATAATTTTTAAATTGT
This sequence comes from Bettongia penicillata ogilbyi, assembly GCA_023548195.1. NCBI lineage: Eukaryota > Metazoa > Chordata > Mammalia > Diprotodontia > Potoroidae > Bettongia > Bettongia penicillata. The sequence goes on along the minus strand of JAJHZJ010000171.1, from coordinate 891,953 downwards.
TTCTCCAGTATCTATTTTCCAGGTCAGTTATTTTTCCAATGATATATTTCACATTTTCTGCTCTTTTTTCATTCCTTTGGTTTTATTTCATAATGTCTTGATTTTTCATAAAGTCATTAGCATCTATCAGTTCCATTTTAATCTTTAAGGAATTATTTTCTTCAGTGAGCTTTTGGACCTCCTTTTCCATCTGGCCAGTTCTGTTTTTTAAGGCATCCTTCTCCTCATTGGCTTTTTTGGATCTCTTTTGCCATTTGGGTTAGACTATTTTTGAGGTGTAATTTTCTTCAGCATTTTTGAGTCTCCTTTAGCAAGCAATTGACTTATTTTTCATGATTTTGTTGTATCATTTTCATTTCTCTTCCCAATTTTTGCTCTTCTTCTCTTACCTGACTTTCAAAATCCTTTTTGAGCTCCTCCATGGCCCAAGACCAACTCAAATTTTTTCTTGCAGGCTTTAGATATAGGAGCTTTGACTTTGTTGTCTTCTGCAATGCATATTTTGGTCTTCCTTGTCACCAAAAGTAAGATGCTATAGTCTGATTCCTTTGCTCATTTCTCCAGCCATTTACTTGACTTTGAGCTCTTTATCAAGGTAATACTCTTCTTCCAGTGGGATTGGTGGGGTTTGTACTGTCAGCTGCTTGATCCCCCCACAATCTGTGGGCCTAGAGCTCCAGAAACAGCCACTGCATCTGCCCCAATAGCTGCTGCTGTGGGCTCCTCCACCTTCTCCACCACACTGGGGCTGGGATCAGAACCACTCTACTCTCTCACATAGGTCCAACAGGTTTTTTCCACTGACCTTCCAATTTTTCCTCAGTGTTTTGGGGTTGTGAAATCTGGAAACCACAACAGGTACCAGAGATTCAGTCCCCCTGAAGCCTGTTCGAGTGTAGTCTGTGCTAGTGCAGCCCACAGTGGACTGTGCTCTGGTGCCAGCACAGAGTGTTGGGTTAGAGATTTGCTTCACTCCATCATTCTGTGGGATCTGCAGCTCTAGAATTTGTCTAGAGTCATTGTTTACAGGTATTTGTCTGGGCTTGGAGGGAGAACTCTAGCAAAGTCTCTGCTTGTACTCTGAGACCTTGTCTCTGCTCTTTCCCTCATGTTTTATAGATGAAGAAACTGAATCCCAAAGAAGTAAAATGATTTTGTCTAAGTTGACCTAAATAGAAAGTAACTTAGCCAAATTGAACCTTAATCCCCTGACTCCATATCTAGTACTCTTTCAATCACTACATCTTAGAAGACTTGTACTAGAAAAGACAGAGGGCTTCAAGATGTTGTATAGGTTATCTTTAAAATCAATGCATCTTTTAAGCTTGAATATTTTAAATTAAATTAAGCTTTAGCAGCTTAAAACTGCACTAAGACTCTAGATACAACCTATCTAACAAAGCCTCTACTATATCTAAGAGCAAGTCCAGTTTTTAGAACAAGGAGTCCTAGAAATTCCTTACCAGAACAGGCATATAAGAAAAAGGGATTTAGGATTCATGGTAACTCATCCTTGTTCTTGACAAGTAGTATTACAATCTCTTGAGTTTTGCACTGAGATTTTTTTAAAAAGCACATGTGATCTACTATTGAAGGAAATAGTTGGAGATAGCTGAAAATAGTACTGAAAATGACATTTTTGAAGCACTATATTTTCTTATAGTTTTATTAATTATATTTGACCCTATAAGAACACTTTAATGTATGTAATTAGCAACAATAATAATTCACTCTTATGTAGTGCTTCTTCTTTTATAAGTGTACCAACAAGGTATGGTAGATATGTAGTGTAAACATCGTTATCTCTATTTTGCAGATGAGAAAACAAGATGAGAGAAAGTGAATTGACTCACTTTTGATCATTCACCTAGTAAAGTGGTAAGACGGAGCTAAGGTATGGTTCTCCAAGCCCAGGATCTTTTCAGTGTACCGTACTGTTTCCCTATATATTCTTTCTATAAGAAATTTTGCTTTTGCTCCTTTCTATGTCTTTTTTTAGGTAAAGAACTGTGGTTTCCTCACTCAGTAAAATCTACTAATTTCATTCTCCTATCTTTCCTAGCCTTTTCTTTAGTCATGTCCAACTCTTTGTAACCCCATTTTGCAGTTTTGGTGGCAAAGATATCGAAGAAGTTTGTTATTTCCCTCTTAGCTCATTTTACAGATCAGCAAACTGAAACAAAGACAAGCTTGTGACTTGTCCAGGGTCAGATGGCTCACAAGTGTCTGAGGCCAGATTTGAACTCAGGAAGATGAGTCTTCCTGACTTCAGGACCAAAACTCTGTGCACTGTGCCACCTAGCTTTCCCCACCCTACTCTTCTTTTTTTTTTTAAATTTCTCATTGCTTTCACATGACCTCAAAGTCATTTAACCTAACCTATCCCATTACTGGTAATGAGATACATACACAGCTTTCTTTCAGTGACAGAAAATTTTGAGGCTCAGTGGATTATCTCCTAGATCTCACCTCTAAGGGCTGTCTAACTGGGGAAATGTCACTGGTACTTTGCTCATTGTCAGTCACAAATAAAGCTGATGGCCAGTGACAGCTGCTCACACCTCCTAGTGTCAGAGTGACTTGCAGAAGTACAGGGAGAAAAGGATATAGGGCCTATTCTTAAATAGACTCCCTAAGTGTATGGGCAGCCACATGAGCTAACTATAGACTCTTTATCCGCTCTTCCCTTTCCTCCACGCCCCCCATCATTCAAAAGGATTTATGAGGCTATCCCCCTATCTTGCAGCAGTTGCAGGATAAAGATATTTTGGCTTCACAGGAGAGGAAAGGAGAATAGATGGAGGGGAGAGGAACTGTGTAGAGGATGAAGGGGAGGATGCCAAATCTAAAGAAAGAGAAAATCCTTACTAGGTCAAGGCCTCTTTTGCATAATTCTATTATCACCCGGAAGAGGAGAAATAATCAGATTAGACATGTACTGTGGTCCTGCAAAGTGGCTTGTCTTACCTTACTTTTTGATGTTAGGCAGGTTTAAATGCTTTGTATGGATGAATCATACAGGAGACACCAAACAAAGTAGCATATGTGAGGCAGGGAAATTTTTGATGTCAACAGTCCCCTGTCTTTACCTTCTTCAAGGAATTGGGGGTGGCAGAAGAGAAATAATCCACTTTGTCATAAATCTGGAATATTAAGAGAACCACAGACTGTTGCCCTCCAAGAGAGATCATCTTCTGAGTCTGTTATCTCTACAGTGCTATAGAGGGTGGTCCCATTGGAAGGGGGTCAGTGCTATTCACAGGGGATACTGTCTTAGTCTGTCTACTTAGGCTCACTATGAATCTTAAAGTGCATTATAAATGGAGGTTAGTATTATTGGGTAGAGGAATAGTATTTAAAAGGCCCAAACTTACCTCTGCATTTACTAGTTATATAATCCTGGGCATGTCATTTCAGCACTGTAGGCCTCAGTTTCTTAAGTGATATCTATAAAATGACAGAATTGAACTAACTGAACTCCAAATGAGGGAAGGAATAAGAACTGATGTAGCATTCACTAATTCTTTGTGGTAAGCACTTTACAAATATCTGATTCTCACATCTCCAAGAGGTAAGTACTGCTTTTAATCTTTACTTTATACATAAGGAAACTGAGGCAGGCAGAGATTAAGTGATTTGGCCAGGGTCACACAGCTAGGTAGTATCTGTGGTTGGATTTGAACTCAAGTCTTCCTGACTCCAGGCTCAGTGCTTTATCACTTGGGTCATCTAGTTGTTTTCCCATTCTGGGCATCAGCTTCCTCATCTTTAAAATTAGGAAGGTAGACTAGATGGTCTCTATAATCTCTTCTAGCTCCTAATTTATGATCCAATAATCCTATGATACAATCACATCAGGTTCCCATTCCTACCAGCTCTCATTAAACAGATTTGAACTGGACTGGGGCTTTCAGTTTCTGGAAGAAGGGGAACAATATGAACAGTGCTGCCACCATGTCTTAGCACTCACTGAACCTGCTGCCCATTCTCTGGGGACTTCACACTTTTTTTTCTTCTCCTCTCCTCTCCTTTCCTTTTCTTCTCAGATCCACAGTGGAATCTGCCAGAGTCCAAGGGTTCAAGTGTTATAATTTAGCTGAATGTTTTCTGATTTGCTGAGAATATCCAAGTCAGGACCTCTGTACTAACCTTTAGTAGCATATAAAAAAATAATTATTAAAAACAAGGACAGCATATAAAGTGTGTCCTCAGCAGGCAGGGAGGCCAGCAGCCTCTTCACCCCATACATACCACAATGTCCCATGGCAAATGAGAGTGGCAGGGCAATGTCTTAAATACAGTATATTGTTCAATATAACTGATGTTCAGATGCAGCTTCAGTAGAAACAAGGCTAGTTAATTGGTCTCTCAACCTACATTAGCACTCACACTCCAGCCAATTAAGGAGGGGACAGAGGGCCCTTACCTTAGTCATTAGAGTCTTCTGTGCTGAGGCTGGGGAGGTAGGAGCACTTAGGTGTCATAGTCCTCTTTAAGTAATACTGATAAGACATTCTAGCTCTGTCCCAGCAGCTTTGGTTGTAATGTATCTCTTTAGAAGTTAAAAGGTTCAAACAGTCAGTCTAAAGAAAACAAAAAAACAAGAGGAATGGAGGAAAGAGAATTGTGGTAAAGAAGCAGGTGGTGCCAAAGGGTAGTATCGTCTGCCCCTTTTCCACTTGTAAGATGATGGCTATAACTATAAAGACATGCCTCATCAAACAGCTGTATCAAAAACCTTGTCAAAGCAATGATGAGTGTCTTTTGTTTGTGACCCTTTCTATCCTCTGAGACAGGTAACTATTCTGTTCCTTCCCCTGGAAAATGAAGGTATTGGACTAGATCAGCAGTTGTCAAAGTCTTTGTTCTCAGGACCCCTTTATACTCTTAAAAATAGTGAAAAGTCTTTTGTTTATGTGAATTTTATCCCACAGTGATGTGCTGGCAAATGTTTAGCAAACAGTTCTACAGGGGAAAAATGCATACATGACACACTTTAAACTTTGATATGCACTATTAATATCTTCTCCATCATTTGCTAAACTTTACAAAATCAACAAAACAACACCTCAAACGCTGACTTGTAGTGTTTGATGACTTGAGAGGTGTGAATGCCAACAAAGTAGATTTAACAATCAGCTCTCCTATAGGTCTCTATGTTCCAACATATCTCCAGTTATATTTATTTATATTCACCATAGTAGAAATGAGAACATCTCAATATTATTAAGAAAATACTTTTGAGTGGGTCACATGACCAACAAGCTGGGCTACTAGATATCTGTTTTTGATCCTGATGACCTCTTAAACTTCTCTAAACTAGGACTATTGCACAAGAGATGAATTTCAGATCTTCACAACTGAAAATACATTAGTATCTTAATAATAAGAACTCAAATTAAAAAGCTGATGAACTAACACAATATTCCCTGTCAAACATCCTCACTCAGCACCTCCTTCATAATGCCCACCACTCTATGGTAGTAGGGCTAGCAACAGAATTCTAACCACCTTGTTCCTCCTGCTCTCAGTGCCTTAGAGATCCAAATGCCAGAAATCTGCCCAGGGTGTGACAGCTTTGATGATTGCTAATGTTCTCTCCTGCAACAGAGCTTAGTAAGAGAATTGAGAAACAAAGGGAACTGTGACAAGAAATGCTGTGCAGCACTCTACTTAACCTGATGGGAAGAGCCCAATATCTAGTACGTACCAGTTCTCTCCCCTAAGCAGTCAAATGAGGCAGATAGCAAAGGTGGTGAACATTTACTTCACTGGTATTGGAGGAGGTTTAGATAACTCTGAAATCTAAGGAAACTTACATTAAAAGAGAGAGGGTCAGAAAGTAAGTAGCAGAAGAGGAAAAAGGGAGAGGGGAGACTGAAATTACCAACGTTATCAGAGGGAAGGAATCTCATTTAAAGACCTTGAGCATAAGCAGATAAACCAATAGGGAAGATAGTAATATCCCCTGCATCAGAGGAAAGAGTTTTCAGGCATCTATTTATTGCATGACGAAAAAAAAATGTCAACACTTGATGAGGCAGAAAAATGCTATAGATTCCAAAGAGAACATGGAATACAAAAAAAAAATGTTCCTGAATAGTTTAAAAGTGAAATAAGAGTTTTGAATGAGGATTTATGATCTAGACAATAAAAATAATTGGTAGAACAAAAAAAAAACCCCAAAACTTGGATCCCTGGTGTCTCACAAAGGGGAGGTGGAGTGGGGATAACAGAGGGACTAACTAATTGAAAATACAGATACAGGGAAATGAAGTTCAACCTGGGAGATGAAGAAAAAAGTAATAACTCCACAATGTATGATCTCCAAAGGAAGTATGTGTATGTGTGTGTGTGTTATATGTGTGTACAGAATTGAAAACAGGATACACAGCAATAATTTAATAATTATAGAGGTGCCAAAAGCACATAAGTCAAAAAACTTGAACATCCTAATAATGAATGAAATAACACAAGAAAACTTTCCACAGTTTCCATACACAGAAAACAAAGTGCCAGTCCAAAAAATTTACAGATGACTTCCAGAAAAAAGAAGAAAAAAAACCTTGATGCTACAAACTCCAAGAAACATAGTGATTAAATTTAACAATTCCAACACAAATAGCAAATTCTATAAGTGACCAGGAGAAAGACTTTCAAATATAAAAAAGAGAGGAAACTTGAATAACACAAGATTATTCTGCACCCACCAAAAACTGTGGGAAAGAATGGAACATCTGTTCCATAAAACAAAGGAGCTCAAAATGAAATCTAAGGTGACCTGCATAGCAATTCTAAGCTTAATCATGAATGAAAAAAAAGAGAATGTTCAACTGAAAAAGACACATATATTCCCTAGAAAGAAAGTGCCTGAAAGAGATAATTTCCTTCTCAAATACCCCAGACAACAGAAATATGGATAAATAAAAATAGTTTTGATATCACAGGTACCACTCAAAAGGGTTTAAGGAATCCCTAACACTATCCTGGAGATGACGTCTAATTGGCCCTTCCAACTGTAGTTTTCTAAAGTCTAAGTTCCATTCTAGCTCTAACAGTCTATGCTCTGTGACTTAAAATCTATTCTAGCTCTGGCAATTTACATTTGTGTGTTCTAGGGCACCTTTTATTTCCAACAATTTCTGTTCTAATACATTTTGTGTTCTGAAGTTTGTTTCAACACCAATATTTTATGTTCTAAAGCAAGGATTCTTAACCTGAGGTCCACAAACACCTAAGGGATCCTTGAATGTATTGCAAAAGGTGAATGAACTCAGATGGGAAAAAATGTACAACTTAATTTTCACTAATCTCTAATTGAAATTTAGCATTTCCTTCCAACAATAGGCAATAATTATTATTCTGAAAACTGGTCCATAAGTTACACCATACTGCCAAAAGAGTTTATGACACTTAATTAAAAGGTTCCAAAGTCTGCTTCATATCTAACATCGTGTGTTTCTAATTTCCAATTCTAACAAAGTGCTTTACATTTGGAGAGTAGTTCTAACATTTTTATGGAATCTGACTGGTGGCATTGAAACTGATAAAATGGGTAACTTGAAAGGCAGTGAAAAAAAAAACTGGAACACAGTCATACTCACTAGAATAACAGTCTTCAAAACCCTAAACCACGGATCCTTTGCCCTGTTCTAGGTACAACAAAGACATGCTATCTAGAGGGAGCCATGAGCTAGTGAGATACAAACTACTGTTATTTGCATAGATGCTCAAATATGCAATTTCTCATTTTAAGCATACATTTCAGGCATATTCCTTCTTGTGCACATTCCCAACTATGGCAAGGAGATGGGGAACATTGGTATTTCTTTGGCATTTTTTTCACTTCCACTTTAAAACAGGAATTCACAAAGCTCAACACAATCTTAACTACTTGGAGTCTGTGTCTGTGAATGATGAAGGCTGGGTTTTAATTCTAAACTTATTCTGGTTTTTCCAATGATTACCTATGTGACTTAGGCAACGTTCCTTCACTAGATATGTTTCTTCATTCATTACAAAAAATAAAAAGTTAGACAAGATGATTCTAGGACCTTATCCATATCAACATTCTCTAATTCTCTCTTTCACCTACTTCAGGAGAAAAAGAAAAGATAAATGACAAGAAAACAAACCCAACTCTTAGGGGTTTAATTTTTGTCTTTGTTTTTTAAATTTCACAATAGGTCGTTGGGTAAGTACATATTTATTCCAGTTTCCTACATTTCCATCTGTCTATTTAATCATGTCATCAAGCAATAAGTATTTTTTGAGAAGCTATCATGTATGCTGTATGGTGGTTGGCGAAAAGTAAAATTAAGTAAAACGTATAATATATAGTGTGTGCACACTTAGTGTGTAAAAGCACAGTGTTGCTTTTGTATAGTGTAGACATACAACATACATATAATGCAGGCATAATGTGGACACCCTTAAGGTGCTTATACTCAGACTGCGGAGATAAAGCAAACATAAAATATCAACAAAAATACAAACATTATATAAATAAGGCAACAATATAAGAGAAAATTTATTTAGCGCAATAAAAAAAATTGTGAAAACCTGGAGACTGGGCTATTGTAGGAAAATTGAAGTAAAAATATTAACTTCCATTATGTTTGTATTGTTGCTGTTTAGTCATTCAGTTGTATCCGCCTCTTCATGACACCATTTGAGGTTTTCATGGCAAAGATATTGGAGCAGTTTGATATTTCCTTCTTTTCATCTTACAGATGAGGAAACTGAGGCAAACAATTAAGTGACTTGTCCAGGGTCACACATCTAGTAAATATCTGAGGCCAGATTTGAACTCAGGAAGATGAGTCTTCCTAACTCCAGACCCAACACTCTACCCACTAAGGTACCTAGCTGCCCTCCATTCTGTTTGCTGTACTTAAGGTTGGAGAAGAGAAAGAATAAACATTTATTAAATGCCTACTATGTGCCAAGCACTGTACAAAGTGCTTTACAATTATCTCATTTGGTCTTCACAACAATTCTGTGAGGTAGGTGCTATTATTTTGTTTTCATTTTTCAGTTGAAGAAACTGAGGAAAGCAGAAGTTAAGTGTCTTGCTCAAGTCCAGCTTCATCTAGGAAGTATCAGAGGATAGACTTGAATTCAGGTCTTCCTGATTACAGGTCCAGTGTTCTACGCACTATGCCACCTAGCTATGAAACATAATCCCACGACATAAACAGAGAAAGGTTTTTAACAAGGGTTAAAATAGTGTTAAGTGGAAACTTTAATAAATGAATTATGATCACTGACTTACAATCATGGAGCTGAAAGAGACATCTCTGGATCATCTAGTCCAACTTCCTCTTTAAAGAAGAAGCCAAGCCACAGTAAAGAGAAGAAATTTGTTCAGGATCACACAGAGTTAATGGTAGAATTGACTTGAGTCCTGGTCATTTGACCCCAAGTCTATTGTTCCTTCTATTAGATCTTTCTAGCCTTATATAATCCAGTTTCCATTCCAACATCAATACCCTACCAGCTTCCATACCAATATCAATATTTAGGAAAACACAAAAGGAGCCAGGGTATGATGGACCACAAATTCTCACCCTTCTCCATTTCCTAGGATTATAAACTCCATCAATTACTTTCTGGACAGCTTCAAAGCTTGTTCCTCCTCCCACTCAACCCTGGAATAGAGGGTGTTATTTCAAATTTCTGTACTTTTTGTCAACCAAACACTGAATTCTACTCAGTCCTGTTGCCTAATCTAAACATTAATTGATTGTTTCAGAGGATAAGAACTCCATCAATATTCTCATGAGTCAGAAAATGTGGTAATCCAACATTTGACATTGATAGACTCCCAGGAAGTGGGATAGTCACAGAATGGTACTTGAAACATAAGCAGATTCAAAGGAGAAAATTAGAAGAGGCAGATTACTTCTCTGTTTTATGTCTTGCCCCCAGCCCCAACCCAATGACATGACATATTAACAATTTTAATTGTTATGACTTTTTTGGACCTATCAAATATGGATTTTTTACACTTTTATTTATTCATCTATTTATTTTGCTTTAGGGAAAAATACTTGGGGAAGCTTCAAACTGTAGTGTGTGGATGATGGAGACACTCATGCATTTATAATAGGATAAAACAAGATTTTCTCCATTTTTTTCTCTCCTCCCTTCTCTTCATCTAAGTATCTCTTCATTCATTACTTTAATTACCTAATTGTAAATTTCTTTAGGGGGTTACTTAGAAAGAAAATTAGCATCAAAGCTTGGCAGTAAATTCAGGGGCTTTTGGAGACAGTCCAAGCTGTTTCACCTGTGATTAATTAGATGTTTTTTTTTCCTTCCTTTAAGTGCCAGAAGGCTGTTGAGGTCTTTAAGCAGTTACATGACTGCTGGCAGAGCTGCAATTATGATCAATGTATTTAGTCTAGTTTTAAGGACTGGAGCAGTGTGTTATTGGGGAGCCATAGTAGGGGAGTGGGGGGATAGTGTTAATTTGTGTGTGTGTGTATGGATGCATCTAAGCAGAATAAAATGCAAGACAGTCGCATTTCACAGTAGAGATAAGGCATTTGTCAAGTACTTTCAAATTTCAAATTCAAGAAATATTAATTTGTACATTCCTCCATCTCCCTATAACAAATGTGGTGTGTGTGTGTGTATGTGCATATGTATGTATGTATGTGTACACACACACATAATTTAATAGAACTAAGAGCTGGAAGGGACTTTTGAGATTAGCTAGTGAAAGCCACTCATTTTATCAATGAAGAAATTGAGACCCATAGGAATTAAGGGTATAGCCCAAGGTCAATTCAGCAAGTACTTATCAAAAATATTTACTATGTGACAAGCGCTACGTTAGATACTAGGGATATAAAAACAAACAAACAAAAAAAGAACATTCTACTGGGACAAATAACATGAATACAGTAAGTAAATAGACGATATGCACAAAGCAAGCACAAAGTTCTTTCGGGAGGAAAAGAACATTAGTAACTGGAAGGACTCAAGTAAGATCTGTAGGAGGTGATACTTGACTTGAGTTGAGTCTTGAAAGGATATAGGGATTCCAAGAAGTAAAGATGAGGAAAGAAAGGATTGTGGCATTGAAAAAGTTTGAGAGACATATTTTCTGAGTAATTAGTCATTTTATTATTAACGCCATCATTTTAATAAAGGCAGGTCGGTGGCATTCTCAAATGCCAAAGACCCTCTTGGCTGCAGACTCAAGGCTTATATGGTACTGGAAAAGTGAGTGCTCCAGAGGGTGGCAATCAGCTCTGATTGGTTAACAAGTAATGAGAGAATGAATATTACAATGAGAGCTGGACCTATTCTAATGAACTTGGATTGCATCCTTTACTTCTCCTACCCCCAGTCTTGAGCAATCTAAACAATGAATCTATATTTCTGATGACAACCTGAGCAAAAGACAATGGGCCAGGAGTTTCACCTTAGATTAGAAATCCAGTCTAACTGTGTGGAGTAGCAATACTCAGAATGAAGAGAATGTTAATTCTCTCTTCCATCAGTCCAGTCCCTGAGAAGGAAATAGAACTGGGAGAAAAAAAAGCTAGGGTCTCCCCAATTCTCATAAGTGAATATTAATATGAGAGAGAAATAATAATTTATCTCAGTGTTATAATCCATCAGTCAATTAGCATATATTAGGTACCTATTTTGCATTAGGCATTGCACTAAACCTTTGTGGGGCAAAGAAAGGCAAAAAATAACCCTTTGCCTTAAGGATCTCAAAATCTAATAGGGCAGACAACATGCAAATAATTATGTATAAAGAAGATATATACAGGACAGATTTGAAATAATCAACAGAGGAAGGGCACTAAAATTAGAAGACTAAGAAAGGTTTCTTATAGAAGTTACAGTTTTAGCTGGGACTTGAAGGAAATCAGGCAGCAGAGATGAGAAAAGACAGTATTCTACATTAAGGGCATAGCCAGTGAAAATTCTTAGAGTCACAAGATGGGGTATCTTCTAGAAATATTAAGATGACCTGTGTCTCTGGATTGCAGAACACTTGGGCAGTTTTAATGAATTAGAAGACTAGAGAAGTTGAGGGCAGGTTAGAAATGGATTTGGACACCTAAAAGAGGATCTTATATTTGATCCAAAAGGTCATAAGGTGACACTAGAGTTCACTGAACAGAGTTGTGACATGGCATACTTCATTTTATGATCAGCTGAGTAGAGGATGAACCCTAAAGATGTAGGCAAGCAAACCAACCTGCGATCTATAGAAATAGTCTATTCATGAGGTGATGAAGGCCTGCACCAAGGTGGTGGCAGTTTCAGAGTTGGGAAGGAAACATATGGGAGAGATATTATGAAGATAAGCTCTACAGGCCTTGGCAACAGTTGGATATGAAAGATTAGGAGTTGAGAAAAACCATGATTGGAAGGATAGTGGTACCCTCAACAATTGGGAATGTAGGGAGAAATTTGTGGGGTAAAGACAACTAGTTCAGTTTTGGCCATATTGAGGTTAAGATATCTACACAGCATCTAGCTTAAGAGGACCAATGTGAAGTAGAAATTGAGATGCTGGAGCGGGTAGACCTGGGTTAGTAAACCTGAGAATCATCACAATAGAAATGATCAATGAATTACATGAGAGCTGATGGGATCACCAAAGGAAAAAGTAGAGAGAAAGGAGAGAAGAGCACCCAGTACAAAGCCCTGAGGGACCCTCACTTTTAGCACACATGATCTGAATGAAGACCCAGCAAAGGAAATTGAGGTGCAATCAGATAGAAGAACCAAGGTGAGTAGCTTCACAAAAATCTTGAGAGAAAAGAGTATATCAATAAGAAGAAGGTGATGGATAGTGTCAAGGTTTGCAAAGAAGTAAAAAAATATAAGTATTGGGGAAAAGTCATTACATTTGGCAATTAAGAGACTATTGGTAACTTGATAGAGAGGAGATTCAGTTGAATGATGAGGTCAGAAACAAGATAGAGTTAAGAAGAGAATGAGAGAAGAATAGGCAGCAATTGTAGATGGCCTCCCCAAGGAATTTAGTCACAAAAAAGAGGAAAGATATGGAAAGACAGTTATTGTGGATTGGCAGATCAAATGAGTATTTTTTGAGGATGAGGGAGACATGGTCATATTTGGGAATAGGGAAGCAGCCAGTAGACAGGGAGATAATGACGATAAGTAAGAGTAGGGATAATAAAAGGCCAATATGCTAAAGAAAATAGACTGGAATGAGATTACTTGCATATGGAGACTAGTTTGCCTTGGCAAGAGGAGGGGCCACTTCTCCATATAAGACTAGGGTGAAGGAGAGAGTGGCAAAAGTTATGCAAGATGAGGAGGAGGGAAATAAAGGAGGGAAAGAAACCCAGCAAGTGATTATTATACTACTGTTCTTGTTTTGAAAATCATAACATCATGGCTACTTTGGTAGGTCCATGTTTTCCTTGATAAACTAGTGGTGCAAAGTGGCATCCCCTCCTTGGCTTTTTTTTTTTAATAAAATGCAATTCCTCTCCAGGCCTTTTCATAAATCTTCCATTGAAAATCCACCTACCATTTTAGGGAGACTTCCCAGAACATTGATTCTCTTAATGCCTCAGGAATACTTGTTGGCTATAATTAACCACCTTAACTTTTTTTCTTGTCTCACATTTCCCTTGATATATTTCCTCTTCCACTACTTTTGTATTTAAGTCTTCATCAATAACATGGTACATGCCTGCTTGTCTCTGTTCACCAAGCAACTTTCCAATAAGATTTGAATTACGTGTAATTTTGATTCTTCCATGCCAGTGTGAAAGAGATATGCTTTTGTGGAAATCATTGCTTACCTTATAAAAATTAATGTGTTTTTCAGTGAAAAGTTGTTATTAGAAAGTTTACATAAATTCAGGAATCAATCCTGTGCAAAAGGTAACAAAAAGTATTCTTATATAATTTTAGATTTCATTTGCTGTTACTCAGTTCAATTGAAGAAACATGTATTAAGCACTTATTATGTTCAAGGTACTGTGCTAGGTGGGTACAGAGACAGGAAAGACATCATTCAAGCATGGAGTTCATGTTATACATCTGGAAATCACTAGTAATCAGAAAAAAACCCAGCAACACTAAGGTATCATGCAGACTTTTCAAATTACCAAAGATTTTAAGGGAGGAAAATTCAAAATAGGAGGTGGGACTAACTATGAAAAATTAGGTACAATAATTCCTTGTTGATAGAAGTGCAAATTGGTTAAAATATTCTGGACCACAATATGGAACTATGCAAAAAAGCTACTAAAGCACTCATGCTTTTCAATTCAGAGGACTCATCAGTGGCTTAATGACAAGGAGGTTAATGGCAGTCATAGAAAAGTTAAAAAAAAACCATACATATAGGAATATTAATAGCAGCACTGTTTGCAACAAGAAACACATTTTAAAAAAACATGTGCCCAATAGTTGGGGAATGGTTGAGCAAATTGTGGTACATAAAAGTAATGGAACACTATTGCACCTTGAGGAATGAACCACATGGAAAAATTTAGAGAAATACGGGAAGATTGGTTTAAAGCGATGTAGAATGAAAAAAGCTAAGTCAGAGGAGCAACATAGAAAATGGCTACAATGAAGTAAATAAAGGCAATACTAACAAAAACTGGTGAAATACATTGGATAATGGTAAAGCACATATGCCTTTTGGAGGTTAATAGTAAAATACAAACATGGAGATAGACAACTACTATCCATAACAATAACTGGTGTGACTGCCAGGCAATAATACTTAATTTGCTGGGGAATATACTTCAGGTGTGTATGTTCTGGGCGTGGGGTGGCCGGAGGAGAAGGGAAAAGAGTTGGGAGGTGGGGAAATGTGAGTGTTAGAAATTAGGGAGGAATAATATACAGGACTAAGAGAGTGATGAGGGCAGCTAGCTCTGAGCCTCGAATCAGAAAGACTCATCTTTGTAAGTTCAAATCCGGCCTCAGACACTTATCGTGTGTGACTCTGAGCAAATCACTTAACCCTGTTTGCTCCTGTTTCTTCATCAATAAAATGAGTTGGAGAAGGAAATGGCAAAACACTACAGTATCTTTACCCAGAAAACACCAAATGGAGTCACAAAGAGTCAGACACAACTAAGCTACAAGGGAGAGTGATGGTCCTACACTATTCTCTCTGCCCTTGTCAAAGGACTGGAGTACTTTATTCAAGGTACTTTGTTCAATTATGGGCAACACATTTCAGGAAGTACATTGATAAAGTATAGAATGTATAGAGGGGTCATCTAGGATGATAAAGGAGCTAGATATTGTAATATCAAGAAGGATTACGTGAAGGAGCCTGAGATATCTAATCATAAATGTACTCAAGTACCTGAAGGGCAATCACCTAGAGGGATTAGATTAGCATTGCTTGTCTCCAGAAGGCAGAACTGGGAGCAAAGGGTAAAGTTTCAGAAAGGCATTTTTCAGCTCAAAATAAGGGGAAAATGTTAAAGCATATAGCTAAGCCAAAGAGGAATGGGACTTCCTAAGGATATAGTAGGTTATCTCTGATTCATTGTCTTCATGTCATGGCTGTATGATCCCTGGCAAGGTATAGTTTAGTGGGGACTCCTGTTAAGGTATGAGTTGGATCTGTGAGGTCCCTTCCAACTTTTGACATTCTTTAACTCTGATTCTGTGAGATGATATATAGATGGTACAGAGGATAAAGCAGGAACAAAGCCAAATGAATACATTATCCTGTTTCTGTGATTTTTAAAGCAATCCCCTAGGGCTTATTTCCTTATCAGATGGTAAAGATCAAGAGTTGCTATTAATTCAATATGAGCCAGTCAGTTCTGTGTATATTGCTTGAACTTGTCTACTGACAGTATAAGCATAATTCTGAAACATCAAGCACCTTCTTAACTTTCACAGCTTAATGGTCTGCACCTTTTTTGAACTCATCCAGTCCCATTCTGTGAACCTTAGAACCAGAAAGGAGTTCAAAATTCATTTGGGATTCTTGAAACATTCCTTTCTCTGATTTATCACCATAATAAAATTAAATAATTTCAGGGACCTCAGTGGCTGTATAGTCCAACACATAACACACTGCTGTACCACCAACCAGTAATACTCTAACCTTTGCTTGGAGATTTCTGATGAGGGGGAACTTCCCATCCCAGTTCATTCCTCTTTCAGACAGCTCTAAGTATTAGGAATGTTTTCCTGACATCAAGCAAGACTCAATTTCCCTATGTTATGGTCCAGATTTGGTTGGAATGAAACAGACATAGACGACGTAACTTTTAACAAAGGGAAGTTTCCTCAATGAAAGCATGGAAAGAATGTGCAGTAGCGTGTTGTATCTCTCCTCATCTCTGCATTTGCCACAACGTTATGCCTGGTCAGAAGAGCATGCTGACTCTCATGTGGAAAGTCCATGAAGCATATGAATGCTGGGCTTTTATTCCTTCGGTGACTGGAAAATCATTTTAACAGTTTAAACCTTAGATCCCTGAACCAATTAAGTCCTAGGGACAGTTTCATTCCTATTTTAAGGGAAAAACTAATCAATGTTTCAGTAATCTGCATGCATAGATTTTGCCACTGCCACAATCTCTTTGTAAATTCCACAATAATTCCAGGTACTGCCCTCCAGGGCCAAAATGAACAAATTCAATTCCTATTGCATATAATAACTCTTAAATACTGGAATACCCCAACCCTCATACAGTATGGCCTCAAGATCCTTCACAATTCAGGTTGGCTTTTTTGAGATGTTCTGTGATTTACCATTGTCATTTTGAAAACTTGGTAGTCAAAACCTAACACAAAAGTCCATCTGGGGGCCATGCAGGAATAATAAATTTATCAAGTCCTTATTATATTTCATAGGGAAAATAAAGTATTATCTGATCTAAGAATATGTTTGGCTTAACCCATGCTTGGTGTATCAGAAGTGCTACATAGATGCTCTTATTGTTATTGTTATTTATCTTCTGATTCATGTATGTTATGTCTCTTTTAATTCAGATTTTTCAGCCAAACTTCTAACCACTGCTATCCTTAACTTTCCTCAACAGCTTCAGATCTTTCTAAACTGTATAATTTGATTGATACAATTCTGAAAGGAACATGCTATTTGTTTATATCTATCCCCTATAATTTGCCCTGGCTTTTCTCTGGGTGTATACACATATACACATGTGTGAATACATATGTGAATGCACATATGTATTCATATATACATATGTGCATATTATATATGTGCCTGCTATTGTAGTTGTAGATCATCCTGTGTTTCCAAAGAGGATGAAAGATTTTACAGATGATATCTTGACTTGTCAGTGAATTGGATGTAAATGATACAGAGTTGCATAGTCATTTACCTCACTCTCTCTTCCAGTCATTGAAGTCTGTTGTTGTTTGTCCTTTGTTCTCAAAGAGAACCATGACATCAGGAAAGTGATACTGTGACTTTCAAGTGAATTGGATTTAAGTGAGGGAGGGCTGTTCAAAGTTACCAGCCTCACTTTCTTCTCTGAAGACATCTGGGTCCAGTGGCAAAATACAGATGAAGACTACTGGAGATGGCCCTTTATTGAAGTCTAGGGGCAAGGCAGAAGTCCAGATGAGAGGTGATGGCCTAGAATACAGAGGGTGACTTTGACATCTTTGATGTTTTATATAAGCACACATATGTATGCATGTATATGTGTGTATATATATATACATATAGATATGTATGCATATACATATTCTAAATATATATATACATACATATATGTAATCATTTGATTGTTAAATCCTCTGTGCAACCATATCAGCCTTGAATAACTCCTTTTCTTCTTTATGTGAAATTTCACAGTTTCCCATCTCTCCTCTTGTAGAATTTTGGTTCATGGAACTGTACATTCTCTTTTTCTACACTCTTTGAAATCTGTTCCCTCCAAATCTAGGATATATGTCAGACTATACTCACTCTTCTATTCCTTGACCATCACAAATTCTTGGAAGGAATAGTCACTTTCCTCTTAGTTTCCCAACATTTCAATCCCTGTTGATATCAAAGTCAGAACAGAATTTCTTTTTGTTGATTCCTCCATCCTCTGGAGGATGAACAGTCTTAGGGTAGGACAAGGAATTATTAGTTGCTCTGCTTTTGGTAGATATATATATATATATATATGTATATATATATATATATATACATATATATATATACACACACATATACATATATATATACATATATCCAAATAGATACAAAGGATCTCTAGATAATTGAAGTTAATCATTCTTATTATATCAAGCTTCTATGTCAAATCCACAATCTGTTTCTAGAACTTCTCATTGATTTCTAATTTCTGTCTACATAGTCTATAGCATACTCCAATGATTAAATCACTCCTATTTTTCCTTCCATTGATCTTTCCCCAAGTGCCTATGAGGGCTTGATTTGATTCCTAGATTTTCTCACATGAATATTCTTCACCAAGGTATTTACCATGCCACACACACTCCTACTGAAATTACTGTTAAAGCTCATTGAGTAACAGACCTGCAAAATTTCAGAGATGGAAGTGATTTCAGTGACTATAGTTAGAGTCTTCACTATAAACTATAACAAAATGGTTACCAGCCTTTCCTTGAAGACCTCCTAAGAACTTTGGAGGCAATCAATTCAACTTTTGTGTCTTTCTAATTAGGATGAAATTGTGACTAACAGAAAGCCTCAATTTACCTTTGAATCTTCCATCCATTTTTTCTAGTTCTGATGAAACAGATTAAGTCAGATCCTTCTTCCAAAGAACAGCCTTTCCAATACTTGAAAAGTTATCACATTCCATCCCCTGAATGGTTTTCTCTCCAGTTCCTTTAACTAATTCGACTGTCATTACTTTGTTGTAATACTTCTGCTATATTTTGTTGTATGTTGTATATGATCTTTTATATATTTCTGTTTGTTCAATACTCTCTCTTTCTTTGATGGAAAACTGTGGGTAATTCCAATTCTTCTGTCATTTTTTTTGAGAATAAATGAAATGTTTTAAAGTTGTTCCTCCATGTGATGCATTTGCCCTTCTAGTCAAATAACTATTTTGAAAACCTCGGTGCAAGTCTACCACATCCTTGGATGGCACTTCAGGTTGCTAGTTGTAAGGTTTTCAATTTTCATGATCACTGGTAGAACTACAGTCGAGTTCTGAACCATATTGGTAAAGTTATTCAATGGAGAAGATTTTGAGTAGTGGAAATGGCTTCTAGTTTTGCTATTGTTTATAATAGTATCATCCGACATCATAAATGCTGTTCTTGTGTGACTGAAATACTTAGGAGCATTTATTTTAGAACACTAGCTTGTTTCTGAATAACCTTTAAGAGATGTCTGCAATATGTTCATTAACATTTCCCAGCAGCTGGTAGGTCTTGAAAAAAAAAAACAACATGAAAAGTCTGTGTAATATTGTGAAAATGCAAGTGCTACATTATTAAAAGACACTGCATTAGACCTGCTACATTAAAATTTGGTGCTGCACATGAAACGACTTGGGCAAATTTGTTTTCCTAAAGATTGTTTGCTTGCACTCCTTTATATTTATCCACTGAATTTTCTGTGATGTCATCAGTTTTGCCTCTTGCATCTTTAATGTCAATCCCATCTGATGCTACTTTATGAAGATTTTGTGATGCCAATTCACTGGCAGTCTTTCAATGGGCATGAATGAAGTCTGTAGAATTCTCTTTTGTAAAAACATTTCTATCAGCAAGATTGACACACTAAACTATTTGTCTTATCTTTTTATGGTAGACAACATGAGAGATATAGTCAAGTAATGATGACAAATATTTTGCTTTTTAAATTTCATTTTACACCATTTTATGCCACTTGATTTAAAAATTGGCACAAAATACATCAGCAAATGTAAAGATGGAAAAAGATGCTGTTTGGTCAATTACCTTCTTTCTCTCCATACACATACTACTACTACTACTACTACTACTACTACTACTACTACTACTACTACTACTACTACTTCTACCACCATGACTACTACCAATATCACACTACCACTACTTCTATTTATTATTATTATTATATGGCAGTTAGTAGTGTGCTGGTAAATATTTAATAACTGACTACCCCCAAAAATGTACACACAACACTCCTTTAAGTTCAGTCAGCATTATTGGCATCTTCTCTGATTTATCACTTTAGCAAGACTAGGAAATCAACAAATCAATGTTAGGTCCTGACTTATAACAGTTGTCTATTTGGGAAGCAATTTGAAAATTTAACAATCAGCTCTTAAGACCTAGTATAATGGCTAAATATATCTGGAATTTCATGGCTTAATGGAATTTTCTAAAATGTGTTATACATATTTGAAGCTATGCTTTCTTAGGTGTTTTTTTTTCCCCATTGCTGTAGGCTTCTTTCTTATCTTCAGTCTCAACCTTACAACTTACAAGTTCAATTATAGACCATTAACCACCCTTTAAACTCACTGTCCTTTATTTTATTCAAGTCACACATTTCTAAAATCCAAAAATTACCCATTCCACCATCTATATCTTATCCATTTCTAGCCACATTGCTACAGATAGTCATGTAATTAAAGCAACTATTCATTACAAATATATTGTCTTATATTAACAGGTTTTTCACTGCCCTGTAGCCATCCTTGATGGACTCTATCACACTTTCTACGATGGATTTTTTTAAACCTTATCTCTCCTCAGAACTCTTACTCTACTTCTTCCTCCCTCCTTCTTAGAAAAAATTGCTCCCTTTTTCCCCTCTTACTCCTTATAGCTATACCTTATAGCCCCTATTCCTCCTCTTTGGTTCCACTCTCAGTGAAGAGATAAGCCTTCTCCATGAAAGACAAACCCTCCTATTTGCATTCTGTAACCCATCCAATCCCCTGTCCTGTTAGGAGCTTAATCTTTCCCCTCAATTGCTTCCTCTTTCATCTCCAGTTCCTACCTATTTGCTGATGCCTTCCTTGGCCCCTAAAACATTCATGAATCTTCCCTACACTTTTAAAAAATTCTGAGCTCACAATGCCATTTTCTCAAGATTTTAGCTCTTTGCCTTTCTACAATAAAATTATTAGAGAATATGTTCTATACTTGCTGCATCCATTTCCTCACCTTCCACTGACTTCTTAAGCACATATAGTATGGTTACTGCCTCATCCTATCAACTGAAACCAGTGTTTCCAAGGTTACTAGTTACCCATTAAATGCTAAATATAAAGATTTTTTCCCACAATTATCGTCCTTTTCAATCCCTTTTTGCAACATTTGACATAGTTGACTATCTCCAGTTCCTGGACATGTTCATCTTCCTTGGTTCGTGGAATACTATTCTATCTTGGTTTTCCATCTATCTATCAGCCTGGGACTTTTCAATGTCCTTATTTGGATGATCATCATACTGTCCACTAAGTATGGTTACCCCCACCTCCACCTCTCACCAAAGATCTGTCCCAGATCACTTTTTTCTTCCTCTACACTCTCTTCCTTGGTGTTACACTTCTATGCAGAGACTCTGAAATCCCATCTAAAGATCATTTCCAATCTTTTTCCTGAACACCAGCTTTCCAGCATTACCAACTGTTTATCATGTTTTAACCTGAACATCCCATAAGCATTTTGAATTTAACATGTCAAAAATTGATATGATTTTATTTTTCCCTAAGCCTTCCATTACTCCAAACTTTTAAGTTGCTCTTTATAGCACTACCATTATTCCAGTAATCAGTGTTTCCCATGGAAATGTTCTTTATTCTTCCATCGATTGCCATATCCAATCAGTTGCCAGCTTTTATCACAATGTTTGACACATAGTAGGCACTTCATAAATTTTGTTGACTTGACATAACAAGGCTACATGACCTTATCTCCACATCATCTCTTACCTCTGTTCCTTTCTCTCTAATCACATAACCTCTACTCTAGTTCAATCCACCATTTCTTCTCACCTGGATTATTGCAATAGCTTCCTTGATCCACTTCAATAGAATATTGTAATTTTCTTCTTAGCTTTAGTCTTAGCCTACATCCTTACTCTTATAGCTTTGAAATTAACATTCAGAAAACAGATATGAATGTGTCACCCTACTAAACAAAAATATTCAATTACTCCCTATTACTTTTAGGAATTACAAAATTTAATGGCACTTAAAACTTCCCAAAGTCTTCCTTCCCCATCTAAATTTCTGGTCTCATTTTATATTACATATTTCCCTTCATGTATTCTTCATTCCCATCCAACTACTAGTTATTTCCATACACACATTCTTTCTCTTATGACTACTACTTGGCCCTTGTACAAGTAGTCAGCTAATTATATGGTATACTCTCCTCTAACTTCTGCCTCATTGAATCCTTAGTTTCCTTGAAAGTAGAGCTCAGGTGACAAGTCCTACATGAAAACTATACCGATCCAGCCTCCTTCCCAGGAGTTATTAGTCTTCCCTCTTCTTGAAATAATTTCTGTATATATTTTGTATTTATTTATTTCTATCAAAATCAAGAAGAGCTGAGTTCAAATATGGTCTCAGACATGCACTAACTGTGTGACCCTACACCAGTTTCTGAACCTGTTTGCCTCAGTTTCCTCATCTGTAAAATTGGGAGAATAATAGCACTTACCTCCTAGGGTTGCTGTGAGGATCAAATGAGATAAAAAATGGTAAAGCACCGCTAGGTGCTATGTGCCTGGCACATAGTAGGTGCTATAAAAATATTAGTGGTAGTAAAAGTTGTTGTGATTATTACTATGCATATTTTGTATTTACTTGTAGGAAAAATGTCCTCCAGGGAAGAGATTTTTTTATTTTTATATTCATAGTATCTGTCACAGTTCTTGGAAATATTAAGTGTTTAATAAATATTTGTTTAGTTAAATTCAATTGAAATTGAATTGAATTGAAGTTAGTTTGTGAATGGGCACCATTTTGCACTGTTGATTTTGTGATCAGCATTTAACATTTGTGACATTACTTATACACTTTACAAGCCTGTTACTCCTTTGTTTTTTTTTTCTTCATCACTACATGGTGCTTTGAAATGAAATGAAAAAGTATTTAGTTATATGAAAGAAAAATGGGGGATATCTGTAATATGTACTGAAATCCTTTCTTGCCCCCCATAAATATGCCAGCAGCATCTAACTTTGTCCCTTTCCCTTTCGTAGGAAAGAAAGGCAAGTTCAAAAGGCAGTTGAAAGGTAGTTCAAAAGGCAGTCCTAGGTTATTTGAATAATTCCATCAGCTGACCCAGGAAAGGGGGCAGAGGGAATATTGAGGACAATGTGAGTGTACCATTAACTCTTTGGATATTTTTGCTTTGGACATGTTTACTCACATGTAACAACAATGCCTAGGCACTGACAAAGAAAGTATTCTAACTATATGTAGTAAGTCACCACAATTATATAGACTGGAAAAAGAGATTCATTTGCATGGTGAAAGGGGAGAGCATTCTTTATTATAATGCCATCAGATGTATGGATCATGTACAAAAGAAGGGCTAAGGGAGAAAAATAAGAAAGTTTATCATTCAAGTTGTAAATATACCAGGAATGTTTTCCTTATGTAGTCCAGTCATTGGGTAATTTGTCTACCAGGGAAAAAATTTGTCTGCTGGAAGCTGAGAAGGATAAAAGAATGATGGAGGACAGGAGCCTGAGATACGAGGGCTCTTTCTAGAGCTGAGAAGAGTAGAAATATAGAAGAGAAAAAAAGTAGAAAAATGGTAGAGGGTATGAAGAAGCATAAACTAGTCCTGACCGCTAAGGGAAGCACAGAAAAAATGTTTTTAGAAAGGAGCAACACGAGCAGATCAAAGGGGCATTATAGGAGGTAGCTGAGATAGAAGATCAAATCTGAAGCACCCCCCGATCAACCATAATATAAGTCACTGAAGCTACACAGGTCCCCGAGAGGAAGGTCACTTACTGGCTTTGGATATGAGTCCTCTCTTTTTCCATTAACTTATAAACAAAATTGTTCATGTTTTGAGCCTTGTGAACCAGTACTCTTGTATGTGGAGTGATTGAATTACCTTGGAGGTGGGAATGGGTCACATGTTGAAATTCCCAGCTGATCAAGGTTGAAATGAAAAGGTAGAGAAGTGAAAGTTTCCCAAAGTATTCACAGGTCCTTTATGTGAGGATGGAGTATCTGCTATGAAGGTGATATATTGATTCTCTGTCTTGTCCTACTTCATAAATAATTCAGAATATAATGTCTTTACCTGAATATAGTCTATTCTGATTTAGCATCATTATCTTCCACCCTCACCTCCCTTAGCTTCCACAGAAGTTTGTGGACAGAAAAGCTATTCATCAATCAACAACCAGAAATAAGCATATACATCTGTCTCCGACCTCATTTTGCTTCCCATTATGACAAAGGAGAATCAGTGGCATTGACTAGTCTAAATATTTAAAGGAAGGAAAGAAGGAAGGAAGAAAAGAAACATTTATTAATACCCTGGTACATATGTCCAACATTATGCTAAGTGATTTGAAAAGATTATCCCATTTGATCCTCACAATAATTCTATAAGTGCTATTATTATCCCATTTCACAGCTGAGGAAACTGAGGAAGGCATGATTAAGTGACTTGACTAGGGTCATAGAGCTAAGTGTCTGAGTTGGATTTGAAGTTAGGTTGTCCTGGCTCTAGTTCCAGTTCTCTATTTATTGTGCCAGCTATCTGTCTCTTAGTTATATTTTGTTTTAAAATTAATCTTGTGAAAGAAATGGTTCAGATATGATTGCTATTTCCTTTTACATTCAAAGAAACTAAGGCACAAAGAAATTCAACAAACTTACCCAAAACCCATAAAAGGGCAAAGTCAGGATTTGAAGCTGAGTGCACTGAGTTTAAGCTCTCCCCATTTTACCAGATTGACAGTCCAGTGCTGTTCCAAATTCCTTGTGGAATCCAGGACAGTAAAAGAGGTGGACCTAACCCATAAAGACTTTTTAATTTAGGTGAGGAGTCAAGACCATATAAAGCAATTTCTAAAACAACATTATAAAGTACATAAGTAAGTACTAAACTCTATGGTATGGGTTCTAATGTGTTCAGAAAAGGGAGGATCAATGAACAGTCTAAAATGCATCCAAGAAAGAGAAAAAAATGAAGTACCTTTGAGTTTTCCTTCTCAATTTCCTACTTTCTATTTTCCCTCTCTAACAACAACTAGGCAGCATAGTGGACGGAGATCTATACTTGGGCTAGGTAGGGGAAAAGAGAGAAACAGAGAGACAAAGACAAACACAAAGATATGGATTGGTGGATGGATGGATGGATAGATGGATAGATGGATGGACGAATGGATAGACAGAGCATAGAGCATTTACTAAATGATTTTTGAATCAAGTGCTCTGATAAGTGGTGAGAATACAAATATAAGAAAATAAAATCATCCTTACTCTCTAGGAGTTCATATTCTAATAGGGGAAGACAAAACATAGAGAAGGACTGGAAAGTGAACAGTGGGGAGGAGGGTACCAGGGCGGCTGGTGGGAAGGTAGAATATTCTGCAAAGTGAGTTCTATTGGGAATGAAGGTAAGAGAATGACAAGGGGCTCTCAAAAATGATGACTGATGATCTCATCCAGGGAATCACCAATCAGGAGAGCAGGCCTCAGGATGAAAAACTTGAGTTCCTTTACAGGAACTTTACACACTTTACAAATTCCTTTACACACTTAATAATTGTGTGACTTTGAATAAATTTCTTACCTGGGACTCAGTTTCCTCATATGTATAATGAGATAGTTGGACTCAATGACCTTCAAGGTCCATTCTAGGTCTAAATCTACGATTCATCAAAGAAGCTTCCTCTCAGGAATTATTTTTTACACCATTTTTTACATCTCAATTTGAATTAAATTAAATTTTCAATTCTTTCTTGGACATACTTTTTGATATTGAATTTCATTTTTTTTTCAGTTTAGGGAATCAGTAATTGGAGAAGACTTTCTTATCATGGGAGAAGAATGCTGAGACAAAAGAGGTTTCTATGTACTGAACACAAACCACAAACAGAACTGGCAAATAAATCCATTTTTTTTCCTATTCTCACTGCCCCTCCCTGCTGTTCTGAGGGCAAGTCTTAAGTCCTGACCTCTTTTCTAGGTCCCAATTCAAGAGGCCAGGGAGTTTGGGGAGAGCTTGCCAAGCAGGGATAAAAAATGGCCAAACAGCTGATTAGATCTGAGGTGACAAGAATGAGAAATAAAAGCCATTAGAGACTATTTGCAATGTGCCCTCATTGAGTCAAGATTCAAGGTGTTTGGGGGAAGATTATTAATGGCCTGGCAGTGATTTTCCATTCAGGAATCTGATACATGAATAAAGTGAGTGTACACACACTACATTACTGAGCAGAAAAGTAGTCTGCCCACATTGATCTAGCTACAAAGCTTCAGAAAAGCACCTTGATTCAGCTAGCTGAGTATTCAAGATATAAGGAAGGAAACCATTACTATTATTGAAATGGGGGAGGTAGATGAGGTAAAGTCAAGGAGGAGGATCACTTTTAAATGCCTGAAGATTCTGCCAGCCTTCATATGATGGTAATTATTACCAGCAGATTAAGAAAATATATGTGAATCAAAAGTTGAAATCAATTTAGTAAAAATTTTAAATGTCATATTATTTAGACAATAGATATGTTTGCTTTCTGTAGCTTATTGTTTAAAATGGAAATTCTAGGTATACATATGGGCTTCTGAACCCTTTAAAATAACTCTAATCCACTTATTTACAGTCATTAACCCTTGGATTGGGAAACATTTTATTAGATGGTACTCAATGATAGCCCATTGTTGGATATCTACTATGCATATGACCATAAAAATCTTGATTTTTCCTTTGGCCACCCACTAATCTAACCAACAAATGTTCTTCTATATATTACATTTTAATACATCTGCCTCAACCATCACACCACCAGATCATGGACAATTTAGCATGGAAAACTCAATGAAATAGGGTATCATGGATGGGCCTCCACTATAAGTACTCCTTTAGATGCTCCTGCAATTTAGTAGACATGTATTAAGTTGAACCATGTGTGGATGTGTCTGTCTCAAAGAAGGAATGAATATTGCTCCTCTTCATGCCAACTCTGTCCATCTATACTGGTAATTTCAGGTTAATGGTGGATGGGGGGAAGAGTTAAAAATCTTCCCCATCCATTAATAGGCCTTAAAACCTTTTGTTAATTTCTATTGAGGCACTGGATCAGAGGGTCCTGCCCTTCAGCTCTAAAAAGATGAGGTGAGGTTTTACTTTGGAGTTTTGGGAAGAAGATTTGTGTGTCAAATAAGACTCTGGGAAGCCACTAAGGAACCCCTTGGCTTTGAAAAGTCAGATATTGGTGCTTCTCTCTCTGGTAATGATGTATTTTTTGCTTATAATCAGACAATTGGAAGACCTGTCTGTTGATTTTTATTTCTCTGTATTTTCTCTGAAGTTCAGCTGACTTTTTCCCTTGAACTAAGTGAATGATATATGTGCTTGATTAAAGTGATTGTTGACCCTTCAAAAGTTGCTTTCCTTTTAGAAAAGCAGATCTAAGAACATGTACAGGAGGCCCTCTTGTGTATGTCAGGGTGGTTGCTTTTCCACCATCAAGCAGACCATGTAGAGAATTCTTTCCCCCAATGAAGAGTCATACCTAAGAAGCAGTTCACAAGACACTTCAGCCTTGAAACCTGGACACCATAAGCATCTGCTACAAGTAAGGCCCTTGTATCAATAAGTACCCTAACATACAGGCCTACTATCACTGGTTCTTAGACCTGCATCCATAAAAGGAAAGGCAACTTTTAAGGGATTAAAAATCACTTTAATCAAGCATATGTATCAATCGTTTAGTCAAGCACATACACCATTCACCTATTTCAGGGGAGTCAGCACTCCAAACTTCAAAGAAAACACAAAGAAATTAAAAGTCAACAGACATGCTTCCAAAAAACAGACCAGTAACATAAATACATCTTTACCAGAGAGGGAACATCTCGGGGGAGGGACTTCTTAGTGACTTCCCAGAGTCCTCTTCTGGGCAAACAAACACTTCTAGTCAGTAAGCCCCAAAGTAAAACCTCACCCTTAGAGTATTTATACTCTTTTTAGAGCTAGAGGGCATAACCCTCTGACACAGTGCCTCAAAACAACTCCCCTAATCAAGCTTCCCACAATAGGCAGACCCATCAATGGGTGGGAAAGATCCTCCTCAGTCACAATGAAATAGAGGAATTATACTTCTTGATTTTACTAAAACAAAAACAGCAAAAGATCCTATTTTGCTTGCCATTACAACCCTGTGCTAGGCTCCAGAGATATAAAGACAGAAATGAAATAGGTCTGCCCACAAGGGGATTACATTCAACCAAAAGATACAATATCTTCTTGAACTTCTTGTGCTTGACTAATTTTTCAGGCATCATCCCATTTTGGTGTTTTGTTGGCAGATTTTGGCAGGGTTTTTCATTTTACAGGTAAATTACAGATAATATAGAAATTGAGGCACACTAAATGACTTGCTCAGGATCACAGAGCTGGAAAGTTTCTCAGGTTGAATTTGAATTAAGGTATCCTGACTCCAGGTCTGGTGCTCTGTCCACTGTGCCACCTCACTGTCCTACAACATGGACACAAATAAGTCAATATCCAAAGTAATTTCAAAAGGAAGAGAAAAGTAATAACTAGGAAAATATGAAAAGGCCTCTTATAGTAGGCATTACATGAACTGTGCTTTTAAATTATGTTGAGATTCTATGAAGCAGAAGCAACTTGGTTCTAGCCAGAAGTGCTGAATTTGATCCACCAGCAACATGCACAGGACACACACCTTAATCTGTGATTATAAAATCACATATTTAGAGGTGAAAGGAACATTAGAAGGCAATGAATATTTATTAAGCAACTATTACGTATCAGGCTCTTTGGAAAGCACAGGGATACAAATACAAAAAGGGAAAGACAGTCTTTGCCCTCAAGAAGCTTATAATCTAAGAGGGGAAGACAAAACAAAACAAGAAAGCTTAAAGGGGGTGGAGGACAGAAGGTATTTAAGAAGGGTAGGTAGCTGATGCTTGTGTATGGTGGAGAAGTGAGTCAGAGAAGTCCCAGAATAGTGCAGCCAGATGAGAAACAAGGACATATCTTAGCTGAATTCTCTCTTTATACAGAGATTTAGAGTTCATGGCCCTACCTTCCAACCAGAGAGGCAGTGGCAGTGATAGAGTGGTGGCCCAAGGCTGATCAGACCTTGAAGGATGATGGTGGTGGTTGCTTACTAGTCCCACTCTTTATGACCCCTGTGGGGGATTTTTGGTGAAGGTACTGGAGTGGTTTGCCTTTTCCTTCTCCAGCTCATTTTACAGATGAGAAAACTGAGGCAGATGGGTTGTCAGGAAGGTGAGTCTTTCTGTCTCCAGGTCTGGCATTCTATTCACTGTACCACCTAGCTCCCCTACAGAATGAAGAGGTCATCTCATTGAGCTTTCTGGGACTGGGAGAAGTCAGTCATAGAAGTCCCAAAGAAATACAGCCAGGTGAGAAATGAAGCCATCTAAATGTAATTCCTTCATTTTACAGATAAGGAAACTGAGCCTCATCTAAATTAAGTGACTTGACCATGGTCACAGAGCTCTGAGGTTTAAAATCAAGTCCTTGGATTAAATCTAGTCTTTTTTCTACTGTACTCTCTTGCCTGTCCTTAAAAACAAAGCAGGGTCAATCTGTGATAAATTCCACGTACCTCCACCCCTAACTTGACAACTGCATAGGAGAATCCCAACGGAAGGTGTTCCAGAGGCTGCTAGGTAGCACCACGCTGCACAGGACACAGTCCGCTAGAGTCAAGATCTGAGTTCAAATTCTGCTGCACTCTTTTTAGCTGTGTGACCCTGGATAAATCACTTCACTCTTATCTACTTCAGTTCCCTCCACTATAAAATGAGAATAATAATAGACCTATTTCCCAGGGTTGTTGGAAGGACCAAATGGGATAATGGTAAAGCCCTTAACACAGTGCCTCCTTTTCCAAAAGCATGATGTCATCTTTGCGTTCCTCAATATATTGACAAAGGTGATTCATTTCTTCTCCTGACACTCACTGCCCCGAAGTCATCAACCTGTTTGTTAAGGAAATGTTTGAGTTTCGTGGTTATCCCTCTCACTTCATCTGCAGATAGAGTCCAGTATTAATCATACATTCATGTCTTACGCTATCCATGATTCTGTAATTCTGCTGAATACAGCCAGATAAGCAGAGAAAATGGAATAACTTCAAAGGTGGGGAACCTGAGGCCTCAAGGCCTAAATGCAGCCCTTTGACTGAATCTAAACTTTGAATTAGAATTTATGATTTGGATTCAGTCAAAGGACCATATTTACATGTGGCCTTGAAGCTGTAGGTTCCCCATCCCTGAACTAGATTCTTAACTGTTGGAGGAGTCAACTGGGAACTGCAGTAGATAGAATGCTAGATCTTGAGTAAGACCGAGTTCAAATCCATCCTCACTCTCTTTCTACTGGGTGACGTTGAGCAAATCACTTAGCCTCTGTAAGTTTTAGTTTCTTCAGTGGTAAAATGTGAATAATAATAGCATCTACCTCACAGCTTAATATAATAATAATGTGGTATAATGTAGTATATAACACATATTGCAAATAGATAATATAATAAAATGTTAAATACAATATAAAAATAATATTTCTAAAGTGCTTTGCAAACTTTAAAGCATTCTATAAATGCTAGCTATTCTCATTATTACTGCTCATCTACCTGATAGGGTGCTTGTGTACATATACTTGGGCCCCAATTCTAAAATCACATTTCTCTTTAAAAATCCCATTTCTCCATAGCCTCAAAACATTATTTCAGGCAGTTTCTCCCTCAAGGACACAGCCTGCTCTAGCAACAACCATTATCTCCCTTCCTGCTATAGTAGCCAGCTGCACCTATAGAACCCATTAGGCTTAACTAGCTGTGTAATGGTTTAACAGGCTGTGTCCTGGGCCATAAAGACATCTACTACTCATTGTCCAATCTTATGCATCCTAGACTTGGACATACCTATACTCTCTTACATTTATCTTGTCTAAAAAGATATTGATGAGAACAACCTGGTTTTCCTGAGCCAGCCCTGACCTCTGGTTGTCTTAGTGACTTTTCAGGCCTAAAACCCCACCTCCAGGTAGCCCCACTTTGGCTTATTTCCTGATGAATTCTGGATAAAATACCTGAGCAGTAGATACCAAAAATGCATGTTCCTTTAAGAATTGACCACTCCTTAACCACTCCCTAATCCCACCCCAAAACACCTAATTAATATATTTGGCACAAGTGATCCTACATAAACTTTCTCTGTATCCCTCTAAGGTTGCAGGTTATCTAAGAACTCTTGCCTACTGAAAAGCATAATAAAAATCTTTACCTTGACTTCAACAATGCTTGAGTCTGTGAGTTCTTCTCCAGATGACCTACCCCTGGTACTCTGGTCTTTGTGGGGGTCTCACACCCCCTTTTCAGTCCTCATCATACCCACTTATCCCCAAATTTCTAAATATTTTCTTTATGTATGTTTTATTTTTATATATCTCTATACAGGTTGTTTCCCCTTTGAAAAGTTTAAACTCTCTGAAGGGAGGGATAGTTCCATTTTTTGGTCTTTGTATCTTCGGTGCCTTATAAATAGTAGATGTTTAGCAAATGTTTACTAAATAAATGAATATTAGTATGTGTCATGAAATACCATACTCAGAGCCAGAACATGAAGCTGACTGATTGGTTATTGTCCTTTGTGCTCAAAGAGGACCAAAATGATATCATATTGTTGGAGTCAACGTACTTTGGGTCCAACTGTGGTTGATAAGACCAATATGAGCTCAGAATGCTCTACCACAGATCTGGCACAGGTAGTCCATGGAATCTTTGGGGTGGGGATGTCTCTAAATTTGTACCTCTCACATTTCTTTTGAGCTAATGCAATTCTGCTTTGCTCTTAGAACATAGAGCCTTTTTTTGATGCATGCACACTTTGCTGGGCTATCCTCTGCCAGTGCCTCTCGTGTCTCATAATCGATTCCAAAATTCTTCAGAGATGTGTACTAACATAGCCTCCAATGAGGAAGCCAGTGAGGAAAGTTAACCTTGGAGAAAAGTCTCTTTCCCATTGTCATCCAGCTAGTAAATGATAGTATCAGTTCCTAAATGTGAGTTTTCTAAATCTAAATCCAGTTCATCTTAAAATGTTAATGTTATAATGCCAACAGCATGCTTTGCCAGACCAAGACTTGAAGGTCTATCTCTCCAAGAAGGTATCTTAGGAGTAGAAATTATTCTTGTGCCAAAAAGAAGCAGCTGCACTGCATTAAGCAATGACTCCAACTCGTCAATAAGTCAGCTATCATTTCTAAGTGTTTATTAAGTGTCAGGGTAACTGCTAGGGATATAAATACAAGGCCCCTTCAAAATTCCCTGCCCTCAGGGAGTTTACATTTTAATGAGAGAAAATAACACATAATAAAGAAGTCAAATGTGGGAAAAAGGCATTAAAGATGCACGGTGACAAAATGGAACGGGTTAAAAGCAAAGCTGGGAGTACAATGCAGGGTGATTGGCCTGGAACCTTCCTCAAAATGGAGGTTCTGGGAAAAACTCACCAATGGAAGGAGGTGGAGGCAGGATTGGAGAGATGTACCAGGGGAAGAAGGACACAGGAGCTGAGAGAACATCCACCTGAGACATGATGGTGACATCCAGAGAGTCCAAAGCAAAGCTGGGAGAACTTTGGATGGAGGATGATAGACCTAGGCCTTTCCTCAAAAATGATGTCCAACATACCTGGGTAAATAACAATCATCTCATTACAATGCCTGTACACCAAATCCAGTCTCTATCTACACACACGTAAAGTGATATATGATGCTGAGTTACAGACCAAAATAATATGCTTCACTACTATGGAGCCTTTGGAATGATGTGTTGTTGTTGTTTAAACATTTCAGACTCTTCATAACCCCATTTGTGGTTTTCTTAGCAAATTTGCTGGAGTTGTTTGCCATTTCTTTCTCCAGTTTACTTTATAGATGAGAAACTAAATTAAATGACTTAACTCAAGGTCACATGGCTAGTAAGTACCTGAGACTGGATTTGAATTCAGAAATGACTTCATGACTTCAAGAAGGATGCTCTAAAAATAATATCAAAATTCATCTGGAAGAACAAAAGGTCCAGAATATCAAGGGAACTAATGAAAAGAAATGCTAGAGAAGGTGGCCCACCCCTACCAGATCTCAAATTGTATTATAAAGCAGCAATCATCAAAACCACTTGGTGCTGGTAAGAAGCAGAGGGGCAGACCAGTGGAATAGGTTAGGTACTCAAGACACAGTAGTTAATGAATATAGCAATATACTGTTTGATAAACCCAAGGATCCCAGCTTCTGGGATAAGAACTCACTGTCTGACAAAAATTGCTGGGAAAACTGGATAATAGTGTGGTGAAAATTGGGTATAGACCAATGCTTGACACCGTACATAAGAATAAAGTCCAAACAGATACATGATCTGGGTATAAAGATGGATGCCATAAACAAATTAGGAGAGCAAGAAATAATGTATTTGTCAGATTTATAGAGAATGGAGAAATTTATGACCCAAGAAGAGATAGAGAATATTACGAAGTACAAAATGGATAATTTTGATTACATTAAATTGAAAAGTTTTTGCACAAACAAACCCAATGTAACCAAGATTAGGAGGGAAGCAGAAAACTGGAAAAGAATGTTTGCAACTAATATCTGTGATAAAGGCCTCATTTCTTAAACATACAGAGAACCGAGGCAAGTGTACAAGAATCCAAGTCATTTCCCCAATTAATAAATGGTCAAAGGATATAAACAGGGAATTTTCAGAGGAAGAAATTAAAACTATATATACTCATATGAAAAAATTATCTAAACCACTATTGATTAGAGAGATGCAAATCAAAACAACTCTAAGATACCATATCACACCTATCAGATTGACTAACATGACAAAAAAGGAAGATGATAAATGCTGGAGAAGATGTGGGAGACTTGGAACACTAATTCATTGTTGGTGGAGCTGTGAGCTGATCCAACTATTCTAGAGAGCAATGTGGAACTATGCCCAGAAAAGTACAAAAACGTGCATACTCTTTGACCCAGCAATATAGCTTTAGGACTCCATCCCAAAGAGATGGGAAAGAGTCCCACATGTACAAAAATATTTATAGCAGCTCTCTTTGTGGGGGCCATAAACTGGAAATAAAGGGGATGCCCATCAATTGGGGAATGGCTGGATGAGTTGCAGTATATGAATGTCATGGAATACTATTGTGCTATGAGGAAAGATGAACAGGAACACTTCAGAAAAGCCTGAAAAGACTTATATGAACTAATGCTGAGTGAAAGGAGCAGAACCAGGAGAACTTTGTACACAGCAACAACCACAGTGTGTGAGGAATTTTTCTGGTACATGCAGTACTTCATTGAAATACATGGACTTAGAAAATTTCCAGGGGACTCTTGAGGCAAAATGTTTTCCACATCCAGAGAAATAACTATGGAATTGGATCCCATTCACTTTAATTCTTCTATGCAATATGAATTTAATAGGAATGTATGTGTAGAACCTATATAAGATATATATGCCATCTCAGGGAGGGAATAGAGAGGGGGAGGGAATGATGGGGAGGGAGTGAAAAAAAAATCTAAGATATGTGGAAGTGGCTGTCAAACACTGAAAACAAATAAAATAATTCAATTAAAATAAGAAAAAGAAGGGTGCTCTTTTAATTGAACCACCGAGCTGCCTTTTGGAAGCCTAACTTGCCCTATAATAAATATATTTAACTTTTGTAAGGTCTGTTACCAATTAAATGTGACCATGTACCTCAGTTCTTCTGGTTATCAGTTTTGTTTTGTTTTTTTTAATCTGTACATTGAGGAGGTTGTACTGGACAGGATCAAAGAATTATAGAATCATAGAATGTTAAAGATGAAAGGGAACTTACAGGCATAAGGAGTCTGGAGGTAGGGACCAGACCTGTGATTCCACTGACATAAGGAACTCCCAGGTGAAGAAACTCCCTCTAGTGATACAAATCAGCACATTTTCTGGAACTAAAAGCCTTAGAAAGTAGCCCAAAGCCATGAGAGACTGAGTTGCCCAGGGTAACACGGTCTTTCTGGGTCAGAAGCAGTACTCAGACCTAGATCTTTATCACTTTGAAGCCTGTTCTCTATCCACTACTTCACACTGTCTCTATAGAGAATCTAACCCTATTATTTGACAGATGAGAAAACCAAACTTCAGAGAATCAAAGGAATTTACCCACAGTCATACAGCAAGTTAGTGACCAGATGTGGATGGAGACTCTTGTCTCCTGGTTCTCAAATCAGTGCTGTTGTTTTCAATAAGATTAAAATAAATATATTCTTTTTGAAAAAAAATATATATATATACATATATATTTAAAAGGAATGGCAAGTTGTACATACTAAATTTACAGTTTCATGTGGAATCATCTTTTTTATTGTTCTACTATGTTATGGAAACGCTTGTTTTATTTTACAAATTAAAAGTTAAATTTGAAAAAAAAAAGAAAATTCAAGTTGATATACTCAGATACCAAATAGTGTCTATAAACTCAAAGATACCATAGGAACACTTTTGTCTCTGAGAGGAAGGGGGTGATACTCTATCAGTGAAAGCCAATTCTGAACAATTATTCAACTAATAAAACTAAAATCGTTGCACTTGTCAGAATAAATTATCTGAATAGACCCATATGATAAAGGTCAATGATTTAGATCATAGGTGTAGAACCAGAAGGGTCCTTCTGGTCACACCCTCAGTTTCCCATTTTATACATGGGGAAACTTAACACTCAGAAAAAATCGTGAATTATTTAAAAGGGCACATCTAGTAAAAATCAGAAACTAAAATCGATCCCAAGAAAATACAGGGTTGTCACCAGGACAATATTTCTAATAATTAAAGTTGTCTGTAGGTGGAAGGAATTTCCTTATAAGATTACAGAGTTTGCCTCAATCGGGGTCCCAGAAAATTAATGACTATTTGTTGGCTTTGTTTTAGTGGGGATTATTTTTTCAGATACATGTTGTACAAGATTCTCATTGTTTTTGATTCTTTCAACTTTAAAATTTTGTGATTCTGTTTCTTAATTCAGGGCTCTTTCTACTGTAACATTGCTATGACAACAAGTGTCAAAGGCTAAAGTTGGATCACAGAGCTAATTATTTTCCTATTAGTCTTAGAAAACTCTTTCGCCCTGTTTTTTCCTCCTTTTCATATTAAAAAAAAATTACATATTTTTTGTTTCTGTCATTTTCATTTTCCAATAATCTTCTCTCCTTCCCAGAAAATTTCCCTTCTATATTATCCTTAGTACATTTGCATAATGTGTAGTATCTTTTATCTAGGAGTCTTAAAGCTTCTTATAGTCAAATCTTATTTCTAATACAGTTCTGTGAGATTTTGTTGTTCTGCCTGGAGGCCGAAGGCCAGTCCTTCACTTGCATTGTCCTTAACATGTATTCTAAAGTTATAATAACTTATACATGATTTAAAGTTTTGTAAAATGATATCCTCACAATTTTATCAGGGACTTTAGGTACTGTCAGCATTATTATATTTATTTAACACATGAGGAAACAGGCTCAAAGATATTAACTGACTTATGCAGGGTCACAGATGTAGTGAATGGCAAACCCAAGTTTCAAATCCAGGTATTCTGATTGAAAGAATAGTATGATTTCCAATCTCCTAGGATTTTTTTTATAAGGAATGTTTCTAGGACCAGTGGATAGGCAATGCAAGATACCTAAGAGCTAATTTCTTTAGTAAACACCAGACAAATGTGGAACCCAAAGCAAAGCACTCAAGTCTTTGGTTAAAGCACACAGAAGTTAACAATCTCACCCTTGAGGTCTTGGCCATGATTCAGAGGTATGGTGGATACAGAATTATATTGATAGTCAGGAAACCTAGATTCTGATCGTGGTTCTACACTTACTAGCTCTGTGGCTCAGGACGAGTTATACCTCCTTTCTCTGAACCTCAGTTGTTTCACCTGTAAAATGAAAGGAATTAGATAACCTTTAAATTTCCTGCAAGTTCTAAATTCCTACACTGCTTTATCTAAGGCACTTCCTTATCTGAGCCTCAGTTCCCTCATCTGCAAAATGAAAAAAAAAAATTTGGACTAGATAACCACTAAATTCTTTTTTTAACTGGGAAAACCCCATGATTCCACCCTAAAATGAGGAAGGCACCCTGATCTCCAGGACCTGCTTTCCTAACACAAAATATGTTTTTGAGGTTCTGCCCAGTGGAGAAAGGCAAAAAAAAAGAGCATTAATAACATTAGGCCATGGAGAATGTTTCAGGATAAATACAGGGATGGCTGAAATCCATGCTGACAGCCCCACTTGGACACTGTGCTAATGGGACAACAGCTTTCTTGGAAAAATGATGGTTAGCATCTTTTCCATCCTTTCTGTTGCCTTTCAACTAGTGATGATGGCTCATCCAAGAGTCACAAATCTGCCTCCGGCCCAGAAAGCATTAAAAGGGAAATTGGTGAGAACAATGAAATGTATTTGGGCATACTGTCTCTACAGACAATGTTCTATCTTTGAATAGAGGTAAGTGTATACTGTAGAACTACTCTTCTTTCCCTCCTCACCCCCAGAAATGCACTAATTGCTATAATTTCAATAATTAAGAATCTCTTCAGCTAGAACAAAGTTTGTAACACTGAAAGCCCAGAAGAAAAGGAAGCAGCTTTCACTAGAGACATGTCAGCAAGTTTGAACCTGCCTGCGTCCTCTTTAATTCTGACGGTTACTCTGAGGCTGAAACCCTCTTTGACATAGACAGTAGGGATGACATATCCGCCCTGATGGCTCTACAGGTGGCCCACAAACTCATTGTTCTCAATGTCAGTCCCCTATTCATGGGAAAGGTGATCCCTAGGAGCAACAATCGACCTCATTTGTTAACATTAGTCAGCAAGTGTGGGGCTGAAACATACTGTCAAGTAAAAGGAAAGCTGGGCCCCAATCCCTGAAATCGAGCTGTAGAATCAGAAACCTGTCAGTGATTCGTGAAGGAATGTCTCCGTATTTCCCTCACAACGCCCCCCACTCCCTTCAAATGTCTAAAGGATGCATGAAATCTTCCTGGTCACCTTCCTTCTCTCCCCTACCTGGAGCAACCATACCCTGGAAAGCTGAACTATAGAATCAGAAATTCTTAAAGAAAAGGAATTAGGGCCTTGGGGAAATCATATTTTGCCACACAGTTGAGTCCATTTTAATGACATCTCCAAACAGTATGACAGAGAATCCTTCAGTGAAGTATAATTGGAAGGGTTGAGGGTTAGAGGATGCAAGTCCTTGCTCCCAAAGAGACCCTTTACCATTGTGTATTACTTGGTCTCTTCTAATCTGTATAACATTCCAACTTTTGTTTTACTGTTTTGTTTAGATAAATGGATTTATTCATTAATTTTTATTCTCGCTGATCTTTTCATAGCCAGTATTTGGAGGAAGATAGAAAAGTTGCCATAGTCAGTTATTACCCTTTTCTTGAGTAATCAGGGAAAGTATGTAGTGCATATCCTGCCCCATAGTTTCCCTCCCACCCCCCCCAATATTATAACAATAGACATAAATAATTTAAAGTGTGGTGGACATGTACAGTGTTAACCAAATATGCCCTTGAGCTAGTGGTAGATAATATCACACACACACACACACACGCACACACACACGCACACACGCACACAGAAAATAAACTTTAGGGAACCTAACTTTTATAGCCTTGGCCAAGCTACAACTCATTGCATGACCTTGCTTGGACAAATCCCTGCTCCTCTCTGGGAGCATTTCCTTCTATTTCAAATCAGTGGACTGGACTAGATAACTTCCTAAGGTATCCTTTGGCTCTAACATTTCATGAGGGTAAGCCTTATAAGCCTCAGGTAAGCCAAGTTAATTTCCCTGATTTTTAAGGGAGTTGAAAGGGAACAGATAAAGGTAGCGATGACAAAATTGAGGATTCCTGTTATCAAATCTGGCATAATGACAGAAGGAAGTTGGAAAACTACGTGACTCTCCTAATTCCTTCTTCCACTTATCCTTCAGAATACACAGGTAGTTAGGCATCACAGTGGTTAGAGCTCTAGGCCTGGAGTCAGGAAGACCTAAGTTCAAATCCAGTCTCCAATTCTGAGTCTGAGGCAAGATTTGAAAATCAGGTCCTCCTGGCAATAGCCCTAGTGCTCTACACATTGCACGACCTTATTGCCTCCTTATACTTGATCCTTACACTTGAACCCCTACAAATACTGGGTGCCCCACTTGGCATGGGCTGATGAATCTCAAGAAACATACATGACAGTTATGGAATCTTGTAATAACTTCAGCAATGCATAAAGGAATGGTCTGGTCAGGAGACTGAGTGGGAAGTATACCCCCTCCTAACAACCCCAAAAATTAGATGTTTGAGATAAAAGTCCTGATTTTTAAGCATTCTTCCTTATTCCAGCTCTGCTCTTCAGACTCTCCAGGCTCTGCTTACTATATGGAAAGTACAATGGTGTGATGGTTGGACCACATGACATGGAACCAGGAAGACCTGGGTTAGACTAGCTCCTCCTAACAATATGTCTGCTATCAAATCATTTAAAGTCTCTGGACCTGTTTAATTTATAATATGAGACACTTCTAAGATCCCTTCTAACTAAGTTCATCCAGTACATCCCGGGCCATCAGCACTTGTCTGGACTTTTATCCTACCATTGGATTTTGATGACTCTGGAAAAGACAGTGAAACCGATGATTTTTGCATAACTCTGTCTCACTTAAATACCATTCACTCACAAGTCAAGATATCACCCATGAAGTCATTGGTCTTGGAAAAAACAAAGGACCAACCACAACAAACCTATGATTGTCTAAAAGATGAAGTTATCCCTGCACAATCTGGAAGTGTCACAGAGACAGAAGTGTAAATCCAACACTAAGGTGATCCAAATTCTATTATTACTATATGAAGAATATCACAGGGAAATGATTCCTCCCTACTTTCAGTTAGCATTCCTATACCTTTTCAAACTATGAACACCTTCACAACATGCTGAAGAGTCTAACTTCAGCTGGAAAATCTTAAACCATTTTTTTCTATTTCTATCCCTCCTGTCTCCCCCCTCCAGTCCCCTAGTCTCCTCCCTAAAACTTGTCTTCATGGCCTTTTGGATATATATTTTTTAATATTTTTGGTTTTATA
Organism: Bettongia penicillata ogilbyi; assembly: GCA_023548195.1. NCBI lineage: Eukaryota > Metazoa > Chordata > Mammalia > Diprotodontia > Potoroidae > Bettongia > Bettongia penicillata. The sequence goes on along the minus strand of JAJHZJ010000171.1, from coordinate 851,605 downwards.
TCCCCTATTTGTTACCCTAGTTATGAAATGAGGAGTTTACATTAGGTGATCACTTATGTCCCCAACAATACTAGACTTCCCAGGTCCATCCTTCTGATAGGGTACAGACTCTAGGAACCTTCTTGAATCTTCCCATTTGATCTGGTAGTCTCTGGAGGCCTATGGGCTTTTCATTATCACTGTGCCCAAGTCTCTATAGTACTCCCCACTCTTGATCCTATCAAAATCCCATTCCCTAGACTGATGGCTACTCCCATCAAGATCCTCCCTGGATTTGATCTACATTCCAGGTTGACCTTCCCTATCAAGACCATCCCTGGGGTCCCAGACTACTTCCCTTAGCCATTTTTTCTGTATTTAAGTTTCATCTCACCTCCATGAAGGCTCTCACATTCAAACCAGCTCAGATTCTGTCTAGCTGAGATTTTGTCTGGCCCACTTATTAATGCAAGCATTATAAATGCTTAGGCTCCTTAAGAGTCAACGCAATATGTCGAATCCTTAATACACTGTTTTTCTTGGACTTTAAGAAGGCTTGTGTCAAATTCATTTGAGCAGAACCTGGCATGTTGGTATTTTGGGGACCCCAGTGCCCTGAACTGCTAATCTCAAATTCTTCTGCCAAGACTGGAAGGTATGGAAGCCTCCCCCTCTCCCTATCTCCTTCTTGCTCTCCAAGCACCTTGGAAGCAATTTTCAGGTCTGACCTCTCAGGTCCCAGTAGGTCAGGCAGCTAGAAGGCTGTCTTGCACTCAGCCTGATGCTCTCAGGTTTTCTGTCCAGTGGCTATGTTCAAGGTCATGGACCTGGACACACCCTCTAAAGCACTGAGGAGGGATGCTCTATCTGGAAGTGTATGCCCAACTTTCTCAATTCCCTCAGTGCTAGGGAATTAGGAAAACATCAGTTACTTTTTTCTTTTGTTTTTTTTCTCAAGGCTTACTCCCACATTCACCATTACAGAGGGGGGGACTTCCAGCCCCATGCCTATAATGGGTTAATCCTCTTCAATCTCCAAAAATTCACCTTTGGATTGTCTTTTACTAAATTGGAAAAACTTTAGCTCCCCTAAAGAACTTAAAGAGAAAAAGTCGGTGTTCTTTTGCCACACAGTTTGGCGTCAGTATCACCTGAAGGACCATGAAGTGTGGCCAATTTGGGGATCTTACAATGTAATACTTTTTTACAGTTAGAGTTACATTGTTGCCAAAAAGGAAAATAGATAGAAATACCTCACATAATAGCCTTTGTAGAACTTTCCCAGAACTCCATTCTTAGAAAAGATTGTAAGATGCTTGTAGCTAGAGCCATCCCATAAAGGGGCAATATTGGTGAACTGGATGTTTTGGATGACCCCCATTTTATGGCCCCCAGGGTTTCAGCCCCCTCTCCGTCTCTACCTCCATTCCCACCATCCCAACCCCTATCCCCACCCCAATCTCCCCCAGCCCCTCCTGCTGCTCCCCAACCTCCCTCAACCCTCCTAATTTCCCTTGCTTCCCCTTCCCTGACCACCCCTTTTTCCCTTGGTTTCTCTTCCCTTTTCCTCTACCCCAACTCCTCTCATTTCCTGCCTCATTTAGTTTCCATGTCTTCTACCCTGTACCTCCTCCCATGTCCCTACAATTTGAGTTTTTGGGGGTAATTTGCATATCTTCTCTGCCTGCTGTACAATTGAGGAGAAGAGGATGATATGGGAGCAAGGCCAAAAGTTTGGGGATCATTTGGCTAGTGATGGTCCCACAAAGTACCCCTAGGAGCAGCTGTTGGGATGGGATTATCAAAAGAGTGAGGGTAGAGGAAAGAGAGACCATATGGTAATTTGCCTTTTAGAAGGCCTGAGAACTATATTTCAAAAGGAAGTAAATTTTCAAAAAGTTAGGGAAATTATTCAGGGAGAAACAAAAAACCCCTGCCCTTTTTCAAGATTGGCGAGTATAAGTTGTTAAAAAGTATACAAATTTGGTTCCTGACTCCATAGAAGGGACAGCAATCCTTAGTATGTATTTTATTAATCAGTCTGCCCCAGATATTAGGAGAAAACTGCAGAAATTGGTAATGGGACCCCAAACACCTCAGGCGCAATTACTGGAGAAGGCCTTTGGAGTCTTCAACAACAGAGACCTAGTCAAAGCAGAGAAAAAGAGTGCAAAGACAGAGCCAGAGACAGAGAAGATGCTCAATTCTTGGCTGTTGCATGGTCAGGAAAAGACCCAGAGAGTATCCCTCCAGGACACCCTCTTGGAGGAAGTTTGGTTACTTGGGCAGTGGGGAAACCTGTTTCTGATACCATAAGGAAGATCAATGGTTCAAGGAGTGACCCTTCAGGGCATCCACCCAGAGGGAGCCCCAGGAACCGACTCCTATGGAGCCATGCACATGTGATCAGAAAGGACACTGGAGGAAGGATTGTCCTCAAAGTTGGAAAAGTGGGGGATTTGCCTCCCAGTACCCTGTTCTTCAGTCTTCTCAAGATTCAGAACAACAGGAAAGCCTGGGGCTTGGCAGTGCTCCCACTTTCTCCACTTCTCCAAGCCCTGGGCAAAAATCGGACCGAAGTTAAAGTTACCCACTTTAACATGGCTAAATTTTCCCTTTTAGCTAATTATTCTGACTCTACCCACCCCTTGACCCCTTGGGTCATAAGTTTCAAAGGGGAAACTAAGGAATGTCTCCAGACATACCCTCTCCCCAGTTTGCTTGAGGATCTATTGTTCAAACAATCCTTCCTTATGCCCTCCTCTGGCCCTACCCTCTTGTTAAGAAGGGACCTGACCACGAAGTTGGGGAGTCAATTTTCTCTAGTTAAACCTCCCATCTCCCTTTTGCCTCTGTTCATCAGATCTCCCTATGTTAGCTCGAAAGTGTGGGAGACAGTCAAGTTAATTGTTTGGGATCCCGGAATTCCAGGGCAAGTTACTTCTGCCACCCCAGCCATTGTTAGCCTCTCAGACCCTAAAGTGTTCCTCTGTCTTGGCCAGTATCTGATTAAGGCTGAGGCCTGGGAAGAACTATAACCTTTAACTGAAAAATTTCTTAAGTATAAAATCCTTATCCCTTGTTCATCTCCAGGCAACACTGCAATCCTTCCCAGAAAAAAGCCTAATGTAGAATACTGAATGGTTCAAGATGTCAAGGCTGTTAATGAAATTGTTTTTCCAATAGTCCCCAACCCATACACTATACTCACTCAGATCCCTGGGGATTTCTATATACCTCTTCATATAGACTCATCATTTATTTTTGACTTTGAATGAACTCTTCCTGAGGAATCTAGTTCATGTCAGCTAACATGGACAATCTTGTCCCAAGGGTTTCTAGATAGCCCTCATTTATTTGGTCAGGCTTTAGGAAGGGATTTAAGGGCCCTGAAACTATCAGATAGTAGCTTAATTCAGTATATGGATAATATTCTTATTTGTAGCCCCAACCAGACACCTTCTTTGGCTGCTGCTACAGAAGCCCTTAATTTCTTGGGTAATCGAGGCTATAGGGTCTCTCTGAACAAAGTTCAGATGGCATGCCATTCCATAAAGTGTCTGGGCCATGAACTCACGCCCACCTCTTTCTCCTTAACCTCCAAGAGTAAAAGCACCACCCCTGTTGCAACCACTAAGAAACAACTTTGAGTATTTTTAGGCGTGGCTGAATTTGTAGACTCTGGATCCCTAATTTTGGCTTTATTGCTGAACCCCTTTACAACTCTTCTCATGGCACTGACTCAGACCAGGCTAAAGCTTTTGAGACTTTGAAAATTAAACCTAATCTAGAAAAACTGTTCATTCTGTATGTTGATAAAAGGAGAGGACAGGCTTTGGGAATCTTACCCCATTCCTGAGGACCTGACCCCAGGCCAGTTGATGTTTTTATTTACTCAAAACATGCTTTCCTTGTTCTACATGCCCATGGAGCAATCTGAAAAGAAAGGGGATATCTGATAGAAAAAACCTCCCCTATAAAACATGCCCTTCTATGTTTTGGCTTTGCCATAGTCGTCTTTAATCCTCTACTGGGAAAGAATTTCTTTTCTTTTTACTTGTCTCTCTCTCTCTCTAGTGAAACTGTTGCCTTTTGAATTGACAAGGATAGTGTTAATCCTTTTCCTCCTCCTCCCTGGTACTTCAAATATACTTGACCTCTGAAAGTGGGAGGATAACTCCTTGATCCAACAGGGAAACTCATTGTGTGGGGAGTCCAGGATTGTTGTGTATGCCACCACACCCATAGGGCAACTCTTACCTGCCCCCACGGGCTATTCTTGTGAAAGCTCCCCTCCCCAATACAACTTTCTCAGAGGTCTATGCCACCCCTTTTATGTTGGCCACCCCTCTATGTGCTACTCTTTCCATCTCAACACCTTGCTTACAAGCGTATGCAGAACTTTATAACGGCCAGCTGCGTGTTCATCTTTCATTGCCGAAAAAGACCATGCCATCAGAGAAATAATGACATGACTTGCACTTGATTTTGTTGTGAGTGAAGGAGGGCTGTGCAAGGTCATCAGCCTCACTTCTCCAGAGCCTGCTGAATCCAGTGACCAGATATTCATCAGGATGACTGGAGATAACCCAAGATGAGACAATTGGGGTTAAGTGACTTGCCCAAGGTCACACAGCTAGTGAGTGTCAAGTGTCTGAGATGAGATTTGAACTCAGGTCCTCCTGATTCCTGCACTGGCGCTCTATTGGCCAGCTGTACCAATTGTTCCAAGGGAGCATTTCCTATTTGCACATTTGACCAAATCCCTCCCCCTACTCTTCTGGTAGGTTTCCCTTTTTTAAATTTTACTCCTGAGTTAAGCCACAATGCCGCAACTCCTTCTAGTTCCAATGCTCTTATTGATCTCTTAAAGACACCCCTCTCAACTGGGAGCTTAATGTGCAACCATTCTGTTCCTTGGGAAATCCAAACTCAGAACCTTTTAAGGACCTACCCCATGCCCCCAAAGATTATACCTTCCTTTGTGGGATCAGTGAACCAAGGAAAAAGAGTTCTAGGATAGAGGTGAAATGAAGTACCACCACATGGCAAGATCCCAGAACTACCATCCTGGCCACTCAATGCTTAACTCCTTACAAGGATTTTGGGGTGTGCCACCTTGGATTGTTAGCACCCCCATTCTCCATTTTCAGTGCCACACAAC